>CAMRHE010000006.1:4890000-5547500 GCA_947044405.1 Leptodactylus fallax
GGGTTCGCCTGCTGTTTACCTGCAAAATTTTGCAGGTACTAGTGAATAGACCCTTAGTGGCGGCATTATTTTGCAAGTCAATGGCAGTTTTACCCATAAAACCGCAACCTTATTAATAAATTTGCTAACCACACAGAACAGCACGATAGCTGAATTTTTGACCACATTGCGTCTGTTTCTACACGTGGCCTTACAGTTCTCTACCCTCAACTCTATAATGGCTGCCTATGGCCCAACTTATACCGTAACTGCATCCAATGACCTATGAAATTTAGTGCTCCATTGGAAATGGTATTATGCCGAAAGCGCCACTGTATGGCGCTTCGCACTACAGCAGTGACCCCGGTGCCTGCGTACAGCCCCTGCCATGTACATGGCACTTTGTATTGTCAGACAATTTCATGCACATGTCCTGGATTGGGGACAAATCGGTGCAGTGTGTCTTGAATTGACACCTATTGTCAACTGTACGGACGAAGAATTTCAGTTCTGTCGTTTCTTGCGTTGTTATTGTCATTTCTGCTTTTCTACGTTTCATTTTTCCGATGTACTTTTTAGTAATTTTTGGCCTCGCCACTCCTATGACCTATAAATCACTATTCTGCCCGTCAGACATAGTTCAAGTTCAGAATTGCATCATAACGTTATATAACTTTATCAGAAATTTTCTGTACTTTTCCACGGAGGCTTTAATGGGAACATGTCACGTTTTTCCCTGGATTAAATAGTGCCGTAGATTAGGAAGGTGAGCGAATCTTAAATTGTGCAAAATCTCGTGATTGATCAATTACGATATTGATTGTTTGATATCCATTTCACATTAATTGACATGTCCAGCAGGTGACCTGTAAACAGGATGCAGGCCTCAGTGTGGCGGTATTTTTATTTTTTTTTTATTGTTTTCCGTCTTACTTGGCTGTTAGTTGTTAGATTAGTGATAGATGAGAAACTTTACATCAGTTTACAGTAAAGATTTGCCTAAGGGCTCATGTACACGGCTCTTTTGTGGCCTCAAGGTGCCCAGAGCTATAATTTGGCAAACTTGTTTTTTGGGGGGGAAGGGGGGGTGTGGAGACTTGTTTCATTAGATGCCATATTATAGGTTTTCCGCCCCTAAAAGCATTGCATTTAAAGGAGAATTCTTCTGTAAAATGGAGGCACCATATGGCGGCACACAGCATGCCTATGCATACAGTATTACGTAGTATGGAGAAAAATGCAGCTATAAAGTGGATTTAGGGCCATTTCACACTGGAGAAAAATGGTCCATGTAGCGGCAGGATTTACTGACCCGAACGCGACTCCGATGAACTAAGCCGTGTTCAGGGCGGTAAATCCAGCTGATACACCGACCGTTTTTCTCGGTCGTGCGAAATGGCCCTTAAATATGGTTTATTGAAAATTCATTGTGTATCCTGCTGCGTATATGTCGCCAATGCATGCCACAGCGTCGTACAGTAAGTTACAGTACAAAGCATCTGAATGAGATTGTCAAAACTTCATGCTGCCAATTTTTCGGGTCAGGGCCGTTCCTATTATGTCATGGATCTGTTGCAGATTTTTCAATACAAAGGGTAAAATCTGTAAAATTTGCAAATAAAAAAACCCTAAGGATACAGCCACGCATAAATTGACACACGGTGAGAATTTCCACGGCAGTTTTTGACATACATCTCCCACCAAGTTTGCAGCAAAATTCACTACTATTTTTCTTATTACGTGGACATATCCTGCCTTTAGTCTAAGGCCCCACGTAGCGAGCCGCAGCCAAAAAACGTTGCAGAAAAGACCGTGGCAGAAACGCGTCGCGATTTTTTACGCAGAGTATTTTACAGAAAGTCTGCAGAGTTTTCCTCTGCGGACTTTCTGCCCTATTATACCTATATGGAAACCGTCAGCGTTTCCGTAGGTCTATTTGTCATGCTGCGATTTTCAAAAACGCAAGAGTAAAACACAAAGTATATACAACACACACAGAATTTTTTCATCTGTGATGTTTTGGAAACTGTCCCAGTTTTTCCAAAAAAAAAATCCTAATATTTTTAATACATTTTTCTAGTATTTGACAAACTATGCCTGGTAGTAGAGATAATTGTAAGCAGATGAGCAGATGGATTGGTTTTGAGCGCTGAGCACTTGAACTCTTGTGAAACTACAACACCCAGAATGACGTGAACCGTTTCGTAAAGCCTCTCATTATGACATGTGCCATGTATGAAGAAGATCTCGTAATGGGAGGAAAAGTAAAATCTGTGATTTCTGCTCAGATGTTTCCAATAAGTATCGATGGGGCTTTTAACAACAAGCTATTGTAAATTGTCACGGCACTAATCTGCAGCAACTTTGCCATGTTTCGGCATGGTCTTAAGGGAGGTCATATATGTGTCACTATTACGGATCTGTGTATGGACACCAGCTATGGACCAGTACCCTGCTTGTCATTTGTGATGAAGGCATGTGGCGTGTTACAGAGGTATGGCCTTATCTATAAGAGTGATTACAGCGCCTCTCAGAGGCGACTTGGGTGCATATCAAACCAAGAGGCAGCGCTCAATGTATGAAAAAAGGGGACTTTTATTAGCCCAAAAGTGCAAGATATCAGTCCATAAGGGACCGATCACAAGGCTTTAGTAAGCTTCCTTGTGGAATGAAATGCTGCACTTTTGGGCTAATAAAAGCCCCCCTTTTTCATACATTGAATGCTGCCTCTTTTTATCTATCTCTCTATCTATCTATCTATCTATCTATCTATCTATATTCATATCTATCTATCTATCTCTCATATCTATCTATCTCATATCTATCTATCTATCTATCTCATATATATCTATCTATCTATCTATCTATCTATCTATCTATCTATATTCATATCTATCTATCTATCTATCTATCTCTCATATCTATCTATCTCATATCTATCTATCTATCTATCTCATATCTATCTATCTCATATCTATCTATCACATATCTATCTATCTATCTATCTATCTATCTATCTATCTATCTATCTCATATCTATCTATCTATCTATCTATCTCATATCTATCTATCTATCTATCTATCTCTCATATCTATCATCTATCTATCTCATATCTATCTATCTATCTATCTATCTCATATCTATCTATCTCATATCTATCTATCTATCTCATATCTATCTATCTGTTTGTTCTGATATATCTATCTAATATCTATCCGTCCGTCTATCCCATTAGCTGTCTCATGACACTATCTAGAGCGAAGCCAGGGTCTAGGTCAGGGGTAGGCAACCTTCGGCACTCCAGCTGTTGTAAAACTACAACTCCCAGCATGCATACTTGCTCTGCTGTTCTTGGAACTCCCATGGAAGTGAATGGAGCATGTTGGGAGTTGTAGTTTCACAGCAGCTGGAGTGGCAAAGGTTGCTGACCCCTGCTCTAGGTTTTAGTGGCCCCGTCACCAGTGTCATGTTTAAGGCTATGTGTATCTGTATCTATCCCTTATGGCTATGTATATGAGTTAATATTATGGTGGCACATATATAAATAAGCTGCCATTCGTATATCACGTGGCTATATTACTAGATTTGTGTCAGATTAGCCCTACTTTAGTCTTTACTGGACATCTTTGGTATCGATGAATTAGGCCTGGTATTTCTGGCGATTTACTTACAGGAGCATCTCAATAAATTAGAATATCTTTGAAACATTTCATTCTTTCAGTAATTAAATTAAAAAGTGACCTCCTATATTTTCTAGATTCTTTACACACAGAGTCTTCTATTTCAAGTGTTTTATTTCTGTAAATGTTGATTATGGATTACAGGTAATGAAAACCCAAATTTAAGAAAATTAGAATATTGTAAAAAAGTTCAGTATTGTAAATTCAGTGTGACCTGCCAAGGTTTCCTCAGTCTGGTTCAGTAGGACACACAATCATGGAAGACGCTGATTATGGATTGTATTACTGAATTACTGAAATGAATGAACATTTCACAGATATTCTAATTTATTGAGATGCAGCTGTATGATATTTGGTGGGAACCACATAGGCCTTTTTGTAGTAATTTTGACTTATTTTATTATACCTGGTGCAGTAATATATCGTTTTTATATCTCTCTGCATGTGTGCATATGCTCTTAAGATTGTGATACCATCTTATGCATGGTCCTGCGCTTATCGCAGGGCTGTGGAGATGAAGTCTGAAAGATCTTTCCTGCTTCTGACCGACTCTGGCTGTCGTAGTCGTAGTCAGGCTGTGGAAAAATAGAGGAGTTGGTGTTTTGGTTTACTCGCTCCACAGCCCTGGCTCACTGAGGGTTTTTTCTTATTTGTGTGGTAAGATCTATGCCCACTGATGTTTTATATGTGTCATTCAGGATGTGATATACGTGTTTTGATTTACTAATAAAATATTTGATATTTTTCTATACTTTGGGTGTTTGACCCCTTTTGTAGGTCTTTGTAGACTTCTGTGAACAGCGGGTGGCCAGCTGTGCTGGAAAAAACACAGTTGTTTTTAGTTGTGTACATTACTGTGGATTTCAAGCTTTTTTACAGTATTTTTTACAAGAGTTTTTGGTGGCATTTTTATTTGTAACCTTTAAAATATGTATTTTTGTGCATTTTTTTAAAGTCCTGTAGAGGTAACTATGGGAAAAAGACAGAAAAAACTCCAAACCTACATCAAATGAGGCTGATAAAGGGTAATAAATGTCATTTATACTGGAAAATTTGCCTAACTTTTTGAGTTTTTTTTTTTTTGTTTATTGGTGCAAAATAAATCCATCACTTGAGAACTAGTAATTGGCTTATCCCATATTTTTAGTTTTAGTATATTTTTTGTTACATTTTTTTCAAGTCGACTTTGACTTCTGGTTTTCTTTTGAATAGTGATCATTAAGGTAGTTGTCTCCTACTCCTACGGTACAACTCCCATCATGCTCTGATAGTCACGTGGCATGATGGGATTTGTAGTATTGCACTAGTCAAAGATTGATGGGGTGCTCCAAGATGTCTTGGGTCTTCTCGCTGTCATAGACTTTATGATTGCATGCATCCATTCCCGCCGGTGGCATTTTCGACTTTCGTTTTTGACTCCCCACCTTCCAAACTCCATAACCTCTTTATTATTCCATTCACAGGGCCATATGAGGGCTTAATTTATTATTCTGTACAATGTACTGGGAAGCTGGAAATAAATTCTGAATAGCGTGGAAATGGAGAAAAACTGCATTTGTGCGACTTTCTTACGGGCTTCGTTTTTACAGCGTTCACTTTGCAGCCAAAATGACACATCGCCTGTATTCCATGCTTCGGTACGATTCCAATAATACCAGATTTATATAGTTTTATTTACATTTTAACCCCTTAACAAAAATCCAAAACTTTGCAGACAAAATTATTTTTATTAAACTTGCCGTATTCTGAAACCTGTAACTTTTTTATACTTCCGTGTACGGGGATGCATAGGATGTCTTTTTTTGCAGTTATACCATTTTAGAGAATGTCTGTTGTTTTTAATACACTTTATTCAATTTTTTAATCACAGGCGAAACAGCGAAAAAACAGCGGTTTGGTTTTCTCCACTACGGCGTTCACCGTACGGAAAAATATTTTTATAAGTTTGTAGACTGGGCGTTTTATGGACACAGGGATACCTAATATGTATGTGTTTCACAGTAATTTTTTACTTTTATATGTATTCTAGGGAAAGGGGGGGATTTGAATTTTTAGTTCCGTTTAATTTTTTTTTATATTTTTTTTTTATATTGTTTTTTTAAATGATGTAATTATTATTATTGAATCCCAAGGGGGCTCTGATCACTAATGCAATGCATTACAATGCTAATGAATTGCAAAATACCAGCATTTGTATGACAGGCTGCATAAAGCAAGCGAATGCCAGACAGGCCTTTGAGCCTTAAACCTCAAACTTCGACCTTCAGCCTGCGAGCGCCTTATTTAAATACCCGAAATTTTCCATACTGTTACAATATTATGTCGGGAAGGGGCCACAAAGGACTGTATGGAGTGTATTGTAGCGTACAGTATGGGCTAGGGTTCAATGTCCCTAGGGGTCTGAAAATAAAAGTTAAAAAGAAATAACGTTTTTAAATGCATTAAAAAAAATAATTTCAAAAATTATAAAAATTCAATTCAACCCCCCTGCGTTCAAAAATGCCCAAACTATAAAAATTATCCCATACAGTGAATACTGTAGCAAAAAAATTGAGATGGCGTTTTTTTCAACACTCCAAAAAGAATAAAAAGTGATCATATTGTCAGACCCTCCCCACAATGGTATCAATAAAAACTGCATTTTGTACCCAGCTGCATCCCTACCCAGCTCTGTACATGTAAGTAAGAAAAAGTTACAGCAGGTGTCAGAATAATGGCCACATGAAGAAATTTTTCTAGTTTTGAAAAGGTGTCAAAACATTAAAAATACTATATAAATTTGGTATCATTGTGTTTGAGCTAACCCACAGAATACAGGTAACGTGTCATTTTTACTACATTGCGAATGCCGTAAAAATTAAATCCATAAGAAATTGCCGTAAATCTTTCTTTTGTTTTTTCCCAGTACATTGCACAGGATAGTGAATGGTGTCATTTAAAAAGTACAATTTGTCCTACAAACAATAATCCATCATGTGACTCTTGGAATGTGGAAACTCTATACGGTATATCCCACCTGCCAAACATAGCTGAAGCCTTAGGGTATGTTCACACTACTATTATTACAGTCCATTGCACTCATGGACGTTAACAGTAGTAGAGAGACGAACACGGATCGGGGCCCCCTCCGCCTGCGTCCATTCCCACTGATTATAATGCAGACATGATGGACGCCGTCCTGTCTCCCGTCAGGGACCTTTTCTTCCGTCACAAAAGTAAAAACAAGAATGAAGATATGACATGTTTTTTTACGTGTGTGAATACAGACAGACTCCCAACAGAGGGGCTCCGTCTGCATGTGTCGTTTTATGTCCATTGCTCTCCTTTGACGGATGAGAACAACGGACATTCAATAACAGTAGTGTGAAGCTATCCTTTGCTCTATTACTAGTGCATGCTATATGCCAGAGTAAAAGGGGTCAAAATATTGGTTGTTTTTAGGGTTCCTTGATAAAATAAGTTTGAAATTGAAAATGTTTTCTATTCACCATTTTTCGCACACCGGCCCAATAAATGTAAAAAGAATAAAAGTTACAGTGAAGTTGTATGGACCATAGGTGTGGGAAATAACTAAGAACTGTCTGGGCTTTCATAGGGGTTTCCAACAAATATGGCTTCAAGTATCAAGAACAACTGCTTAAGACCACTTAAAGGGGTTGTCCAGCCCCAAATAGATTTTTCATACTGGATAGACAGGATAGATGAACAGTATGTGATCTGTAGGGGTCTGACACTAGGATCCCACGCGGATCAGCTTTTCTGGCAGCACCGCAAACAGCTGAACGGGGAATTGCAGCAACGAATGGGGTCTGAGGCAGGTCTGGAAACCTTCAATAGGTCCAGATGACATTCTCAGGATGCAGGAGGCAATTGGGCCCAATATGGTGAAGCCCATGCACTGCTGCAATATAGGTGCCTCCATCACAATATACCTTCTAGCTCTGTTATCTGTGGTCTTTGGCTTCTGTTTTTGATACCTGTGGCCCCTGGCTTCTGCAGTATACGTCTGATACCTGTGGCCCCTGGCTTCTGCAGTATATGTCTGATACCTGTGGCCCCGGCTTCTGCAGTATATGTCTGATACCTGTGGCCCCGGCTTCTGCAGTATACGTCTGATACCTGTGGCCCCGGCTTCTGCAGTATATGTCTGATACCTGTGGCCCCGGCTTCTGCAGTATACGTCTGATACCTGTGGCCCCTGGCTTCTGCAGTATACGTCTGATACGTGTGGCCCCTGGCTTCTGCAGTATACGTCTGATACCTGTGGCCCCTGGCTTCTGCAGTATACGTCTGATACCTGTGGCCCCGGCTTCTGCAGTATACGTCTGATACCTGTGGCCCCTGGATTCTGCAGTATACGTCTGATACCTGTGGCCCCGGCTTCTGCAGTATACGTCTGATACCTGTGGCCCCTGGCTTCTGCAGTATATGTCTGATACCTGTGGCCCCTGGATTCTGCAGTATACGTCTGATACCTGTGGCCCCTGGCTTCTGCAGTATACGTCTGATACCTGTGGCCCCTGGCTTCTGCAGTATATGTCTGATACCTGTGGCCCCTGGCTTCTGCAGTATACGTCTGATACCTGTGGCCCCTGGCTTCTGCAGTATACGTCTGATACCTGTGGTCCCGGCTTCTGCAGTATACGTCTGATACCTGTGGCCCCTGGCTTCTGCAGTATACGTCTGATACCTGTGGCCCCTGGCTTCTGCAGTATACGTCTGATACCTGTGGCCCCTGGCTTCTGCAGTATACGTCTGATACCTGTGGCCCCGGCTTCTGCAGTATATGTCTGATACCTGTGGCCCCGGCTTCTGCAGTATACGTCTGATACCTGTGGCCCCTGGCTTCTGCAGTATACGTCTGATACCTGTGGCCCCTGGCTTCTGCAGTATACGTCTGATACCTGTGGCCCCGGCTTCTGCAGTATATGTCTGATACCTGTGGCCCCCGGCTTTTGCAGTGTACGTCTGATACCTGTGGCCCCTGGCTTCTGCAGTATATGTCTGATACCTGTGGCCCCTGGCTTCTGCAGTATATGTCTGATACCTGTGGCCCCTGGCTTCTGCAGTATACGTCTGATACCTGTGGCCCCTGGCTTCTGCAGTATATGTCTGATACCTGTGGCCCCGGCTTCTGCAGTATATGTCTGATACCTGTGGCCCCCGGCTTTTGCAGTATACGTCTGATACCTGTGGCCCCCGGCTTCTGCAGTATACGTCTGATACCTGTGGCCCCTGGCTTCTGCAGTATACGTCTGATACCTGTGGCCCCTGGCTTCTGCAGTATATGTCTGATACCTGTGGCCCCGGCTTCTGCAGTATATGTCTGATACCTGTGGCCCCGGCTTCTGCAGTATACGTCTGATACCTGTGGCCCCTGGCTTCTGCAGTATATGTCTGATACCTGTGGCCCCTGGCTTCTGCAGTATATGTCTGATACCTGTGGCCCCTGGCTTCTGCAGTATACGTCTGATACGTGTGGCCCCGGCTTCTGCAGTATACGTCTGATACCTGTGGCCCCTGGCTTCTGCAGTATATGTCTGATACCTGTGGCCCCGGCTTCTGCAGTATACGTCTGATACCTGTGGCCCCTGGCTTCTGCAGTATACGTCTGATACCTGTGGCCCCTGGCTTCTGCAGTATACGTCTGATACCTGTGGCCCCTGGCTTCTGCAGTATACGTCTGATACCTGTGGCCCCTGGCTTCTGCAGTATACGTCTGATACCTGTGGCCCCTGGCTTCTGCAGTATACGTCTGATACCTGTGGCCCCGGCTTCTGCAGTATACGTCTGATACCTGTGGCCCTGGCTTCTGCAGTATACGTCTGATACCTGTGGCCCCGGCTTCTACAGTATACGTCTGATACCTGTGGCCCTGGCTTCTGCAGTATATGTCTGATACCTGTGGCCCCGGCTTCTGCAGTATACGTCTGATACCTGTGGCCCCTGGCTTCTGCAGTATACGTCTGATACCTGTGGCCCCTGGCTTCTGCAGTATACGTCTGATACCTGTGGCCCTGGCTTCTGCAGTATACGTCTGATACCTGTGGCCCCGGCTTCTGCAGTATATGTCTGATACCTGTGGCCCCGGCTTCTGCAGTATACGTCTGATACCTGTGGCCCCGGCTTCTGCAGTATACGTCTGATACCTGTGGCCCCGGCTTCTGCAGTATACGTCTGATACCTGTGGCCCCTGGCTTCTGCAGTATACGTCTGATACCTGTGGCCCCGGCTTCTGCAGTATACGTCTGATACCTGTGGCCCCTGGCTTCTGCAGTATATGTCTGATACCTGTGGCCCCGGCTTCTGCAGTATACGTCTGATACCTGTGGCCCCTGGCTTCTGCAGTATATGTCTGATACCTGTGGCCCCGGCTTCTGCAGTATACGTCTGATACCTGTGGCCCCTGGCTTCTGCAGTATATGTCTGATACCTGTGGCCCCGGCTTCTGCAGTATATGTCTGATACCTGTGGCCCCGGCTTCTGCAGTATACGTCTGATACCTGTGGCCCCTGGCTTCTGCAGTATACGTCTGATACGTGTGGCCCCTGGCTTCTGCAGTATACGTCTGATACCTGTGGCCCCTGGCTTCTGCAGTATACGTCTGATACCTGTGGCCCCTGGCTTCTGCAGTATATGTCTGATACCTGTGGCCCCGGCTTCTGCAGTATACGTCTGATACCTGTGGCCCCTGGCTTCTGCAGTATATGTCTGATACGTGTGGCCCCTGGCTTCTGCAATATACCACTGTTACCTGTGCTCCAAGTACTGCCTAGTACCATATTTGGGACATACTTCTTCCCGGATTCAGTACTATCTGCGATACACGATCTGATGGCACATTGCACAGTTTTTATGCTACATTTTTACAGAAGAAATGTGTATATGCCTGGCATAGGGTGGTACAGTAAGACCCCAAGCACCTATATTGGTGTCCCATGACAACTCCGCATAACACAGAGTCATAATATGGCCGTGTGCATATAGAAAGCTATGAGCAGCCGGAGGTTGTAGTCAGAGAAGTTTGTGACTATTGTGACCATGTCTCTCGGCACAGCTCATTCTGGTGAGCCTGTTTCTTACGTGAACGACTTTTGATCACAATTGACAGTATTTACTGGTGATTTACCAAATACCTATTCCCTGATATCGTGCTCTTGTCAGAAAATATTATTCCTCATAGTGTCATTTCCAATCGGTCCATTGACAAGCTATAAACAAACAGTCTTGTCCTCAATATTTGGTGTGACCTTTGCCCCTTGGAGGAGGAGTCCTGGAAGTGATGATCCGGCCCCCACAGATATAGCTCTGATCTCATCATCATCCAGTCTGTCTGGGATGACATGAAGAGACAGACGGATTGGACAAGCCTACATCCACAGAAGATCTGTGCTTAGTTCTCCAAGATGGCAGCGGGAACAACCACCCTGCCCAGTTCTGCCAAAAACTATCTGCAAGTACCGAGAAGAACTGATGGAAGGCAAAGGGCAAAGATCACACCGAATATTGATGGAATTTACATTTCTACGTCATTCACTTCATTTTGTGATTTGACAAAAATAAACTTTTAAAGTGTAACTAAACTTTCCGACAACTTTAGATTTTCTGGCCATATTTGTGTCATTTTACAATGTACAATAATTTTTGTAGGGTTGGGCCCTTCCCCTAGTTTATGACCATCTTCCCTTCCCTAGCGCTCCTGGTGAAGTAAAATCTTAGGAACACATTGACACAGAATGGAAAAAAATCTGTTGTTGATTTGGCAAATCCGCTTCAAAATCCACATGTAAAACCTTTGCTGCAAATTTGCAAAGAGCAACATTTGCAGTGGGGATCCACACAGAGTGCCCCATATGAATGGACCAATGGACCATCACTCCATTCACTTCTATAGGACTTCTGGAACAGCGATCTGTGGAATTCCTATAGAAATGAATGGAACATTGGCCAAGAAAGTCCACCACCAGTTTATTCACATAGGTGAACCTGTGGACCCCCACTCTTGAGAATAGTGGATGTCCCAGTGGTTGGACACTTAGTGATCAGACACTTGTTTCTTATCCAGTGGACAGGAGAAGCTGAAGTAAAGTATTGCTGGGTTGTCTTGACCTCCTTTATGTAGACATACATGGGTGTTGCGTTGCAGTTTTCTAGCATCATACTAGGTTTCTGCTTCTATCTCTGATGAGCAATACATGTAAATAACCGTGACCATGTTCTCAACATATATAGTTAGAGCAGATAAGGCAGAGATGAATTTGTGATTGAATCTATTGCACTTAAAGGGCACCTGAGTTTTCATGAAAAGTTAAAATATGTGCAGGGTCTTGCTAGGCAGACTGTTCTCTAGCTGTACAAGCCTTCATACATGGCACCCTGTTAGTTTTTCTGCCTCTGAAATCCCCATTATGGTTGCAGCGCATTTTACATTTCTTTCTCAGGCTGTGGACGTATACAATAAGGAGCAGTCTGCCCCATTCCCTATCCATTACTACTACTACTGGTTTTACATCAGAGTTCTGCCAGGAGTAACTGTAAAATAGCAAACAAATAGCTGAGAAAGGTCCAATTGAACATAATGTTGGAGATCCAGGGACACTAGACTGCCAATGCAGGGCATAATGCAGCTAAACAGATCACTGACACAGACAATGAAATCTTATGAGCACACTCAAGAAAGCTGCTTGCTGTCTGTGAATAATATCAAGTTTGTTATATGAAGTATGTAGATACAAGCATTTAAGTAGATTTTTCTTACATTGTAACTTGTGAGATGTGTAGAATGGTCAAGTCGAGTGCACTAAGAAACTTGTTTGCGGATGTTCGGAGGCAGTGAGGAGAATCAGCCTCTCCCCTCTCCATTCACTGTGTGCAGAGAGAACAGACCCTCCCCCTCCACTCACTGTGAGAGGTTTTTCAGGCAGAAAACAGCAACATTTTTTAAATAAAGTGATTAAGTTGTCTGAAAAGTTACTAACCATTTATGCTAAGTCCATAGAATCAGCCAGCCAAACTTTGAGTCATAAATGACTCCTATAAAATTAATACATTTTACCATTTTTATTTTGAAACCAAAGTTCGACTCTGGGCAAAACTTGCATAGTTGATATAACGCTCACTGCGGCTCCAGATTTACTGCTATAGTTCTGCCCGCTTGTAAATTTTATTTGAAACTAAAGGTACATTTCCATTTCAGATATTTTATTTTTGTCTACTTCCTGTGCTGTAAAATGTGGTGTGCCTTCTGTCTTATGTAAACTATATATACCACCCCCAACCCCCCCATACTGGTTCTGGAAGTTCCCTGGGTGACCACTGTTCACCACCATACATGACTTTGTTCAGGAACGCTAAGATAGAGAGAGAGGACAATGTGGTGCCAAATTGCAGCCCCATGCTAAGTGCTAATATGACCGATTATGGTATGTATCCTCTCCAGTGCCTAAAAAAACAACTCATCCTGCAAAAAACAAGGTCTGAAACAGCTAGAAGAACATAAAGATAAAAAAATAACAGAACTGTGGTAGTCCAAAAAAAAACCCTCAAAATATTTTCATGGACCTTACAATGTGTTTTCCAATTTTATGCATTTGAACCTTAAGGCTGTAGACAGTAGACACCCTGTAAGTTTTCTTAGCTTATTTTGGTGCAAATTTTTTTATTTTTTTTTTTTTTTTTTTATGAGCCAAAGCCAGGAGTGAACTAAGATGGAATGGGAAATATAAAGGAAAAATGTATACTTCTCCTTCCCGCCACATACCCACTCCTGACTTTGGCTCAAAAAGAAACCGCAGCAAAGTCTGCACCAAAAAGCAACAAAAACTTAGAGCTTGGCTACAGCCCCACGTTGCGGAAACGCTGCTTTTTTTGTTGCAGGTTTTGCTGCGGTTTTTTGAGGCAAAGCCAGGAGTGGATTGAGCAGAAGGGAGAAGTATAAGAACTTCCTATATATTTCCCATTCCTTTTGTAGCCATTCCTGGCTTTGGCTCAAAAAACCGCAGCAAAATCTGCAACAAAAAAAGCTGCGTTTCCGCAACGTGGGGTCGTAGCTTTAAAGAGGTATTCTTGCCCCATCTGGGACAATTCAGGCACTTTTCCCTCCCCTGTCTTGGAGCGCTGTGGGTGTAGAAGTGGCTACATGTGTGCATCTCTCTATACTCACTTCTATAAGAGTTTTGAGAATTGTCAGGCAGGCTTGTCTTCACTTCTCAGAAATCCCAATGAAGTGAATGGGCCCCTCTCCACTCATGGCAATCCCTGTTCTTGAGATGAGAATGCACCTTTAATCACCTTATCAATGTCTTGATTGCCCAAAACACTGACACACTGTATGCACAGAGTCTTGCTTTCATTTGACAATCGTATGTCGGCTCTGAAGTAGAGTATAGGAAGCTGTATTCCTCCTGTAGCTGGGACTGTAATTATTATTATTAAAAAAAAAAAAAAGTTAAAATTCTCCTCCCCTGTTCCCAAAAGGTCTATTATGACCTTATAGGGTGGGGTGCATAGTTAAAAAAAAATTGAATAAAATAATCAAATAAATAAATACTACTAATAAAAGAAAGTGAACTACCCCCCCCAATACCACGCCCCCCGTCACTACTATGCCCCGCTACAGGTTCTAGCCACACCCCCAGTGACACGTCATGATAAGAGTTGGGACTCTGTTATAAGTTCAAGATGTTGTCCAGGATCTGACAGGTCATCAGTATCGGATGCAGGGTGTAGGACCGTGACCGATCAGCTGATGCGTTAGCCAGAAGCCATATACTAGGTATACAGCTGGAAGCAGCCTTACTCCTATTCAAGTGAATGGGATTGTTTACCTGTTCCAGGCACCACCGCTACAGTGTACGGGGATTGGCACACAGTATACAGCTTCCGGTCTGTACAGTTCCAGCCGTATACCTAGTATATGGTTTCTGATAACCGCATCAGCTGAGAAGTGCAGGGTTCGGCGTCAGAGCCTGACCGATCTGATACTGATGACCAGGTCGTCAGTATCAAATCTCTTCAGACCCTGGACAATCCCTTTAATGGGGTCTGTGGGGTACAGTAACATTAAAATAACTTGTAGCCCATCGAGGACACATACACTAAAAACAATAATAATAGCAATAAAATAAACGCAAAGATATTTCTAACAGCTTAAGAAATAAAAAATTTAGGAATCTGCTACATTTTAAACATTCATCTATTTTGTCTTATAACAGAAATATAAATTATAACTATAAATTATAGTTTACAGAAAAAATCTAAACACATAAATATGTCATAATGATATAATGTACCTTATCCAAAAAATCCAAAGAGAGTGCTGAATGTCCCTGCTGCTTTATGTCCTTCCTATTATTATAGTAACTTTGTAGTCACAAAAGGAAATATACATTTTAACATATGAAAAAAAATCCCTAAAAAATTCCCTTAAACGTAAGAAAACCCCAGTCTTTGTGGGTTCTGTTGTAAAATTTATGCCCCATAAATGTGAAATATCTTGAGATGGTCGTGCACAGCCCAGCAGAGATGGCTGCGTCTGGAGCAAACCACCCAACAATCAGGTTTTGGCTTGTCTACTGACAGTGGAAAAAGTGGTGGAAAACCCCTTAAACACAAAACTACTTCCTATATACCGCTGCGAAGCACATAGCTCGTAGTTGTAGCAATGAGTTATGTAAGTAGAATATAGTTTCTGACCACATGACAACCATCAATGCAGGAGAGGCTAGAAATATAGGAACTCCCAATATAGAGCTTTACCTAAAGCTACAGTTTTTGTCTACAGCTGCTATAGGGGGTCTACATTCATCTGTGGTAATAGACAAACCCCCTTCCATCTGTTTTCTACTTCTTGCTTACCCCCAGAATATGTGTTTGTAAGAAGAAGGGCCAGATGTAGGATAATAGGACTGCAGGATCAGACTACACAGATTGTAGTCTGTTACCACGGAGACACATAGATGTGTCTAGGAACTGCAGCCCCAGATAATGATAGATGCTTTGGGACAACTCAGAAAAATGGTTGTGAAGTTGGGGCTACCCTGTAAGCTAGCACTGTAGTAAAACTTTGGCTATATAATGCTAACTCACCAGAAACATTCTATCAGTGTCATTTATTTCATCCGATCTTGGTTACATTAAAACCTTTTGAATCTTTTCTTTATGGGCAGCTGTGTCATGGGATCCCCAGTCTCCTGTGTAGGATGTCACCCCTCTCCTGTGTAGGACAGGACACTTTTGGTGCCCATAATAAGCTACTGGATTACATCGTTGCCTATAAATCTCTCCTCTCAGATCTTAGACCCCCTTTGTTTCTCTGTATATGCTCCCACCCCACCACTGCACTGCTGAAGATATCATTTCTGCCCTAGGTAAGGGAGCAAGACTGTAGGGAAATAATGAGAGAGAGGATACGATTAGCTGCAGTGGTATAAAACTCCCCTCACTCACACTGCAAGTCTATACTATCTGTGAGTACTGTGTGCAGAATCTTCAGTGTAGTCCTATGAGATGCACCTTCACACTGTTACTCCTGCTTGTAAGAACTGACAGGGAGAAACCTCTAACAAGCGGGAGGCAGGGGAGAGCGTGTGAGTTAGGGGACAGAAGTTCTAGGTTACTGATCTATCACTTACTGCATTAGGAATCATAGAAGAGCAAGTGCAGTTTGATGAGATTCCAGCGTTCTGTCTCTACAAAGTCAGAGGCATCATGGGAAATGTTGGCTTCATTAGGGGAACTGTGTCAGAGGGGAAGTAGGAAGCAAGATTGTAGCCATCCCATATTAGCAAATCAACTAAAACAGAAGGCACTGAGGCTCATTCAGCTTAATCTACACATGACGTGATAGTATTTTGGTTACTTGTGGGGTTTCTGAACAGGTAGCCCTGCAGTGTAAAGCATAGTGGATCAGAACTGCAGCCAAAGCCAATGGTAGGTAAGGAGGTGGGTTTTAGAGTAATACAAACTCCTCCTTTACACAGTAAATAAGCTGCAGTCGATAGCCATGGAAAGAGAAGGTAAACATCACTGGGGGGCTTTGCGTAGAAAGTTTTAACCCCTTTCCAACCGCCGCTGTAATGCTCAGGAGCTGAATCTGTGTCATACCTGCTGGCTGTGTTAAGCAGCATTGTCCGACAATTGAGAGGACGGTAAGAAGGACGTCCCCCGCACACCTTGAGATTGTGGATGCTGTTTAGTTGCAGGTGTCATTCAGTTGTTATACCATTTGGGATCCTTGTTAAGTCTAAGGCCCCAGTTTGCAGAAATGCAGCAGAGAAAAATGCTGCGCTTTACAATACCAGCAAAGTGAATGAGGTTTTTGGTTACCCTCAACCAAACGTTACCAAAAAAAAAAAGTGCTGGAGAAAAGCTGCGTTTTCAAAAATACATGCGTTTTTTCAAAAACATAACATGTTAATTTAAGGTTCAGAATTGCAAATTAGATTTAATAGAGGAAGAAAAAAATTCAGCAAAAACTCATTGAAAAACACTGCGAAAAAAATGTACTGCATTGTTGCTACGTTTTGCTACGTGGGGCCTTAGCCTAAGGGATCCAAGCCTCGCAAAGTAAGAAAGCTATTAAGCCCTGTCTCTTAAAAGTAGTTATACTATACATCGTAGCTATGCGTTAAAAACTAAAACTCACCCCACAAAAAAAAAAAGACCACTTAGTTCCATAGGTGGAAATATGAAAAAATGATGGGTGTATCAGAATATGATGCAAAAGCAAATTCTTACAAATTTTTTTTTTTTTTTTCTAAAATTAGTAAAGCCTAAAACAGCTATAAGTTTGGTATCTCTGTAATCGTACTGACCAGCAGAGTACCCGAACCCGACCCTGAACATCAACATTGAAGTCCAGGTCCGGATTCGGCTCATCTCTAAAGCTGGTTGATTGACTGCTGAGCAATCAGTCAACCAGCTTTAACCCCTTCACGCATTGTCACGTACATGTACGTGGGAGAATGTGGGTAGTTACCGCATCCCCACATACATATGATGGTGATCAAGCGGGCTCAGAAGCAGAGCCCGTGCGATCACTGTGGGAGCCCAGCTGTATCTGACAGCCAGGCTCCCGCTGCAACAGCGGGAACAGTGATGACACCGATCCCCGCTGTTTAACCCTTAAGATGCCGCGGTCAATAGCAATCGCGGCATCTTAGGTGTTTGTCATTAAAACTGAATGAGCTGAGCTCCGATTGGGGATTTTAAACCCTTGGATGCCGATGTCAAACATGACCGCGGCATCCAAGGGGTTTCGTCATGCCAAATGTCCCCCTTGGCACCCCCCGCGGCGAGATCAGGGGGTGCCCATATGTATCTAGGAGCCCCCAGTACCTGATTGATCCTGCCAAGAAAAGAGGAAGTCAGCCTATGCATCTGCATAGCCGTGTATTGCAGTCTATAGTGCTGAACTAGCGATCAGTGTATCGCTGGTTTAGGTCCCATAGTGGGACATCACTAAAAAGTGAGAAATAAAAAAGTTTTACAGCCATTTTTGGGTCACAAAGTTCGGGTCCCCATTGATTTCAATGGGGTTCGGGTTCAGGTCAAGTTTGGGTACCCGAACCGAACTTTTGGGCAAAGTTCGGCAGAACGCGGCGAACCCGAACTTCGACGGGTTCGCTCAACACTAGTTAACTTGTCATTTCTACTACCCGGGGGTACAATTACATAATTGCGTTTATTTCCCAATTCCATACAAATAATTTTTTACAGTTTCCCAATATATTGTTTAGGACTTTAAAAGGTGCCATTAGAAAATACAACTTGTCCCACAAAAAAATGAGCCCTTATGCAGCTATGTGTGCAAAAAATTTTTTTTTAAAGTTATGGCTTTTGGAAGGTGTGGAGGAAAAAAACAAAAGAAAAGAGGGCTGAGGCTGGAAGGGGTTAAGCCCTGGATCAGCCTCCCCTTTGATATCGAACTATATATTTTTCAGTCATAGCAGGAAGCCAGGTAATTGTAACTTTTCAGAAGTTCCAGCCTCACCTTGTCACACTATCACACCCCTACACATTGCTCAGTCTTAGTCACTCAGAAATCATTGTTGATGTCTCTCTTCAGCAATGACTGTGCTCATCCCACCATACTAGGGCCTGTGTGCGGTAACATAACCACATACTGTAATGTATGACACCTTATCTGGGCAGGTGAATGTTTGAGGTTAAAGGTGTAAGTACTAGATTGGTGTGTAGCAACCGTGTGTAACCAGAACCTGCAAAACCCCCGTAAATGTCAGTTAAGTAAAATTTGTTCCTACTTGTTTAAATAAAAGTCAGTCATCCCCTAAAGAATCTATATCCTAGGGAGAAAGTGAAGGGTTAAAGGGATTTTCCAGAACTTATATATTGATGGCCTAAACTTAGGAAAGATCATCAATATATGATCATTGGGGATCCAACATCCGGGGCCCCCACTGGTCAGATGGTTGAAAAGGCTACAACACTTGGTGAGCATTGCAGTCTTTTCACATACAAAGCACAGGGGCTATGCTTGGTATTGCAGCTCAGCCCCATTTAACAGAATGGGACTGTGCTGTTTCTGTACCATGTGACCAATGAATATGATGTCATCGGCAAAGGGAAGAGGCCGCAGGGCTCATGAATGCCGCAGTCTCTTCAAACCGCAGATTGGTGGGGGTCCCGGGTGTCAGGCCTTCACTGATCACATATTGGTGACATGTCCTAAGGATAGGTTATCAATATAGAAGTTCCCCACTTTCATGAACGCGATGGGACCCAGCGATCAGACCTCCAGCAATCCAATACTTACCTGGGGGTAGGGGATAAGTATCCTTAAAGGAGTATTTCAGTTACAACAAGTTACGCGTTATCCAAAGAATAGGGGGTAACTTGCTGATCGGTGGGACCCCCACCATTCTCGAGAATCGGGGGTTTTGCACCCCAGTTACGACCATCGGTGGGATACCCATCTATCAGCAAGTTACCCCCAATCCTGTGGATAGGGGGCAACTTTTTGTAACCCGAATAACCCGTTAATGGCACAACCTCTTTAAAGAAGACCAGTTATAGTAAATAATTATATTCCCCATATAATAATACAGAAATATTTTTTAGAACATTGTTCTATTTCTCCTAGAAATTAAAAATGACAATTAAATGTTATAGGCATGTACCTACACAATCCAACTTTATCAGCACTTATTGGATAGTGTCAGACTGACATCCCCCCAACCCCCAATGATAAGTCCAGATGCCAATTATGGTGACCAGTCCCCTTTAAAAAAAACTAAGAAAGAACAGTTGCAGAAATGTTCTTTCTATGAATCTCCTCTCCAAGTTCAACACTAAGTTATAAAAGGTCATTTAGAAATATAAGCTGTACAGCAAAAAACAAGTCTCTTACAGTTCTGTCTATCTAAATGTTGTGGCTGTCTGATAGCTGACAAAAACAACCTTGAATTTTTTTCCATATACCATGTGTCTGGAAATGTTAGGGTGTATTCACACGGCAGATTGTGTTACAGAAAGTTTTGCAACAAATTTACCAAATATGTGTGTACCTTTAGGGCATGTTCACGCAACAGAAAGTAGAGGCAGAAAAATCTAAAGCGGTTTTGATGGGAAACCAACATCTGAAATCCACTGGTATACTGTGGGTTATTCAATGGATTTCACTGCAGGTATAGACAGGCTCCAAAGGTAGGCTAGATAGATAAATGGATCGATCATAGGTAAGAGATATAAGAGAGAGAGATAGGTATGAGATATTAGAGAGAGAGATGAGAGAGATAGGTAAGAGATATGAAAGAGATGGATATGAAATATTAGAGAGAGATAGGTATGAGATATTAGAGAGAGATAGGTATGAGATGAGCGAGAGATGAGAGAGATAGGTATGAGATATTAGAGAGAGAGAAGTATGAGATATTAGAGAAAGATGAGAGAGAGAGGTATGAGATGAGTGAGAGAGATGAGACAGATAGGTATGAGATATGAGCGAGAGAGATGAGACAGATAGGTATGAGATATGAGCGAGAGATATAGATAGATACATATGAGAGAGAGCAGAATCTGTGACAAATAAGTCTCATCAGAACCTACATGAACAGTAACTCATGTGAAAAATGTCAGATCTGTATTCTTTCATTCTGGATGTCTCAGATAATATCAAAACTATGTGTTTGGACAGATATGTAAGTGAAAATGAGGTGATAAACAATATGGCAACCATTCTTTAAATTTACAGGTAAATTTTGAAATATTTTTTATACTTATTTTTATTATTGTTATTATTTTTGGGGAGATATTCCACGGCTTAAAGTAAATGGCGACTAAGGCTCCGCTCTCCTGGTCCTTGTTATGAAACCAGGGGATGGTTATTCATTAATCATAGATAATTCCACTTTTCTCACTTTTACACAGAAGCTTTTCCTTGACCTCTTATTAACTCTATTACTATTACAGTTTAATGAATAACTCTACAATTGCCGCCTCATAGTTTTACACGCTTGCGCCACAAATTTTATTACCATTACTTCTTACATTGACAGTCAAAATATATCTGGTCACAGATTCGGGGTGGAATCTGCTGCGGATTCATAGGCGGAATCCACTACCAAATCCGCAGTACATTCCTCCCTGTGAATGCAAAACAGCTGTCTGCAGGTGGTCTTTTCCTTTTGGAATTTTCTGGTTTGGTTCATGTTCCAAAAGTTGGGTGCTGGAAGAAAACTAGTTTGCATTTGTTTCCCAGAATTCCCAGGGGAGCATACATGGCCATTATTTCTCCCATCCATAATCATAATACTGTGAGGACCAAAACACACACCGACTGTATTCTTCAATAGCCATGTACTGTCAGGGGGGTTCCTTACCACCCAATGATGACAAACAATATGGCCAGCCCTTCTGACAGTGATGGGATATCTGTGCCAAAACTAAAGGTCCGCAGACCAGGACCAGGCCATTGAGGGTCTTTTGCTGGTCCGCGGGGTGGCGGGCTGGCCTCAGTAGATGCCGCTCCTGGCATAGCTCCTGGCGGGAACCTGATCTACATGTGTGTGTGTGTACATGCTCAGCTCATTTTGCTCTAAAACATGGCACCATCAAATTTCATTGCATTTTCAACCTGATGGATTCCCTTTAAAGTGCACCTCCAATTATTAAACAACTTTTCAGAAATGAATAGTACAAGTGAATATAAGAAACTTTGTAATATATATTATTAAAGAAATCTGTTTCCTTCTCCACTTATCAGGCTGAGCTCTTTACGTGGAAGCCTATAGAGAGGGGAGGGGGATTGCTGGAAAAGACACAAATAGATGCAGCTGCTAAACTCTGCTTTACTGTGACACGACTGTGATTCAAGATTAGACTCCACCACTGCACAGAATAAGGCAATGAGTCACTTAACAGCCTCCTCCCCCTCCCCTCTCCATAGACGTGTTTGTGTGAGACTGTATGGAGACAGTTTCTATGTAAATAAAGAATCTCGGTGGAGAGCAGACTGATTCCATGGAGAAGGAAACAGATTTCTTTAATAAGGTATATTACAAAGTTTCTTATATCCCCCTGTACTATTCATGTGTGAAGTGTTGGTTTATAACTGGAGGCCACGTGACTGGTTCTCCATTTTGCAACCTTATACCATAGCCAGTGGGTTACACTTGATGGAGATAACACCCCAAAGCTACAAAGTACACATGAGCTATTTGAGAACAAAGCATATGTCTGATGTCCTGACTGTAATGGATTGGCCAGCCGAGTCACTGGACCCCAACCCTATTACGTGTGTAAGGCTGGAAGGGTCACAACTGGATAATCCATTAATGTAGCGCCTTAGAACACTAGTGTATATCTAGCTATAAAGCCATTCTACATCTATATCTAGTCGTTTCCTGCTGCAGGTGACTTTAGAGGTTTTTATACTTCCTCCGTGACAGCCTTACAGCGATGCCACTAGTGACTGTGATGATCTGTTCATTCAGCGGCTCGTGAAGCAGAAATGTGAGGTCTCATTCTAATGTTAGAAACCACAGGAAGACACTTTGAAGCTCTCGGGCTCTAGTCTGGTTTCTACCGCGTTATCTTCAGCTTTGCCATATAAAGTGTGGTTTCTCATCAGTTGTATGTCATTTCCTTACATTGTACTTGATTTAGCACTGGAAAATTTAAAGGGATTTTCCAGCATGTAACATTGATGTCCATTCATAATCTGATATTGGGGTCAGATTTTAGGGACTCCGACGGATCAACAGAGCAAAGAGACAGCAATGGTCCGCGGCGCAGTACCAGATAGTGTGACGTTCGTGCGTCTGTAGATAAACCCTCTAACGGAAAGCCCTTCAGTGTAACATCCCAGAACCGCTTAAGGCTGAGGAACTGTGTTTTTTGTTGCAGATTTTGCTATTTTTATTGTAGACTTTGCTGTGTATTTGTTGGAGATTTTGCTTTTGTTTTGTTGCAGATTTTGCTTTTGTTTTGTTGCAGATTTTGCTTTTGTTTTGTTGGAGATTTTGCTTTTGTTTTGTTGCAGATTTTGCTTTTGTTTTGTTGCAGATTTTGCTTTTGTTTTGTTGCAGATTTTGCTTTTGTTTTGTTGCAGATTTTGCTGTTTTTATTGTAGATTTTGCTGTGTTTTTGTTGTAGATTTTGCTTTGTTTTTGTTGTAGATTTTGCTGCGTTTTTGTTGTAGATTTTGCTGTGTTTTTGTTGTAGATTTTGCTTTGTTTTTGTTGTAGATTTTGCTGTTTTTGTTGTAGATTTTGCTGTTTTTGTTGCAGATTTTTCTGTGTTTTTGTTGTAGATTTTGCTTTGTTTTTGTTATAGATTTTGCTTTGTTTTTGTTGTAGATTTTCCTGCGTTTTTGTTGTAGATTTTGCTGTTTTTGTTGCAGATTTTCCTGTGTTTTTTTTGTGGATTTTGCTGTATTTTGGTTGTATATTTTGCTGTGTTTTTGTTGCAGATTTTGCTGTATTTTTGTTGTAGATTTTTCTGTGTTTTTGTTGCAGATTTTGCTGTGTTTTTCAAAGCCATGGTCAGAAGTGACTTCAAAAGGAATGGGAAGCCTAAAGGAAGAGTTAAACTCTAACAAAATCTGCAACAAAAAATGCAATCTTTCCATAACGTGAGGCCCTAGCCTTAGGCCCCATGGATATTATCGGCTGTGCTGTCCGATGGGGCGTCTGATGCTCCTTTCTGATATTTATAGAGCAGGTCCTATCCTGTTCCGCGACATCAGAAGGGATCAGAAACCAGAAGGCAGTTGGATGACACTTGGAGATCATTCGAGTGTGTTCCGCTAAAATATTGGACCCCCCTCAGCCTGAACACTCAGGCCTTGGGCTACATGCACACGAATGGGTACATTCTTCCCTAAGTTTTTTCCCCGGACTCACAACTGCATAGAAATAATAAACATGGCGGGCACACCGTTGACGTATAAGGTTGTGTGCATGAAGCCTTAAAAAGGACACCTAATACAACAGGGCACCAAGGATCTAGCCAAAGGTTACTGATTTTGCACCCCATCACTTCCTACTAGGATCCATTTCTCACAAATAATCTGTTCGATCCCTTAGTGAATGAAGGGCGGACCTTCGGTCATTTACTCTGGTCAGCCTAGTACATCCCTGACCAACAATATTGAGAAACTGCTGAATGGACTTTTTTTTTTTTTTTTTTTATAAAACTGCATTATGACAACCCAAGGACTTGTATTTACTGGTGAGGTTTAGATTTTAGCAACAAGTGCCCACTTGTGATCACGGGCACGCCTCCTGGATGCTCACCTCTGTGGTCATCCAAAAGTGACTGACCGAGAACCATCGCTCTTGTTCCTGTAGACAATGTCATTATACGTAACAGAAGTGATAGTGAAACGGTGAATGGAACGAGTCAGGTTTAACCATTGAACGTCCGTTTTTTTTTGTCATAGAGCGGGTAAGTAGAATATTCTGCATTTTAATTTTAGGAAAGTAGGATAGGGAGGTCATGTACAGAACATGCCTTGTCATATGCATTGTCTCGTGAGGTCTTACTCCTAAAAATAATATACACCCTGTTTAAAAAAACGTCATGTTAGGGGAAACGCAGCCTTTTTTGTTGCAAATTTTCTTGCAGTTTTTTGAGCCAAAGCCAAGAGTGGATTTAGCAGAAGTATAAGAACTTCCTATATACTTACTATTCCTTTTGTAGCCACTCCTGGCTTTGGTAAAAAAAAAAAAAACCCCAGCAAAATCTGCAAAAAAAAAAAAAAAGCTGTGTTTCTGCAACGTGGGGCCTTGACCTATGTAGAAGAAAGACTTAATAATAAAGTCCGCTGCAGCTTTTACATGTGGCCCAGCCTGATGTAATAACCTCTGGGATTAACCAGTCTGAGTATATTTCATGTAAGTGACGATTTGTAGTTGTAGAATTTAGCATTGTTTGCAACGTTGTGCGGTGATTTTCACTTTTGCAGTATATTTTGCAGATATAACGCTATAGTTTGTAGCGTTAATAATTTTTAGATTTTTTTGTCTACAGTATTTATCTGTCATTCTATCATTTGTTAATATTATATATGTTATATTATGTTATATTCTTTCATCTAATATCTATCTACAGTTTTAGCAGTTCAGTTTATCTAGCCTATCCATTCCTAACATCTGTCTTATAATATCTATCTATCTATCTATCTATCTATCTCATATCTATCTTTCTATCTATCTATCTATCTATCTATCTCTCATATCTATCTATCTATCTATCTATCTATCTATCTCATATCTATCTATCTCATATCTATCTATCTATCTATCTCATATCTATCTATCTCATATCTATCTATCTATCTATCTATCTATCTCCTCTATCTATCTATCTATCTATCTATCTATCTATCTATCTATCTATCTATCTCCTATCTATCTATCTCATATCTATCTATCTATCTATCTATCTCATATCTATCTATCTATCTATCTCATATCTATCTATCTATCTATCTATCTATCTATCTATCTATCTCATATCTATCTATCTCATATCTATCTATCTATCTATCTCATATCTATCTATCTCATATCTATCTATCTATCTATCTATCTATCTATCTATCTCTCTCTCTATCTATCTATCTATCTATCTATCTATCTATCTATCTATCTCCTATCTATCTATCTCATATCTATCTATCTATCTCATATCTATCTATCTATCTATCTCATATCTATCTATCTATCTATCTATCTATCTATCTATCTATCTATCTATCTATCTATCTATCTCCTCTATCTATCTATCTATCTATCTATCTCATATCTATCTATCTATCTATCTATCTATCTATCTATCTACCTATCACTCTGTAATATATCTCTCTAATATGTATCTCTATCTAAAAAAATTTACCGGTCAGCCCTCCAAGAACAGCAAAAATAAAGGACTTTATTACCCCAAGGTGCGACGTTTCAGTCCTGTCAGGATGTTTCCCTCATATATATACTTTTATATATTATATAAACTATATATATACTTTTATATATTATATAAACTTATATATATATATATATATATATATATATATATATATTTATGTTACCGTTAAAGTGCAGAATTCAGTTAATCTGCAGATTAGGTAATGTGCACATTAACTAGGGCGATCCATTAAAGTGCAGAAAACTTTAATTTCTGACATTACCTAGATAATCTGCACATTACCTACTAGGCACTCATTAAAGTGCAGATAACGACATGTTTTGCCGGAACAATAGCAGCAACGTCGCTGTTTAGGCTTACAGCGAACGTAATGCCGGCAAAAAAAAAAAAAAAAAAAGGATCGGGGACAGTATAGGGAATGGTTGTAGATGGTTTGCTTTCAAAACCCATTCAACTTGAATGGGTTTTGAAAGCAAACGGGCAAGTGCGTGCGTGCTTGCACCCTCTGCGCTGCGAAAAGCCGATTTTTGTTTTTTCGTCGGAAACAAAGTCCTTCGTGTCCGAAAAAAAAAAAAAGCAGGCTTGAATGGGCTTTGGAAGCAAACCGTCTTAGCTGTGCTACGCGCTGGGCAGCCGACGGCGATTGTGACACATGAAGAAAAACCACAAGTGGCGACGACCGGAGACGCTGCTTGCGAAAGGAGGGAGAAGAGGGGGACGGAGTAGGGGCAGCAGGACACGAGAGAAACAAACTTCCGAACTTTAACGACCCGCAAGCCATGAATGTGCACATTATCTAGGTGAAGCGTGGAATACTCCTGATTCCGCACTTTAACGGAGCAAATCAGTTAATCTGCAGATTACCTAGGTAATGTACACATTCACTGATTTCGCGCTTTAACGGTAACATATATACTTTCAGAAATAGAAGGGTTAATAGTTTATTTTTGTCATTTCACAAAATGAAGTAAGAGAAATGTAAATCCCATCAATATTTGGTGTGACCTTTGCCCTTTGGAGGAGGAGTCCTGGAAGTGATGATCCGGCCCCCACAGATATAGCCCTGATCTCATCATCATCCAGTCTGTCTGGGATGACATGAAGAGACAGAAGGATTGGAGCAAGCCTACATCCACAGAAGATCTGTGCTTAGTTCTCCAAGATGGCGGGAACAACCTCCCTGCCCAGTTCTGCCAAAAACTGTCTGCAAGTACCGAGAAGAACTGATGGAGGGCAAAGGGCAAAGGTCACACCGAATATTGATGGGATTTACATTTCTCTTTTCTTCATTCATTTCATTTTGGTAATTTGTAAAAATAAAGATAGAATTTTTTCCACACCTGAAAACTAAAGCACTTGCACAATACTATGTGTGTGGAGTTATATATAATTTGTGTTACTATTTTAGTCTATATTTGTATTTATCTCTCTCATATCCATTGATTTATCTCATGACTAAATTTACAAATGTATTTCTTTATCTAATTATCTATCTACTATTTATCTAAATGTTTCAGTCTATCTATTGCTCTCATATCTATGTATCATGTTATCTTACCTATCAAAATTTACAGTTTTTAAGAATTTTAAGATTTATTTTTTTTTTAGCTCCATCTATTTATATATCATATCACAGATCTCATGAGCTATCAATCTGTCTGTCTCTATTGGATAGAACTACATACAGTAACTCGAAATAATATACATTAGAACCTATCTAAGCGTTTTATATTTCTAATGAAGTTTTCTTTTTTTTTATTTTTACTTGGTATTATATTTTGTGCCAGTTTTGTGCGCTTCTTGTTTGTGTTGAGGGTGTTTTTGAAACCATTATGTATAGAGTTTTACTTTTATCGCTACTCTTATATGTGACATGAGAGACTGATGTGTAAGGAACAATAATTGTATAGAAAAGCATGAGATGTGATCACTATGGAAAGAAAATATCAGCATAAAACAGGAAATAAAAAAACAGGAATTGAAAAGAAAATTCATATTTATTTCCAAATTGTAATCTTGTTACTGTTGTTGAATTAGTTAGCTTAGTTAGTTGAATTATCTATCTACCTGGCTGTCTGTTTATCCTCATATCTATCTATTTTTCTATCTATCTATCTATCTATCTATCTATCTATTTATATACCTATCTCATATCTATCTCTTTTATACCTACCTACCTATCTATCTATCTGGCTATCTATTCATATATCTATATGTCTTTTCTTTAATCTTTATCTTTCTTTCTTTCTTTCTTTCTTTCTTTCTTTCTATCTATTTATTTATACATCTATTTGTCTATCTCCTAAACTATCTATTTTTCTATCTATATGTTTATATATTTCTCTATCTACCTATCTATCTATCTATCTATCTATCTATCTATCTATCTATCTATCTATCTATCTACCTATCTATCTATCTATCTATCTACCTATCTATCTATCTATCTATCTATCTATCTCATATCTATCTATCTATCTATCTATCTATCTCCTATCTATCTATCTATCTATCTACCTACCTACCTATCCAAGTTGTGTAAGAGCAGCCCCATGTAACCCATGTAACAGACCTTCCCAGGGTGGATGAAAAGCCAAAGGCATCCGGCATGTAATCCCACATAAACCAAATATAGTAGAAACAGGCAGCGCTCCAATATAGTGAAAGAAGCAAAATGTGAGTTTATTCCAACTGCACCATTTCGATCCTAAATACACAGGACTTGAGAAAGGTTCTGTATATTTAGGATCGAAACCTTGCAGTGTGAATAAAGCCACATTTTGCTTCTTTCACTATATTGGAGCGCTGCCTGTTTCTACTATATTTTATCTGTCGATCTGTCTTAAAAATGTGCCAAGAATAGAAAAAAAAAAAGGACTCTATCAGCCCAGGGTGCGACGTTTCAGTCATGACAGGATGTTTTTCAAGCTTGGAACTTCACACCTTGTGTTAATAATGTCCTTTATTTCTTCTATTCTTGGAGGGCTGACCTGTACATTTTTTACTTTACAATTTCTGGACAAATGACCACTGAGCTGAGGTCCTGCACCCATTGTGGGAGTCATTGATGCTGCTCTTCTCCTCTATCTATCTATCTATCTATCTCATATCTATCTATCTATCTATCTATCTATCTATCTATCTATCTCATATCTATCTATCTCATATCTATCTATCTATCTATCTATCTATCTATTTATCTCTCTCTCTCTCTCTCATATCTATCTATCTATCTATCTATCTATCTATCTATCTCTCTCTCTCTCTCTCTCTCTCTCATATCTATCTATCTATCTATCTCATATCTATCTATCTATCTCCCATCTATCTATCTGATATCTATCTCTCTAATCATATTCTATTTCTATTATAGTCTTTCTCTTTTTGCTTTATCTTTCTATGCCTCTGTCTTTTTTATTCTATATCTCTCTGTTTATCTACTTACTTACAGGCTTGTGCATTTTATTTTATTTCAGGTTTCATTATGTTTCTTACCTACTTTGTACAACCAGCGATGTATTTTCCAGTCATTCATTTGCATTGCCCTTAATACATCTTCAACTGCTTTTAATAAATCTTCCATCCAACATCCTCTAACCTCTCACCGTTATTATGGCGATATCTTAGTCTTGCTTTCCTATGACCTCTGGTTGTGTACTCATTGCTTCTCTTTATTTTCTATCACTTACAGATTCGAAGAAACCTTCACTTGGGAGATTTGCCGGAGTTTTTATGTTTAATAGTAGATCAGACGCAGAGCTTCATGCAGGTATCTCGATTTACGTCATCTTGAAAAACTGTCTTTTTTGTACAGCTTGTAATATTTAGAATTTAAAGGTTATTTGTTGTGTGACAAGCCCAGTAAAGAAAAAAAAAATTACCCTTTAAAAATGGAATTAAAAGGTATTTTATAGCGTAATGATTATCTCCACAGTAACACAGTCATAAATTCCAATTCTCTCTCGGTTATTAATTAACTTCCTCATATTGGCCTCTGGGAGTTATTTATTAATCTAATATGGGGCTCATATTGTGCAGAAAAATACAGATTTATATGTCTACGTATCAAAGATTCCTGTGTAACAGATGACTTTTTTTAATTTTATTTTATTATTATTGCCAGTTTTAAACCGCTTTATCGTCCTTCTACAGCCACAAGCCCCAAAAGCCTGATTGCTGGGTCCTCCAGTGATCAGGCGGATGGGGGACCGAAAAGTCTCCCTAAGGCTTCCTTGTGAATGGAGCACCAGTGCCCTTGCCTGAGCAGCACTTCACTCACTTCTATGAGGCTGCGGACGCTGCTGGAGATCACAATTTCAGCAGTCCCATAACGGGACAACCCCTTTAAGATAGGTCATCACTATCGGAGGGTGTTGGTCCAACATTTGGCACCCCCACTGATCAGCGGTTGGAAGCAGACTGCTCTCTATATCCGGCCGCATTCTATACAAGTAAATCAAACCTGAGCTGCAACCGCGCAGCACTGTCACTGCACAGTATACAGAGTCGTGTGATTTATTTGTGTGATTTATTATGTGATTTATTATTTATTATGTGATTTACCAGCTGATCAATGGAGGTGCTGGGTGTTAGACACCCAGTATCCAATAATGATGACCTATCTCAAAAATTGACCTTTAATATCAAGACATGGAGAACTTCTTGATTGATTGAGGATTACAGATTAATGATGTATCCTTAGGACAGGTCATCATTCAAAGGTTGGTGGGGCTCCGACAGCCAGGACCCCTGCCGATCAGCCTAGAAGAGAGCGCAGTGTTCCCGTGACCTCAGCATTCTCTTCACAGAAAACGAAACACAGCGCTGTCCATTGTATATTGGTTTTGCAACCCAACCCCATTTGCTTGATTTGGACTGAGCTGCTTACAGACCATGGGTCGATGAACACACATGGCCTGTGAAGTGGAAATGGCACTCAGGCATCGCTGTCTCGTCAGACAGTTGATCAGCAGGGTTCCGGGGTGTCAGCCTGTCGCTGATCTTCAGTTGATGACCTATCCTAAGGACAGCTCATCAGTCATTAAATCTCGGAAAACCCAACTAAATGAATCAGTACAGGACTGTGTAGCATTGAGAACAATATATGGCTCTATGATGGAGGTCATGACTCTTCTGTACATAAGGAACCATCATGGAGAAGGATCTACAAACTAAATAAAGAAACGGAGAACCGGTCTATGTAGAAGAACCGTAAAGGCTAAATTTAAGGAACCAAAATATTAATTTCCAAAATTGCTTGTACATGAACGAGACTATACATTATAAACAGGACTTATAACAGACTCAGTATAAGATCTATGAGGACTTTAGCATTTCCACGTTCTAGATGTTTGGCTTTATTTTATAGACGGAAAAAATTCTGATAATCCCCTGCACTTGGGGAGGCCTGAATGCCGAATATCAGCTATAGATCATCTGTCCACGCCATAGATTTATAGATACAGATGGAGATCCATAGTAACCTCTGGCCCTGGTGTAGACCCAGCTTATGGTCGTGGGTCATATCTATCAAAAAGTGATTGTCCAAAGTGGGCAAGCCATGAAGAGAATAATTTGAGGGAGACCACCACCACTGACGGAGGAAGGAGAGAGTCCAACTAGGATTACTTATAATCCGTGCGGCATTTGTAAGAACCCCAAACCAATGGGGGCAGCATTAAATCACTTGTCTCATAAAGACAGTCTCCGTCAATATACTTTTGTGAGGATGCTCAAAAAAACACACTCTCTGAGCCACAGTAGAGAATATTGTGTAAGACCGGTTCATGCTGTGGCGTACCCTGGCACATCCCACCTGGCTCCATGTAATGCAACATTTCGGCTTCCCGTGGCAATAAGAACTGATTCCTAGGGAACAATGAAGCCAGACCTGCTGTCATCTGCCACTGTGTTTTGTGTTTTTTTTTGTTTGTTTTTTTAGGGACTGACTTCACAGACTTTTATTGCGTTTGGGCAGAAAGTAGGGCTCGGCGAGTAATCAAAAAATAACAAAACCTGAAGATCAACCAGGATAATCAATGTGATTTTGTTCTCGTTGGTTATTTCGGTTCAGTTATTACAATTTGTACTTTTGTTCAGACCAAACACATCTGATCTGACACCGCTATTATTGTACTGTGGGTTCTCTTCAGACCCTAGAGTATAATAATCGGAGGCCCAGGGGAGGTGAGCAGACATAAAAAACAATGTTACTCAACTCTCCTGGGCTCCGGCGCAGCTCCTTGTTCTCTATGGCACTGCGGTCTCGTGGGTCACACAACATTGCGGCGCTTACATCTATGCATCACAATGCCACATGACTCTGAGATACAATCACAGTCCTCAGCGGTCCCTGATGTCAGTCAGAAGCGCCAAAGACAGCAGGGAGTTGTGCCAGAGTCCAGGAGAGGTGAGTAACGCTGTTTTTTTTTTTTTATGTTTCCTCATCTCTCATGGGTTTCTGCTTATTATGCTCTGGGATCCGAAGAGACCCCAGAGTATAATAGCAATTCCAGTTCGGCCTTGCTTGGTCCCAATAAAAACCCCGGGTGAACCTCGTGAGACGAATCTCGTGAGGTTCGCCCACAGTCATACTGTTAGGGACGTGGTTTAAAAGGGGAGTGGCCTAAATAATCACCATTAATCGTAATCGAGATAAATTACCCAATTCATTTGCTCTAGTAGAAAGGTAAAATAGAAAGAAAATGGAAGATGACAAAGAGGGCTAGGTCAGGGGTAGATTGTCATCCAATAAACCACTGTGATGATGTAAGAATAGTGCTGGGTTATGTAAGTGTTCTGTATATATTCCCGGAGATCCCTTTAATGTCTAACTGAAGCCTCAGGCCAGATGTCAGATTTCTACATATCCTGTGATGAAACTGAAAATAATATCAGACATGTAAATGAATGGAAATACTATGAGTGAAAATTACTGGTCCATCCTTACAGAGGTCAGCAGCTGTAGAATCCGGCAGCACATCCCCGAGAGAAAGCAGGGACCCTAATTTACCTTCCCTGCCTTCCTGATCACTGTGTATATAGTGCTCAATGAGCTCTGTCTATACAGCGATGGGAGCCGCCATGATGCAGCCTCCATTCCAACCTGGTGGTCATGTGATCTGGTGGAGGACGATAACCGTAAGAGCCCTAGAGGCATTCCTCCTGTAACTGGGACTAATGTATCAGGGGAAATTGGGGGAAAAAGAAAATGTAATGTTGAAATGCCCCTCAAAGGTATATTATGACCTTATGGTGGGACGCAATGTATAGCAAAATAAATAAAAAGGCAATTAAAAAAAAAAAAAATAAAAAATTCCACATCAAAAGTTATAGCCCCCACTCTCTGCGACACAACACAATGTGTCAACTACATGTAAAATACCGTAAGGGAGAGGAAAAACTATTTAAATTTTTTTCCTTAGTAGCACTTTGTGCTATTAAAAAACCCAGTGAAAAATGAATTGTAAAAACCAGACGTTTTCCACTTTTTTTTTTTTTAACATTTACTTAGCTATAAAAAAAAAGAAGAAAAAACACACAAAAAGAAAAATAACATAAAAATAAAGACCCATTTATCACCAAAAAAGGTGCAAAAATTATTTGAATGATCCGAACAAAAAAAAAATAAATTGTTATAGCCCGCACAAGTGAATGTACGAAAAAAGCCAAAAAGGTCCGGAAGTAGGGAAAATGGCCCAGTCCTGAAGTGGTTAAGGAATACACTGCGGTAGTACTACTTAGTCTGAGTCTGGCTGTCTTATCTCTATATTCATATCTATTTATCTATCTATCTATCTATCTATCTATCTATCTATCATGTCTATCTATCTATCTATCTATCTATCTATCTATCTATCTATCTATCTATCTATCTATCTCCATATCTATCTATCTATCTATCATGTCTATCTATCTATCTCATATCTATCATGTCTATCTATCTAGCTCATATCTATCTATCATGTCTGTCTATCTATCATGTCTATCTATCTATCATGTCTGTCTATCTATCTCATATCTATCTAGCTCATATCTATCTATCATGTCTATCTATCTATCTATCTATCTATCTATCTATCTATCTATCTCATATCTATCTATCTATCTATCTCTCATATCTATCTATCTATCTATCTCATATCTATCTATCTATCTAGCATGTCTATCTATCTGTCTATCTATCTATCTATCTATCTATCTATCTATCTATCTCTTCATATGCAATTTCTGTAAGCTTTGGAGTATATTGCAAGTAAAGCTAAGCATTCACCACCCCCCAGTTATTGTATGTTACTGTAATGTTTTTACTCTATCATCTGAGTCATGGAAAAACTGATGACTGTGTCAGGTGTTGTGGCTTCTAACCTTCTACAGTACATTATTCTTACAGGACAGAAATAATCCCCTGGTGATCTAAATTACTTACGACAACTGTAGATAATAGTTGACTCATAGAATATAGGACGATACAAAAGTGTGAGCGATCAGGGGGTTTAGTTATTGAAGTACACCTGATACTCTTGCACCTATCCTACATCACTATAAAGAGTCAAAGGTCAAAGAGTCATAAACACCATTCATGTATGATCGCTGCGGGTCTGATCACTGGCATCGCCGCTGGTCAGAATATGGGGGTCCCTGGTTCCCCTGTATGAATGGAGAGGATTATATAGTTAGTGGCTATCTCCATCAGTCCTGTAGAAGTCAATACATCAGTGGTCAAGCATGGGCTGTGGAGTCGGTAGGCCATACCACATCTTTATTTTTCCACAGTCCGACTCCTACTCCTTCATAAATGGCTGACAGCCGTGGTCAGATACAATCAGTAAAGATCCTCTAATTCATTAAAACGCCAGTGACTGATTCGTAAGAAAGTAAATACGTAACAAACTATATATCTAATTATATAATATTAATCATTGTATAATATAATTCTAAATATTTAAGTATTTTTTTCTGACTCTGGGTCCACGACTCCAACGTCACCGCTCTGATGCACCCTGCTGCTTCTTTCACACAGGGGACTTGGGATCCTCCATCGTCCTGACTAGTAGGGTCCCAGCGGTCGGACTCCAATGGTCATACACTTATCCTGTGGATAGATGATACATATTGCTTAGAGGAAAAGCTGGGGAGTACCAAAAATGGCACTGTAAGGGTGAGAAGGTTTTCAATGTATTATACAAGTGATCGCATGTCCTTAGAGGGACTAAAAAAGGGGTTCAGTATATAAAAATATAAAAAATTGCACACAATTGGGATCACTGGATTTACCAAGATCAGACCTATCCACCCACATCAGTATCTGTCGATTCCGTTGCTTGTCTATACGAGTCATTAGATTTTCATTATGAAGAGCCAAAAATCTTTGTGTCAGGGTTTCTTATCCTTTATAAGCAGGAAGTTAATAATGCACGAGACATAAATTACAATGCAAGAATTTATATGAAATGACTCAAGGGAAATGGTTCAGTGAGCACGTGCACTGTTGTGATATAACCGTCTACTGTAGAGGAGAGCGAAACCCAAGAGAGATGAATTTCACATACAGTAGTCACCTTGCTTTTTGTGGTCTATATTGGCATTTTTGGGTAGACACCTGGAGTGCTCAGTACTAATGCTTTGCATTCCTGGCTTCAAATCTGACCAAGGTTTAGAAAAGCTTAAAGTTTGTAAGTTCTCTCCATGTTTGCATGGCTTTCTTCGTGGTAGTCCAGTTTTCCTCCCATGCTCCAAAAACCTACTGGAGGAATTTATTAAGACTGATGTTTCTTACAACAGTTATAGTAGATCTGACAGACTGAGGCATCCCTGGCCCGCCTGAGCGGAGATGTGCCATTGTGCACCAAAAAATGTGCCAAGTTGAGGTGCATTTTTGACCACTTTCTACTTGCAGTAAATCTGGCCCACCGATTGGTTAATTTTGGAATTTAGAGCCCCATTGGGGACAGGAACTGATCTGAGTGATGACAAGTTGTCTACAGAGCTGCAGAAATAGTCCCTAGTGGTAAGTGACTGTCTCCAATGGGGTTGTCTACTGCTGGACATTTTGGACCCATTATCAGCCCCTTGGCTCGCTGTTGGTATTTTGGGTCAGTCCAGTCCTGATCACTGTGAGGTGGCCTTCTTTAGACTTAAAGGGAAACTGTTAAGTCAATCTGGGACACTAAACCACCTACAGCTCCTTATAGACCTGGGGTTTAGTGTCCCAAATCGCCCTGTTGTAATGCAATCCGCAGGCGCATTAAAAATAAAAACCTTTATACTTACAGTACAGACCAAAAGTTTGGACACACCTTCTCATTCCAAGAGTTTTCTGTATTTTCATGACTATAAAAATTGTAGATTCACACTGAAGGCATCAAAACTATGAATTAACACATGTGGAATTATATACTTAACAAAAAAGTGTGAAACAACTGAAAATATGTCTTATATTCTAGGTTCTTCAAAGTAGCCACCTTTTGCTTTGATTACTGCTTTGCACACTCTTGGCATTCTCTTGATGAGCTTCAAGAGGTAGTCACCTGAAATGGTCTTCCAACAGTCTTGAAGGAGTTCCCAGAGATGCTTAGCACTTGTTGGCCCTTTTGCCTTCACTCTGCGGTCCAGCTCACCCCAAACCATCTGGATTGGGTTCAGGTCTGGTGACTGTGGAGGCCAGGTCATCTGGCGTAGCACCCCATCACTCTCCTTCTTGGTCAAATAGCCCTTACACAGTCTGGAGGTGTGTTTGGGGTCATTGTCCTGTTGAAAAATAAATGATGGTCCAACTAAACGCAAACCGGATGGAATAGCATGCCGCTGCAAGATGCTGTGGTAACCATGCTGGTTCAGTATTCCTTCAATTTTGAATAAATCCCCAACAGTGTCACCAGCAAAGCACCCCCACACCATCACACCTCCTCCTCCATGCTTCACGGTGGGAACCAGGCATGTAGAGTCCATTTGTTCACCTTTTCTGCGTCGCACAAAGACACGGTGGTTGGAACCAAAGATCTCAAATTTGGACTCATCAGACCAAAGCACAGATTTCCACAGGTCTAATGTCCATTCCTTGTGTTCTTTAGCCCAAACAAGTCTCTTGTGCTTGTTGCCTGTCCTTAGCAGTGGTTTCCTAGCAGCTATTTTACCATGAAGGCCTGCTGCACACAGTCTCCTCTTAACAGTTGTTGTAGAGATGTGTCTGCTGCTAGAACTCTGTGTGGCATTGACCTGGTCTCTAATCTGAGCTGCTGTTAACCTGCGATTTCTGAGGCTGGTGACTCGGATGAACTTATCCTCCGCAGCAGAGGTGACTCTTGGTCTTCCTTTCCTGGGGCGGTCCTCATGTGAGCCAGTTTCTTTGTAGCGCTTGATGGTTTTGGCCACTGCACTTGGGGACACTTTCAAAGTTTTCCCAATTTTTCGGACTGACTGACCTTCATTTCTTAAAGTAATGATGGCCACTCGTTTTTCTTTACTTAGCTGCTTTTTTCTTGCCATAATACAAATTCTAACACTCCATTCAGTAGGACTATCAGCTGTGTATCCACCTGACTTCTGAACAACACAACTGATGGTCCCAACCCCATTTATAAGGCAAGAAATCCCACTTATTAAACCTGACAGGGCACACCTGTGAAGTGAAAACCATTTCAGGTGACTACCTCTTGAAGCTCATCAAGAGAATGCCAAGAGTGCGCAAAGCAGTAATCAAAGCAAAAGGTGGCTACTTTGAAGAACCTAGAATATAAGACATATTTTCAGTTGTTTCACACTTTTTTGTTAAGTATATAATTCCACATGTGTTAATTCATAGTTTTGATGCCTTCAGTGTGAATCTACAATTTTTATAGTCATGAAAATACAGAAAACTCTTGGAATGAGAAGGTGTGTCCAAACTTTTGGTCTGTACTGTACCTAGAGAAGGGTCCGATGATCACTGTTCGGCAAGAACAGTCCGGTTTATACATGAGCTTCTTTGTTGGCACGCCTCCCGGCGCCTGCGCTGTTCTTCAGTGAAACCAAAGATGGACACCCCGGCTTCACTACGTAATTGCGGGGCATGCACACTGAAGCTAAGGTGTACTCCTCTGGCTTCATTGAAGAACTGCGCAGGCGCGGGGAGTACAGCGGCCGGGGGAGTATAAAGCTTTTTTATTTTTAATGCGGCCATGGATTGCGTTATAACAGGGTTATTTGGGACACTAAACCCCAGGTCCATATGGACGTGTCCCAATGGCCTGTCTTCAGAAAAGCCAACAATATTCCATTGATGGAGGTCCAACACCTGAGACGCCTGTTGTTCAACAAAATAAAGGGTCCATGTTACTGTAATGTACAAACACTTGCGGCAGCTTAGTCCCGTTGAAGTGGGCTCCTCATTGTGCTGATCATTGGTAGTCTCAGGGGTTACACTGTCTAAAAGTCGAAAAGTCATCTCAACAAAAATGGATCAGTTTGGTAGTTTTATAGCTTATATCATCATCCAACCTTATCTACTATGTTACTTTATCCAATTATGTGTTTAAAATGGTGCCTTTTAGGAGAGGCCATCAATATGTGATCATGTCTGAGAGTGTCATCCGAGGGAGTCCAATGATCCTTTCTGTTCTGTTGATAGTAGAGCAGGTCCTATCCTGCTCCGTTTCATCGGAAAGGAACGATCAGAAGCCCCCATAGAGGTAAGTGCATCACGGAATGCACTCGGATATAGGTATCCCTGCATCCAAGAATGCCCGAGCTACAAACTTATAAAAGTATTTTTGCCATACAGAGAACACCATAATGGAGGAAAAAAAAGACTTCAAAACATCAGACAATCCCCAAAATGTATTGCTAAAAAGTACACCTGGCCTTGCAAAAAAAAAAAGACCCCTTATGCAGACCTATATACAGAAATATAAAAAAGTTGGTGTCAGAATATGGCAAAAAAAAAAATTTAGATTTTTTTTTTAAGGTGTTAAAACATAAAATACAAAAATATATAAATTTGGTATTGCTGTAAGCGTGCCGACCCGCAAACTATACGTAACATGTCATTTTGGCCTCCATAAAGTGGTGAACACGCAGTTTTTCTCTAATTCCACCCCATTAAAGTTTTTTTTTTTCCAGCTTCCCAGTACATTGTATAGAATATTTAATGGTACCATTACGAAGTACAGTTTTTCCCGCAAAAAATAAGCTCTTATATGGCTATGTGAACGGAAATATAAAAAAGTTATGGGTTTTGGAAGGAAGAGAGTAAAAAAACGAGCGAAAAAAATGGCCGCGTTAGTGACCTTCACATTTTGATGGTAACGCAGTGGGGCAAATATACCAGGTGCATTCGTTTTATAAATTTCCGTTTAATTTGCATAATTTTCTATAACTTGTAAATTCATACAACTACAATGGCCGCAGCAAAAACAGCAATATGGCTGCAGCGTGTGAATGTAACCTGCTTGTTTTTGGATGTGCCCATCGGGGACATCTGTTTTATGGCCCGTGCCCCTATCCCTTTCCATGCTGTCTTGCTTCTCTGTGCCTGTGGCCGGAGGTGAGGAAGTCTCCCACATCTGTAGCGCTCACTAGTACAGTAATTGTAGACCCGGTGGCAGATGTTGTGTAACCCGAAGAGAGAAATATTCCGAGTTACAAAGTTTTTCAGAATGAAAGTTTTAAGACTGGTTGTGAAACTCCTTGTCGATGAGCTAATCCGAGAACCTTACTCAGAAGAAGATTTGATCGATCAGCACTTTTTACGGTAATATCGCCTCCACTACTTATTGTTGATATTTTTTCTTTTTCTTTTTTTTTTCACTTCTGTGTTGAAAAAAGATACATGGACCAGCACAGACAGGAAAGTACAAAAACTTATAGGAAATATACGTCAGGAAGAAAGCTAAAATATCCCATCGCTATTCTGCCACATGTGCAGATGTGGATTATATCATATGACCCTATGGACATCATATGTCACAAGGGTGTTACATCGCTCTGTAGCCAATGTGTGCAACAGATAATGGGGGCGGAGTTATTTATTAATCTAAATGCGCCAGAATTAAAAGGCTTAGGGGGATAAGTGTCACATAAGGAGAACAGGGGACCAGAAGTCCCACCATGCCTCCTCCTTGTGAATGGAGCGTACTGTGCTTGTGTGACCAGCGCTCCATTCACTGCTATGGGGCTGCTGGAGATTGGAGTGAGTGGCAGTGACTGCACAGCTGGTCACACAAGCGCAGTGGCCACTCCATTCACAAGGAGGAGGCATGGGGGACTTTTGGTTCCATGTTCTCCATATCGCTGTGGATCCTGGTGGTCGAACCCCCTCCCCAAGGATCTGACTTAAAGATGACCTTTCATGTCCTCAGAGATGTGCAGTATTACATAGTACTAGGGAGTACACGGTTGGGTTTCCCGGTACGTGCCTTGGTGTTAATTTCAGCACCGATATCTGTCGACTGTCAGAAAGGCGGGCCTTACAGCCTAGCGTCATCTTTGAGCTGTGAACGCCCCCCTCTGACAGTGGAGAGATACCGATGCCAAAACTAGCGGCACCAATATCTCCAGTACTGGGGCTCATAATGATTTTAATAGATATATACTTTTTGTTTTTTTATTGTCCTTGTTAAAAAAAAAAAAAAAACTTATGCTAGGTTCATACCTGCATTCGGGTTTCCGTTCGAGGGGTTTTCTTGGGGACTCCCCAAACGGAAACCTAATCCGCGGACCCCATAGACGGAACGGAATCCCCCAGGTGCAGGTGTTTTATCAGTCCCATGATGCCTCTGTACAGCATCATATGGGCAGACAGAGACAGTACCATCTCTGCCTGCTGGAGGACAGGGCGGTTATTCTTCTTTCTGTATTCTCCTCAAAAAATATTTAATAGCCCATAGATGTACAGACAGGGAGCCTGCATTGACATCTTCTTCAGGACTGTGTGAGAGGAGTCTGTCTTATCCACAGCAATAACGGTGATAGTGGAAAACTTGTGTGCAATTACCAATTACAATGAATACGAACTGAAAACACCAAAAAAGGTTATGTGAATGTATTACAGAGCTGTAATAACTATGACAAAAGATTTCTGTATAATTGTATTACTTTCACATTATAATGTGTAGTCTCCTCCTCTTTGTCTTTACACTGGTGAACATTTTAGGATAAAGGGCAATGCCGTTGGGATTTAAGGTTATGTGGAGCAGATATTATTATGTGTATTTTCTTCAACTGGAGTTAGGATTACATAAGCATGAGCTAAACTGGAAAAGCTGGTCAATGGTGAACACGCTTATCCTGGCTACAGTGTAGGATGCAATCTCTGTTAACTCTTTGGTGCAACAGCCGCCATCTTGTGCTACCACCCTGGAACATCTCCCTGTCCTGACAGCTAAGGCCTATAAGGTAACTTTTGTGACTTTCAGTAGCAAAGAGTAGCAGCTGCTCTGGCAAAGTCTAGGATCACATTTGCATCAGGTTCTCCGTCGTGGGGTCCGTCAGGGAACCTGAACAACGGAAAGCCATATCGCTACAACAGTGCTTACACACAGAGACCAAGGGATCCCATTGACTATAATGGGGTCCGTTGGGTATCCAATATTTCAAAGCAGTAGAGAAAAATTTCCGTTTTTTGATGGTCTCTGAGATGGAGTCTCCAACGCAGATGTGAACCCAGCATGAAAAATTGCAAATTTCCTTTGGTAAGTGCCTGTTCACATGGCAGAATTTGGAGAGTAAATTGAGTCCGTCTTCTCCAGAATCTGCATTCCATTGTTTTCAATTGGAGGCCTTAACAGACACTTCCTGTTTTTTTAGCACGCTGCAAAAAGAAGCGTCTGGTTTGATTCAGCCATGGTTTTCGCAGCCCAAGGCTTCACATTTCATTAGTCCATTCTATGAGGCTAATCACGAATGCAAAGCCGAGGCTCACCGTGGGTTCCACAGGGTTGGATTTTGAAGAGGATATCCTTCTCTAAATTCCATTGTGCGAACACACCCTAAGGCAAAAAGATTTGTATGTAACCAGCATGCACCTATTTCAAAGCAGACTATATTGACATAATACAGAAATCCATAATTCATCTCTCGCAGCCACCATATTACTATACCTGGTGTCAAAGACCTTAAAGAGGACCTTTCACCACCTCCACCAATTCTTGTTCTTAGCATCTGTTATAGTCGCCGCTCCACTGATTCCAGCACAGTTGACAATTTTCTCTAGAACCCCACCATGCCTGAGCAACAAGTTTTGCTGCCTGATGTGCTCTTTAAGCTCTGTAATGTCGGGTGGGCGGAGTCAGGCAGGAGGTTGTGATTCAGATCTCCAATCAGAGGCAGCCAGTGTCAGAGATCAGCGTTGCTCACCCTTGTCTGCTCCTGCCTGACTCCGCCCTCCTGACAATACAAAACTAAACTAAATAGCAAATGAAGCACCAAAACTAATAGCATCGACTGCTCGGGAAGAGCATGACACTTATCTATATGTTGAGTGTGTTTAGTTGCTATACCAGACATCACCTATGGACAAATGTGGTGCTGTTTCTGGAAAAAAAAAAAAGTAGCGATGTTCTTTTTTAGTTTTGGTCAACCCATTTAAAGGGATTTTCCGTCAATGCTCCTCCGAACTGCAGTCATGTGGGGGACTGGGGTTCCCGGTCATGTCATGGAGCATCCCTACCGATCATTTGATATCAGGATCCTCCAGAACTAGAAAAGTGTATGGGCCAGAAGCAGACAGCGCCATACACTGTGTAGTGGCGATCCTGTGTTACTGCGACTCAACTTCCATTCAAGGATCGGTCCTCAATATCTAACTCCTGGGAAACCTCTTTCAACGCAGTGTGACTAGACCCCCTACTGATATCAACCTTTTTCCTTACATTTCCCACTACAGGCTGCCATAGACATAACCTATAAAGGAAACTGATAAAAATAGCAGAAATTCAATGAATTGTCTCCCGCCCCTTTAAATGTTCTGAGAATTTTGAACACGTGTCAGAAAATGACCAAGCACCAAAACATAGGTTATATATTTCCTGAACACGCCTGACTGTACTGCTGGCAGCCCGCCAGTTAGATAATCTCTCGAAAGCAGAGATAACAAGCTCTGTGTACATAGGTGTTAATGTAAAAACCTGTAGGATACTTTTCCTTTTTTTATCATGTTGTCGTCTAATCTGGGTTTGTATAGGATTTATGGAATCACATAGTCTGTTTTGTATCAACAGTAAGTGTCTCTAAGGAGCAGTGCCCTTTACACAAGGCATTGATCCCTGACGTGACGGAATTATTAGAGATTTCATTGTATCACAATTTATTGATGGGTTCGTAGACATAAAGTCAGCAATATCAAGCGATCCCCCATCCCCTTAACCATTTCATCTCAGTAGGCGCCCCTTCCCTGATTTATATACATAAAAGTATATATTGAAATGAATTAAAATAATAATAAAAGACTAAAAAGATAATGCATATATTAGATATCACCACCTCCACCTCTTTACATCCTTCAATAGGTGGCGCTCCACTGATTCCAACACAGTTGGAATTTTTTCTCTAGCCCCCACCGTTCCTGAGCAATCATTGCTGTTAGTTTCATCATAATTATGCTCTCTGCTGTCAGGTGGGTGGTCCCTGGCTTTCTACTCCAGCCCAGGACCACCCACTTGACAGTAGAGAGCATAATTGTGCTGAAACTAACAGCAATGACTACTCAGGAACAATCATTGTTGATACAACTTAACCCTTTCATGCCTTTGCCAATTTTTGTTTTTGCATTTCTGTTTTTCCCTCTCCCCATTCCAAGAGCCATCATTTTTTTATTTTTCAGTTCACAGACTCACATGATAGCTTATTGTTTGTGGGACAAATTGTACTTTTTAATGGCTCCATTCAATCTCCTGTGCAATGTACTGGGAAGCTGGAAAAAAATTCTGAATGAGGTGGAATTAAAAAAACAAAAAACATTTGAGCCAATTTCTTATGGGTTTAATTTTTACAGCATTCACTATGTGGGAAAAATGACACGTTACCTGTATTCTGCGGGTCAGTACGATCACGGCGATACCAAATTTATATAGTATTTGTAATGTTTTGATACCTTTTTAAAAATTTAAAACTTTACAAAATAGAAAAAAATGTTTGTGTCGCCATATTGTGACACTTGTAACTTTTTTATATTTATGTGTATAGAGCTGGGTATGGCGTCTTTTTATGCGGGACAAGATGGGGGTTTTTATTGATGCCATTTTGGGGAGGTTCTGATGGTCTGATCACCTTTTATTCCATTTTTTATAGGAGACAAAGTGTTGGAAAAAAAAAATCGCCATTTTGATTTTTTTTCCCCGCTACGCCGTTCACCGTATGGGAGAAATATTTTATTAGTTTGGGCATTTTTGTTCATGGGTAGATCTAAAGTGTTTATGTATATTATTGTTAATTTTTATAGGTGATTTAGGGAAAGAGGGGATTAGAAGTTTTATATTTTTTGTGGTGTTTTTTTTTTTTTTTTATACTTTTAAAAACTTTTTTTATTTTTTATTTTAGTTTTATTTTCAGACCCCCTAGGGACCTTGAACTCTAGGGGGTCTGATCGTTCATACTATTCACTGCAATACTAAGATATTGCAGTGAATAGTAAAATCTATTCACTTCTACTACACGCTGCCTCTGGCCTGCCTCTGGGTCCTGGCTGTATTATACAGCCGGCATCCGCCGTGTATGGAGAGAGCTCAGCATCATACTCCCCTTCCCACATAATGATGTAAATTAACTTTATTATGTGCAAAAGGGTTAAAGGGGTTGTCCACTTTCAGACCAATATTGAGAGACAAATGTTATTGTTTCTATAACAAAAAGTTGTAACATTTGTCTCTCAATATTGGTCTGAAAGTGGACAACCCCTTTAAATGATACAACTTGTACAATAAGTTATTGACAATTAAAAAAATACCTTCGAGTAGATCTTTTTTATAATTTACCAATAAAATAGACTGTATATTGAACACTATATTATCTATAAGCAAAAACATATTCCAAAAACTTGCATACCCCTTAAGACCATTCTGGATCATCTTTTCTCAGACCTCCGGGCTGTGGTGTTCTCCTGTTATTTCATCTGGAAATGTATCAGTAAATTGACAACTGGGCATTACCATTTCCACTGTCAATAGGGTGTGTCCCTACACACTGTGATATTAGCTGCTGATTGGATAGTGTCACATGGACTGCCAGACTTCAAAAAAGTTCAAAGTGTTGTAAGGACATCAGTCCCTTCCCTCAGTGGGCCCAATAGCAAATGTCTACTCTGCCTCCATAGTAGGTACGCCATTACTTATGGGACTCTAGACATGCCAGGAGACGTGGGCTCTTTAAGGGGTGACAATCAAACCTGTATACTCATAGTTACCATTGAGTGGCGGGGTCGAGAGCAGGGCTGTGGAGTCGGTAGGCCGAGGCTCCAGTTCTTCCAGCTTGAACCTGACTCCTTCATAAATGGTGACAACCATGGTCAGTCGGAAGCCATAAAGACCCTCTAATTCATGAAAGAGTCAGTGATTGATTCCTAGGGAAGTAACTATGTAACAAACTATACATCTAATTATATAATATTAATTCTATAAAGTAATTCAAAATAATCACTTTATTTTGAAGCTGGATTCCACCTAAAATTGGGCCCGACTCTGACTCCACAGCCCTGGTCAGGGGACGGTGGGGGAGCTGAGTTGTCTCCATAGACATGACGTTAACATTGGATCACAATAAAATTAGTGGGATATTACAACAGAAATGTATGGATTATGTACTGTATTTAGTCAACCTAAAGGGATTTACGGGATTGTAATATTGATGAGATGAGTCATCAACAACTGGTCAGTGAAGGTTTAACACCTGGCACTCCCACCGATCAGCTGAAGAGGCTGCAGCGTTGTGGGTTCTTCACTGCTTACCAAGGACAGCGCCATATGTTGTGTAGTGGCTGTGTTTGATATTGCAGCTCAGTCCCATTTAATTGAATTTGACTGTGCTGCAAACAGGCCACTTGACAAATGAACGTGACATCACTGACCTGTAAAGCAGAAGTAGCCACTGCCACGTCAAGCTTCTGATCTGTGGCGGTCCTGTGACCAGACGCCCCCTTTAAAGGCATTCTTTGGGTCCGCACTAAGCGCAGTATATGTTCTAGCCAATGTATTCTACATAGAGATTCACTTTTGAAAGGAAAATCCCCAGTGTATCCAAGGACAAGGAATATATAAGGTTCTCAAACCCGGAGACAGATTTTTATCATGTCATATACTTTTATTTTATACATTTGTTTTCTTTAGCATTGAGCTTCTTCTTTTCGCCCTCTCACCCCATTTACTGTTTATCTTGCTGACCTATTTTATATACCACACTCTGCTTTTTGCTCTTTGGCCTCATTTAAGATAAATTCACATCAGTGCAAAGAAAGGTCAATAGGAAAGACAAAAACCCAGACAATGATTGAAGAGGCTGCATGATATTAAGCACAGGGTCTGTTTCCCCCAGAAACATCAGCACTACTTTACTGGTTGTGTCTGGTATTATAGATCATGTGAATGGGGCTGAGCCACAGTATTAGAAGCTATTGAAAACAGGGGAGATATTTCTGGGGGACAAAGTAGTCTTCTGGATCTTTCTGTCCTCCTATCTGAGGCTATAATAAGCAAGAGCGGAAGACGATGAGATCAGGGATATACAGTATAGTTTTCTATCTATAGATTTCATTCAGTATTTTCATGTAAAAAAATGCTGCTAGGACTCATAGAGAGAGCCTGTGAGTCCTGCTTCTCCTCCTACTCATAGAGAGCCTGTGAGTCCTGCTTCTCCCCCTACTCATAGAGAGAGCCTGTGAGTCCTGCTTCTCCCCCTACTCATAGAGAGAGCCTGTGAGTCCTGCTTCTCCTCCTACTCATAGAGAGAGCCTGTGAGTCCTGCTTCGCCCCCTACTCATAGAGAAAGCCTGTGAGTCCTGCTTCTCCCCCTGCTCATAGAGAGCCTGTGAGTCCTGCTTCTCCCCCTACTCATAGAGAGCCTGTGAGTCCTGCTTCTCCTCCTACTCATAGAGAGAGCCTGTGAGTCCTGCTTCTCCTCCTACTCATAGTGAGAGCCTGTGAGTCCTGCTTCTCCCCCTACTCATAGAGAGAGCTTGTGAGTCCTGCTTCTCCCCCTACTCATAGAGAGAGCCTGTGAGTCCTGCTTCTCCCCCTACTCATAGAGAGAGCCTGTGAGTCCTGCTTCTCCTCCTACTCATAGAGAGCCTGTGAGTCCTGCTTCTCCCCCTACTCAGAGAGCCTGTGAGTCCTGCTTCTCCTCCTACTCATAGAGAGCCTGTGAGTCCTGCTTCTCCCCCCTACTCCTAGAGAGATTCTGTGAGTCCTGCTTCTCCTCCTACTCATAGAGAGAGCCTGTGAGTCCTGCTTCTCCCCCTACTCATAGAGAGAGCCTGTGAGTCCTGCTTCTCCCCCTGCTCATAGAGAGAGCCTGTGAGTCCTGCTTCTCCTCTACTCATAGAGAGCCTGTGAGTCCTGCTTCTCCCCCTACTCATAGAGAGAGCCTGTGAGTCCTGCTTCTCCCCCTGCTCATAGCGAGAGCCTGTGAGTCCTGCTTCTCCCCCTGCTCATAGAGAGAGCCTGTGAGTCCTGCTTCTCCCCCTGCTCATAGAGAAAGCCTGTGAGTCCTGCTTCTCCCCCTACTCATAGAGAGAGCCTGTGAGTCCTGCTTCTCCCCCTGCTCATAGAGAGAGCCTGTGAGTCCTGCTTCTCCCCCTACTCATAGAGAAAGCCTGTGAGTCCTGCTTCTCCCCCTACTCATAGAGAGAGCCTGTGAGTCCTGCTTCTCCTCCTACTCATAGAGAAAGCCTGTGAGTCCTGCTTCTCCCCCTACTCATAGAGAGAGCCTGTGAGTCCTGCTTCTCCCCCTACTCATAGAGAAAGCCTGTGAGTCCTGCTTCTCCCCCTACTCATAGAGAGAGCCTGTGAGTCCTGCTTCTCCCCCTACTCATAGAGAGAGCCTGTGAGTCCTGCTTCTCCTCCTACTCATAAAGAGAGCCTGTGAGTCCTGCTTCTCCTCCTACTCATAGAGAAAGCCTGTGAGTCCTGCTTCTCCTCCTACTCATAGAGAGAGCCTGTGAGTCCTGCTTCTCCCCCTACTCATAGAGAGAGCCTGTGAGTCCTGCTTCTCCCCCTACTCATAGAGAGAGCCTGTGAGTCCTGCTTCTCCCCCTACTCATAGAGAGAGCCTGTGAGTCCTGCTTCTCCTCCTACTCATAGAGAGAGCCTGTGAGTCCTGCTTCGCCCCCTACTCATAGAGAAAGCCTGTGAGTCCTGCTTCTCCCCCTGCTCATAGAGAGCCTGTGAGTCCTGCTTCTCCCCCTACTCATAGAGAGCCTGTGAGTCCTGCTTCTCCTCCTACTCATAGAGAGAGCCTGTGAGTCCTGCTTCTCCTCCTACTCATAGTGAGAGCCTGTGAGTCCTGCTTCTCCCCCTACTCATAGAGAGAGCTTGTGAGTCCTGCTTCTCCCCCTACTCATAGAGAGAGCCTGTGAGTCCTGCTTCTCCCCCTACTCATAGAGAGAGCCTGTGAGTCCTGCTTCTCCTCCTACTCATAGAGAGCCTGTGAGTCCTGCTTCTCCCCCTACTCAGAGAGCCTGTGAGTCCTGCTTCTCCTCCTACTCATAGAGAGCCTGTGAGTCCTGCTTCTCCCCCTACTCCTAGAGAGATTCTGTGAGTCCTGCTTCTCCTCCTACTCATAGAGAGAGCCTGTGAGTCCTGCTTCTCCCCCTACTCATAGAGAGAGCCTGTGAGTCCTGCTTCTCCCCCTGCTCATAGAGAGAGCCTGTGAGTCCTGCTTCTCCTCTACTCATAGAGAGCCTGTGAGTCCTGCTTCTCCCCCTACTCATAGAGAGAGCCTGTGAGTCCTGCTTCTCCCCCTGCTCATAGCGAGAGCCTGTGAGTCCTGCTTCTCCCCCTGCTCATAGAGAGAGCCTGTGAGTCCTGCTTCTCCCCCTGCTCATAGAGAAAGCCTGTGAGTCCTGCTTCTCCCCCTACTCATAGAGAGAGCCTGTGAGTCCTGCTTCTCCCCCTGCTCATAGAGAGAGCCTGTGAGTCCTGCTTCTCCCCCTACTCATAGAGAAAGCCTGTGAGTCCTGCTTCTCCCCCTACTCATAGAGAGAGCCTGTGAGTCCTGCTTCTCCTCCTACTCATAGAGAAAGCCTGTGAGTCCTGCTTCTCCCCCTACTCATAGAGAGAGCCTGTGAGTCCTGCTTCTCCCCCTACTCATAGAGAAAGCCTGTGAGTCCTGCTTCTCCCCCTACTCATAGAGAGAGCCTGTGAGTCCTGCTTCTCCCCCTACTCATAGAGAGAGCCTGTGAGTCCTGCTTCTCCTCCTACTCATAAAGAGAGCCTGTGAGTCCTGCTTCTCCTCCTACTCATAGAGAAAGCCTGTGAGTCCTGCTTCTCCTCCTACTCATAGAGAGAGCCTGTGAGTCCTGCTTCTCCCCCTACTCATAGAGAGAGCCTGTGAGTCCTGCTTCTCCCCCTACTCATAGAGAGAGCCTGTGAGTCCTGCTTCTCCCCCTACTCATAGAGAGAGCCTGTGAGTCCTGCTTCTCCCCCTACTCATAGAGAGAGCCTGTGAGTCCTGCTTCTCCTCCTACTCATAGAGAAAGCCTGTGAGTCCTGCTTCTCCCCCTACTCATAGAGAGAGCCTGTGAGTCCTGCTTCTCCCACCACTCATAGAGAGCCTGTGAGTCCTGCTTCTCCCCCTACTCATAGAGAGAGCCTGTGAGTCCTGCTTCTCCCCCTACTCATAGAGAGAGCCTGTGAGTCCTGCTTCTCCTCCTACTCATAGAGAGCCTGTGAGTCCTGCTTCTCCCCCCTACTCATAGAGAGAGCCTGTGAGTCCTGCTTCTCCCCCTACTCATAGAGAGAGCCTGTGAGTCCTGCTTCTCCTCCTACTCATAGAGAGAGCCTGTGAGTCCTGCTTCTCCCCCTACTCATAGAGAGAGCCTGTGAGTCCTGCTTCTCCCCCTACTCATAGAGAGAGCCTGTGAGTCCTGCTTCTCCTCCTACTCATAGAGAGAGCCTGTGAGTCCTGCTTCTCCCCCTACTCATAGAGAGAGCCTGTGAGTCCTGCTTCTCCCCCTACTCATAGAGAGAGCCTGTGAGTCCTGCTTCTCCTCCTACTCATAGAGAGAGCCTGTGAGTCCTGCTTCTCCCCCTACTCATAGAGAGCCTGTGAGTCCTGCTTCTCCCCCTACTCATAGAGAGAGCCTGTGACTCCTGCTTCTCCCCCTACTCATAGAGAGAGCCTGTGAGTCCTGCTTCTCCTCCTACTCATAGAGAGAGCCTGTGAGTCCTGCTTCTCCCCCTACTCATAGAGAGCCTGTGAGTCCTGCTTCTCCTCCTACTCATAGAGTCTGTGAGTCCTGCTTCTCCTCCTACTCATAGAGAGCCTGTGAGTCCTGCTTCTCCTCCTACTCATAGAGAGTGCCTGTGAGTCCTGCTTCTCCTCCTACTCATAGAGAGAGCCTGTGAGTCCTGCTTCTCCCACCACTCATAGAGAGCCTGTGAGTCCTGCTTCTCCCCCTACTCATAGAGAGTGCCTGTGAGTCCTGCTTCTCCCCCTACTCATAGAGAGAGCCTGTGAGTCCTGCTTCTCCTCCTACTCATAGCGAGCCTGTGAGTTCTGCTTCTCCCCCTACTCATAGAGAGAGCCTGTGAGTCCTGCTTCTCCTCCTACTCATAGAGAGAGCCTGTGAGTCCTGCTTCTCCCACCACTCTGTGATCTGTGGGGATACCAATTGTCAGACCTGCTTCATGAAGACATTGATGAACTAAACCCCTTTAAGGCATGAATCATCTATATTAAAGAAACAATTTATGGTTCTGTTTTTTGTTTTTTGGGGGGGGATCTGCAGGACACCGTTACCTGGCTGTTTAGCAGTATTATTTTGTTTGGTGCTGTCATTTGGGGACTATGTGACATTTTATTCCCTTGCTTGTTGGCATTATTTTGCATGCTATTTATGGCAGTACTATCTGTGAATTATATGTCAGTAATTTTTATGGATTGTTTGGTAGTACTATTTGTAGATTGTAAGGCAGTACTATTTGTGAATTGTATAGTGGTACTTTTTGTGGATTGTGTGGTAGTATTATTTGTAGACACTGTGATGATACTATTTTGGATTGTGAGGCAGTATTACTTGTGGATTGTGTGGCAGTATTATTTGAGGACTTTATAGCACTTTTGTTTTATTAGATTCTCAAAGGGTACCTATCACTTTGACAAACTTCTTTCATGTCATAGTTTTTGTTTGGCTCCCTTGGGAGAGCGGACAGAGCAGTGTATGAGCTTATCGAAAGTCTTTTTCAGTTTTCTATGAATCACTATATACGGTACACACTCGGCTCTCCAAGAAGGCCTGCAAAGAAATCAAGCGGCACACGCTCAGCCTTTGCTTAGGTGATTGTGGGGGTCTCAGCACAATCACCTAAGTTGAAGATCAGTGAGGGTCCGATGCCTGGGACCGGCGCTGATAAGCCATTTGGGTGAGCATTGCAGCCTCTTCAGTATCTACTAAGCACAGCGCCGTACATTTGTATAGTGGCTGTGCTTGGTATAGCAGCTCAGCCACATTCTCTTGAATGGGACTGAGCTGCAAATAGGTCTTGTGACTAATGAATGTGAGGTCACATGGCCCACAGAGAGCCATCGGACCACCACTATCCTAAGAAAACTGCCTTGAGTTATCTTCCCAGGCCTTATATAGTTGGTAAAAGCAGGCTGTATAGAATGTCACTAGGATGTATTAGTAAACGTGTAAGTACATGGATCTGATTTCCATTAAAAGGACGCTTTCCTCTGGGAAATATGCAATTTCACAATAATTCCTTTATGATTCATAAAACCCAGCCCTTATGTCTACATTTACATAACCTCTATCTCATCTCTGGCGTCAACTTTGCTCCTGTAGAATTGCTGAATACACTTCACAGATATTAAACTATCATTGTAAAAAAAATAGCAACCAATCAGAGATCAGCTTTCATCTTCTAAACGGTTCTGGAAAAATAAACCATGACGTCTGATTGGTTGCTGTGGTCAGCGAGGCTGCAGGGATGGTGCAGATCCCGTATGTGCTATTTATTAGTAATCCAGTCTGCAAGAGCAAATGGCTGTCTAAATAAAGGCCAACGGGGTGCCTGCCATAGAGGATGAGCACTGCGTCAGAAGGGGCCCTGCATTAAACTACTACTTCTGCTTCCCTTCTCAAAGTCAAAATTACGATTACCCACAGCCACCAGTAGGTGGAGCTCACTGCATACAGCCCCAAGCTGTAAAACCCAGGTGCAGGGGAGGGGGGAACTTAGAGTAAAATTTAAAAAAAGCAATACTCTCCTCCGTTCCAGCGTCCGGTCCCTGTTCCATGCCATATTCGTTGTGACGTCGCTGATGCCAGCAGTCCCCTGAGCTGATGAGTGACCGCACGGAATGAAACAGGGGTCCTGACAACTGGAAAACCCCTTTAAGTAGCTTTGGGTTTACATCTGGAAAAAATTGTGCTGTATGCCGTGCTCTTTTTTTTTTTTTTTCTGGTTATTACGACAGAATCTGTGAAATAGCAGATATGGATCTCCTAAGGATGGAAAAAACCACTACAGACTTTCTCAATCTCCTAGCGATCCTTGTGTATGATCTGTCAGCAGCGATTGTTTAGGATATGCCAGCGAGCACTGGACTCGGCTCTCACGTGCCATACTTACTGATGCCATGGCTGTACGTTGACCGGTGATGTGGCATTATGGCATGTGACCAGCTGGAACCACTGGAGCATCTGCACTGAGTCGGCACGGAATAGAAGAAGTAAGTATAAAAAGCCTCGCAGAGGCTACTTTTGGGTAGTGTACGTCGGCGAGAGATCGTTGACTTTGTGATGCATACATCACACTGAGGAAGCTTCAGGCCGGGACAACAATGGATTCTTGGTGCGGGATTGTTTTTTTGTTTATGCTCCAGCCGAAGATTTTTCAATGTTGGGTTTCAGAATGGGCGTGGTAAAAGTTGTAGGGGCGTGGTTTCATAATTGCCATTTTACAATCTATCCATGAACATCTATAGATATTTTGTCTGGGTCATAGAAGTTGTATCTGAGGAACAGACCTCAGTGTCAGCGACGTGTATCGCGCCCGTGTAACATTGTAACACATTAGTATCAGACATTGATGTATGGGTTAGAACGTTCCGCTCTCCATTCATATGATCTGTATGTAAATCACCAGCTGGATACAGCCCACCCTCTCCGTGTAGTTCACATCCTAGACATTAGAGTCATACACAGGAAAAATGGCATTTGTGAGGGAGAGGCACAGGAAATTAAAAGAGGAAGTGTAAGCAAATGTTTGTGGTATAGAGAAATAAACAGGATTGACCAATACAGTAAATTGTTTTAATTCTTAAAGGGAATCTGTCAGGTCAATCTAGGACGCTAAACCGCCCACAGGTCCTTATAGACCTGGGGTTTAGTGTCCCGAATCGCCATGTTGTAAAGCGATCCACATTAAAAATAAAAACCTTTATACTTACCTAGAGAAGGGTCCGATAGACGCTGTTTGGTGGGATCGATCCGGCTTATTCATGAGGCACGCCTCCCGGCGCCTGCGCTGTTCTTCAGTGAAGCCAAAGATGGCCCCCCCGGCTTCACTTCACATTGCGGGGCATGCGCACTGAGGCCGAGGTGTACTCCTCTGGCTTCACTGAAGAACTGCGCAGGCGCAGGGAGTACAGCGGCCGGGGGAGGATAAAGATTTTTTATTTTTAATGCGGCCATGGATTGCGTTATAACAGGGTGATTTGGGACCCTAAACCCCAGGTCCATATGGATGTGTGGGTGGTTTAGTGTCCCAAATTGCCCTGACAGATTCCCTTTAAAGGGTTTGTCCATAATAGCTTATTGCTTATGCACAGCATACGTGAAACGTGTCTGACCTCTAGAGGTCGCACTGCTGGGAGCCCTGCTGATCACAGGAATGGGGGAGACGCCCTTGTACCCCCAGTTCATTGACATGACAGTCGCCTATGCGCGGGCTGTACTTAGCTGCCTCTGTCACTCTGATGTATAGTAAATGGTGCGTCCGAGCACATGCAAGATCATGTTTATACAGGGAACGGAGACCCTTATTTTTGTGTCAATGGCAAGACCCCTAGCGAAACAGTAATCACCAATCCTGTTATGGTGGGACAACCCTTTTCATTGAGATTCAGGTTCTAAATTTTAACCCCTTCCCAACATTCGCCGTTGTAATATGTCAGGTGTCGATTCTTTAAATATGGTGGCGTCTCAGGAGTTGAGTGGGTGATATAGCCACCTTGTCTCTGCCGTGGTAATACCCAATTTCTCTCTATTGCATTAACTCTTTATATGTCTGCCTTTCCTCCCTACCTCCCACGGGGTGCTGTCCCCCCTCACCTGTTCCTCAACTTCAGCTTCTTGTACGGCTCGCACATGGCAAGATAGCGGGAGTAGTCCAGGTACTATGGCAACCTGGAAAGGCTCCCATGCCAGCCATAGCGATATAAGTATTGAAGTCTGCCCCGGTTAGTTTTTGGGGCATAGACGGCAGTACATTAGTATTGCAGATTATGGTGCAAGCAGTCGCAGATTCAAGCTGAAAATAAATAAATAAAAAATATAGTTTTAGAAGATATAAAACAATAAAATAAAAAATCACCCTAAACTATTTAAAAATAAACACATTAGGCATCTTCAAAAAATTTTTAGCTTCCCAATACATCATACAGAATATTTAATGGTATCAGTACAATTTGTCCTGCAAAAAATAAGCCCTCATACAGCTCTGTGAGGAGAATGTGAAAAGCTGTGACTTTTGCAGGGTTTTTCTCTCTGCATTTTTCAGGCAGAAACCCGGCGGGTAACCACTTTTTAAGCGGAGTGGGTTTCCATTTTCTGGTCCCCAAGCGGACCCGAAGAACGGAAACCCAAGCGCAGATGTGAACCTAGAGTATCTGTGGTTTGTGTGCACAGAGCCACAAATACAGGGAAATTCACTCAAATGAGGCCCAGAATTTTTTGTAATAAGTATTGCTAGGACGAAGGAATCTGAAGGAAACTACATACAATGTGCTCCTCAAATTTGGAGCCGATTTTGAGGTGGAATCTGCCTTAAACTCAGTGCCAAATTCTGCCATGTGAACATAACCTTAGAATGACATGGACACTGATTTAGCACTGCCGGTCATTGACTGTTTTACCATGACCTCATCGCTTCGGCTTCTGCAGCATGGTCCTATCCGAGGATATGGGGATAGTTGAAGTTCTGCACTGACGTGGGGTTAGAAGCTTGACTGTACTGTAGTGGGAAAATTTAGAAGGGGATGGAGTACTAAATCATTGCTTTGGCCCGTTTATCCTCAAGATTTGGGGTGGTTCTAGTGGTCCGGCCATTCAACTATCTGGTTGTCTGAGGCTTCACTTCACAGAGGTGATTTGGAACAAGACAGTCCCTCACTTTATAATGTATGTCTGTAGTTGGTTCGGTATTTTTGGATGTCTAGAATACCTTGGGGGTAGAGCAAACTATGAAGGTTCAACCTGTGTCTGAGGCACAGACATTTATCTGGCTGTAGTTTTTGCCAAGAGTATTCCAAAAATTTTACAGCCGTGAACAAACAAAGATCAACAGACGCAGTAGGAAGAAAAAAATGGAGAAGTTCAGGTTAAAGTGGTCGTCCGAGATTATAAAATTGGGGCAAAGGCAGGCAATGGTATAGATTAAAAAAAAATAAGCATTGCTTACCCGATCCAGTGCCGCTGCCCTGTTATACTGCTGAGGCCAGTCACATGTTGTTGGCTTTTTGTCTTTGCTGTGCCCCCTTGTTCGTATTCACCACTAGATACCTATCCTAAGGGGGCTTGCCAGGCCCCATAGCACAGGTAACTACCTGTGAATATGAGAGAGAAGAGAGAAGACATAGTGACTTTGGGGCCGGGTGCTGGTTCTGATCACGTGACCCCAGTTTGGGCCCAGCCCCGAACCCGGAGATACAGTATTTAAAAAACCTATGAAGAACCCCTTTAACTACCAAAACAACCCAACACTGTAAAAACAGATTGTCGGTCAATTGCATAAAAGAATCTAAAATATTAAGGCCGGTTTAGTTACATAGTTGGACACTATCCAATCGGTAACAAAGGAACGGCACAACACAAGAGTTCTAAGAAAAAAAGATGCTCCAGAATTGTTAGTTCATGGGAAATGCAAGTATTTACTAAAATAGATATTCCCCGTGAGAAAATGACGCTCGCATGACGTTTATATAAGATATACTTGTTTTTGCCCCACATAGTGAATTGAAGGTTAATTTTCAGCCGCATTTTTCTCTCTATTTTTTCTCCCCCTATTAAATATATAAGTTAAACGCTCATGTTTCCGCAGCTAAAATTAATATGCATTCGTTCCCAACAATTTGCTGTTAAATAGGGCCATGACACTGCTTATCTATACAATCGGTGTGTGCTTTGTGCAGATTGTCCAGTGTATCCAAGGAGATGGAGTTGTGCAGTGATTTAATCTGTGTAGTCTATACAATGGTCAGCTGCAGCGCCTCTGATTCACACTGCCTGTCTATACTGTCTGTGTGTGCTGTGTGCACAGACTCCAGTGTATACTATGAGATGGAGTTGTGCAGTGATTTAATAGGATAAGTCAATACAATGATCAACTGCAGCGCCTCAGACTCGCAGTGCCTGTCTATACTGGCTGTGTGTGCTGTGTGCACAGTCTCCAGTGTATACAATGAGTTGGATTGGTGAAGTGATTTAATAGGATAAATCGATACAATGATCAACTGCAGCGCCTCTGACTTGCACTACCTGTCTATACTGGCTGTTTGTGCTGTGTGCAGAGTTTCCAGGGTATCCTATGAGATGATTTAATAGGTTAGTCCCTATTGCGATTAAGGGATTTTCAGGACTAAAATATTAATGACCTATCCTTAGTATAGGTCATCAATACTAGGTGGAGTAGACATGGTGGGCAACATTTTGTTGTTTTTTTTTCACAGAAAAGAGAGTTACATTGCCACAGATATCTTAGAAAGTGAAGACTTCTGACCAGCCATGAATGTTTGTGAGCTGAGAGTCACATGTACTGTAGTATAGAACCATCATATAAATGATAATAAATAAAAATATCTTCATAAAATGATGTCCACCAAGGAGAAAAAAAAAAGAGGTTCCAAAGACACTAGGCGATGGGTTTACCTGAGATGACATTGACTGTGTGCTCTTCAGATCCCAGGGAAGTGTTTGTTATATGGAATTACAGAGGTGTGGTTATCTTTTTGCTGCCAGAATAAAACTCAGGTGAGCCAATTTACACAGAGGGAGATCATTTCCTTGATAATAGAGTTACTTGAAATAAATAGCGCTTTAAAGGGAGGAATTTTGGCAACTGTATAAAAATCATGTGTCTCCTTAACCCTCTACATTGCGAGTGAGGACCTGGCTGTCCGTGTAAGATGGAGAACCCCACAGGGTTTTTACCTGCTGCTCTCTGCACAGTGCTAAATCGGTGTCTGTAGTAAGACTATATGCAATCCTTACATAGTGTGTGTTATAATATCCAATATGGTACAAAAAGTATGTCATAGCCACAAAGCGATGACACTACAGTGCTGTGAAACAAAAATAAATCACAAGGAAGGAAATCACTTGTAACACAAACATACAAGAAATGCTACATGTGTTACCAAAGTAATAGAATAGAAGTATATATATAATATATACCTAGTGTGTGTGTATGTGTATGTATATATATAGCTTTAATTTTTAAAAAGGGCCTTTCAACACCTCCAGAAACTCCACTTCTTTGTATTGTTTTAGTTCTCATGCACACGACAGAGTATGCAGCCTGAGGCTCTTCCTTGGGGCTTCTGACTCTCCATTCCAATATTTATGGAGCCAGTCCTATCCTGCTCCGTGAAAACTGAACGGAACCCCCAACTAAAATCAATGGGGGATTGAAGGCACTCTGATGTCATCCGAATGCATTTTGTTAGAAAAATGGGACCTCCTTGGACCTGCACACTCAGTCTTGAGCATGAGGACTAATAGTTGCCATACCACTGATTCCAAGACAGTTGGAATTGTTTCTCTAGCCCCCACCATTCCTGAGCAATAATAGTTTGGTGCCTGATCTTGTAATTAGTCTCTATGATTTTGAGATCTGACACTGTGTAGTCAGAAGAAACCATTGTCAGAGCTCAGAACCACACCTTCTTCTCCTGTCTGACAACGCCCACTTGACAGTAGAAGACTAATTAGCATTTCAGGTACCAAAACTAACAACACTGATTGCTCGGGAATGGTGTGGGCTAGAGAAGAAATTCCAACTGTGTCGGAATCAGTGGAGGGGACACCTATTAAAGGATAGAAAGGACTGGTGTGAAGGTTCCTGGTGGTTTTGGGTGGTGAAGGAGTTAATGGTATTATTTGTGATGGTCCGAGATAGTAAAAGGGTCTTTGTTACATAGATCAGAACCTAAAAACCAAATAGTTTGCAACCTCACTTGTGATCAAGTTTCCTTTAAAACTTATTCACTACAATGGCTTTGGCAGTACATGGCATGTACCTCAGCAGCCAATCCGCCATGTGTGATCGGGGACTTATTCCAGTAATTTATGTCCCCCCAGTATTTAATCTCCATCTGTTTCTCTATGTACATCACAATACATGTTTCAAGCAGCGATATCTAGTCTATCTCCATTACAGAGATTAAATATATGCGAGTTACATGTGACAGGAAACGCTGATCTATACCTCAACAGGAAATCTAGAAGTTAGATAGAAGACCATAAGCTTTAAATATCACACTCCTAGATTTCTGCTTTTATAGTTTCATATAGGACCATATTCACACTAGAGATACCATACTATAAGGCATGTGATATAGACAGATGACATTAAAGAAAGTCTATAAGGGCCAAAACGCCAGCCAAACAATAATAGGGCCATGTAGGGGGCAATGCAGACATTATCATCTATTTATGGATGTGCAAATCAGCCGGTAAGCACACTGGGGACAGGCCCAGTAGGTGGTGCTCCACTGATTCCGGCACAGTTGGATATTTATTTCTCTAGCCCCCACTGTTCCTGAGCAATCAGTGCTGTACGTTTCAGCTCACATGATGCTAATAATGCTCTCTACTGTCTGATACCGCCCACCAGACTGTAGAGAGCAGAATTAGTATATTGAGGGAAGATTGCTCAGGAACGGTGGGGGCTAGAGAAAAAAAAATCCAACTGTGCTTAAATCAGAGGTGTGGCGCCTATTGAAGGATGTGAAGAGTTAGAGATAATGCAGGTAAGGAAAGGGGTAATCCAGTTATATCTGCGGGGTCCAACACCCTAGACCTCCCGCAGGCCATGGGTACCGAGGCAGCATGGGAGAGCTATGGGGCAGCGCTGCAGCACCTACACTCGCCTCGGTACCAGTGATCTGCGGGGGTTGGACCCCCATAAATCTAATATTGATGGTCTATCCTAAGGACACCTCACCCTGGTTGGGGATGCCTCACCTTGTCTGATTTACTAAAACCCTCGCCAGTTTCCTGGCATAAGTTATACTGGAAATCTGTGCCAGTTAATACCTGGCGTAGATTTACATTCTGGCACCAGGACATCCAACAGATTTATGAACAGGATGCAGCCTCTTCATAAATCTCCTGCTCCCTGCACCAGTCGGGCCGTTTATTAAGACTGATGTAGGATACATAATCTTGCGCCTACATGTCTAAAATGAATATTTTGGATCTCCATGTTTTCTGAATGGGTGGTCTCTTCTGGGTGAGATGTCAGAGTTTGTGTGATGTTTCTCCCTCACTGCTCTCCCTCCCCTCTCACACACACACTGATGGAGAGATACTGCTGCAGCATCCCCCCTCCTCTCCCTTCCTTCTTGTCTAGAATTTACTGTTTTACCCTAGACAGATTTTTTGATGACTGAGGAGGTCTCTCAATATTTACATACAGTCTGCAGACAGGGAAAGGGAAACTACAGACTACTGGAAGATGTGGAAGGTTCCCCCTACTACGATATAATACAGAGTCTTGTGTGTCCACATGTACCATAGGGTACACGGCCTGGGGTCTTCTTATAGATCAATGCCCTTAAGTTGAAGTTTTATGCAAGTTAATTTGTTCTAACATTTGTTTCGCGGTTTCCTGAAATGTCGTCATTTTTGAACTAAATATATAATGAGGAAGCTGAAAATTGAGACTTTGCATATGATAGTTGTGACTTTTACACCGATCTCAGTTTTGTGTCTTAAAATGGCAAAACCGTTGACAATGACACTTGGTTTCACAGAGATGTGCCAATGAATGAATGTCTATAGAGACTGTCTGACTTCCGTCGTCATCTCATGCGGGGAAAAATAATTAGATCTTTAGGTCTATTTTTAGCCTGGATATGGTAACGTAAGTATTGGCCAAATGGTAGGATCATTTGGCTAAATAATATCTTCTATATGGCTAGCTTTAGTGGTGTGCAGTTGGCTAGTAGACCACTTGTACACCTTGGGTCTCAACCACTATTGTTTTGCTAGTAAAGGTGTTACAGTCATGTACCCAAGATGTGGATTCTCTTAAGGTGTAATCCTTTGGCACTGGCTAGACTGGGCTGATCTAATGGATCCCCTGGTCTTCACTCTCGCAAGTAGGAGTAGACTTTGCTGCAGGAAGATTCCCATGTGACAGTCCCCAGAATACAGTAGTTACATATTGGTGGCCATAGTGCAGATTGGGTAGTAGTGTAGTCAAGAACAAAGCCAATGGTCGTCACCAGGCAAACAGTTAGGATGCGGCAAGCCAGAGGACAGGACAGAAACATAGTGAGCCAAACCAAGTATCAGCGCTAGAAGTAGAGCTACAGATACCGGGCAAGCGAGGAACGACATCCAAGAACTAGGCCAAGGTCAGGATCAGAATTACGTACAATGAAAGGTGTAGGACCAGAATCTCTAGATGGATACGCCTGAGTCTCCTTTAAATATCTCATCCAGGAGCCCCATTTGTTCTAGCAACTTGATGCCAAAGATCGAGTAGTGTGGGGCAGCCAGGGCCAGATCCAGAAGGACATCGGCAAAAAGAAATGCCAGGGATGAGAAACCCTTGTTACATTTTTCCACAGGTCCTACAGGGCATATGGGTTTGCACATCTATGCTAAAATAACTTACTGGCTTTGTTAATGTTTAAAGGGTTTTCTGAGTTGTTAAAAATTTGGAAAAAGGTAGGTCTTGAGATAAAATAAGCTGTACCCCAGTGCTGATGCTTTGGTAGTCCTTAACATCAAAATAAGTCATGAACAAGATGCTTGACAGAGTATACTTTGTTCTCTGCCTTAAAGAGGACCTTTCACCACCTCCACCATTGCAAGTTCTTAGCATCTGTTAATAAGCGCTGCTCTACTGATTCCAGCATAGTTGGAATTTTCTCTCCAGCCCCCACCATTCCTGAGCAATAAGTGCAGTTAGTTTTGGTGCCTGATGTACTGTTTAAGCTCTGTAATGTTAGGTGGGAGGTGTCAGGCAGGGGGGCGTGATTCAGAGCTCCAACCAGAGGCAGTCAGTGTCAGAGCTCAGTCACACCCCTTGTCTGCTTCTGCCTGACCCCGCCCTCCTGACAGTACAGAGCCTAAATAGCATATCAGGCACCAACACTAACTGCATAGATTACTCAGGACCGGTGGGGGCTAGAGAGAAAATACCAATTGTGCCAGAACCAGTAATGCAGCTCCTATGAATAGATGCAAAGAGCTGGGCTTGTTGGAGGTGGTGAAAGGTCCCCTTTAAATAATGTTTTTATTTTTATTTCCTGTCCTTTTAGATTTTATGCACAGTTTACAATTCGTGTAAAAAGGAGGAAGATCTGACCTACGATCCAGACAGCAACTTCTGTTAAAGAAAAAAAAAAAGGACTGAAACAGTTCATCATATTACATACTGTGTGACGACAGGAAGTGGACTCTTATCGGCAGAGAGAATAAAGGTACGGTGTACATTACGCTTATATCTGCTGCTATGTTAGAGCTTTGTCTATTTACTTAAATACTTCCTGATATTGTAAACCGGCTGCACAGACCTAAGACTAGAAGGGCTGCATGCACACATGATATATAATGCCTAGTGTAATCTCGTGACTTGCTAAGTTGGTATATAGACTTTGTCTTATGTAGAGGTTCTTTACCTGTCACAAGACCTGTGCATCCGTTTTACAAGTTCTGTGTACTAAAGATATTGGCGGATTTGTATGGTACACGTGCTTACTGTCACTTTGTGTTTCTGGCCAGCTCACACACATAGTCATTGCCACCCAAAAGTCAACATACTTCTCTCCTGCTGCTGTCAGTAGTTTCATGTCTGGACCGACTACAACATATTTTATTTCCATTCAGACCTCCTGGCTAGTGCTCACTGTTCTATGTTGCATCAGTCTGTCCTGTGTGGATGACTTCCTCTGAAACAGCTTTTATGCCCCTCCTCTTCTCATCAAACTCCACCCTCATTGTGCCTTTTGTATATAGTGCTGCTGTGGATATAATTTCTGCCCTATCTAAGGGATCAGATGAGAATTAATATAATAGGTGAATCCATACAATATGCAGCTGCAGAATTATCTATACGATCTGTGTGTGCTGTGTGCAGATTCTCCAGTGTATCCTATGAGATTCCATTGTGGAGTGATATAATAGGTTGGGTCCTTCAATGATTAAGGATTTTTTGGGGAGTTAAATATTGATGACCTATCCTTAGAGTAGATTATCCATATATGATTGTTGGAGAACCAATACCCAGGACTTCCACAGAACAGCTCGAAGTAGCAGTTGCGCTTCTGCTTCACACGCCCGTGACCTCACTTTCATTTGTCACCTGACCTGTTTGCAGATCAGCCCCATACCAGTGAATGGGGGGGTTGAGCTGTGATCTCGAGCACAACCACTATGCAACCTACAGCAAATGTGCTTGGTGTTCAGTGAAGACTACAGCCAAACCTGTGTAGTCTGCTCCAGCCGCCATGTTGGAAGGAATCTGTCTGCTGCCATATCCAATATGGCGTTAATGGTATACAGTGTGACTGCAGGATCAGACTACATATGATTTGTTTGCAGTCTGTTACCATGGAGACACATAGTGATTGGAGATTACATGAAAATCTGCTACATTTTACATTTTAGATGCATTAAAGCAATGAAAAAATAAAGATTGGTTATGACTATGGACCTTCCCATCAAATCTATCCGGTTATTCACCAGACAGCGACTTCACATGATACACTTGCGCAATAAATAACATTTTTATTTCAGAAGTGGGTAATTTTAATGTACCTCGACCTCTATCTCCGTTTCTCTTCCCCTTATATGGCAGTAGTAGTACGTCTGCTGAGTTTTCATAGTAAACTAATAAGAAAATTCTCTTGGTTTCTGCAGATGGATGGCTCTTCTACAAGACTGCTGCATTGTCCCATATGGTCTCCTTTCGAAGAACCCATGCCTTTTCCATCTGGAAATCTTATCCTGCGTAACTAGAAGACTCGCCTCTTCCAAATAAATGGGCACGCTCAATACTTAACTGTACACTTTATTTTCTACTCCTCTCTCAGGGATATTATCCTACATGGGCACTGCTCCAACCAGATCTGGTTACCCCAGTCACTATGGAAGACCAGCAGATGTACAAGACCCAGCTCGTATCCAACAGTAGCGATAGCTTGTACTATCAACAAATGCAGCATCAGGCAACCGGCCAGCTGCTCAACCACAGTTACGACTCTCTGGACATGAACGCCTCCGAGTCGTCTTCATCCTCTCCTCACTTATCCCAAGATTCCAGAGATGTCACGTTAAATCCTGGAGCTAAAAATACCGGACAGGTTGACGCGTCTCGAACTTCTCATTGGTCGAATGTAGGCAATCACACTCAGGGGGGGAATAATACTATCAATTGCTACGACCAAAGCTTACAATGGAATGCACAGGTACAACCCGATACCACGTCTGGCGCCTACCAGATGTCTTACTATCCCGAACTTGACAATCGGCCCAAAGTGACCAGCAGGGCTTTACATAAGTTGGATTCTTTCACGCAGGTATTCTCTAGGCAGAACTTACGAATCCACGCTATGGCTCAGGGTTTACCCGATCAGTCGCTAGCAGACTGCGACAGTACTCTCAGGCAGCTGCTGTCAGTCAAACCAAATGGCGAGCAGCGAGTGCAAGCTACCACTATGGACAGGTATCCTCAGGTCTCTCAGCAGATGCATCAAAGCCTAGCAAACCAACAGCAGAAGCATCACCTACAGCCGCTGCAGCAATCTCAGTCACATTTTTACTATGACTATTTTCAGGATGCGCCTCAGGTGCACACAGAGTCTTTAATGCATCAAGGGCAGGCTTATGGACAGCCGACGCAGTCGAGTCAGGTTCTGCCGCAACACGGACAAGGCTTGCAGCAAACCCGTTACTATATGCAGCATCATCCGCCGGAGCAGCATCGACTCTTACATCAGGCAATACAGCAGCAGGGACCGTTCTCTGGTCAGCTGTCGGAGTATTACCAGGTGCAACCTGCAGGGCAAGAAATGCATCACAACCTGCTGCAACCACATCACCATCACGTGCAGGTGCCGCATCAGCCTCCAGTGTACGGCAATGCCAAAACTGAGCATTATACCCAAAATCAGTCCCACGATATGCAGCTGATTCAGTTGGGTGCAGCGCCGCAGTACATGTATCAGAACACTCAGCCTGTCAGAACTTCCTACAAACACAATGTGGCCGCACAGCTGACCCTTCATCAGGATCCCAGTGCTCAGAAGCCATATAAAAATGAAGCTCAACCTGCCGTTCTTATGGACAGATCTGCGGGGCTAGCAAAAACAGACAACCTAAATAACTATAGCCAGAACAATATGGGAATCGTGGCTGACAGTGCCTCGCAGCGACATGCGTTACCACAGGATAACTCCTACATGCTTAGTAGTCAAGGAGCACTTCATTCTCCGAGCGCTGTGTGGCCCCAGGTAGAGTCTTTAATAATAATCTGATCTCCATACTATCCTTTGTAGTCGTCTTCCTAGTTCTGTATCACAGACGGCCATTCTTTCCCGTATACTTTAGGTATTAGGGGAGTCTGATGTATTTATGTAGTGTAAGCTCCTCCCACCGTCCAGCCACTGATTGACAGCTTTCTCCCTCCTACTGTGCATACTATGGATAAAGCTGCTGATCAGCGGTGGGGGAGCATGCCTCTCATCTGACTCCACCTTCGCAACTTTGGCAGCCTAAAAACTGGGTGTTTGCTCCGTGTACAGATGAAGTTGCAGAAATAAGATGGCTGCAACCCGTGTGACTGGCACTACTGTATGCTGCTTTTGGATAGGGCATGTCAGTCTTGAAAGGCTGCTTTTTTTTTTTCTTAAAACCAAATTTTATTTTTTCTAATGTTTTTATTTTATTTATTGTAGGTTTTTTTAATACTATTTTCTGTACATGAGTATGGGGGCGGCCATCTTGCCTTAGTACATCCTCTGCTCTGTTAACAGCATTTAGTGATATACTTTACAGCACAGTCATGGCCATAGGCAGCAATAGACTGGAGCTGACTCATTGAGATCTATGGGAGTCTATTACATCGGCTATTGACATCGGCTATTGTCAGTAGTGGATGTAATAATGGGTCAGGGGTGTTATCTTCTATTGTAATCCTGTCTGTATTGTACTAAGTGTACGTATTCCCTGCAGAGCCTGTATTACACAGTGGGCTGTCTGTGTAATGGCTATAATGTTTGCTTCATGGGTTGCGTTTAATATTGTAGATAAACTGAGCTGAAGTACCAGACACAGCCTTTGTATAAGAATGGCGCTGTTTAAAAAAAAAGTCGGCCATTAGAGACCAGAAAGTTGTTTTTAACGTTACACAATATCAGTAATGTATAGTTACATTTTTACAATACTTTATGAGAATGTTTTTTACTTTTTTTGTAGAATGTGTCAGATGGGAAAGTCCAGACTATGTCTCCAGACAGCAGGTAAATTCGGGCTCATGAGCACCCAGTTTTTGTTGTAAGCTCCTGCAGTCCATGCTTTATGTATGCCAGCACATGGTACACAATGTAAATGCCAAATATACGTGCACAGAGGCATAACTTACAGCTCCTGGGCCACCTATCTTGCGCCATTTAAAATAGTGGTATATTTTATTTGTCAGAGGGACCTTTGGGACCCCCTGTGAGTCCAGGGCCTGATAGAGACTGCTGCCTCTGTACCCCCTATAAGCTTACACCCCTGTACATGCAGAGGTGTGAAGTTGCCTAAAGCTTTGGTTGTTTTTATATCTCCATACTCATGCATGCTTGGTTTGGCTAAGCATGCATGTCTTCTCAGAGTGGAGAAAGGCACTGCCATGTACCTCTGGTGGCGATTGTTTCTCCTATTTGGACAGAGGATACACATACGATACCTGGCTGGTCCTGCTGAAATCAACAGGTTTCAGCTAAGGCTACATGACAGCGTTGGCTGCAATTGCTGTCGCGTGACCAAAGATTACCGGGTCGCTCTGCGACTTCTTCACTAATGTTAGTAAATAGAGTCAGAATTGCGACCCCTAGTGTGCCACGATTGCAACTTTTAGTCAAATACTGCATGATCATTTTGCGACTAGAAGTCGCGGTTGCAACACACTAGGGGATCCCAATGTGACTCCATTAGTGAAGGAGTCGCAGAGTGATCTGGCAATCTTTGGTCAAGCAACGCGAGTCATGGCTGCGTAGCCCTAGTCTTAGTCAACTTGCTTTGGTCTACAGTCATGGCCAAAAGTTTTGAGAATGATACAAATATTAATTTTTACAAAGTCTACTGCTTCAGTTTTTCTAATGGCAATTTGCATATACTCCAGAATGTTATAAAGAGTGATCAGCTTAACAGCAATTACTTGCAAAGTCAATATTTGCCTAGAAAATGAACTTTATCCCCCAAAACACATTTCAACATCATTGCAGCCCTGCCTTAAAAGGACCACCTAACATCGTTTCAGTGATTGCTCCATTAACACAGGTGTGGGTGTTGATGAGGACAGGGCTGGAGATCAATCTGTCATGATTAAGTAAGAATGACACCACTGGACACTTTAAAAGGAGGCTGGTGCTTGCCATCATTGTTTCTCTTCTGTTAACCATGGTTATCTCTAAAGAAACACGTGCAGTCATCATTGCACTGCACAAAAATGGCCTAACTGGGAAGAATATTGCAGCTAGAAAGATTGCACCTCAGTCAACAATCTATCGCATCATCAAGAACTTCAAGGAGAGAGGTTCCATTGGTGCCAAAAAGGCTCCAGGGCGCCCAAGAAAGACCAGCAAGCGGCAGGACCGTCTCTTAAAAGTGTTTCAGCTGCGGGATGGGGCTACCAGCAGTGCAGAGCTTGCTGAGGAATGGCAGCAGGCAGGTGTGAGTGCATCTGCACGCACTGTGAGGCGGAGACTCTTGGAGCAAGGCCTGGTCTCAAGGAGGGCAGCAAAGAAGCCACTTCTCTCCAGAAAAAACATCAGGGACAGACTGATATTCTGCAAAAGGTACAGGGAGTGGACTGCTGAGGACTGGGGTAAAGTCATTTTCTCTGATGAATCCCCTTTTCGATTGTTTGGAACATCTGGAAAACAGCTTATTCGGAGAAGAAGAGGTGAGCGCTACCACCAGTCTTGTCTCATGCCAACTGTAAAGCATCCTGAAACCATTCATGTGTGGGGTTGCTTCTCAGCCAAGGGAATCGGCTCTCTCACAGTCTTGCCTAAAAACACAGCCATGAATAAAGAATGGTACCAGAATGTCCTCCAAGAGCAACTTCTCCCAACCGTCCAAGAGCAGTTTGGCGCTCAACAATGCCTTTTCCAGCATGATGGAGCACCTTGCCATAAAGCAAAGGTGATAACTAAATGGCTCAGGGAACAAAACATAGAGATTTTGGGTCCATGGCCTGGAAACTCCCCAGATCTTAATCCCATTGAGAACTTGTGGTCAATCATCAAGAGACGGGTGGACAAACAAAAACCAACAAATTCAGACAAAATGAAAGCATTGATTCTGCAAGAATGGACTGCTATCAGTCAGGATTTGGTCCAGAAGTTGATTGAGAGCATTCCAGGGAGAATTGCAGAGGTCCTGAAGAAGGGTCAACACTGCAAATATTGACTTGCTGCATTAACTCATTCTAACTGTCAATATAAGCTTCGGTTACTCATAATATGAATGCAATTCTATTTCTGTATGTGATAAAAACATCTGACAAACACACATAAAAACCAGAGGGCAGCAGATCATGTGAAAATAGAATATTTGTGTCATTCTCAAAACTTTTGGCCATGACTGTATGTGTATGGGTACCTTCCGGGACTATTTACCAATCACAGCGCCATATATCGTATAGTGGCTGTCTTTGGTATTGCAGATCATCCCCATTCATTTGAATAGGACTGAGTTGTAGCATGGTTGTGTGACCAATGAACCTGATGTCACTAGCCTGAGAAGAAGCGGCGCTCAGTGTTAAAGTCCTAGAGTACCCCTTTAACTTTAAACTCTTGAGCTCCAATGCAAAATCCCCCAGAACTCCCATGTGATCGGGTTTTAAGTGCCACATTATACCTGTCATGAAATATTTCTGGGCGTCTTATTAATTCACAATTTCTTTTTTTTTTCATTTTGGAAAATAAACTAGCAAGTTATTCGTGGAGGAATCTAAAAGCCGTCTCACGTGTTCAGTATGCTTCAAGGAATTCCGGAGCCTTCCTGCCCTGAACGGCCACCTGAGGTCACACGGTGGGGTGCGAACCACAACCACCCCGAAACAGGTGAGACTATATTGTGTTGCATTTGCTTCTTCTGGCTGTAGTGCAGGCGGATTGAAGAGATATCACTAATATTTCTGTGCACCTCGTGGCAGTAGATGAGCTTACCGATGGTGTTCACTTGTCCTGTGCTTTGCTTTCTGTAACGCCATTGTGTATTTGCGTATACACTGCTACTAGGAAACATCCAGTCAGGTATCTTGTTAATCCTGTATATCCAGGTATCGGTGTAGATGTTACAATGGAAAAAAAAAAGCTTCATAGCTGGAAATATCTAGTTTGTTCTATACAGAATATTTAAAGGGATGATCTCTGTGGCGATAAATATACTGATAGTTGGGGGCTGTGGCTGCTGCACCCCCCCCACCCCAGTATGCCATGCGTGCATAATCATTTACCATTAGGGCTTATATAGAAAGTGCCTAGTGATGTTGTCCAGATAAGTGGCGGTCCCAATGACAGGACCCCCACCGCCAAAAACCAGTATGTAGGAATATGATCTTTCCACTCCGTAGAATCGCTTAGCTGGGTCAGGATATAACAACAGCAGACAATTTGCTATAAACATTCATAGAGGCCTATGTTAGCCCGTATTCAGATTCATCTCATCTACCAAGGTTTAATGGAGTTTTCCAGGCTGAAAACATAAATAAGCTAGCCTAATGATGGGTCAAAACTATCAGATTGGTGGGAGTCTGACACCCGCACCCCCATTGAACAGCTGTTCTCAGCAGTTGATACGCAGAGAATGGTTTAGGAAGCAGACAGCTCCGTTCTCTGTGTAGTGGACAGACCAGGTATTGCAGATCAGCGTCCATTCACTTGAATGGGAGTGAAGCTGCAGTGACTCAGTTCGGCCACTACATAGAGAATGGGGTTGTGTGCTTCCTGCTCCATTCTCTGTGTATAAGCTGCTGAAGAGAGCTGATGGATAGGGGTGTCAGACGCCCGCTAATCTGATATTGATGACCTATTCTCAATATTTTTAACCTTGAAAACCCTTTTAACTACCTGTATCCCAGATGTAAAACCTGGGACTAGGTACTTGTGGAAAATGGATAGTTAAAGGGGTTTTCCAAGACTTTATAAATTGATGACCTATCTGTCCGAAATGCGGGCCTCCAGCCGATCAGCTGAAGAGACTCTTCACTACTTACCAATGATGGCTAAGCTTGGTCTCACAGGCCGTGTGACCGATGAAACACCAGTAAAATATGCAGTCTGAATGGGACCTGAAAATAAGACACAGTAAGCCACTTTAGAGTGCAAGATACTTTGGGTAGATGTGGACAATATGTTAGTCCGGGTCCAGACGCCCCTGCAAATCCATGGCAATTTACAATACAATACAATATAGATGGTTGTATTGTCAAAACCTATCGACACATAGGGGTGTGACCTAAATAATCGCCATTAATCGTAATGGAATTTTATCAGTCTCTGACGCCCAGACTCGCTCATGTCTGCTGTGTGTGCCTTGTCAGTGTTCAGTAAGTGGCTGTTTGAGGTTGAACGTTTGTACTTATCTGTGCAGGACGAAGGCCAGAAGTCACAGACTAGCGAGGCGGACAACCTCACGCCCATCGTCATGCCTGTCTCTGTACCTGTAAAGCTTGTGCCATCTGATGCCAATGCTCAGCTCAGCGGCAGAGCAGATCAGCCAGAGAACAATATGTCCGATGACGAAATGCCCATCTTAACAAGGATGACTTACTCCCCGCCATCTTCCCCAAAGGCGGACAGCTCGTGCACGTCTTCTGTGAGTGCTTGTGTATCTTTGCTTCTGTGTTGTCGTATTTATCTGATGTTGCTGTTGGTTGCTCTAAAATCATCAAATCTGAATGTCTCCAAACAGAGGCGCTATCCGGTTTCTTGCAAAGTCACTATATTTGGCCTCCAACAGCAACCGATACGTTCCATGATATTTGTCATTGTGTTTGTGCGTTCTGTCCATATTATTGGTGAGGTTCTCCATTATATTCTACAATAGATCCGGAACTAGGAGCCATCTCTACCACAATTGTGGTATTCTATAACTTAGGATGTGTCCAAGGGCATAACTACTATGGTGGCAGACATTGCAGCTGTTATATCAGGATATTCCACCCATGTCCAATGGGTGGAGGTCACAATTGATTTTTTTTTTACAATAATACCTGTCCAAATGACTGCATGGAAAAAGCAGAGCTGACTGAAAGTGGTATGTTGCTTACCTGGAGCTGATGACCCTTTGATCGAGCAACTGGCAGAAGTCCTAGTGATATGCCATCAAAGTCTGTGATGAGACAGCCCCTTAAAGAACACCACACCAGGAGTAAGGGGTTAACTATTAGGAGTGCAGCAAAAGGACAGGGGGATGTGGTGAGTAGTAGCAGCGTAATATGAAAGGAACAGGGAGATGGTTAAAGGTTTCATACAACTCATAATAACTTCCCAATTTCTTGAAATCCCCTACATGGACATCGCTGTGCAGGAATCTTGAGCTAGCCTTGTAATGATACACATAGTGTTCATTAGCAAGATTCTCTTTCACTTATCTGAAGCTAGATTTCTTCTTATCGGGAGCTTGAATAAGTGTAGTCCTTTACTTTCTCCCTGCTTTTGTCAGCTGTAGAGACAAATAGAAAGCAGATGGGTAGAGAAAAGGAAGTGCTGGGCAGAAAGCAGGGTCAAAGAGAGAAGGAGAATCAAGGGAAGAATTAAAAGAAGGCAGGGTAGTGGAGAGATGGAGCACAGTTTTTAAAAATTTACAGTTGTCAAGATTCGTGTGTTGTGCAGCATTTCCATTCACTTACACATGTGCCAGAGCAGGAGGTGACATGAATCAGTGCAGTCCTTTACTTTCTCCCTGCTGATGTTAGCTGCAGAGGCAAATGGAAATCAGATAGATAGGTACAGAGAAGGAAGTTATGGACAGAAGGCAGGATCAAGAAGTAAAGGAGGGCCAAGGAAAGATAGAGGAATGTAAAGGAGGCAGGGTAGTGGAAAATAATAATAAATAGTAGATTGAAGGAGGCTACAGTGGTGCACAGTTTTCAAGATTCACAGTTGTTAAGATTTTTGTGTTGTGCAGCATTTCCATTCATTTCAATATGGACCAGAGTAGGAGGAGACATGAATTAGTGCAGTCCTTTACTTTCTCCCTGCTGCAGAAACAGATAAACTGACAGACAGATAGCTATGCTTCATTTTTTTTGATGTATTGGAGTACTAGAATTATTTACAATGGTGGCCATAGTATTAAAACGTAGAACTAAAATATATACTTTCTGTAAGTCTTCTATATATACTGTATACTGTATTCACGCAGGCATAAAAGATTGAACACCTTGCTTTGTAAGAGTCGCCATCATCTTCAGCCCACTGACCTTCATGTGTAAACCATGTAATCCTCTAGACTAATTGGTTATCACAGGAAAACCACATGGCACTTTTCAGACTATTGTGATGGAAAATGTGTTATGCAAGGTAACAGAACCTCAGCAGACAGCCTGTGATTCTTATACATTTATATTTAGGAAATAATCCGAAAGATTCAAGAGCCTGGTAAGAAAATGGTCAAACCAGACGGAATCAAACCTCAGCAGGAGAGGAGGAAATATCGCCACAGACCTGAGCCACTATTCATCCCTCCCCCCGACCTTCAGTGCAAATCCATCTCAATCAGGGGCAACATTGTACCAAAGCCAACTCCGCTCCCCTCGCCTCATTGCGGATCCTATGCTGCTGAGAATTCAGGAGCCCCCTACGTACACTCCACCTCCTATGCTTAGTCCTGTGCGTCAAGGATCAGGACTTTTCAGTAGCCTTATCACGACAGCACATAATGCTCATCTTCCACTTACGCCCCTGACACCCACTCCGAGAATTCTGCTCTGCCGGACTAGTAAGTATTACGCTTTTATTAAAAATATATTTAAAGGGGTTGTATGGTTTAGACCCCTCTCCGAATACCTTATTTAGGGGACACTATGCAGAACTCCTTGAGAAGAGAGCTCTGAAAGTCTCAGAACACCCAATGCATTACATAGACAGTCCATTGGTTTCAGAGAGAACTGTGTAATACCGCATTTAGCCTGCGGTGGCACTGTAGGGAAATTGAATACCTTACTGCTGATCGCTCAGGATCACAGCAGCAGTAAATTGCAGCGAAACCTTGGAAGAAAAATGGATTTTCTACAGCAAATTGCCCCATAGAGGTCCCTCTAAAGGTGCAGATTTTCATGCAAAACTATTATTTGGGAGTTTATTATTTTTCATATTGTAGGATATGGCTGCGTTTCAATGCTGAATGACAACTTTATTTGTTCCTCAGACAGCATCGATGGGACCACTGCTACAGTGACACCAGGACCTGGGGAACAAACCATTGATGTTGAACCGTAAGAAATGGCCAATATGTTTTATATGTTTTATGTCAGATTTCCAGGAATGACAGGACAGACAGTGAAGATCACCGAAAATCCCCAGTCACTCCATAGCATGTCCTGCGGGGCGTACAACCAGGGAGAAAGAATGAAGATTAATATTTCAGACAAAACGGGAACATATCTGTTAATTTAAAGGGAATTTCTTATCTTTTTCATATCTATGGCCTATGTAGCTGCAGCTCCATTCATGTCAGTTAGTCAGCACTGCAGTACCAGACAAGGCCACACGGGCCATCACTATTATGAGCCCCATTGAATAAGTTGCCTATAAAGCAGTCTCTTCGTCCTTTCATTGGTGGGGTCCCAGAGGTCTGATCATAATCTTATGGCATATCTAATATGCTATAACATTATATGAGGAGAATACATCTTTTATTCTTTAAAGGGGTTGTTTCTATTGACGTTAGAAAGGGTGGTCAGTGCCGTCGACCGACGCACATGTGAACGCGCCCTAAATTGGCTTAGTAATTAAAATAGAAGAAAATGGTTACAGTAAATGAAGCTTAATCATTGTATAATAACTAGTCATATTCTAATTTACTTTTACGTTTCACTTCCTCTCCATTTCCAAGACATCTGCTTGCTTTCAGTGAATGGAAACTATCGGAAACCTGCGTTACAGTGCGCCAGAATCTTATAGCTAGTAGTGTGAGCAAGACATGGTCAGGACTGGCATATAATATATAATACACCAAGGGATGTTATGGGGAATTGAAACTCAGAACGTGGCATCAGTTTCAATGTTCCTGTTATTAAAGGGGATGACCCCTTATGGGACTCCTCCTTATGACCCCGACGGGGCAGAGGCTGTCACTGAGCAGCTCCAGTGGAGGTGCACCCCAGGCTTAGGGCGTCAGGTTTGCCGGCTTTGTATTGGTTGTTACAGCCGTATCTAATAATCTATAATAAGACTTGGTGCCTGACTCAGAAACACTTTCTTGTATTATAAGGAAAATCAATATTGGATCAAGATTCCAGGCAGAAATTCCTGATCTTCAGCAACGCTCATTGCTTGACAAGAATATGCACAAAGCGACCTTGGTGTGGAAACCTTGGCCGGACCTAGAAAACGAAGAATCGTGGCATAAAGGTAGGCTGGGAGATAAATGATGGCGTCGCTTTCGGTGTGGGTCCCAGTTTTCACAGATGAACATCTGAGTAATATCTGATAAAATCTTCAATGTGATATTGACTGCACAGATCTAATTGTTATAAGCAGAGTATTACTAGGGGGTGCGGAAAATAAAGTCACAGCTGATGATTTCATATAATGTGTATGGCGTCCTCCTGACTGCCCTGATGTTGGGGGGATAGGACATGTTGAGTGTAAAAGAGGCTTATTTTCCCCTTCCTATTGAAAAGACATGTGCCGAGCATGCACGTGAACAGTGAGTCAGGAGGAATTGCTGTTGACTGAGAAAGTGTTCATCCTATATTTAAAATGTATGGCCAGCCTTAAAGGGGTTATCTGGTTTCTAAGATTGATGATCTGTCCTTAGGATAGGTTATAATATTAGATTTGTGGGAGTCCGACACCCAGGGCCCCCGCAGATCACCGGTAATGAGGCAGTGCTGTCCCATTGAAGTCAGTGCTGCAGTACCTACACTCACCACTACAGTTTGTACGGCGAGTGAGCAGCACACTGCCTCAGTACTGGTGATTTGCGGGGTCCGGGATATTAATGGCCATCAATCCTAGAAACCGAATAACCCCTTTAATCGCTCTGTACGCACAGGGTCCTACAGTCTTCTAATGTCCCTTTTATTATTGAGATTTTCAATGACTACATCCCTTTAGTTACACTCCAATATGTCCAAAAATACCCCAAACCGGGCAGTTCTCCACTAAATAGTTTTGTCTTTGCAGTGGAAGTGTTCCTGAGCATGTCAACTTCCAGTGTACTACCAGGAGGAGGAACCAACATGGAATATGCTTTGCATTCTCTTTTTGAGGCCAATGGAAACATCATGGTGAGGATGGGAATTACTATCTTTAGCAAGGGAAAGTGGTGGAGCGGTAGGGTACATGCTTGACCTGCCACTCATCGGGATGGCGAACCCGGACCCCCGTTTTTAGGATCGGTGTGGTCTGAGTGGTCAGATTCCCACCATCATGAAGTTATCCCCTACCCTATCAATGGGGGATAACTTCTAAAGTTGGTATAACACCTTTAAAGTGCATTGTGCTCAATATATGGCATCTTAGACTAAGCATACTTAAAGGCATCTAATTTAGAAAACCCATTCTCATACACCTTTTAGGAAATTCTGAGTTGGGGAGGGATTCATTACTCTATTCAGTATTTTCACCTATGAACCAGAGAGTAGAGGGGTTATAAAGAGAGGACCTGTCCTTTATTATAGAGACAACCTATTGGTTTGAATGGGAACCGTGTAGTACTTAATGTCTCCTGTGGTGGCGCTGCAGGGAAACTAAACACTTATTGCCAGCAGGGAGACAGTCTGTGAGCTTATTCTCAAGGGATCCTTTTAACAAGTAATGATTGTCCAAGGTGGAGAACCCATTTAACCTTTCCAAAATCAGTGACCTAGAACAGAACTGACATCCGATCCCTCTTAAAATCATTCTGGAAAGATGATATCTCAGAAGTGCAGCACGCCCAATATTCAAACCAGTATCGGTTCTCAGGTGCTATATGCAAACCAGTGTCTATTCCAGAACCTTATATGCAAATCCACCTGTGGCGTCCACTGACAGGTCATACCTGGTGTCGAGTCTGACATGCAAAGATTTGGGGTCAGTGCCATAACCTCAGGGAGGTCGCGCTTATGAACTGTTACTACTTCTTACAAGGAGCAAAAAGATTGTATAGAACTATACAGGAAATGTACAAACAAGGTTATCTGACTGTATCATCAGAATATAATGCATTATTTTCAAGTTTTTGTGTTTTTTTTTACTATATACAGTACAGACCAAAAGTTTGGACACAACTTCTCATTCCAAGAGTTTTCTGTATTTTCATGACTATAAAAATTGTAGATTCACACTGAAGGCATCAAAACTATGAATTAACACATGTGGAATTATATACTTAACAAAAAAGTGTGAAACAACTGAAAATATGTCTTATATTCTAGGTTCTTCAAAGTAGCCACCTTTTGCTTTGATTACTGCTTTGCACAGTCTTGGCATTCTCTTGATGAGCTTCAAGAGGTAGTCACCTGAAATGGTCTTCCAACAGTCTTGAAGGAGTTCCCAGAGATGCTTAGCACTTGTTAGCCCTTTTGCCTTCACTCTGCGGTCCACCTCACCCCAAACATCTGGATTGGGTTCAGGTCTGGTGACTGTGGAGGCCAGGTCATCTGGCGTAGCACCCCATCACTCTCCTTCTTGGTCAAATAGCCCTTACAGTCTGGAGATGTGTTTGGGGTCGTTGTCCTGTTGAAAAATAAATGATGGTCCAACTAAACGCAAACCGGATGCAATAGCATGCCACTGCAAGATGCTGTGGTAACCATGCTGGTTCAGTATTCCTTCATTTTTGAATAAATCCCCAACAGTGTCACCAGCAAAGCACCCCCACACCATCACACCTCCTCCTCCATGCTTCACGGTGGGAACCAGGCATGTAGAGTCCATTCGTTCACCTTTTCTGTGTCGCACAAAGACTCGGTGGTTGAAACCAAAGATCTCAAATTTGGACTCATCAGACCAAAGCACAGATTTCCACAGGTCTAATGTCCATTCCTTGTGTTCTTTAGCCCAAACAAGTCTCTCCTGCTTGTTGCCTGTCCTTAGCAGTGGTTTCCTAGCAGCTATTTTACCATGAAGGCCTGCTGCACACAGTCTCCTCTTAACAGTTGTTGTAGAGATGTGTCTGCTGCTAGTACTCTGTGTGGCATTGACCTGGTCTCTAATCTGAGCTGCTGTTAACCTGCGATTTCTGAGGCTGGTGACTCGGATGAACTTATCCTCCGCAGCAGAGGTGACTCTTGGTCTTCCTTTCCTGGGGCGGTCCTCATGTGAGCCAGTTTCTATGTAGCGCTTGATGGTTTTGGCCACTGCACTTGGGGACACTTTCAAAGTTTTCCCAATTTTTCGGACTGACTGACCTTCATTTCTTACAGTAATGATGGCCACTCGTTTTTCTTTACTTAGCTGCTTTTTTTCTTGCCATAATGCAAATTCTAACACTCCATTCAGTAGGACTATCAGCTGTGTATCCACCTGACTTCTGAACAGCACAACTGATGGTCCCAACCCCATTTATAAGGCAAGAAATCCCACTTATTAAACCTGACAGGGCACACCTGTGAAGTGAAAACCATTTCAGGTGACTACCTCTTGAAGCTCATCAAGAGAATGCCAAGAGTGTGCAAAGCAGTAATCAAAGCAAAAGGTGGCTACTTTGAAGAACCTAGAATATAAGACATATTTTCAGTTGTTTCACACTTTTTTGTTAAGTATATAATTCCACATGTGTTAATTCATAGTTTTGATGCCTTCAGTGTGAATCTACAATTTTTATAGTCATGAAAATACAGAAAACTCTTGGAATGAGAAGGTGTGTCCAAACTTTTGGTCTGTACTGTATATATATATATATATATATATATATTTTTATATATATATATATATATATATATTTTTTTTTTTAATAATTTTTGCTGATATTTTTTACATTTTCACATTACGATCTTCATTGATAAATAACCTGTAATCTCACAGTTTTCACTCTGGTCACTAAGCCTTATCATAGACTGATACTTCCTGTTCTGTAGAGATCACTTCTCAGCAGTCTTCTCATTGTCATCACAGGCCAAGATTACAGTGACTGGTAACACCTATATATAGTTAATCTAGGATCCACCATTAACAGTATGGGATGGTCATAGCTCACCTTCACCCCCTACCTGCACAGACACCTCTACACAGGTTACAGAGCATGCCCACAATACTCTCCCATAGAAGTCAATGAGCCATCTTCAGAATCTTCCTAAGGTCCATATGCCTGCTATAAAGAATATCTCTGAATGCTGTTAACAACTACTCAGGCAAGATGGCCGCCCTCATCTTGTACAGAATACATTTTTTTTTTTTTAAATCTACAATCAGAAAATAAAAACATATTAAAAAAAGAATAGTGCATTATAAATAGCCTTAAAGGGAATTTATGAAATATAAAAATATTGCTTGTTTTTTGTTTTTTTCCCCCCCAGAAACAGCGCCACTCTTGTCCATGGCAGTGTCTGGTATTGCAGCTCAGACATTTTTCTCATCTGGAATATCATTTTTATGATCAGGTTTTTCTACTGTCTGGTATATCTGTGTATAATATCTATGATTTTATGTTTACATTACAGACTGCATTGGAGATGCTGCTTTTAAAGAATGCACCAAGGCTGAAGACTCACCCGCTAGCCACTTACCACTATGCAGGTAATAGGCTGTGTGGTCCACACCTTCTGCGGCCACAAACTGACCCACATAGGTAGAGAGAGTCACTGGACTCTATTTATTTGGTGGCAGATTGATTTTTTTTGGGGAATTATTTTTATCCTGTGTCTTCCTATAGTCTGTTCCGAGATCTGTGCTAGGTGAGCATAATATAAATTGACATTTAAAGAGATATTACCTGGATGCAGACAACTCAGCCTGACATGTCTGATTCAGTAAATCATTATATTTCCCAGAGTTGGGCCGTTCTTCTGTTATTCCTCCTGGAAATGTGTGCGTATGACTAGGTTGACAACTAGGCATTGCCGTCACCTTTTTCAGTGAAGTGTGTCCCTGTACAGTCTGATGCTGCCCAGTTAGTGCTGAGAGTGTCAGACTCTGTAGGTACACACCTTAATGTCGAGGGGAATGGTAACACCCAGTTACAGAATGTCAGTAAAAAGTTGCAGGTTTCTGACATTTTACCATGTTTGGAGATTATATAGAATTGGGTATAATAGAGAGATTTTAAAGAGGACCTCTCACCAACTCCAGAGCTTTGCACCCATAAATAGACAATGTTCCACTGATTCCTGCACAGTTGGTATTTTTTCTCTACCCCCCGCCTTTCCCCAGAAATCATTGCTGTTAGTTTTGGTGGCTGATATCACAACTAGACTCTCTAATAACAAGTGGGTGGTCTAAGGGAGGAGCAGACCCTGACCCTGCCTGACACCACACACTTGTCATTAGAGAGGCTAGTTGCTATATCAGGCGCCAAAACTAACATCAATGATTGCTCAGGAATGGTGGGGGCTAGAGAAAAAAAAATTTGAGCTGTGCCAGAATCAGTGGAGCCGCTCCCATTGAAGGATGGAAAGAGCTGGAGTGGGTGGAGGTGGTGAAATACCCATATGCATGGTTAGAATGGGGTTCATATATACAGAACATGTACAAGTATACAGAGGACATCTCATCAGTAAGATCTAATAGGATATTTGTGACTTATCCAAAAGTCACCTACAAACTGGGCTCCCTTCTGCCAGACCATTGGTGCCCAGCACTGAAGAATCCTCTGGTAATCTGGTGGGACTGTCCGACCCTGCCTATTCAGTTCTTGGCACTACATTAGCGCCCCCTGTGTGATATACATGTATATAGCTACTAATCCAATACTACATAAATATATAATATATACCCTCCCTTACCTGGAGAAACGCCAGAAATGAAGATACAGCACTAGTCAGCACGCCATGACAATCACCAGGGAAAATTAGGAAGCCATTTACTTACCTAGAGCTTTTATGTGGTTGTTGTGTGATTTTCCTCTGGAAATGATGGCTTTGAAGGTGACTTGTGGTGTTCGGTGACAGCTGGGTGGTTTTCATGTTGTTCTGTATTCATACGTTTGTGGTCAGTCACAATGGCACTGGCTGCTTCATATAATAGTGTTATAAAGCCACAACTAAGCCGCCTATGTGTAACTCATAAACTCATAGCTGCCACATCATGATGCTGGGAAGTCTGGGTGTACACTAACTACAAAATGACACCTCAATATATTTCACTGCGAGGTCTGCAGAGGAATTCAGATTATTAATATTAGTAATGTGGTCTGTTCCTGGATGAGGTTTCCTTTTGTGTATTTTTTACATATTATATATATATATATATATATATATAATGTGTGTGTATATTTACTGTAACGGAGAGGGAAAACCATTTGTAAAAATATTTCTGAAGTGCTAAAAACAAACAGGAATAATGTTAAAAAATAAATAAATAAAATTTCTATATTACAAAAAAAGAAAATGCAAAAAAAATGGCATAAAAGGCACCAAAATTATGGAAATAATCTGAATGCAAAAAAAAATATTTACCTGAAAACCACAAAATACAGTGGTTATAATATATATATATATATATATATATATATATATATATATATATATATATACATACACACCATGGTTATAAAAAATATACACATATAGTGCTCATAAATATAAATGAATATATATATATAATTTTTTTTTTTTTTATGTTGGGGACACTTTTTTTTTTTTTTTTTTTTTTTTTTTTTAGTTTTGTCTCTCCAAGGGAAAGGGCTACATGCTGTGATGTGCGTTTTGTACACCTTGTGTATGGTTAGTCTTTGGGGGACATTTTAACATTACTTTTTTTATTTTTTTTTTGCTGATTTTCTCCTGTCCCTGGGGCTGATACAGGGACCCTAGTTACAGGCAGAATACAAGCTACTGGTTGTACGGGTTTGTGCAAAAATTTGCGGGTTTAGTTCATTGTAAGACCCAACACAACAACAGCACTTTTTGGATCCTGACACTTATTTTGCATCCCTTAGAATTAGGATCGGTAACTTTATGGGTACATGTCAGGATGACACAGAGAACAATGCCATGGAAGAAGCCAGCGTGAGCTTTGTGCAGAGATCTTCACAGTGACCGGGCACTGACACTGAGGAGCACAATCTACTTATTACTTACTTATCACCTTGTGCCCGGATCCTCCTGATCCTGTGTGATACAACTCCTCAGTCATCTAGACAGATCCTTCCCTGAGCGCCCCTGTCTGCTCCATAATAAAACCTTTCATTATCTGTGTGACTGGAGATCCATTGCACAGAGGAGGTAACAGGACCCTATCTAGATGGAGATAACCATTATTACCATAGTCACATACACCTCACTGCATGGAAGAAGACGAAAAGGGACAATACCATTCTGGACCCTTCAGAAATGTCCACCATGATTTATACATAGCATCCTATAATGTAAACCCACCTTACAGGAGCTCTAAATGTAGAAAGGAATGATATAAGGAAGCCATAAATACAGTCTTCAGTGTTTGTCACTCACTTTCTGCATGATCCTGACATAGACACTCATGTAGTCATTCTGCAGTGCACACAGGGGTTAATCCATACTTGCCAACTCTCCCAAAATGTCTGGGAGGCTCCTACAAAAAGGGGAGACCTCTTAGCAGGTAAATGTCCTGGATATAATATACGTGACACAGGAACTTTATGTGCCGGTCATGTCACAAAAAAGGGGCGCGAGTACAACATTTCATGCCCATGTCACAAATTGGGTGTGTGTCACACCCCAGAAGGGGCAGAGCTTTAGCAAAGGCTGTGGCGGCCATATTAAAATTTTAACAGTCCGCGGGAATGGATTTACAAAAGTTGGCAGGTATGGGTTAATCTTGTACTGTCTCTTCTTCCGCTGGAGACTAATTCAAGGTGGGAGGAACTTAGCCAAAGGGGTGTGGCTTAATAATAATTTGGTTCTAGTACTGACAGGGGAAGGGGGAGGCTCCTGCTGCAGCCAGTGAGGAGAGGGGACATGGGTGAGCTCCTGAGATGCAAAGAGAAGATTTCTTCATATATTTCTTATATGAAATAGGACCAAGGGAAGAAGTGCTGGGAGATTTTTAATCTTCTTAACTTTATTTTCCTATTTTTACTTATATTTTAGTTGTTTTTACTTTAATTAGTATATAAAAATTTGGAAACCGTCAACAAGTAGGCCACTTGTTTCTAACAGAGTATATTATGGCTTTATTTTTCTATTCATTATATCTAAGTCGATCAGGATTTGATGCTCAATAACACATGAACCTGTAGAATATTAATATAGAATATCTATATTGGACATTGATATGGGGTATTAAAGAGTAAAGTACAAGCGATCTCAACAACAGCCCCTTCACAATAGGGCAACATTAGAAGCTCAAAGAACTGAATATAGACAAAAAACAAGAATAACAGATAAGTCATCAGCAACTTGTTGGTGGTTTCCAGGCAGCAACAGGTTTCTGGTTTTGCTCAGGATGCATTATATGGCGGTATGTAACAAGATACCATCATACTAATAAGTCTACCTTTACTGCTTAGCCAAAAATAAAGAAATATCCGTGCATGAAATTCAACATTAAAGGGGTTGTCCAGGGGATAAAAAAAATTTAAAACAGGCTCATAATGAGTGTAAACATTGCCAGGCACTGTGCTGTTACGGTAAAGCTGATCTGCGGGGGTCCTAGGTGTTGGACCGTCACAGATCTATTATTATATGTCCTAAGGATACATAAAGCTTATTTTAGGATGCGTTCACATCTATGTTGTTTAACCCGTTCATCTGGTCTGTCGCAGGAACACAAGAATGGGTTAAACAATACAGACTCTTCTGTCTTATTGACTATATTGGGGTCCGTCAGGTATCTGTTGTTTTCTCGTTGACATCACTTCCAGGACTTTTTTTGCCCTCCAACCTGTTGCTTTCTGTGGCTGTTGCAAAACTACAAATCCCAGCATGCTGTAGTTTGTCACAGCTGGAGAGTCAGAGGTTGGGGGCCCACGCGTTTACTCATGTGGTGATTCAGGGCTGTATTTGTCGCCGCCTGACCCTCTATCCATGTTACTTTTTCCAGGATCAGACTACTGGACCAACAACGAGAAGAAGAGTTTTCACAAAGCAATAAACACCTGCAATAAAGATTTCTTCCATGTCCAAAAGATGGTAAGCTCCTCCTTATGTCCTACAGTAAAGAACATGGTAGACTTGCTGCGCCTGCCTATTAAGGACTTGCCGCTACCTATAAGGGTTTATTCATACACAGCAGATTTGTCCATTTATCTGACTGGGGCTTGCAGAAATCCATGGAGAAACATCCCCATTCACAAGTACAGAAGTGATTCGGTTGTGTGGGAATTTACCATAAATCTATGACATGAAGATGAGCGCGGCGGGGGAGTTTCCTATGGATGGTGCGCCCTCGCTCCATTCATTTCTATGGGACTGCTGGGGTACAGCACTTAGCTCTCTCCAGCACTCCCATTGGTCCATCCTGACCACCACTTCATTCAGAACACTCTCCTGATTGATGGGGGTCTCAGCATTCGGGCCCACACTGATCTGCAAGGTGTCCCCCAAAATAGTGCACCATGCTGTGCTTTTTTTGTGGTAAAATGCCATTCATCCCTATGACGCTCCGCACCCCTCCATACCTTACACAGGACTACTGTACCTGCCTTATCCCTTACACGTGTATGGAATGAAGGGGATGCAGCAGTCCTATGTAAGAAAAGAAGGGGTCTAGACTCCTGGCTCCAGAAATCCTATGTAAAATATATTTTACACAAGCCAGAAGTCTAGACCCCTTCTTTTCTTACATAGGACTGCTGGAGCTGTATACAGACTGGTCCAGGAGGAAGCAAGCAGAGGTAACACGTGCAAGGCTCATGAACAGCCAGACAGGGAACAAGCAGAGAACGTCCTAACACTAGCAAGTGCCATCAGGACACAATGACTTTTTAATAGGTTTGCACCTCAAATAACTCATCGGACTGCCCGCTTGCTTCCTCCCAGCCCAATCTGTCATGCCAGGCAAGAGTGGCAGGGGTGCCGGGGCTGGCTAACCCCTGATCTAGCCTATGGATAGGGGATACCCTTTAAGACTGCTGCTCAATGTGCCAGTCGTAATATATTGACCCCATTATGTTCCTCAAGATCTCTGCTTGCTGCCAATGAATGGGGAGATTTTTGTTTACAGCTAATGATGAAAGACCTGCAGGTCTTGATACAATGTAGAATGTAAAAACCACTTTATAAATGAGGAATCGCTGTAATCTCATTTATACCGTACGGTGAGCGGCGTAAAAACAAAACACAAAAAATAACCAAAACCAAAAATCTGAAGAATTGCTGTCAAAATAATAATTTTATTAAATGAATTGAATGTTCTCCATAATGGTTCCATTTAAAAATATACAAGTAGGCCGTGTCATTAAGGGGCTAATAAATAAAATTAACCAGTTGCTGACCGCCCATAGACTATATACCCCTGAGCGGTCCACTCTTAACTCTGCAAGGACATATTGGAAATCATATAGCGGCAGAACTTCTCCTATAGAGAAGGCAGGGACGGTTTAGTACTATCCCTGCCTTCCCGATTGCTGTGTATACAGCTATGGGAGCCGCCATGATGCAGCTCCCCCCTGACCTGGCGGTCACATGACCGCTAGGGGACCAGGAACTATAAGAGCTGCTGGGTCCTAGAGGCCCCAGATCAGCCCTGCAGTTCAGGTTAGGAGCTGTATTCCTCCTGTAACTGCAGCTAAATGTATCCGCTCAATATACAGGGGAAATCAGCAAAAAAATAAATAAAAAAGGCAAAAAAAATAAATTAAACCACACCCACATCACAGGTCCTAGCCCCGCCCCCAGCGACACAACATTACATAAAAATTACCGTAACAGAGAGGGAAAACTATTTTGAAAAAACCCGACAATGTATCTGGTTAAAGAAAAAAAAAAAAACCCATAACTATGGTATAAAGCACATGGCAGCTCTAGCAGCGAGCGCGGGGCGGTATGTGCAGAGCTCACAGGACATCAGATAGCACAACCCATGTGGATAGGTGATCGCTCCCGGCCCGACCAGCACAAGGATCAAGTGCTGTGATAAATGTCAGGATCACGCCGGGTGCAGAGATGGCCATCAGTCTCATTTCCTCCCGATAGAATCCAGGGACAAGTGTTGTGAGGCTGCGGATGTGAGAAAATAACGAAACTTTATACAGTCTCCACCGCTCACAGGAACATGGGCTAGGTGACGGGGTAATCCGCTTTCGGCAGACTAAGGTTATTCCATTGTACTTGGTGTCTCATGTCCTTTACAGTTTACCAGATCAAGCCCTGCACTCATCATGTGATAAATCTGGCGCAAATTACGGCAACGAAGACACTGACCCGGTCATGTGGTGGACACACAGGTGCACAGCTCGTCACAGTGCAGTTATAAGACCTTGTACCAAGCCGTGCATCTGTGTGTGCATCACATGACCAGGACAGGTTCTTGTATCCATAGAGGTTTATGTGACAGCAAGCAGAGATACTGGAAACCATAAAGACTGATACAGAAAGTGTATTGGAATTTATATAATGAGTAGGCCTCGGTATCTGACCCCGGAGCACCCCTTTAATATCCCTACGAGCAGTCGTCTTACTTTACTACATATCATTAGTGTGAGCTCAATCCTGGTGACTCCATGTTACCGTTATGTGTTCTAGATAAAGACCAAGACGGTGTCGCAATGCGTGGAGTATTATTACACCTGGAAGAAGATTCTGCACCTGGGCCGCCGGCAGCGCACGCGTCTCATTGAGCTCCAGGAGGATGATACGGTGAGGGTAAAGACAGGAGGGCCTCTTCACCGAAAACCAAGCACAGCGCCATACATTGTATAGTGGCTGTGCTTGGTATTGCAGTTCTGTCACAGCTGTGTGACTAATGAAAGTGACATCACTTGGCTTGTGAAGCAAAAAGCACCACTACCACTTTAAACAGCTGATCCGCAGAGGTCCCTGTTGACAGACCACCGCTGATCTACCATTGACGATATATCCTGAGCATAGGTCATTGATTAATAAAGCCTGGAAAACCGGTTTAAAAAGCCGTACAACATGACCTGGGATACAAGCCAAAGCAGAAGGAAGAGACAGCAGATCACATAACTAGGCTGTACATTCGGAAAGCTGGGTGACAACCCATGTGGGACCTATAATGGCAGCCATATTGCTTGTCACCCAGCTTTCCCAGAACATGTATAAATTAGAAACAATTTTGCTGAAGAGGACCATTCAGGATCTGATATTTATGGTGAATATGTTGCCCTTTCTGTGGGATTGTACAAATATATATAAGATCCATACATAAGTCAGAGGCCGTGATCTGTCCTCGCACTGATCATTATATTGTATGTTATAGACCAGCGTGGACGACGTAGATGAGGATGAAGGCAATGAGCACAGAAAGTATGAGGCAGACTATGATCCAGTGCAGAAGACCCCAGACCTGCTACATCCAGCAGAGGGCGACCATCCTGTCCCGGCAAACCCCGGCCCTCCGGCCGGCACCTTTATATGTGAAATGGGGAACTGCGGAGCGGTAAGTGCACAATGTCGCCTCCTGCCATTGCTGGGACAGTGTGAGGATTGCACAGGTCGGTGACACGATAGCACCCCGGTCCAGTCCGGTCTATTGTGAGTTCTGTCTTCTCCAGGGCAGTTCTTTAGGATTATAAGATTAGATTCTGTTCCTTTCAGATATTCTGCTCCAGACAGGCGCTGAATGGCCATGCCCGTATACACGGAGGAACAACTGCCCCTGCCAAGGTGTTTACAGGTACAGGAAGACAAAAGTCAGGGGTGCAGAGTGAGTACTGTTCTGTGAAGAGCTCGCCGGCGCACAGCACCACCAGCGGAGAGACCGACGCTACATCAGTATTCCCATGTAAACTCTGTGGCAAGTAAGTGGCTGCTTATTGATTCCATGTGAGTAATAGCTGATCCGCCAATGCCAGGTGTAGTCAGTAGTCATTAAAGGGGTACACCCCTGTCATAAAGTCATGGCACACTGCTAGGATTGTGGGATCCAACCTCTACGACCACACGGACCATGAGAGTGAAGAGGCCGCAGCTCTGATTCAGCACTGTGGCCCCTTAATAGTCATCCTTTTTGCAGCCTCATCCCCAGCCATTGCTGCTGGATCCCTTTACATGATTGGATCTTTGTACAGCAGGTGACCGGGGGGTGCCAGTGAGCAGGAAAGGACTGTGAATCAGAACTGCAGCCCCTTCATTCTCAGGATTGGGGGGTCCCAGAGTTTGGACCCCTACTGACTATACAGTGATGGTATATCCTAGCACACGAGGTGTCCCAGGTGTTCAGTTAATCTGAGGGGGTCCCAGGTGTTCAGCTGATCTGAGGGGGTCCCAGGTGTTCAGCTGATCAGTGGTGATCCCAGGTGTTCAGCTAATCATTGAGGGTCCCAGGTGTATAGCTGATAAGTGATGGTGCTAAGTTTTCAGCTGATCGGTAGGGGGTCCTTTAACCCATTCTCTGACAGGCTTTTGGGGCAGCTTTTGACATGCACAAATAAATCCTGAATCATAAAATATAAAAGTTCCACAATACGGCTCCGCATCTGTCATATAGTTCTGTAACTTATGTCTATCTACTGCCTGTTATACAGGATTCTCGGATGTCACCAGTAGGTGTCGCTGCTGCTTATGGAGTTTTGTGCTTTTAGACGATATTTCCAAAACTCAGTAAAAAAACCAATTCTGTATATTTACCACCCATTTCTTCCTGGCTTTGCAGCTATTTAAAGTGTAACTAAACTTTCCGACAACTTTTGATTTTCTGGCTTCATTTGTCATTAATAAATTTTGCAATATACTTTAGTAACAGATTTTGTCTCCTTTCTGTGAAATCCTGCCTCCCTTTATTCTTCCCCATGTTTCTATTGAGATCTTCTCACTGTGTACGGTGTAGGGGCTTGTGTATAATGCAGGGAGAATAAGGGTGGGGGAGGGTCACTTCATACAGTTATATCTCAGGTATTATAAAGTTCAGTAACTTATTTCTTGCTTCTTCTTGCTTGTGTCATATGAAAGAGGAGTTGATCTGTGGGGATCCCAGGTGTTCAGCTGATCTGTGGGGGCCCTAGATGTTCAGCTGATCTGTAGTGTTCCCAGGTGTTCAGCAGATCTGTGAGAGTCCCAGGTGTTCAGCTAATCTGAGGGGGTCCCAGGTGTTCAGCTGATCTGTGGGGGTCCCAGGTGTTCAGCTGATCAGTGGTGATCCCAGGTGTTCAGCTAATCATTGAGGGTCCCAGGTGTTTAGCTGATCAGTGATGGTGCTAAGTTTTCAGCTGATCGGTAGTGGGTCCTAGGTGTTCAGCTGATCAGTGGGTGCACCAGGTGTTCAGCAGATCTGTGAGGGTCTCAGCTGATCTGTGGGGGTCCCAGGTGTTTAGCTGATCAGTGGTGGTCCCAGGAGTTCAGCTGATGAGTCGTGGTGTCAGGTCTTCATCTGATCTGTTAGGGTCCCAGGTGTTTAGCTGATCTGTGAGGGTCCCAGGTGTTACCAATCTGATATTGATGATCTATGCTAAGGATAGGTCATCAGTATGATTTGCCTGGAAACCCCTTTAAGTTACCCCTGTAACTATATCTCCCATCTTAGGGTCTTCTACAAGATCAAGAGTCGTAATGCGCACATGAAGACGCACAGGCAGCAGGAGGAGCAGCAGAGGCAGAAGGCGCAGAAAGCTGCAGTGGCGGCAGAAATGGCGGACACTATTGCCAGGACTATAGTAAGGACTACTCTGCCCGCAGACAATATTATGGCCTTCGATCCCTTCAGCCTGATCAAAACCTTGGATGAAGACTTCGATGAGGACGTGGCTCAGGATCTAGAAGACGTCCTGGAGGAGACAGAAGTCATGGTCTCTGACCTGATCCTGGATGATGAGGATGCAGATTTACTGCAGGATGGTGACTTGTAGGCGAAGCGTAGTGACCCGACACAATGTGGATCCCCTGCCTGGGAAATATTCCCTGCACAGAGTATACAAAAGGAATTTAATGGGGGGAAGTGGGGAAGGTGTCATATTATCAGTAGGCGCCGTATAGCCACCATACTACTGTAATGTGTCATATGGGGGGGCGTCATGTTATCAGTAGGTGCTGTATAGTCACCATACTACTGTAACGTGTCATATGGGGGGGTCACGTTATCAGTAGGTTCGTATAGTCACCTTACTACTGTAACATGTCATATGGGGGGGGGGGTCATGTTATCAGTAGGCACCGTGTAGTCACCATACTACTGTAACATGTCATATGGAGGGTGACGTTATCAGTAGGTGCCATGTAGTCACCATATTACTGTAACATGTCATATGGGGGTGACGTTATCAGTAGGTCCGTATAGTCACCATATTACTGTAACATGTCATATGCAGGGTCACGTTATCAGTAGGTCCGTATAGTCACCATATTACTGTAACATGTCATATGGGGGTGACGTTATCAGTAGGTCCGTATAGTCACCATATTACTGTAACATGTCATATGCAGGGTCACGTTATCAGTAGGTCCGTATAGTCACCATATTACTGTAACATGTCATATGGGGGTGACGTTATCAGTAGGTCCGTATAGTCACCATATTACTGTAACATGTCATATGCAGGGTCACGTTATCAGTAGGTGCCGTATAGTCACCATATTACTGTAACATGTAGTATGACAGGGTGGCGTTGCCTCGTGAGATTAGAAGTTTTGCCATTGTTAAGGTTGTTTACATTGATTAAGATCTATTTTTCTAAGACAAAACCGTAACGGTGGTGGCCGCCATATTGTGGGCGGAGTCAATGAAAGACCATTGAGCAACGTAACAATAACCAGTCCAGGCCCCAACATGGCTTCCTCTCTAGGGGTCACATTTATTTAGTGAAAAAGACCTGACAACCCTGTTCTTGCATGCTGGGTAGAAAAGTTGTCATGGCAACCATCCTGCACATGACCTGCCTGGCTTGTCAGATGGGGCAGTGGAGAGAAGCCGTAAAATCTTCATAAATTCCCATAAATAAATGTGATCTCCAAGGTAACTCTTTGGTTAAGAATAAGAAAAACTTTTAGTGTCCCCATGACAACACCTCCTGTCATTGTTCTGCTGGTTCACCTTCATCATAGGGACATTATGTGGTCCCATATCTACACCATGCCCATCACAATACACATATATACTCACAGATCTGCCACTGTAAAGCCAATGAAGATGTGGATCTTGATCCCTACTGTGTCCCCACAACAACACCTCTTGTGATTGTTCTGCTGGTTCACCTTCATCATAGGGACATTGTGTGGACCCATATCTTCACCATCCCCATCTCTATCCACATATATGAACACAGAACTCTCACGCTACAGGCCACTGAAGATACAGATCTTGATCCCCACAGTGTCCCTATGAGAACACCTCCTGTCATTGCTCTTCTGGCTCATCTTTATCATAGGCACATCATGAGGACACATATCTATACTATCCACATAAATACACACAGATCTGCCACTGTATAAGCCATTGAAGATGTAGATCTTGATTTACACAGTGTCCCTATGACAACACCTCCTGTCATACTCTGCTGCTTTATCTTTATCACAGGGACATTGGGGATCCACATCTACACCATCCCCACAATTATCTATATATATGCACAGAGAACTGTCATGGTACAAGCTATTGAAGATGTGGATCTTGATCCCCCTTGTATCCCTATGACAACACCTCCTGTCATGCTCTGCTGGTTCATCTATATCATAGGGACATTGTGGATCCACATCTACAAGCCACTGAACATGTGGAGGTGATATTTATTCCTACATTGTCCAAGTCTGGACAAAGCCGGAGCCCAGGAAGTGTTGTCATGGGAGCTATAACGTCCTGTAGTGATGGCTCAGTACAGACTGCTGTGTTTTCTGTACACACTATATACTCTCCAATTTGATGAGGAGAGGATCATAGTGATGTCCGCTATAGGACCCCCGCCATTGCTGTCCGTTATTTTCAGTAGGAGCCCCTCTATTGCGCCCCCTGCTGTTGGGGGGGACTCAGCCATAAGAACCCCAGCCGTTAGATTCTGGATCCACAATGTGATGTCCTGTTATCCAGATTAGATCCAAAATGGTGCCCAGGAAAGGTGAAGATGTTGTCCCTAGCAACCATATTCCCCCCATCTATTAGTGACCTGATTGGTTGCTATGGGCGACGCCTCACCCTCATCATGGCTGATATTCCCCTAGCGCAGGTTACCTTGCGACGCTCAATGGTCTCCTTTGGAGATTCCGGCTCTTACCCAATCTCCTAACTTAAGCGCCATGGTATTTTTCGATCCTCCGAAACAAAATGGCGTCCTCAGTCTTCGGTTTTGTTTTGCTCATTTACACAGTTTGTGAACTATGTGACGGTATTTTAATTCATAGGGTTGTTTTTATTTTTATCAGACCGTTCTTTTTATGTTTCGGGGTCTCGAATGTATACCAGAAAGCGTAACTATACTAGGCCTCAAGTACAGGAGCGGTCGCCTCGGTAACCTGTCAGATCACTGCTTTATCCTCTAAGGCTGTATTCACACGATCCTGCTGATTCTCGGCCATGGTTTTTTCACAGCCGAGTCAGCGCCAGTGTGTTTCACAGACCCCTTGATTTTCAGTCGGGTCCATAAAAACTGAGCCAAGTTTCCGGTACATCAAAAAGTCCAGCACGCTCTATTTAGTCATGGCTCGCAGGCCTTGGTAGTGTGAATAGAGCCTGACTAGCACTGGAAGAAAAAACTGCCATGTGATTGGTTGCTTTGGACAGTTGCCCCTAGAGTAGTGATCTCCCATGTGTGGCATGCTGGGAGTTGTAGTTTTGCTACAAGCGGATATGTACAGAATTTGCCAGATTAGTTAGGACAGGGGTTGGCGTTTTGGACAGGGGTGGCGCTGTTTTCGCCAAAAGGCAGACATGTTTTTGTGATCTCAGTCTTTTTAACTCTGCGTCCACTTCCGTCAGGCTCTTGACCAATAGGCACCTCAGGATTGCTGCTAGTGTTAGTAACTTGCCTGGGGCCCACTGGTCATACTGTATTTGCCCCCTTGTACCATGGAGTAGGAGTGGGGGAACCTTTAACCTTAAGGGGTTGTCCAGGGGAGCATTTGACTTACTTCCTTCAGGGTTTTTTTTACATGCTGTACCTAGGGGGTCCTGGACTGATTCCAAAACTGGGTCACATCAGAGCCAGCATTAGACCTTCGGGTTGCTCCGCCTCCTCTCCATTTTCACAGCTAATTACCTGAGCTATAGGAGCTAGCACATTATAGTAAAGCAGTCCCCATAGCACAGGTAACTAGTGGTGAAACGGGAGAGGAGGCGGAGCCACCCGAGGGGCTGGTGCTGGCTCCGATTATGTGATCTGGAAACCCCTAAACAGAAGGAAGACAAAAAAGCCGCCCTGGAGACCCCCTTTACAGGACCGGAGAAACAGGACTGATCCACCAGTTGTGTGTGTTATTGCCCCATTCACTTTAATAGAGCTCATCTGCAATACCACACACAACCTGTGGTCAGCTGTGGCGCTGTTTCTAGAATTAAGCATTCATGTTTTTCTAGTCCTTTAACTGGAGAGCCATCAGACACTGTATATATATATATATATATATATATATATATATATATACCCTAGACCGAACTAGAGAATGTTAATGTGTATTTCAGGACACGTTGATCTCTTTTATGAGAATATTTAACTGTTTTTAGATTTTTCAGTAAGATGTAAATATTTTTTAGGCTTTTGACTGTAAATTGTATAAAGCGGAGCTGACAGCCATATGTACAGTTCTCTCGTGGGCTGACACTGCTGACCCTTCTCCTCCTGTGCCTTTCTGTCGCTGCTGCTGATGACATAGAGAATTGTTATTGTTTTTTACTGTACATGTAAAGCCGAATCCCTGCCCGAACCCGCTGGATGACTTGAAGAACTGCACTTTGTAACTTTGTACAAACCGTGGCCTTATTACCGTTCTTCACCACAAGAGGGCAGCATTTGTTGGGTTTGTAGTTATTTTCACAATAAAATAGAGTTTTATTGAGGTTGTGTTTGTCTTGTGTAATGTGGGGGGTTATAGATCTGGTGCCGCACATCACTATAGAGACCCGCAGTCACACTGCACAATCACATCTGATGACTTACAGGTCAGAACCAGCATATCCCCCCAGCCCTGCAGATAGATAGTTTAGTGTCACCAGAACCAGCATATCATCTCAGCACTGCAGATAGATAGGTTAGTGTCACCAGAACCAGAATATCACCCCAGCCCTGCAGATAGATAGGTTAGTGTCACCAGAACCAGCACATCACCCCAGCCCTGCAGATAGATAGGTTAGTGTCACCAGACCCAACATATCACCCCAGCCCTGCAGATAGATAAGTTAGTGTCACCAGAACCAGCATATCACCCCAGCCCTGCAGATAGATAGGTTAGTGTCACCAGAACCAGCATATCACCTCAGCCCTGCAGATAGATAGGTTAGTGTCACCAGAACCAGCATATCACCCCAGCCCTGCAGATAGGTTAGTGTCACCAGAACCAGCATATCCCCCCAGCCCTGCAGATAGATAGGTTAGTGTCACCAGAACCAGCATATCACCCCAGCCCTGCAGATAGATAGGTTAGTGTCACCAGAACCAGCATATCACCCCAGCCCTGCAGATAGATAGGTTAGTGTCACCAGAACTCAGCATATCACCCCAGCCCTGCAGATAGATAGGTTAGTGTCACCAGACCCCAGCATATCACCCCAGCCCTGCAGATAGATAGGTTAGTGTCACCAGAACCAGCATATCACCCCAGCCCTGCAGATAGATTGGTTAGTGTCACCAGACCCAGCATATCATCCCAGCCCTGCAGATAGATAGGTTAGTGTCACCAGACCCAACATATCACCCCAGCCCTGCAGATAGATAGGTTAGTGTCACCAGACCCAACATATCACCCCAGCCCTGCAGATAGGTTAGTGTCACCAGAACCAGCATATCACCCCAGCCCTGCAGATAGATAGGTTACTGTCACCAGAACCAGCATATCACCCCAGTCCTGCAGATAGATAGGTTAGTGTCACCAGAACCAGCATATCACCCCAGCCCTGCAGATAGATAGGTTAGTGTCACCAGAACCAGCATATCACCCCAGTCCTGCAGATAGATAGGTTAGTGTCACCAGAACCAGCATATCACCCCAGCCCTACAGATAGATAGGTTAGTGTAACCAGAACCAGCATATCACCCCAGCCCTGCAGATAGATAGGTTAGTGTCACCAGAACCAGCATATCACCCCAGCCCTGCAGATAGATAGGTTAGTGTCACCAGAACCAGCATATCACCACAGCCCTGCAGATAGATAGGTTAGTGTCACCAGAACCAGCATATCACCCCAGCCCTGCAGATAGATAGGTTAGTGTCACCAGAACCAGCATATCACCCCAGTCCTGCAGATAGATAGGTTAGTGTCACCAGAACCAGCATATCACCCCAGCCCTGCAGATAGATAGGTTAGTGTCACCAGACCCAGCATATCACCCCAGCCCTGCAGATAGATAGGTTAGTGTCACCAGAACCAGTATATCACCCCAGCCCTGCAGATACATAGGTTAGTGTCACCAGACCCAGCATATCACCCCAGCCCTGCAGATAGATAGGTTAGTGTCACCAGAACCAGCATATCACCCCAGCCCTGCAGATAGATAGGTTAGTGTCACCAGAACCAGCATATCACCCCAGCACTGCAGATAGATAGGTTAGTGTCACCAGAACCAGCATATCACCCCAGCCCTGCAGATAGATAGGTTAGTGTCACCAGAACCAGCATATCACCCCAGCCCTGCAGATAGATAGGTTAGTGTCACCAGACCCAGCATATCACCCCAGCACTGCAGATAGATAGGTTAGTGTCACCAGAACCAGCATATCACCACAGCCCTGCAGATAGATAGGTTAGTGTCACCAGAACCAGCATATCATCCCAGCCCTGCAGATAGATAGGTTAGTGTCACCAGAACCAGTATATCCCCCCAGCCCTGCAGATAGATAGTTTAGTGTCACCAGAACCAGCATATCACCCCAGTCCTGCAGATAGATAGTTTAGTGTCACCAGAACCAGCATATCACCCCAGTCCTGCAGATAGATAGGTTAGTGTCACCAGAACCAGCATATCACCCCAGCCCTGCAGATAGATAGGTTAGTGTCACCAGACCCAGCATATCACCCCAGCCCTGCAGATAGATAGGTTAGTGTCACCAGAACCAGCATATCACCCCAGCCCTGCAGATAGATAGGTTAGTGTCACCAGAACCAGCATATCACCCCAGCCCTGCAGATAGATAGGTTAGTGTCACCATAACCAGCATATCACCCCAGCCCTGCAGATAGATAGGTTAGTGTCACCAGAACCCAGCATATCACCCCAGTCCTGCAGATAGATAGGTTAGTGTCACCAGAACCAGCATATCACCCCAGCCCTGCAGATAGATAGGTTAGTGTCACCAGAACCAGCATATCATCCCAGCCCTGCAGATAGATAGGTTAGTGTCACCAGAACCAGCATATCACTCCAGCCCTGCAGATAGATAGGTTAGTGTTACCAGAACCAGCCTATCACCCAAGCCCTGCAGATAGATAGGTTAGTGTCACCAGAACCAGCATATCATCCCAGCCCTGCAGATAGATAGGTTAGTGTCACCTGAATCAGACAGTGTTTTCCACTTGTGAATCAGTGCCTCAGTTGTTGAGATAAAGCTATTTCTTGTCAATATGTAATTGAACTCCTTGGTGCAATGAGAGTGCTGTCATTGCTCCAAAGAGGTAAGTGGCAACGCCCTCATTGCTTCAAAAAGTGTATTTGCATATTCACAAAAACTCTGATCTCTCAGCAACAGCAGTGATTTACAAGGAGGAAAAACTGTGTGATTCAGGGGGCCCTAACCTATCTATCTGCGGGGTTCTGGTGACACACTCCCTTTAAAAGTTGGGAGCGCAGCTGCATTCTTGACGCAAATTGGGCCAAGCACCAAAGATGCGCCACTTCCATGCCAGTTTTCTAACATATATAATACACTAAATTGCACTGATTTTTCTGCTTCTATTACACTGCAGGTTTTCATCATGACAATGTGAGAGGAAATCTGCGGATTCTGCTCCATGTGCATGTAGCCTAAGCTGGGGGTGGATGCGCTGCTGTCAGGGAGAATTGTCAGAGCATTTTCTCTGAGGCCATCGATTTTTGCTGAGGCCCCACATTGCAGAACTGGCTTTGGCTCAAAAAAACGCAGCAAAATCTGCAACAAAGAAGCAGCTTTTCCGCAACGTGGGGCCTCAGTCACATTGACGTTTGAAAGTGATGAGTAGAACCTGCAGAAAAAACTGACATGACCATAATGCGCTTCCAGCTCTAGTTGTGACTTGGGGTGAGATTTGTACCTCTCAGTGGCTGAAGGGTTAACCAGCTGTGAGTAATAAAACTGACAGCCCAAAAGATAACACATACATAGTGGTCTCCTGACTCATGTTATTCCTGAAATTCCTCTATGACTAAAATGAAATAATAAATCTGCAACCCAAATTGGCATCAACTAAAGAAAAAAAAAAGGCTCTCAAAGCTAAATATAAATAGATATGTCATTTTCCCGTGCCCATATCAAAAATGGCGGCTGACTATTTCCGCCCAATAAGCCTCTCTCTGCTACTTGACGTACAGAATAGACGTCACACTTCCTACTGCCGTTCTCAACTCTATGACTGTCAGTTACGTCGAGAAGATGCGCCGGAAGTGACGACATCGCCGCTTGTCAGAAGAACATGAGCGCCTGTAGAGGATTTGCCCTTCTCTCCCGCAATGTGTGGGCAGTGTCCCGGGGTCAGGTAATCACAGTCACCATGGAGACAGCGGGGCACTGGCACTACTCAGGGTTGTGGAACCACAAATCTCAGCGTGTCCTTTACATCTTGTAGTGGCAGTGACAGGCTGACACTATGGGCTCAGCACATCCACCATACTAATGTGATGGGGATGTCCTTATAGGTCAGCTGTAGTGGTGGAGGCTGCAGAAACGCACAGTGTGAATAATGGACATACATGGCTGCTACCTGTCAGAAACAGCAATACCAGACAATGCCTATGGACAAGAGTGGCGCTGTTCCTGGAGGCAGTGGCCATGTTTTTTTCATTGCATACAAGTTCTGTAATGAGGGTGTTGTATATTAGTAGAAATAGTGGCGGTGCCGGCCGAGGCGTCAGTACAGGAAGTGGTGACCCCCCCTCATAGAGCGCCTGCCAGTCCCCTCTTTATATGTGCCTGTATATAAGGTGGGGGTGTCTGCCAGTGTTGGAATTCATCATGTGACCCGTCTTCTTTCTTCTGCTTCTGTCTTAGGTGCTCCGACCTCGGCGTCTTCCCTCTTGTGCCTGTGCTGTAAGCCAGACCTACAGACATGTAACGTAAGTACATTAGATTTAATGTCAGCAGGGTGGACGCAGGCGCCATTATTTTATTACCATGTCTGCAGCCATGTGGTTTTGAAAAGAAAGAGAATCCTGTTTACTGCAGTGGCGGCCATTGACTATATAAATCGAGGTGGTCGGCTCTATCTCTGCAAGGACGTACCCACAAGTTCTTACATTGATAAGCGGCTGCAGAAGAAGGAAACAGCCGGACATCCCAGGGACATTTTTTTTTTTTTTTATTACCACCCCTACTTTCCCAATTGCTGTATACATAGCACTCAATGAGCACTGTATATACAGTGATGCAGCTCCCCACCTGGGGACCAGGGACTACAAGAGCTAGAGGACCCAGACCCTCTCTGCACCCCCCCCCCCCTTAGGTCTTTTATAACCTTAAAAAAAAAAGACGCAGAAATTATTTGAATAATATGAACCAAAAACATGTTATAGCCATAAAAATATGTTAAAGCATCCTGTACCAAAAAACTCAAAAATGTGTCTGGTCCTGAAGTAGTTAAAGGGGTTGTGTTGTACAGAGTTATTTTGTATGGGCTATGCTCAGGAGGAGCCATAAATAAATAATCAATAGGGGGGCGATACCCAGCCTGATATCTGTACAGAGCCGCTTCTGTCGCCCGTCCAGTACACAGTAAGAGACTGGAAGGAGAAGTTTCTGTCTGCTGTATAGCAGCCCGGCACCTTCACTGCAGATCAGCTACCATTGAAGCCAGTGTCGGCCCCCTATCAAGCTTATATTTATGGCCTATCTTGATGATAGCCCATAAAAAAAGCCCAGACAACCCCTCTAAAGGGGTTATACAGGGAGAAACAGATTCCCTGCTTTAAGATTTAAGCAGGTCCTCTGGAGCCCCAATGATAATGTTTGCAGCAGGGAAGGCTAGAAGTTTCTGTGCACGGTGACTCTGCCCTACTCCTGCTGCAGGTCCATAGTGTAGAGCAGGGGGAGGCAACCTTCAGCACTCCAGCTGTTGTAAAACTACAACTCCCAGCATGTATACTTGCTCTGCTGTTCTTGGAACTTCCATGGAAGTGAATGGAGCATGTTGAGAGTTTTAGTTTCACAGCAGCTGGAGTACTGAAGGTTGCTGACCCCTGCTGTATAGGGAGTCAGTCCTGTGACCAGAGGAATGAGACTTCTGGTCTGCCCTGCTGCACAAGAAAACATCAGAGCTCTGGCGACCTGCTGAGATATTAGGATTAGAGCCAGCTGTAGGATTAGACTGTTTTCCCAGATATTTTGCATCACATCCAGTATTTTTTGTTATTGCTCTGATGCAGCTTTGCAAATTCTATTCATTAAAAAGCTCTTTAGTTGTGTGTCTGCAGCTCTTACACAGGCTTATATGTTTCCATGGTAATAGACTGTAATCCTATATCCATGTGCGTTACTTCTAACCTCGCCACTGTCTGTAAGCAGGTAGACAGATGACTGTGGGGTCTAGGCTCTGATATCCCATTTAGGATGGCTTCTAGTTACACACATCCCCCATTGTGTCTCTGACTGGTTTGTGTTATTTTAGGAATAGCAGCCACGGTGTAACGACAGACGCGTCAGGAACGTCTCCCAATGACATCCAGTCCAGGGTGCAGCAGCTGGTGAGTGTCAGGATATTATATGTATACAGAGGTTTTCTGGTAGACACTATAAAGTCATCCCCTGCCACTTCCATTCCAACACTTCTTGGACCAACAGCAAACAGATATGTGGCCGCTCCTGAGGTCACCGCTATGACCAGTGATGGGCTGTGGTAGTCACATGACCACGTTGGTGGATGCAGGAATACGGGACAGGCAGGGAACCCGGGAAGTGTCTGATCAGGATTGCTAAGATGAGTATTATTATTTTATAGCATTCAAAGTGGTTAGCTGGTCAGACAACCCCTTTAATGGTCTAATCCTAGAATACGTTATTAAAGGGAGTTTAGCACCACCAAAATATCTTCCAAACCACTTACAGGCTGTTGTAGGGGCAGTGATTGACACATTTTTTTTGCAATCTTGTTCTCAAGGAAATAAAACTTTTAGGCCCCACGTAGCAGGCCACAGCGAAAAGCCGCAGCTGAAACGCATCACGGTTTTTCCTGCAGCGCTTTTCACATAGTCAGCAGAAGTTTCCTCTGCAGACTTTCTGCTTCAATTATACCTGTAGTGAAACCACGGGTGTTTCCATAAGTATGACTGACATGCTACAATTTATAAAACGGCAACGGTTTTGGAAACCTTGGCATTTCTGCTGCGAGTATTTGTCTGCAATGTGTGGATGGGATTTGCTAGAATCTTATCCACTGTGCAGGGACTGTAAGACGTTGCGGTATTTGCAGCAACGTTTACACCATGTCAGGCCCCGGTGTTAATCTGTATGCAGATTAGCTGTTTGGTGCAGTGGAGTCTGTCGGTGGTGTCCGCTGGGTTTCCGCTGTTTTGATACTGAAACCGCCGGAGAGATAAGTTCTGTGTGCAGGACTTTTCTTTCTGATTTTCGGTAGTTTATGTGGCGGAGTTTCCAGCGCAGATGTGAACCTCGCCTTATCCGTTACACAGACATACCATTAGTATAATGTTGTACCGTGTTAGCCATTGAAAGTACATACCATAAATTCCAGAGTTTATTGGAGTCTTTATAAAGCAGCACACAGTGGGTCACTGACGTGTTTTGGGCTCCTTTAGTCATGTGATTTATTACTATGACCCCGGAGGGGCTTGAAATGTATCAGGGACCTGCTGTATAACGTCGGGTATGTCATAGTGTGCGATGCCACGAGCAGCCGCTACAGCAGCATACAAGTGCTTTAGGAAAGTAGTTTTGATGATGTAGACTTCATTTTAGTAGGTGACTAGCAAAAGTCAGACTTGGGACTCCTCGCCCTATGCCAGAATAAAGGGGCTGGATCACAACAACCCCTTCACTACAGTATCTAATGCTGTCTGGTTTGGTAGCCCGCTTTTATTGTGTGGTGAGGGAGAATAATAAGAGCAGACAATAGAAGTGGTTTTCAAGTCCTTTATTTTTCTGCACACAGATAAGCACTAGTGATGAAGCAGACGTCCTGTACAAGGAGATAGAAGTGTTAGCAAAGGGCCATGACAAGTCTGTACTGGACAGTTACGAATACTTCACAGTCCTGGCGGCTAAGGAGCTCGGGCTCTCCCTGAAGGTGTAAGTATGGGGAGGGAGAACTCACTGTCTATATATTAAGAGCATCTGTATACTTCACTGAAGGCCTCTGGTCTCTCCAAATTGTGAATCTATTAGACCTATTGTTAAAGGGATTGCCCCCCAATCAGCTGATTCTTAAGGATCTGCCACTTGCAGCCTCTATCCATTAGATTTGGCATTTGCAGTTACCCACAACTTCTTCTGCACTAGGGAGCAATAAACAGATCCCCCTGATCTCTTTATATTAAAGGGGTTTTCCAGGCTACATAATTGAAAACCTATCCTCAGGATAGGTGATTGATTAAAGATCAGCAGGGGTCCAACCACCTGGCTGATCAGCTGTCTAAAGAGGTTGCAACATTTGTGGGAGCGCTGCAGCTGCTTCAGTACTTACCAAGCGCAGTGCCATATATCTGTATAGTGGTTGTACTTGGTATCACAGCTCAGCACATTCACTTGAATGGGACTGAGCTTCGAGCAGGCCATGTGACCAATGAACGCGACTTCACGTAACCCCACTGATCCACAGGGGCCCAGGTGTTGGACCCCCCAGATCTTCAGTTGATGACCTATTCTTAGGATAGGGCATCAATTCTTAACGTCCCAAAAAAAAAACCTTTAATTGTTTTTCTCATTTCTAGGCACGAGCCAAAGAGGAAGATTGAACGTTTCACCCTTTTAAAATCTATACACATTTTCAAGAACCACAGAGTACAGTATGAGATGAGGACACATTACAGATGCTTTAAGGTAAGAGCTGTAGATAAGGAGGGGCAGGAATGTGGTTCCACTTACTCACCACAGGGGGCAGTCTTGTGCCCATCATCTTAGTCTAATATTACTTTGAGGACTGTAACCTTTCTAACCTTTATTTTTTTTTTACCCCCTTCTTAGTTGAAGCATCTGACAGGGAGCACCGCTGATGTGTACTTAGAATATATCCAGCGTAACGCCCCGGAAGGTGTGGCCTTAGAGATCACAAAGGTAAACCAAACTGGAGATTATCTAAATGGACATTTGGTGCAAAAATCTCCTATCTGAGCTTGGGGCATTCTGGGGAATTAATCACATGGGTTTTCCAGGGACTATTATTTTTTTTGTTTCCTCTCTGGGTTCTTTATGTGTTAAACATTCAGTTTCCAGGTTGGTTCCCATCACAGGTCACATGATCAAAACCTGCGCCCGGCTCCCTCATCTGTGTTGCTGGCAGACCCAATATACACATAATACCATTGAACACAGGAAGAAGAAGGGAGCCGGGTGCTGGTTCTGATCATGTGACCTGGGATTGGAAGCAAATGTTCAAACACACAAAGAACTTTGGTAAAAAAAAAAAAAAAGTGTCCCCTTTTTAACCTGAATATTTTATTTTGTTCTCAGACCAAACTTGAGAAACTACCAGAACATCTAAAACAGCCGATATGGGACACGCTGGACCGCGAGGAGAAGAGAGAATGTTCATGAACTGAGCCGTGGCCTTTGTGAGGCTATAGTAAACCTGTTATAATAAAATATTGTATCACGTGATTTCCTGTATGGTCTCTGTTAATCCCTATGGTAGCACACCTGCCACACAAGGGGCTTGTATCTGTTGCCTAAGCTGCACACATGCGGGCCAAATTTAGCATCATGCAACCTTATTCCTAACTCCAACAGACTCAGGTCTTCTAGTCCTCCTCAGTATTGTATGTGCAGCAGGGCAGTCAGAACATGCAATGAGCACCAGGGACCTTTGCCCTGTGCAGTACACGGTTACACATAGAAATCTCAGTCATATGAAATGGCCACGTGCCACAGTACCATAGATACCTCTGCGTTGCGGGAACAAGGCTGCACATAAGCTTGGAGTGTGGCTTCTCCTGTTCCAGGAAAGCAGCGCCAATGAGAGTCTGTGAAAACAGTATAATCTGCTGTCACTAATGCTCGTAATACAGTTGTAGCAACCAGGAGAGATTGTAAGGGGAAGAAAAGTGAATACTTACATCAGGGAGCTTCCGATTTAAAGGGACTGTTCTAATTTCCGTTTCCATCTTCATTCACATGATAGACACACAGGACGGGTACCAGAACTATTCAGGTAGTGCTCACCTGTCTTTTTTTTTCTTTAGGTTGGCTTACTCAAACACAGCTAGGACTTGAAGCCTATTCACATGACAGGGTTTCACGTTAAATCCCATTAACTGCATGGTCTTAAAATGAATGCATGCTCTTCCACATACTGCTATGTATTATACAGTATATGAACTACAGATCTCAGCAGAGCTGCTGTTTCTTCACAGCCTATAGTCATAGACTCCGTCCTTATGAATATTCATATCCAGGTCAGCAGTGTAATTTTTCTATAGGGGTCATGTTTAGAAGATTGCTACAGGACTCACATCAAAGCTGTCTGATCTTTGCTTCACAACTGTGACAGCTGATCTGAAGGGTCTTGGCATCAATAACATTTATGGTCTATCAAGGAGGTTCTTTATCCCCATTGTAGTCATCAGATTGGAGAATTTGGTGCAGAAATATGTTTCTGTTTTGTGTGACTGAACACTTAAAGGGGTATTCCCACTAACATAACCATTTTTAAATTTGTAGATAATTAAAGTTAAACATTTTTGCAAATATAAGTAATTAAACATTTTGTAGAGTTTTAAAGATTTTCTCTAAATATCTTGTGGTCACAGACTTGTTGTCTTCATTGGTTGCCAATGGATACGACCATGAATGCAGGACCTTTCTAAGGTAAGAAAATCAGCTATGATTTGCTTATTGTGGCCGCAATATCTTCTGATACATGTAGTGTCCCTGCCTGATAACCCGGCTACAATAAGGAAATCATTGCTGGGTTCTTGACAACTCCCAGACCATAGAAAGTTTCTGCATACGTGGTCGTATCCATTGGCAACCGATCAAAACAACAGATGTCACCACTAAGATGAATAGAGAAAATCTTTAAAACGCTGCAGAATTTTTAACTACTTATATATGCAAAAATGTTTAACTTTTAATTATCTACAAATATAAATATGATTATGTTCATGGGAATACCCCTTTAAGACATGACTGTTATGGCTGTATACAACCTCCAGTTTATATGATGCTGCACTAATACATGTATGGAGCCTTACTATACCTCCAATTTCATATTGAATTTGCTTCAGATTCCTTATGAATCGGACAAAACCAAAAAAGATGTGCGAAAAATTGTCGCATCATGGAAGCATTGCATATACAATATTTGCTAAGTGTCACATGGACCTGTAATCTGTATACAGGTAGAGACACCCCTGTACTGCGCTGCTTGAAGGACCGGAACAATGGAAAAATGGGATTGCTAAAACAGAAGTGACACCCGATGGTCCCCATTATAGCAGTGGAGTCAGTCGGGTGTCAGTTCTATTTAACTGAAACCACCAGACAAAAAAGTTGGACTTGCAAGACTTTTTCAACTGGTGATTTGCAACGGAGACTCTGACACAGATGTAAACCCAACTTTACATGTCCTGCTCACAGGCCCACTAAAAATCTGCTTTATGAAGGGCTGTAGAGCAGGCACTCTGGCATCAAATTGAAGGTTTGGTTTTAAGATCCCCCTGCCTTATACTAGGGTGTAAGAATTGCAAGGAGAACCAAAACCAGCAGGTTGTGATTTTATAGATTACAAAGGGGAAATAAGCATGGAGGCGATCTATTCTAAGAACTCATACTTGGCTCTGTTCCTGATCCTTTCCAAAGCACTGAGCCAGAGAGTATGATGTCACTTTGCTATTTTAGGGATGCTGAACTGGTGTGCACCTCTGCAATGTTCTTATGCGAGAAGAAGGGTAAAATACATGTACAATACATTATAATGCTTGTGGCGATCCTGAGGCTGGGGCCACACATAATGCACATGCTGGGAGTACTCCCAGTGTATCCTCACCCTAGAGCCCCTCTCACACAGGCTGATTATTGGGCCACTTATCAAGCTCATAGGAAGGCTCTTTCCTGATAGCTGACCTATGTAAGCAGCCTCCAGATCAGCTCATGTGTTGGCTGAGCGCATCTCAAGGCAACTAAAGCCAATAGAAATGTGTTTATCATCCAGCACAATAGTTGTAGGATTAAGGTCGCATTTCCCTGCCTGTAATGCATCTGTATTATATGGCCACAATTCCCATCCAACCACAGCACCATGGAGATCTGCACCACTGTAAGTTCAGGTCATTTGAGAGGGATTTTTGCATTCCTAATATAAGCCACATAATAGGGATGTGTTATGGCTGTCTGAATGCAGGCTAAGAGACAAACTCTAGATAAATGGCAACCTACAGATGGAAAATCCAGATAATCTTCAAGAGTCAGTACTCAAAATTCATTAAAAGCAAGACTTTTATTTTATTTTTTTTACAATAATATACATGTTTACCAGCAACGCTGATGTATGTTGAGCTGCACTACATTATCTGGCCATACATTTTGGCTAGCTCTTGGCCAACAACTGTTCCCCCGACCTCCTAATACAAATGCACACTCAGCTGAGGCATATGTTCTAACTGGGGAGAGGAGAATAGCTGGTAGTGGCTGTTTGCGGGCTGTCTGCTTTTGGCTCCATTCACTGTATAGTCCCAGTGGCTATAGTTCACCGTCTGAGTTGTTCAGCAGGGGGTGCCAGGTCTAGGACAGGTTATCCGATAATCTGTCCTAGAGATAGATCATCAGTATCAAAATCCAGGATAACCCCTTTACACTAATGCCAAACAACTGTGGTGGACATAATATTTTCAGCAGTGACTAGTTGTGGGCAAGTGCCATAACTAATCATGAGACAGTAACATAAGAGTAGCTAGGACACGGTGAAAAAAGCTAGGCTCGTATTTTTTATAGTCTTCAATTTCAGAGGTTTTCTGACAATTTAGGCTAGGGCCAGACGGCAACATTAGCCACGACTGGCGTCGCATTACCAAAGATCACGGCATCACCTGCAAATCCTTCACTTGTGTTAGTGAAAGGAGTCTCACTGCGACCCAAGGGTGCTACAACCATCGTAAAAAAAATAATAATGTAATGTTCGACTTTTCTGCGACTAGAAGTTGCGGTCACAGCTCCTTGGTCGCGATGCCAATCCATTCACTAACATGGGAGGAGTCGCAGGGTGACATGGCAATCTTTGGTCACACAGCTCACGGCTATAGTCATCATAAGCTTGAGTGTTCGAGGCATTTCATATAGTAAAATCAACTCTCATCCACTGCTCAGGTAGCCAAAATTTTCAATAACTGAAAAGTATATATCAAAAGTAGCCCCCACCACATTAACAGTATAATTCATGTATAGAGACAGAATTTAAGGGCAGCAAGAAAGCAGCAGAAAGTAACGCAAGCGCAGAGGACGTCCACTTACAATAAGCAGACCCATAGCAGAGAGCAGAATAAACCCTGCTCTAACCTATAAGACACTGGAGCAGCGAGTGTGACAGCAGGGTAATGTTATTAGTGTGAATACTGAGCAAGAAAGAAGTGTTTTATGGTCTCTCAGCAGTCAGAGGTTAGTCTCAGTATTCTCCATGGAGATCACATCTGTCAGGACTGACACAGCATTTCCTGGATGTAGAGCTCTGCTGCCTTTCTATATGGTCTTATTACGAGCGATGATTGGCGGGAAGAGGTTTCATATGAATTATACTATGGTAACAATACACTGGCCCAGTTACTATTGTGGTTATGATTAGACGTTGGTGTAAACTTGACGTATATAGTTTGGGCTAAAATCTTTTGACCTGCTAAACACGTGGATGTAGATCCTCAGACAAAGGGGGCACTAGCTTAACTGCACCAAAACACGTAGTAAAATTCTAGGTCAAAGCAAATCAACTAAAAGGTGGTATAAATGTAAAGTAGACAATGTAAAGATACACCAGATGCATCATCCAGCATCAGTCACTGTAGTAGTATAGTTGAATAACTAGGTTTTCAGCCTGCAATACCTACTGATATCTGTCACATGACTGGTCCATATATAACTGGGCATCTGGCCAGGGGTTTATTTCCTGAAACATATACTTTGCATGCTTGACAAAAGGGGGATGGTTACCCAAAATGTTGCTGTAGATCATTCACGTGTTCACTCCACCTCCAGTGGTCTCCTTGCCAGATGCGAACGCTCAAGTGTGAGACTGCATCACGGACACGTGAGCTATTATTGCACTAGACCCGCTGTATGAACGTTTACACTGAAGGGTCCCTATGCTTTTACATTTTGATATTTGTACATCACGTTATGACATTTCATAAGCATAACCTTGCCTGCTGCTCCTATTAGTCTGCACAGGGAGTGCTAATGTCTTACCTCATTCCTGCAGCTATCTATACTCACAGTATCTATAGATCAGGTGCTGCACTGAAATTACTGTGAACCCTAAAAGAGGGAGTCAACAATTTTGGGTGGTTGTGTGAAAATTATTCTGTTTTAAGATGGCTGATATAACAGGTACTACCTACATGGGGAACAAAGGGGTGGGAAACAGGTTTAGGAGAATGAAGTTGTCAATATATGGCTGCTGCAACTTAGTACCTTCTAGACCCTGGTGCAAGATGAAAAAGCTAGAAAAAAATAACTAGTTTATATAGTCAGCCCTAAAGTCCAGCTAAAAGGAATCTACAGTGATGGTCCATGTTTAGTATAGATCATCAAAGTGTGGACTGATGGGCATAAATCCCCCCCATTAGTAGTGAAGGTATAGCACTAGGATATCCTTCACTTCTTACTGGGATTAGTACAGATTCTTAGAACAGAAAAGTAGGAGCAGATCATCTATGTGAAAGGAACCTGTCAAGTGAATTTGGAAACTAAACCACCAACAGGTCCTCATCTCATCTGATTCATGTCCAGTGAAGATGGCAGTGTTAGTCCCAGTAATCGGACCCACACCAGCCATAAAGTAACTCCCTACCTTAATGATATACCTTCATTTCTAACAGATGAAAACCTTTTTGTTTTTTCTCCCTTTCTAAATGGAGCTTAAGTTCTGAGCACACAAAGCAGCAGCTTAGAGAGACAGTGCGATTTTCAGATGGCAGCATGGCTTTGCACTTGAAGCCTTACCTGCTAAAGAAAGCCCAGCACATGAGCACACAGAGAATACAAGTTAGAATCACTCTCACCTTACAATAAGGCTCGCTCATCAAAGGTCTGCATGCCATCTTCTATGTGCTTCAAAGGGTGACAATAATAGCAACAAGAGCATCATTCTTTCAGTCCGACAGTTCAGTAACATCATTTACAAACGTGCACACTGATGTGAGTGTAATGGATACTATGGAAAACCCATTCTCACACTATGAGGCGGATTACATAAAGGTAAGTAAAGCAGCTATCCATCGCAACCAGCTAGAATGAAGCTTTCACTTTCCAAAAGCCCCTGAGCTGAAATCTGATGTGACTATGGGCAACTGCTTTACTATTCCTTTGCAAATACACCTCTTCTCCTAGGTCTTTACACTGTAGTACACAGTACTCATGAGCTGAAACACTCTTTACATGCAAATTTGAACAAAATGTGAACCCTTACTTTTTAACACTGTGTAATTTTTGGGTGCAGCACTGTGCAGATTAAAGGGAATCTGTCAGGTCAGTCTGGGACACTAAACCACCCACAGGTCCTTATAGACCTGGGGTTTAGTGTCCCAAATCACCTTGTTGTAAGGCAATCCGCAGGCGCATTAAAAATAAAAAACCTTTATACTTACCTAGAGAAGGGTCCGATGTACACTGTTCGTCCGAGTACAGTCCGGCTTATTCATGAGCTTCTTTGTTGGCACGCCTCCCGGCGCCTGCGCTGTTCTTCAGTGAAGCCGAAGATGGACACCCCAGCTTCACTGTGTAATTGCGGGACATGCGCACTGAGGCCGAGGTGTACTCCTCTGGCTTCATTGAAGAACTGCGCAGGCGCGAGGAGTACAGCGGCAGGGGGAGTATAAAGCTTTTTTTTATTTTTAATGCAGCCATGGATTGCGTTATAACAGGGTGACTTGGGACACTAAACCCCAGGTCCATAAGGACGTGTGGGTGGTTTAGTGTCTCAAATTGCCCTGACAGATTCCCTTTAATTTATCAACATATCTTTGTAGCAGCCATAGCTCCAAATCTCTGCAGCAACCACTAGGGGAAGCATACTGCATACAAAAATATACATTGTAAACTATAAGCTCCCCCTAATGGAGTCTCCCAATAACAAATTGTACAGTGCTGCAGAATATGTTGGCGCTATATAAATAAAATGTATTATTATTATAACAACAATTTCAGTTCTGTATAAAAAAATGAAGCTCTAACCACTACAAACATACACTAAGACATGAATACGCAATTGTTGATTAAGATAAAAAAAATATATATATAATATATATATATATTTCTGAGTCACCTGTTTGAGTGGCACAATAGTGCATGTGTAGCCACGTCTCTATTCACTTCTACTGGATGGAGATAACAGAACAGTGCTCTGTTAGTCCCATAGACCTGAAAGGAGCAGCGGCTGCACATGTGCACTACTATTCACACAGGGTATTCTGGAACCCACTCATGATCAGTTTAGGTCTCATTGATCAGACCCTCAGTGACTATACATTTATCACGTATCCTGTGCATTGCGCATAAGTGTTGTTCATGGATAAACCCTATATTAGCTGCATCCTCTTTACTACTGTCTCGGCCTATTGGCTGCTTCTGTTCTGCTTGGGTTGAGCAGTACATTCAGAGGACATATCCGTGTAAGTTTTGCATTCTACAATAAGTGTAACATCCCCCACCTTCATACATGTTTGCACAGTAAAAGAAGTGCTTGCATATATGATGGACAGGTACAGTATACAATAACTTTTAGCGGTGTAGGGGGTCAAATCTGCAACACAGTTTATAGACACACCTTCCATCAGCAAAAATCTATATTTCTAATAAAAACATTAGCTTGGCTAATACTGAAAAATCTTAATACAAATCAAAAAAAAAAAAAAAATTACATTCGTATCAGGATGGAAAAAAAAAAAAAGACACGTAAAAGAAAAAAATGTATTAAACATTTAGAATAAATACTGTTGAGGCAGGAGTATACATTTAGCTTAGTGTTACAATGTAAACAGGTCTTAACTTCAGAACTAAAGAAATGGAACAAGTCTGTTAAAATATATATAAAAAAATACAACAGTTTTCTGGAGTGTGAGCAATACACTAAAATTCATAAATTAAGAGAATTGATAATGGATCGTGGTTTTTGCACATTGGCTTTGGAATACTTAAAAATAGGAAGCCTCGGCTTGAACGACCTCCGCCCCTTTTTTTTTTTTTTTTGTCAATTCAGCCCTCAGCAGAATATTCGAGAGTATGGGGTGAGGAGACTCCCCAATGCCAAGTGAACAGTTTGCATTCTAGCTAAGTTTTTTTTACAGTAAGGCTAAAATAAATTACATTTATAAAACAATAACACTTGGTAAATGAGATTTTGCTGACATTATAAAACACTTTTAGATGCAGTATACAATCTTCTTAAGTTTTTACAAGCATACAAATCCATTAACGTTAAAAGTAACAAATTTTCACCCCCCCCCCCCCCAATGTTGCAAGTAATGCAGAAGAATAGACATGTGCATTACGTATCCGATGGTACAGATTACAATTCTGCCAACTACGTCACCTTCACAGTAGGTCAAGCTTTCGTATACACAGATGGGTCGGCTTTTTTTGTTCTAAGACTAAACGTGCTCACGACATATCAGCTTCTTAGTGTTCACAATTTTTTTTTTTTTTTTCTAACTTTAACACTTAGCATTACAAAAACGTATGACAGTATCATTTGTTAGTCTGATATGGATATATAGTGCTTACAGTACACAGGAAAACACTGAGAGCCATCTTTAAATAGGTTGCACACAAGTCCGATACTTAGAATTATAATTAAGTTAATGCTTGACCCATCTTGTTCTGTCCCGGTTGTGCAACAGCCAAATGTCCACGCATTTTATTACGGGATACGTATTTGATAAAATGTCCAAAGTCATTTGTCTTATGTAATGCAGTTTGGCGTTTTTTTTTGTTTTTTTTTGTCTATGCCACTTAATGCATGAGGGCTGCTGGGAGGAAAAAAAAAAACAAAACCTTCTTTTTCAGATCTCAAACTAAAATACTCATTTGGCAATAAAGGACCAAAAATAATAATAATAAAAAAAAATGTTTCTCTCCGGCCACTTAAAAACTGCTATGGATTGTAAACAGTGTGTCTCTTTAAAAGCGTCTGCCACCTGGCGGTGCGGGCCATCTCTGGCCCCGGCCAGGTGGCGGAGGATGTGCTGCAGCACCGCGTCCATTGGGAAAGCTGTGTGGGAGGATAAAATCACAAGTGTTTGCTATATGGGAAATTGGTTTAAATAAATAAAAAAACAAAAAACAAATGATAAAAATAGATGTGTATTATATTTATATATATACAAAACTATATCAAGTACTGCATGCAGGCACCTAGACGGTCATTAATCTAACGCTAAGCCTCTACAATAAGGCCAATATAGCCTTAGTAACGTCTTAATTTATAAGTACTGGAAATAAAATGTAATATGGGAAAAATATCAAAAGACCTTACCCTCTTGGATGAGAAAAGTTTCCTCTTGGTGGTGGTGGCAACATACCCCTACCTCGGGGAGGAGGCGGCATTCCTCTAAATCCCATTAACCCAGGTGGTGGTGGAAGAGGATGTCCACGCCTAGATGTTGAACAAGAAAAAAATAGATTAGAATGGTATTACTGTGTATCATTAGCCATAAATGAATAGACTGAAATACTACAGAGTACCTTAGAGGAGCAAGGGGTGGTGGTGGGAGAGGAGGAGGAGGAGGAAAAGGTTCTCCCATTTCTCTTGGAGGAAGTGGTGGTGGAGGTGGCGGCAGAAATCCTGGAGGTCGTCCTCTCATACCTCCACGTCCTCGAGGGTCCATATATGGATGCATTCTCCCCATACCACGTCTATAACAAAAAAGATGAATATAGCCTACAGCTTGCACACATAAATACATATTCTCTTTTCTCCAAGGGTATTCCCATATGGCTCATATTTGCACTACACAAATCCTCAGTAAATTCTGAAGATAATCTGAGATAAATCATGTCTTTTCAGAGCAGAATCTGTACAGATAAGGAATATTCTGTGGATTCATGTGAGCTCACTCTATATTGGCTTTTGCAAAACAAACAAAATACCCCAGGATTTAAGCACAGAATCTATGGCCTTAAGAATAAGGTTGCTTTCACACTTGTGGACTCCAAAACCAAGTTGTACTTCTGTGTCATCCGTTTTGCATCCATTAAAGAAAATAAATAAAGTGTCCTTGTGTTGTCTGATTTCTTCATGAATTACAAATGGATAGAAAAGTAATTAGTGTTAAAAGGCCCTAAATGTTACTTAGGAACGGTGCTATGAAATTAAAGGGAACCTGTCTGCACTAAATTGGTTACACACGAAGCCCCCTTGCAGACGACCGTATGAATGGTCAGTGTGCTACCTGACAATATGGAACAGGTCCTATTCGTGTCTGATTTTGTGACCTATTCATTGAATGAAAAGGGCCACAGAAGCAAGGCCGGTGCACAGGCGGCACACGGAAGACATCCATGTGTCCCCCCGTGTGCCGCCCATGACGTTCATTCACGGCAGCCAGTTAGCACATGGTCATGTGCAACCGGCTTTAATCACAGTACCTTGTAGAGGGGAATATCGAGCAAGTCTAAGGCCCCACGTAGCAGGCCACAGAGAAAAAGCGCTGCGGGAAAGACCACAGCGGAAACCCACTGCAATTTTAACTGCAACGCTTTTCAGAAAAAGTCCACAGGTTTCCTCTGCAAACTTTCTGCTTTCATTATACCTATAGGGAAACCGCCAGCATTTACGGAGGTATAAGTGACATGCTGCGATTTTCAAAACCACGACAGAAATTGAAGCATTTCTGCTGCGCGTATTTTTTTGCAATGTTTGTTCTGCAAACACTAGAATTGGGGTTCAAAAGATCCCAAGTGCCCCATATGAATGGTGCAAGGGTACACATGAGGAGCTATCACTCTGTTCACTTCTATGGGACTGCTGGGGAGCACTCAGGGAAACCTAAGGTCCCCCAATAGCCAGTCTGGGCCCAGGAATCAGACAATTATCCTCTATCCACAGGGGTTAAATGTTTACAGGGGGATAGACTGGGAGATAATAAGAATTACCTCATTGGTACAATGCCATTCATTGGTTTATTTAGAAACTTCTCCCTTCCAAATGACATTTGCCCTTTCATGCCTCTAGGAATGAAGTTTCCCCTGCCCCGATTTCCTCGGCCCCTGTGAAAAATACATAGACAAAAAAAATTAGATGAAAGTAATGTAAAATAATATGGTCAGAATTTTAAGTTCCCACAGCTTTTCTGCAGGACCTGTCAGCAGAATACAACAGCATTGTACAGAGCTGTGTAAGGAGTCTTATTATGCAGGGCATTGTTTTTATTGAGACCCTTTTGGGAAATTTATAGTTTTTTTTTTTTTTTTGTTTTTTAAATTCATTATGAATGTATTTTAATTTATGAAAATTCGGGTCCAGGAATGAAACAAGTTTAAAATATCAAAAATAAATGGGCCCCCTACCCTCACTGAGCTGTGTATGACATTAAAATCCTGGTGGTTTAGCGCCACATGAACCAAAAAAATTTTGATTTTTAATCTTTTGCATGCTATGGTGTTCATTGTAGGTGATAAACAATTTTATATTTTTAGTAATATGGGCTTTTTTAGATCTGGGGATACTTAATGTTTGGAGGTAACAGGATGCATCAATACAATACACGTCCTAATATAAATCCTCTTTAAATTCAGCACTGTTTATCAGATTTATTTTCATATCAATGACCTCAGCTGTGACATTTTGTTTTCAGGCTCACTACCCCTCCCTGTGAGAAGGGCAGCCATCAAACAAAAACATCACAGCAGTATGTGACCTCAGATGTTGGAGTGATTTATTGCCTGTGATTTTACTGCAGGGGAGAGTGAGGGGTACACTACAGAGAGTGAGAGCAAACAGATGAATCATGGGAAATGTAGTTTGTCAACAGATTCACTGAATTTAAAGAGGACCTTTCACGTCCTCATGTATATGCGGTTTTACATACCGCTAGAAAGCGACAGCGCGCTGAATTCAGCGCACTGCTGGCTTTTCCGTTATATGCCCCGGAGCTGGAGATATCGGGGGTCGTAGTTTCACCGTTCACTGTCAGAAGGGCGTTCCTGACAGTCTAGCTGCGCTGTGAGGAACGCCCTCCCTGACAGTACCGGTCCATAGATTTGTAATAGGGGGGGGGGGGGAGTTGCTTATAGCTGAGCGTCATCTCTGGGCTGTAAGGAACGCCCCCTCTGACAGTACTCGGCTATGGATGAGGACAGAGAGAGGGGGGTGTTCCTTACCGCCCGGTGATGACGCTGATCTGTGAGGAACGCCTCCCCAGTACAGGGCTATGGATGAGTACAGTCAGGGAGGGCGTTCGTCACAGCCAAGCTAGATTGTCAGGAACGCCCTTCTGACAGTGAACGGTGAAATTTAGACCCCGATATCTCCAGCCCCGGAGCATATAACGGGAAAGCCGGCAGTGTGATGAATTCAGCGTGCTGTCAGTTTTCTAGCGGTATGTAAAACCGCATATACATGAGGATGTGAAAGGTCCTCTTGAAATAACCGTGATACAAGGAGCAGCAAGTAAAGGAAGGCCAAGCAAAGGCTGCACAAGGGAACAGTGAGGATTTAGCAGTGCTGTGGATGTATTTGCAGATCATTTTTGGAAGCTGGATAACCACTTTAAAGCAATCATTTGAGGACTTAAACCATATACTGCAATAGACAACAAATCCTTATGAACAGAGGCATCAGTGCTACATGAAGATGGATGCTAAAGTTAACTCTTTAGTGAGGAAAGTACCTGAATTTCCTGGGCTCATTGCCAATATCAAAACGGTCCATTGGCATCTTCGGGTCAGTTTTCTGTATTTAAAGAACAAGAGATGAATAAGTTATAACATACAATAATTCAACTGCAACAATCCAAATCGTGAACAAGGCAAACAAATACAGAAAAAAAAATATTAAAAAAATAAAATAGGTTTGCCATCAGCTGACCTGCAGCTATAATATTTTACTGTCACATTACACTAGTGAGCACCTTTTCATTTAGGCTCTGTGTACAGTCATGGCCAAAAGTTTTGAGAATGACACAAATATTCTATTTTCACATGATCTGCTGCCCTCTGGTTTTTATGTGTGTTTGTCAGATGTTTTTATCACATACAGAAATAGAATTGCATTCATATTATGAGTAACAGAAGCTTATATTGACAGTTAGAATGAGTTAATGCAGCAAGTCAATATTTGCAGTGTTGACCCTTCTTCTTCAGGACCTCTGCAATTCTCCCTGGCATGCTCTCAATCCACCTCTGGACCAAATCCTGACTGATAGCAGTCCATTCTTGCAGAATCAATGCTTTCATTTTGTCTGAATTTGTTGGTTTTTGTTTGTCCACCCGTCTCTTGATGATTGACCACAAGTTCTCAATGGGATTAAGATCTGGGGAGTTTCCAGGCCATGGACCCAAAATCTCTATGTTTTGTTCCCTGAGCCATTTAGTTATCACCTTTGCTTTATGGCAAGGTGCTCCATCATGCTGGAAAAGGCATTGTTGAGCGCCAAACTGCTCTTGGACGGTTGGGAGAAGTTGCTCTTGGAGGACATTCTGGTACCATTCTTTATTCATGGCTGTGTTTTTAGGCAAGACTGTGAGAGAGCCGATTCCCTTGGCTGAGAAGCAACCCCACACATGAATGGTTTCAGGATGCTTTACAGTTGGCATGAGACAAGACTGGTGGTAGCGCTCACCTCTTCTTCTCCGAATAAGCTGTTTTCCAGATGTTCCAAACAATCGAAAAGGGGATTCATCAGAGAAAATGACTTTACCCCAGTCCTCAGCAGTCCACTCCCTGTACCTTTTGCAGAATATCAGTCTGTCCCTGATGTTTTTTCTGGAGAGAAGTGGCTTCTTTGCTGCCCTCCTTGAGACCAGGCCTTGCTCCAAGAGTCTCCGCCTCACAGTGCGTGCAGATGCACTCACACCTGCCTGCTGCCATTCCTCAGCAAGCTCTGCACTGCTGGTAGCCCGATCCCGCAGCTGAAACACTTTTAAGAGACGGTCCTGCCGCTTGCTGGTCTTTCTTGGGCGCCCTGGAGCCTTTTTGGCACCAATGGAACCTCTCTCCTTGAAGTTCTTGATGATGCGATAGATTGTTGACTGAGGTGCAATCTTTCTAGCTGCAATACTCTTCCCAGTTAGGCCATTTTTGTGCAGTGCAATGATGACTGCACGTGTTTCTTTAGAGATAACCATGGTTAACAGAAGAGAAACAATGATGGCAAGCACCAGCCTCCTTTTAAAGTGTCCAGTGGTGTCATTCTTACTTAATCATGACAGATTGATCTCCAGCCCTGTCCTCATCAACACCCACACCTGTGTTAATGGAGCAATCACTGAAACCATGTTAGGTGGTCCTTTTAAGGCAGGGCTGCAATGATGTTGAAATGTGTTTTGGGGGATAAAGTTCATTTTCTAGGCAAATATTGACTTTGCAAGTAATTGCTGTTAAGCTGATCACTCTTTATAACATTCTGGAGTATATGCAAATTGCCATTAGAAAAACTGAAGCAGTAGACTTTGTAAAAATTAATATTTGTATCATTCTCAAAACTTTTGGCCATGACTGTACACGATCCTCCATGGAAAATATACTTTGGAAGATTTGCCTTTAATGGAAGGATTGGACATATGCCATTGTGTAGTCACTCGGCAACAAAGGTTGTCCATTTGCCACAATGTTAAAATATTGCATTGTATACTTTGCTTGCGTGGTCGACTGTATATGGATTCAGTCTGCCAGTATAGAGGAGGCTCCTAGAGAGTCTCCCTGTCCTGGCTCACAGAGGGAGGGGTCACAAGCAGGGAACCTCTTTATGATGTCCATATACCCATATGTGTGTAAATTCATAAAGAACACACCCCAATAATATTAGCCTTGTCAAGAAGTATCTCTCTATGGAGTCGGACACTGTCACAACTGACTGGACCCTGGACAAACAGAGAAATTAAACTTCAATTTATTTATACATTTCCAGGAGGAGTAACAGGAGCAGCATAATACAGTCCTAAGACACATGCTCCAGAATTGTTATTTTACAGGAGGTCCAAATGAATGGAGCGGCACGCATTGGACAACCAGGCACTCTGGTCAGAACTGGGGTGTAAAGCACCCTGTTTCCCCAGATCAGTGGGCATCCCACCGATCAGAAAGTCACCTCTTATCCTTTGCATAACTTGTTTTAACTGGAATATCCCTTTAAGAATGACAGGTTGTCTGTCATGTCCAAAATGCCTCCCAAACTAGTAATCGTGTCATGTAGGGGTCTTTAATACGAGCCACAAACTGATGAAGCAATGCAGAGATAATCTTCTCTTTATGGATATGCAAAACAGCCTCAGGGTGCACCAGGGGCGGAGCTACCTACAGACAGCTTCTTCTGCGGAATTGCTGCCCTTTTAGCTGTGAATGACATTTTCTAATCAGGCCCCGCCTCCAGTGCACCTGTTTGCTCATTCATTAAAAGATTATTATCTCTGCATTGCTATCAGCTTGCGGCCACACAGGTAGGTTTCTGCTCTTATTATAGCTGCCTACATGACAATTATTGGGGATTTTGGACCTGACAGACCCAATTTTCCCCCTCCCAAGGACCCTCTATACTCCTACCTCACAGAAGCTTGGTGTCGGAGTAGTATTCTTGTCATAGTTTAGCACTATATTCTTTGGACAAGTTTTGGTGAGGACCCATCACCTCTCCCGACATGTCTGCGTTTTACACCCTAGTCTGAACGGAGAGGCTGATCAAAAACGAACACTGCCGCTCTATTCATTTCAATGGGACCTCCCACTCAGAGATACCCCAGCCTCATCCATCTCCGGCGGTCCCACTAGGCTAAGGCTACACAGCGACATTGGTCACGTGATTAAAAGTCGTACATGTGACAAAGTTGCGCAAGCTGGGATTTTTGCGCGACTGTTGCGACGCAACATGTCGCATGAGACACCATAGAAATACATTGCATTTTTTTTTTTATCTTGCAACAAATGTCACCGTGTAGCCCTAACCTTAAAATGAATTCCCATTCCGCCACTGAGACCCCCACCGATCAGCAAGTTAACCCTATCCTGGTTGACCGAAGAGGGACAGAGCCGCTCTTAGTAGTCCCAATGAAAACGTGGGTGTGGTCACCAAAGGAGACCATATCGTTACGGGAAACGGTATAAATTTTGGTGCAAAAGCTAACGTCGTAAAAAAAAGTAAATAATAAAAAAAATTATATATATATATATATATATATATATATATATATAAATAATAATAATAAATTTAGCATAAAACTATTGAAGGGACACAACATATCGGTCCTTTCAGGTAAAACCTTACAGGGCATGCTGATACTTGTAGTTCCACAACGACAAACACATACCCACCGCCACCTGGGCTGCTATCTTATATAGATGAGGCACTATATGGTGTGTAGTGTACACTATGTGGAGACATATATACCCTCATAGCAATGCATAGGATGTACCTGACAAAGATGCTGCTTCTCCCCTCAGAGCCCCATTCATTACAGTATACGGCTGCCTATAGAGACCACTGGAGCCTCAAGTCTCATAGAAAGAGCTCCAGCTCTCCTTCATATAATTCTATCTGGGAAAATAAGGGTTAACCAACCGGAGCGTCACTTACCGGCTACCGTCTAAAGAATAAGCGCCCGGTCCGCTCAGCCCCTTGGAACGAACGAAGCCAAGATGGCGCAGAATTCTCGTCAGGGCGACCGCCCAGTGACGGCCGGGCGACAGCTCAGCGCTGATTGGCTGGGATGCTGAAGGGATTCCGAGGCGCTGATTGGCTGAGCAGCTGACAGCCCAGCGGGAAGCCGAGAAGTATCAGTTTGGTAAGGGGAGGAGCCTGAAGCCAGCGGGGCGCCATGTTTGAGCTGGTCTGTACAGCAATTAAAGAGAAAGTGCACTATTTTTACATAGCGCCCGCGGGATCTCATTCTCATTGGGATTATTTCAAATGAAATAAAATAATGTAAAAAATGGGCACTCATAAAAACTGTCTAAACTTTTTTTTTTTTTTTGCCTAAAGCAACCAATCACTGCACAGCTTTTATGTTTCAAGCGCTCTATCGGGACAAAAAGTTGCCCTTTGGGCTCCAAGGGCTTCCTAAATTTGTCCCATAATAAACTATAACCCTCTAATGATGCAAAGTAATTTAGCTTTTTTCATATTTCCAATCTAAGCCTTACAAAATTGCTAACGTTGTTATTTTTCTGCCGACATAGCTACGTGAGGGCTTATTCTTTGCGTGACATGTTGTACTTTAAGTTGCCACCTTTTTTGGGTACATTTAATATTTTGATAAGTTATTATTAAGGTTTTGGGGGCTCATTATTTTTGCATTTTGTTTTTACGGCGTTCACTCTGTGTTAAAACGGACACAGAGACCTTATCCGGCGGGTCATTACGATGGCGGTGATACCGTATTTACATTGGTTTTATTATGCTTTTTTTTTTACAAAATAAAATGCTATTTTTCGAAAACAAATGATTTGCCCGGGGTCACCGTATTCTGACATCTATAACTTTTTTACTGTTTTGTCCACAGAGCTATGTGAGGACTGTTTTTTTCCAAGACTAGTTGTAGTTTTTATTGTCACTTTATGGCATGTACGACTTTTTGGATCACTTTTTATTGCTATTTTTTGGGTGAGGCGAGTGGACTAAAACACATTAATTTTCGCATTGTGGTTTTTTGTTTTTTTTTTACGACATTCACTGTACAAGATAAATAACACTATTTTTGGGTAGTGCGGACTTATATGCACATGTCGATACCATAATATGTTTGTTTAATTTATTTATTTACATTACTTTTTTTTTTTTTAAAGGGGACTGGAACCTTTGATCTCTTGATCCGCCGTATAATGTACTGTAGTACTGCAGTACATTGCACACAGAATCCCTATGTGCAATAGAGAAAGGCAGCCTGTCTGCCATGGCAACCTTTCAGACCTGAGGGGTTGAAATACAGAGTGAACCACCCAGGTAGCATTAAAGGGGTTGTCCAGGATGAAATAAGAATTAACCCCTAAACTAAACCCCCTCCGCCCGCCTAACTTCTAATTTACTTATATTTAAAACAATTCTATAATTACCCATATTCCTGGGGCGATCATGTGACCTCCCCAGGGACACTTTCTGATAATTTGGTGATGTTTCGTTTTCCCGTTTCCGAAATGGAATGTCACCATTACCCCCCCCCCCCAACCCCATCAGTACTTACGTGTCTTCCTCACCGGGAATGGCTCCTCCCCTCTTCCTCTCTGCAAGCGATTACACGTCACAGGTACTTCCGGTCTGTGCACACGCTAGTAGAGTGGAAGAGAAGCGTCTCCAGCCTGCACACAGTGACAAGGAGGGGCTGTTCCCGGAGAGGAAGATAGGTAAGTATGATGCGGTGGGGGTGGGTGGGCTGAGTTAGTTAATTGGGAAGGGCTAATAGTGGGCGGGATAGCTGGGAAGACAGGGAGGGGGTGTAACGGAGTGAGAGAGGAGGGGGCGCAGTGAGAGGGAGGTAATGTGGAAGCTACACATGAAGCTACACAGCAGGAAGCTACACCATGTAAACAAATGCAGAAGATACCAGGAGCTCCCAGAGAAACTCAGAAATCACTCAAACACTGCTAAAGGTATATGGGTGTACTTATTAACCCATTAATAGCTCTAACAGAACTTTTTAAAAAAATATTTTAACCATATTTGAGGGGTTAAGCCACTTAGTCTCAGGTCCCGTATAATGTTAACTATACGCTCAGCGCATTGTAATAGTATGGTGCTGAGCGGGGAAGGGGTTAAGAATGTCTGGTTGATGTGATTAGTATTTAGTGTTCAAGTAAATGATATTCCCATTTATGACTTTAGGTTGTGGCTAAGGCGCCGTTCACATCATGTTAGACTCCTATGCTTGGCATATATGCCTGGAAGAGCTCTGAAACATATCCATAGGGCTATCTTAACCCAAAAGAGGCCCAAATACAGTCCTTTTGGCCTCTGTTGTACTGGAATACATCAATATACCTTTTATTTTAAAGGGCTTGGCCCAAGTTTTAATGTTATACCCTATCATCATTACACATCCAGGAGGTTCCCACAAAACAGGATGAGCTTCCGGAGTTTTGTAAGAGTGGGCAAATTTCTCGGTAGGATCCTGGTCATATTATACATGATATGGGCACTTTATGTGCTGGTCATGTCACAAAAAAGGGACATAACCGACACTTTTTGTATCCATGTCAGAAAAAAGTGGTGTGGTCTGCAAAAATGTGGTGTGTTGCACTACAGAGAGGACGGGGCCTTGCCAAGAGGGAGTGTGGCTTCAAGAAAATTTTCACAGCATGCTTCACACCATGCCAGGTCTCCAGGAGGCCAACATATGAAGGTTGGAATAGAACCAACTTTTTACAATATATTAGCATTGCAGTATATTCTACCAGTCATCAGACCTCCTGGGGGTCTAAAAATAACAGTAAAAAAACTACTTAAACAAACTAGAAGACATGGTTCTAACTGCTCCGAGCCCTGTTCTCAAGATAGATGAGGATCCCAGAGGTGGGAAGAGCATCTATCAGTCATTCATGACATATCCTATGCAAATAACCATAAATGCCAAGATGGGAATTCCTCTTTAACTCATTCCATGACCAGATGTCAATTTATTCATACATACATCTACCGTGTATTACAGTCTATGAGAGATTTACTACATTACTATTGAGGCTGGTCATCAACCAGCCTCAATAGTAATATTCCTATGACAGGCCTGGGAACCTTCATAAGGCTCCTGACTGTCAATGAAACAGGTCGGTTCCCGCAATCTCGCTGCGCGGAAGCCAGCCTGCAACAAAAAAAGGTACAGAGCCCGGGGGCAGTTGTAACACTTTGGGAGGGTCACACTCAGCAATGCCCACGATCCGAGTGGACTCTGATCGCAGGCATTAGCTCCAGGTCTCCGCTATACATTAGAGCAGAGACCCGGTATGGTAGCTATAGCTGCCGCTCTGCAGCAGGGCAGCTGCCATCTTTAAGGACCCACCATCCGCCGTAATCACACAGCAGATGTCGGGAAAAGGATAAACCTAACTGTAACTCGGGCTTATACACTCATATGAAAAAGTTTGGGCACCCCTATTAATCTTAATCATTTTTAGTTGTAAATATTTGGGTGCTTGCAACAGCCATTTCAATTTGATATATCTAATAACTGATGGACACAGTAATATTTCAGGATTGAAATGAGGTTTATCGTACTAAGAGAAAATGTGCAATATGCATTAAACCAAAATTTGACCGATGCAAAAATTTGGGTACCCTTATCATTTTATTGATTTGAATACTCCTAACTACTTTTTACTGACTTACTGAAGCACAAAATTGGTTTTGTAACCTCACTGAGCTTTGAACTTCATAGCCAGGTGTATCCAATCATGAGAAAAGGTATTTAAGGTGGCCAATTGCAAGTTGTTCTCCTATTTGAATCTCCTCTGAAGAGTGGCATCATGGGCTCCTCAAAACAACTCTCAAATGATCTGAAAACAAAGATTGTTCAACATAGTTGTTCAGGGGAAGGATACAAAAAGTTGTCTCAGAGATTTAACCTGTCAGTTTCCACTGTGAGGAACATAGTAAGGAAATGGAAGACCACAGGGACAGTTCTTGTTAAGCCCAGAAGTGGCAGGCCAAGAAAAATATCAGAAAGGCAGAGAAGAAGAATGGTGAGAACAGTCAAGGACAATCCACAGACCACCTCCAAAGAGCTGCAGCATCATCTTGCTGCAGATGGTGTCACTGTGCATTGGTCAACAATACAGCACACTTTGCACAAGGAGAAGCTGTATGGGAGAGTGATGCGAAAGAAGCCGTTTCTGAAAGCACGCCACAAACAGAGTCGCCTGAGGTATGCAAAAGCACATTTGGACAAGCCAGCTTCATTTTGGAAGAAGGTCCTGTGGACTGATGAAACAAAGATTGAGTTGTTTGGTCATACAAAAAGGCGTTATTCATGGCGTCCAAAAAACACAGCATTCCAAGAAAAACACTTGCTACCCACTGTAAAATTTGGTGGAGGTTCCATCGGTTCCAGCGGTAAGAGGAAAGGAGGAGGGCTGGCAATGTTTGTGAATAATAGATGGTGTAATCCTAGGCACATTGTGATTAAGGAGCAAACTTGCTGTAAGGACATTGAACTATTAGCTGTGAGCATGAGACCTTTCTACCTACCAAGGGAACTATCACATGTCATCGTGATAGCTGCATATGTCCCCCCCTCTGCGAAAGCTGACACTGCCTGCGAGGTCCTACAAGCCACGCTGAGCCAGTTACAGTTAAAACATCCCCAGGCCCTCTTTCTTCTGTCGGGTGATTTCAACCATGCCTCTCCATCATCCACACTGCCCAGTTTCACACAGTATGTAACCTGCCACACAAGAGACAACAAAACACTGGACTTGTTCTTTGCCAACGTGAGGGAGGCATATAACTCATCAGCCCTACCGCCCCTGGGGAGATCGGATCACAACCTAGTACATCTCCGACCTGTGTACAAGCCACTTGTACGTAGAGAACCAGCTGTCACCCGCACAGTGAGGATATGGTCCGAGGAGAGTGATGAGGCTCTGAGGGATTGTTTTGACACAACCGCATGGGAAGTTCTGCAGGATTCTTATGGAGAAGATATAGAAGGACTCACACACTGCATAACGGACTACATTAATTTTTGTGTGGACAACACAGTACCCACAAAAGTGGTGAGGTGCTTCTCCAACAACAAACCATGGATTAACTCTGATATAAAAACACTACTTAAGGAGAAAAAGATGGCATTCAGGACAAGAGATAAGGAGGGGTTGAGGGAAGTACAAAAGGAGCTGAGGCATCAAATCAGGCAGGGAAAAGCCAGTTATAAAGAAAAAATGGAAAAGCAAATGGAAAGAAAAGACATAAGGGGGGTCTGGGAGGGGCTTAAGTCAATTTCGGGTCATAAACAGTCTGTCTGCCAGATTGAGGCAGATGTTAATTGGCTTAATGAACTAAACCTATTCTTCAACAGATTTGATCACACACCAGCTCCTCCCACCCCAGTATGTCCTTCAGCTTCCCCCACCACAATGACTTCTCCCCATGCGGCCACTTCCCAACAGACCAGTAAATTCAGAAATCCGTCTTTATCTGGCCACAGTCTGACCTTCACATGGGCCCAGGTGAGGAAGGAGATGAAAAAGATCAAGGCGAGGAAAGCCGCAGGGCCAGATGACATCAGTGCAAGGCTAATTAAGACTTGCGGGGACCAGCTGTGTGGTATAATTACATATATGTATAATATGAGCCTGAGGCAGGAAATAGTCCCTGAATTATGGAAATCTTCTTGTGTGGTACCAGTTCCAAAGAAACCCCACCCTATGGACCTCAACGACTACAGACCTGTAGCACTGACATCCCACCTGATGAAGATCTTGGAGAGATTGGTTCTCACACATCTCCGCCCTCTAGTGAGCCCCGCTATGGACCCCCTCCAGTTTGCTTATCGGCCGGGCATTGGGGTAGATGATGCCATCATCCATCTTCTGCACAGGGCTCTGTCTCACCTGGAGAAACCAGGGAACACAGTGAGAATAATGTTCTTTGACTTCTCCAGTGCTTTTAACACCATACAGCCCAGGTTATTGAGGGACAAGCTGGGCCTTGCTGGAGTGGACCACCACCTCTCCAACTGGATCCTAGACTACCTCACAAATCGACCTCAATACGTGAGAGCCCAAGACTGTGTGTCAGGTACCGTGATCTGTAATACGGGGGCACCTCAGGGTACGGTTCTCGCCCCTTTCCTCTTCACACTGTACACTGCAGATTTTAGGTGCAACTCATCCAGCTGCTACCTACAGAAGTATTCTGACGACTCTGCAATAGTGGGTCTCATCACAGATGATGATGACAGGGAGTACAGAGAACTGAACCAGGATTTTGTGGACTGGTGCCACCGGAACCACCTGAAGATTAACGTGGGGAAGACCAAGGAGATGGTGGTGGACTTCCGCAAAGGCAGAAGCCCTCCTAAACCAGTGGACATCCTGGGGACGGGCATCGAGATTGTGAACACCTATAAGTACCTGGGTTTGCTCCTTAATAATAAGCTGGACTGGGCAGATCATATGGAGGCCCTGTACAGGAAGGGCCACAGCAGGCTCTACCTGCTTAGGAGGCTGAGAGCCTTTGGAATCCGGGGGGCACTTCTTAGGACTTTCTTCAACTCGGTAGTGGCATCAGCCATCTTCTTTGGAGTGGCCTGCTGGGGGAGCAGTATATTAACCAGGGACAGAAATAAACTTGACAAGCTGATTAGAAGGGCCAGCTCTGTCCTGGGGAGCCCACTGGGCCCTGTGCAGGTGGTGGGTGACAGAAGGATACTGTCCGTGGTGAGCTCCATGCAGAACAAGAAGTCCCATCCCATGCATGAGACTGTGATCGCGCTGAGCAGTATTGTCAGTGACCGACTGCTCCACCCTAGGTGTGAGAAGGAGCGCTATCGGAAGTCTTTCCTCCCCACCGCGGTTAGGCTGTACAACCAACACCGACCTAAGCGGAGATCATTACACACAGAGAACTGAACTATCTCTCTGCCTGTTAAATCCCCCCCCCCCCCTCCTCTGCTACGTCCTATCTGTCTGTCTGCTATTAATGTAATGCCTCTCACCTTGGAACATTCCTGTACATGTTGTATTTGTATTTGTATCTGCTTATCTTATCTTATCTTTGCTGCTGTAACACACTGAATTTCCCCATTGTGGGACTATTAAAGGACTATTATTATTATTATTATTATTATCATGCTTTGGGGCTGTGTGGCCAATGCCGGCACCGGGAATCTTGTTAAAGTTGAGGGTCGCATGGATTCAACTCAGTATCAGCAGATTCTTGAGAATAATGTACAAGAATCAGTGACGAATTTGAAGTTACGCCGTGGATGGATATTTCAGCAAGACAATGATCCAAAACACAGCTCCAAATCTACTCAGGCATTCATGCAGAGGAACAATTACAATGTTCTGGAATGGCCATCCCAGTCCCCAGACCTGAATATCATTGAACATCTGTGGGATCATTTGAAGCGGGCTGTCCATGCTCGGCGACCATCAAACTTAACTGAACTGGAATTGTTTTGTAAAGAGGAATGGTCAAAAATACCTTCATCCAGGATCCAGGAACTGATTAAAAGCTACAGGAAGCGACTAGAGGCTGTTATTTCTGCAAAAGGAGGATCTACTAAATATTAATGTCACTTTTCTGTTGAGGTGCCCATACTTTTGCACCGGTCAAATTTTGGTTTAATGCATATTGCACATTTTCTGTTAGTACAATAAACCTCATTTCAATCCTGAAATATTACTGTGTCCATCAGTTATTAGATATATCAAATTGAAATGGCTGTTGCAAATACCCAAATATTTAGAACTAAAAATGATTAAGATTAATAGGGGTGCCCAAACTTTTTCATATGACTGTATTTCAAGCCTACTCCAAACAACCTGCAAAATCTAGCTAAGACTTATTTTTGGAGAAACATGGTATAAGGAATAACAGATTAACAGTACAATGCATAGTTGGGGTTCATGGGGTGCAATGTCATCTTAAAATATCTATTGAGACTAATTTCTAGAAAGTGAAAAACACATCCTTGGAAAGATCCATCCGATCTAAACAGTAGATTCCTTGTCAGACATTGGAAGATGGTTTGTTCTACACTTACAACAATGAATAAAACATGACATCCATCAAGAGGAACAGTGGACAGAAGGTCTGCTCCATGAAAGGGCTGGTGACACCTGTTATTACGTTTGTATGGCTTGGGATGCCTGTTATTTATTTATGTTGCTTACTTATATAGCGCCTTCATATTCCGCAGCAATCTAAGTTCCCTAACCACTGAGCCACTATACTGCCCTTGTTATTTACTTATACATGCTGTGCCCCTGTCTACACCTGCAATCATTTTAATCTATTATTTATATTGTTAGCTTGAAATCAGCATAAGTCAATAATCAGATTCAGCCGGGATCTGCTCAACCTGTATATAATCCTAGTAGACTCTAAAAATTTTAAGCAGTTATTCCAAGATTACAACTTTTCACATATTCAAAACGTGCTAAGTGTCTGATCAATGGGGGTCTGACCACTGTGAGTCTCACCAGTCATGTACATGGGGGTCCCACATCCCCATTTCAATGGAGCAGTGATCGATTATGTAAGCTAACATTCCATTCAACTCTATAGGATTGCCAAATATAACCGAAGTTCAGCTATCTCTGGTAGCTCCTTTTCCTCCATCGCTTGGTTGTCTCTTTGCCGCTCCATCCAAACAGGGGGGACGGTATCCGAGGTCATTGAGGACCCCAGTGGTCAGGCCCACTACTGATCAGACCCTTATCACCTATCATGAACATAAACCCCTTTGTAGTTTCAAGTCTGCGCTTCCATGTATTGGACTTCTTATCCCACTTTGAGATCTGTAGAATTTGGAGGCTAACTGAAAACTGCGACTTGTGAACACTTCTTAAAAAGTTTACATAATGTGAATAAAATTTATATTAACCCCTTCCTAGCCGCTGCAGGTATTTTGCGATTTTCGTTTTTGACTCTCTGCCTTCCGAACCCCATAACGTTTTTATTTTCCCATACACAGAACTATATGAGGGCTTATTGTTTGCAGGACAAATTGTACTTTGTAATGGCACTATTTGGCAGCTAAAATGACATGTCACCTGTACTCTGTGGGTGGGTACAATCCCGGGGGTACCAAATTTATATAGTTTTATTTACTTTTTAGTTATACTATTTTGAGGAAAGTCTATTGTTTTGAGCACGTTTTAATTAAAATTTTTAAGAGAAACGGAAAAAAATTGCAGTACGGCTCTTTTGATTATTTTTTTCCTGCTACGTCATTCAATGTATGGGAAAAAATGTTTTGCCAGTTTGTAGACCCGGTTTTCAGACACAGGGATACCTAATGTGTATGTGTTTCACTTTATTTTTTAAATTTTTGTGTGTTTAGGAAATGGGGGATAATTTAAATTTTTGTTTTTTTTTACTGTACTTATTAGAAACCCTAGGGGTCTTATCACAAATACAATGCATTACAATGCTAATGTATTACCAGCAGTTCTATTACATGCTACATAGATCAGCCTGTGATAATGCCAGACAGGTCTGGGAGCCGTCAATAGGCTCCTGGCTGTCATGGCAATGGATCGCCGGCCCCAGATCTTGCTCCAGGGACCCTCGATACTCCCCAAAATGGCGCTTCAGTCAGCTTTAAGTGAGGCGCTGGGGGCCTTAATGCCTGTTATCAATGCGGGCACTGATTGCGGACATTAATCTCCGCTGTAATGTACAGCAGAGACCCGGAGCTAATGCCCACAATCAGAGTTCACTCTGATCGCGGGCATTGCTGAGTGTGACCCCACCAAAATTATTACAACTGCACCTTTTTTGTTGCAGGTCGGATCCCTTGCGGCGAGATCGCAGGAGCCAACCTGTTCCTTTGACAGCCGGTAGTCTAATGAAGGTTCTCAGGCCTGTCATCGACCAGCCTCAATAGTAATGTAGTGAATCTCCCAGAAACTGCAATACAATAATAAAATAGCAAAAAAAAAAATTTAAAAAAAGGTTAAAAAAAAAACATTAAAATAAATAGATAAAAAAAAGGATTGGGTATGCGGCAGGGGTATGCCCTTGCATCCAGACCTGACAACTTCTTCAGGATAGGTTTGCCATCTAACGTGTATGGAGGGTCTCACTGATGGGGCCAAGAATGATCTGTGGCTTTTCCTCTCACCTAATTGAGAACATGTGCAAGTTTGTCCAAGAATCCATGTTTACGTGGGGGGAAAGGAGGTCATGAGGAATAGATGCTGGCTGACAGTTATCTACGGTTTATGGCCACCTTTACTCTCTTGTGTGTCCATCAGTTGCCAGATTATATGGGTCTATCAATATCTAAATAGTTGGCTGTTTGATGCCTAATGAACTCCCATTCTCTGTGTAACAAAGCAGGTGTCAAACAGGGCAGTTACTGGGATAAGTTTACTTGAATGCGACTCCGCTACCTCTCCACATATTTGTCTAATTCTCCTTCTGTGGTTAGAATTCATATTTATTTATCAGTACACATAATATAATATGTTGTATAGGCATATTCTTTTTTTTTTTAATGTAAGAATATCCGGCTCTAATGATTCAAAAAGTTTACTCAGTTACTTCTAAGACAACCAGCTTACATCCTGCATGATGCAATATGGAAGTAAAAAATACAACCACTGTTGCAACGCCATAGTGACGCCACATAATGCTTGTATGTTGCTACCACAATCCAATTAGAAAATATATTGGACAAAACTTACAAAGCTATATGTGCCAGAAACGTGACCACTACCTGTGACGTCGCCAGGTCCTTTCCTTAGGCCACTGATTGGCCTCAGCGGTCACGTGACCGCTGAGGCTAATCAGCGACCTAAGGAAAAGGACCCGGGAAGTCACAGCCGGTGAGGACTTCCACCGCAAGAAAACATCGGAGAATCAAGACTAGACTGCGCTGGGAGACACCGTGGACAGGTGAGTATGTTTCTTTTTTTATTTTTTTTTCCCCTCCCCCAGCCTAATTGAAAAAAAAAACAAAAAAATGCTGGACATCTATATTAAGATGTGACTATGTGCACTGGAATTGCACAATACCACAAATCTCTGTTGCAAAATAAGCGAACTAATAGGTGATATAAACTTATACTAGACATCTAAAGATGCACCACATTTATCATACAGCATCAGCCACGGTGATAAATTTGGTGCAAGTTAAAACCTTTTAAAAATTAGACAGAATTAGTAAATCTACAGTTTTTGGCCTTAATGACCAAACAATTTTTTTTTTCTTATTTTTCCTTCAAATGTAGCTGTTTGAGGGCTTGCTTTATGCGGGGTGAATTTTTTTTTTTCTTTAAGTTTTGCTACCTTTGCTCAGTAAAAACACATTTTTTTATTTATTTGCTTTTGCATTGCCACATTTCAAGACTCATAACTTTTCTATCTTTTCTGTGTGAGACTTGATTTTTGAAGGAAGACCTTTCAGGTTGAACCAAAAGCAGCTGGGCCCCTGCCTTTACAATTCTAGAATCATTGTCTATCATAGTGCTCAAGGTGGTAAATGTCTGGAATTTAAGTTATGTCCTATCACAGCAATTCTTCCAGAGCTGGACTTGTAGACATGTGCCTGCAAGTTGACTGTCACATATGGCAATAGCAGATATGTCAATAGTATCCAAGTTCAGATGTACAGTGTCCATATTAGGACATCCTCAGATATCAGAGTCAATTTCTGTAAATAGAATTGATTTGCTATGATCTCCAAAACCGCAACTGTTTTGGAAATTGCAGCATTTACACTGCGTGGATTTTTCTGCAATGCGTGGATTGTAGGGGTTGTACTGGTACAACCTCACGCCGTGGCTGCAATTGGTTTGTTTTACAACCCCTACAATCCACGCATTGCAGAAAAATACACGCAGTGGAAATGCTGCAATTTCCAAAACAATTGCGGTTTTGGAAATCGCAGCATGTCAATTTTATTTACGGAAATACCGGCGGTTTCAATATAGGTATAATGGAAGCAGAAAGTCCGCAGAGGAAACCTCGCCAGACTTTCTGCAAAAACCTCTGAGGGAAAAACTGTGATGCATTTCTGCCAAGGTTTTTCCCACAGCGCTTTTTTGCTGCAGCCTGCTACGTGGGGCCTCAGCCTAAAACACTTGATAAATGTTAGACAGGTTATTTGGATGTATTTTTGCAGCACAGTGTTGTAGGTCACGCCCCTTTACTATGAGTCCACGCCCCTTTTTGTACAAGTAATAAAAGTATTTAAAACACTTTATGAATGTGGCACACAACATGTTAGAGAGGTTATTTGGTGAAAATTATACCAGAATTATGGAGCATTTTACTTGATAAATCTCCACCATTGTATGTGCTGGCTAACTTGTATGTATATGAAAAACTCAGATGATGTGTGATGTATGATCTCTGACTGAGTCAGGTATCAGACAACTTTGTGTCAGACAGCTTTTTATCAGACTCCTGGAGCTCTCAGCCTGCAGCCTTATACAAGTATCTTCTACTCCTGAGTGTGAGCAGTGATGTCACTCAGAGGTCAGTCATCCTGGCCAATCACATTGTAACATTGTATGTGCTTTATAGCTGACTGCTGACTTGTGACTCAATCAGATATGAAAGTCAGAAGTCATCTAAGTTTTACAACCAGCCCAGAAACTACATAGAGTCAGGTGTCAGAATCAAAGTCACGTGTCAGAATCAAAGTCAGGTGTCGGTATCAAAGTCAGGTGTCGGGATCAAAGTCAGGTGTCGGGATCAAAATCAGGTGTCAGAATCAAAGTCAGGTGTCGGTATCAAAGTCACGTGTCAGTATCAAAGTCACGTGTCAGAATCAAAGTCAGGTGTCGGTATCAAAGTCAGGTGTCGGTATCAAAGTCAGGTGTCGGTATCAAAATCAGGTGTCAGAATCAAAGTCAGGTGTCAGAATCAAAATCAGGTGTCAGAATCAAAGTCAGGTGTCAGAATCAAAATCAGGTGTCAGAATCAAAGTCAGGTGTCAGAATCAAAGTCAGGTATCAAAGTCAGGTGTCAGAATCAAAATCAGGTGTCAGAATCAAAGTCAGGTATCAGAATCAAAGTCAGGTATCAAAGTCAGGTGTCAGAATCAGTCAGGTATCAAAGTCAGGTATCAGAGTAAGGTATCAAAGTCAGGTATCACTGTTGTAAACTGCTATTAATCTGATGTTTGACTCTGATATCTGAGGATGTCCTAATATGGACACTGTACAGATGCCTGACAATGGACTTCAGGCTAGCTTTATGCCAGGGCCAGAAATTATACATTGGCAGACAGGTCAGTGATCTTGTTAAAAATACAATACTTTAAAAAAAAAAAATCTAGAATAATTATTTTATAAAGTTTTTTGAAGATAAGTCACATAAAGGACAACACTTGTTTTTTTTTTAATAAATATTTATTAAATAATATTCAGGTATCTCCATACTTGTAACACATTTTACTGTAATCTATCCTAAAGAGATATTGCCAAAAAGCCAAGGTGGCAGCCAGCACAGTTTCTTATACTATCAAAAGACACTTGGAAACTGGAGGAAACTCTGACAGGAAAAGGTGTTGCAGACCAATGGTCACTACAAAATCAGTTGACAAATTTTTGAGACAACATTTTCATAACTGGCGACTCACAGTGACAAAATCTACAGGCACAGCTGAAAGGGAACCTGTTAGGTGTTTTTTATCCACCATAACCTGGTATTCATCATGTGCAGGATGAATACATTTATTTTCCAGTGCTGCAAAGTGAATTTCCTTTCTGTTGTAGCAAAGTGAAGTTGTAAATGTTTTAAAGTAAAATAAGTCCCATGCAAATTAACTTAAAGGGAATCTGTCAGGGAGATTTGGGACACTAAACCGCCCACACGTCCATATGGACCTGGGGTTTAGTGTCCCAAATCACCCTGTTATAACGCTATCCATGGCCGCATTAAAAATAAAAAAGCTTTATACTCCCCCTGCCGCTGTACTCCCCGCGCCTGCGCAGTTCTTCATTGAAGCCACAGGAGTACACCTCGGCTTCAGTGCGCATGTCTTGCAATTGCACAGTGAAGCCGGGGGGGCCAACTTTGGCTTCACTGAAGAACAGCGCAGGCGCCGGGAGGCGTGCCAACAAAGAAGCTCATGAATAAGCCGGACTGTTCTCTGTGAACAGCGTTGATCGGACCCTTCTCTAGGTAAGTATAAAGGTTTTTTATTTTTAATGCGCCGGTAGTTTGCATTGCAACAGGGCGATTTGGAACACTAAACCCCAGGTCTATAAGGACCTGTGGGTGGTTTAGTGTCCCAGATTGACCTGACAGATTCCCTTTAAGTAGTCAGGGCGCGGAGGGACAGCTTCATCCTGCTCATGCTGCCTGCTTGCTAATCACCCCTCCTGGGCAAGATTGACATCACCCTCACAGTCCCCTCACTCCTTGACATCACAAAGGGAGATGTCAATCATGCCCAGGAAGTGTGTATTATACAGGGGGGCGATCCATTGCCATGACAGCCAGGAGCCTATTGAAGGCTTGTCTGGCAGAGAGCAACCTGTAATAGAGGAGTAGGCCAGACAAGCCTTCAATAAGCTACTAGCTGTCATGGCAATGGATCGCCGCCTCGGGGTTTTCGTTCTGGAGGACAGGTCTCCACTGTATAATACACACTTCCATATTCTGAAGGCTTCCTTAATTTATTAGTGATTGCATTGTATTAGTCATCAGACCCCCTGGGATTCAAGACCCCTAGAGAGTCTAAAAATTACAGAAAAAAAAAGGTAGTAAAAAATAAAAAAATACAAAAGAATTCAAAATTCAAATCACCCCCCTTTCCCTACAACACATATAAAAGCACATAAATGAAGTGAAACACATACACATTCGGTATCTCTGTGTCTGAAAACACCCGGTGTACAAACTTAAAAAAATATTTTTCCCATACAGTGAACGCCGTAGGGAGAGAAAAAAAAAATCATAAGAGCCAAAATGCCATTTTTTCACAGTTTTGCCTCTCATAAAAATTTGAATAAACAGCGATCAATGCAATAGACGAGTCGACAACCCCCGAAACACCCAGGCTTATTTCCCTGGCACGGCAGCGGAGGCCTCACCCAACAGTTTTCGATCGGACCAAATACGGCCGAAACAAAACTGCTATTATTATACTCGGGGGTCTCTTCAGACCCCTGAGTATAATAAGCAGAGCCCTCGGGGAGGTGATGAAACATAAAAAAACAATGTCAACTCAACTTTCCTGCGCTCCCGCGGCAGCTCTGTGCTCTGCGGGCGCTTTTGTCTGACGTGAGAGACCGCTGACAGGGCCTCAGGGGTCACGTCCGGCATCTGTCCTCGTCCATAGCCGAGTACTGTCAGAGGGGGCGTTCCTTACAGCCCAGTGATGACGCTGAGCTATAAGGAACGCTCCCCCCAGTACAAGTCTATGGAGGAATACTGTCAGGGAGGGCGTTCCTCATAGCGCAGCTAGACTGTCAGGAACGCCCTTCTGACAGTGAACAGTGAAATTTAGACCCTCGATATCTCCAGCCCCGGGGCATATAACGGGAAAGCCGACAGTGTGATGAATTCAGCGCGCTGTTGGCTTTCTAGCGGTATGTAAAACCGCATATACATGAGGACGTGAAAGGTCCTCTTTAAAGGGGACCTATCATCGCCTACAGTATACCAACTCCAACTCTTTGCATCCTTTAATAAGCACCCTTTCCACCAGTTCCGCTGCACCTGGAATTTTTTCTCCAGTCCCCTCCATTCATGAGAAATTGGTGCTGTTAGTTTCAAGACTCTATATGCTCTTTTCTGTCTGGTGGGTGGTCCTGTATTGGAGCAGACAAACAGGGACCACCCACCCGACAATAAAGAACATAATTTTTCTGAGACCAATAGAAATGATTGCTCAGGAACCGTGGTGGCTGGAGAAAAAATTTCCAACTGCGCTGGAGTCAGAGGAGCAAAATCTATTGAAGGATGCAAATAGTTGTAGTTGATGGAGGTGGTGAAAGGTCCTTTTTATTTGCTTTCTTTTTACCATTTATTACGCCCCTTACCATTTGATATTACCATATCGGTGTTCTCCTATTTTAACCTATTTAGATGCTTTTTAAAAACGTCCCTTTTAGTTTGTGCACCTTTAGTTCTCAGAACATTGTCTCACTTTATGCCATTAAGATCTTCTTTTAGCTGATGAACTTGTCCTTTTAGAAACTTTAGTTTTTTAGCTCGTCTAGTAAACTATTTTAAATATTACATTTTCATGCTAAAGGACAATGAAATGTTATTATTTTGTGCTCACTATTACTTACATGACCCCCAAACTGTACTTTTAATATACTGTCAGGTCTATCTATTACAGGGCGTCACCACAACGCAGCATATCAACCCAGCCCCACATATAAACAGGTTAGGGTTACCTGAATCAAATGTTTTCCCCTTGTGACTCGCTGCCTCCGTTGCTGAGATATCACTGTTTTTCTCAGTATGCAAATGAGCTCTTTGGAGCAATGAGGGCGTTGCTGTTGCTCTATAGAGATAAGTGACAATGCCCTCCAAAAAGCTAATTTGAATATTGACAAAACAGCAATATTTTGGCAACAGAGGCTATAATTCATACTGATTGATTCAGGAAACCCTAACCTATGTATCGGCAGGACTGGGTTGATATTCTGGGTTCTGCTGACAGACTCTCTTTAAAATTAGGCCCTTCCTGCACCACTGCTACTGAACAAACAGCGCGAAGATGATCCTTATGGTAACTAAGAACAAATGGTGTTCTCACAGGCACAGATTATCTTGCCAGTGCCAGCTATTGTTATTGCATATTTTTCCCATGATGCATAGCCAATAAGTCTCCATATTAACTAGTCTCCTTCAGGAAAGGCTGTACCTCCCCAATACAAAGAAGATACCATAGCTCTCTCTCAAGTGCCACAGACCCTGATCGGAATTGGTTAGAGTCATATCCCTGCTGATTTGATATTCCGGTCAATATTGTATATAAAAAACAAACAATTTGCTCACCATCCTCCAGTAAATTGACTCTTGTGCACAGATATTCCCAGAGTCTGGCTCACATACAACAGGTAAACGCAAACAGTCCAGCTCCAGGCAGATAATAAGAAGGCTAGGTCCACATCTGCATTGGAGAGACTCTGCCACAGATTCTGTCTAAAATTGTCAGAGAGAAAAGTCCTGCACAGGACTTTTCTCTCTACCAGTTTCAATATAAAACCAAAGGAAACCCAACAGACCACATTATAGTTTATGGGGCCTGCGGGGGGTCCATGGGTACCCATTTTTTTAGTGGGCGGGTTCTCCGTCTTTCGTGTCCCCATGCGTACTTGAACGATGGAGCACTGAACGCTAGGGTGAACTCGGAAAAACCTTTTACCTTATGTATCCTAATTCCAATCCTGGTTGAATAGTCATCATTTTAAGGGGAAAGCTATTCCACCATTTCCTGAGGACTCTACTGAAGTTATAAATTGTGTCAACCACCCAAGTATCACCTTACACAATCACAAGATTAATGATATGGATGAAATTCTTCACATTGTATCTGCCGTGTAACCGTTTGGTACAAAAAGGATTCCAAACGGTTACACGGCAGATACCCGAATCATTTTTTTTAGACGGATTAGTCAATGGGTGTCCATTCAAAAAAACTGACCGTTTGTAATCAGTTTGTGATCCGTTTTTGACCAATCCATTTTATTTTTTCTTCCCCCTTCTTCATTCTGAGCATGCGCAGAGGGAAAAACGGATTGCAAAATGGGCACAAACTGAATGCTATCCATTTGTAATCTGTTTTCCATAGACCTCAATGTTAAAAAAAAAAAAAAACGGATTGGTTGCTGTCTGTCTGGAATCCTTATTTTTAGTACGGGGAAAAAAGTCCTGAAGTTCTACTTTTCTCTCTGCACAAAAAAGCAGAAACCAGACAGAAATGGCACTAACTGATACATGCGGATTACTTTTAAAACCCATTGAAATCAATGGGTTTTAATCCGGACCATTTGAAATCAGTTTTTGAAATTTCACATACTTATTTTGAACGGACTGATGAACGCAGATGTGAACCCAGCCTAAGGAACATGAGAAACTTGTTTGTATGGGCACAGTGTTAGATATGTCATCTTACTATAGTGGGAATCGTTTCTCTGCTCCCAGATTCCAACATGTCAGCGAGCTACATTCCTTGTTAACACAATCTAGATAGACTTGGAGCTGAGATTACTAGGTTGTCATCCAAAGCGTGGTCTATGTTTAGCCCACACCATTCACCACAGTAAAATGTCTGAATATAAATCTATAAATAACCGTGCAAAATTCTCAGACACGTTAACAGATCCTCTAGTGATGGTTGTTTGAAAAATATCGATAAGAAAGCAATATAAAATAGATATATAAGATAGATATATAAATCAATTTTAAATGAGCCATCTCTTGTGGTGGATGCAGCCAAAATAATATTATAGGTTGAGTCAGAAAACCACAACTCCACTAGACAGATACAGTCATATGAAAAAGTTTGGGCACCCCTATTAATCTTAATCATTTTTAGTTCTAAATATTTGGGTGTTTGCAACAGCCATTTCAATTTGATATATCTAATAACTGATGGACACAGTAATATTTCAGGATTGAAATGAAGTTTATTGTACTAACAGAAAATGTGCAGTATGCATTAAACCAAAATTTGACAGGTGCAAAAGTATGGGCACCTCAACAGAAAAGTGACATTAATATTTAGTAGATCCTCCTTTTGCAAAAATAACAGCCTCTAGTCGCTTCCTGTAGCTTTTAATCAGTTCCTGGATCCTGGATGAAGGTATTTTTGACCATTCCTCTTTACAAAACAATTCCAGTTCAGTTAAGTTTGATGGTCGCTGAGCATGGACAGCCCGCTTCAAATTATCCCACAGATGTTCAATGATATTCAGGTCTGGGGACTGGGATGGCCATTCCAGAACATTGTAATTGTTCCTCTGCATGAATGCCTGAGTAGATTTGGATCATTGTCTTGCTGAAATATCCATCCCCGGCGTAACTTCAAATTCGTCACTGATTCTTGTACATTATTCTCAAGAATCTGCTGATACTGAGTTGAATCCATGCGACCCTCAACTTTAACAAGATTCCCGGTGCCGGCATTGGCCACACAGCCCCAAAGCATGATGGAACCTCCACCAAATTTTACAGTGGGTAGCAAGTGTTTTTCTTGGAATGCTGTGTTTTTTGGACGCCATGCATAACGCCTTTTTGTATGACCAAACAACTCAATCTTTGTTTCATCAGTCCACAGGACCTTCTTCCAAAATGAAGCTGGCTTGTCCAAATGTGCTTTTGCATAACTCAGGCGACTCTGTTTGTGGCGTGCTTTCAGAAACGGCTTCTTTCGCATCACTCTCCCATACAGCTTCTCCTTGTGCAAAGTGTGCTGTATTGTTGACCGATGCACAGTGACACCATCTGCAGCAAGATGATGCTGCAGCTCTTTGGAGGTGGTCTGTGGATTGTCCTTGACTGTTCTCACCATTCTTCTTCTCTGCCTTTCTGATATTTTTCTTGGCCTGCCACTTCTGGGCTTAACAAGAACTGTCCCTGTGGTCTTCCATTTCCTTACTATGTTCCTCACAGTGGAAACTGACAGGTTAAATCTCTGAGACAACTTTTTGTATCCTTCCCCTGAACAACTATGTTGAACAATCTTTGTTTTCAGATCATTTGAGAGTTGTTTTGAGGAGCCCATGATGCCACTCTTCAGAGGAGATTCAAATAGGAGAACAACTTGCAATTGGCCACCTTAAATACCTTTTCTCATGATTGGATACACCTGGCTATGAAGTTCAAAGCTCAGTGAGGTTACAAAACCAATTTTGTGCTTCAGTAAGTCAGTAAAAAGTAGTTAGGAGTATTCAAATCAATAAAATGATAAGGGTACCCACATTTTTGCATCGGTCAAATTTTGGTTTAATGCATATTGCACATTTTCTGTTAGTACAATAAACCTCATTTCAATCCTGAAATATTACTGTGTCCATCAGTTATTAGATATATCAAATTGAAATGGCTGTTGCAAACACCCAAATATTTAGAACTAAAAATGATCAAGATTAATAGGGGTGCCCAAACTTTTTCATATGACTGTATATTATAAAAAAAAAAAAAAAAAAAAAAAAAAAAAATCGCACCTGAGAACACAATAGTGGACATTAAATTTCAGAAATAATTAAATGCACATTGTGAATAACAAGCAGAGGAAGAAAAATGGACTGGGAATTCTTTTCCAGGTTTGGGCTGGTCTCGTTGCTACTAAAGCTAGGTTCCACCTGCGCCTGCTCTCCCATTCCCCGTTCCCCACTCCGCTTTAAAAATGTGGAGAGAAAAGTCCTGCAAGCAGTGCCTTTCTCTCCACATTTTCTGCCCTTTCGGGAGGAAACCCGGCGGACCCCATTATAGTCTATGGGGTCTGCGGGTTTCCGAAGCTAAACACTTTTTTAAGCGGATTAGGTTTCCGTTTCAGGGGTCCCCAAACGAACCCCCCGAACGGAAACCCGAACGCAGGTGTGAACCTTTTTGACAAAAACAGTGACATCTCACCACTGGAGGGTTTTAGGGACAGACTCCCTTTAATCTCAGCTATACAATAACATTCTAGGAGATTTTATACTTTTATGCTATGCATACATATCCAGTATGTGTAGATGCAGAAATATCAAACATTTAAAAAAAAAAAAAAAAAACAGTTCACGTCCATGAATAACGGATCAACTTTTTTTTTTTTTATTAATTACATTTCCTGCCATAGCAGCTGGGTCTCTGCTGTAAGCCTATTCAAGATTTCCAGGCTTGTCTGACATTAACTTACAGTATAGTACAGGCTGCTCTATGCAGCCTGTAATAGAAGTGCCATCAATTTGCAATGCATTGCATTAGTAATCAGACCTCCTGGAGATTTTTTCCTAGAACACATCTAAAAATAAAAAAATAACGTGAAATACATACACATTAGGTATCCCTGTGTCCAAAAATGCCAAGTCAACAAACTTCCTAAAAATATTTACGGTGAACTCCGTAGCGGGAAAAATAATCAAAAGAGCCAAACCTCTGTTTTTTAATTTTAATTAAAAAGTGATCAAAGCCTTATATACTGCTCCTTACTTTCGTGCAGCCCTTGATGCGTCTATAATGTAACTTGGTGCTCCTACTTGGCATTCTTCTGACCTCACCTGTCCCCTGACCCTAGACTTATTTGGGCTGAGTGGATCAGATTGAAATATTCTCCTCTTGATTGTCTCTTGTACTCGCTAACACTTTGTCCTATACAGGTTGGTTCGTCTGAATCTTCTGCCTACCTCCTTCCTGATTTTGGGATTACTTATGGACTCTGCAGGAATGGTTTTGACTGTTTCTTTTGAATTACTTGTTCAATTTTGGTGTCTCCTCTACAGGTTTTATTGTACCTATCCTGCTTTTTGTTTTATGCTTCTACTTGTACTGTATGTCTTGTTGTACAAAATTCAATAAAACGAGTTAAAAAAAAAAAAAAAGCGATCAAAGCATTAGATATTCCCCAAAATAATATATATATAAAAAGTACATCTGGCCCTACAAAAAAAAAAATGCCTTAAGCACACAAAAAAACTACACACAAATAAAAAAATAACTCACCCATGGTATTGCCATCAGGGCTGTGGAGTCAGTAGGCCAAACTACCCGACTCTGACTCAAATCTGGCTCTTTTATGAATAGCTGAGCTGGTCATGGCCAAGCAGGAGGATTAAATCTTCGATAATTCATGAAAAAAGTCAGTGATTAATTATTATGAAAGCAGATATGTAACAAGCTATACATCTAATTAATTACACAATATTAATCATTGTATAATATGTAATAATTTGATTACTGATCGCCAAGTCAGTAATGCCCAAACTATACAGTATACTATTGTGTTACTATCATGCCTCCTAAGTATAGGGGATCAAATAGATTATGTATTAAATTTATACCAATACAAACTACAGCTCATCCAGCAAAAAAAAAAAAAAAGTTCTCACAAACCACCATCTAAAGAGTAATAAAGATGTTATTAGTCTTTGAATGCATGATAAATGTTTGCCCAGTCAAAACTGGCTGCGGTGGCAAGGGGTTAGGCCTGCTCATGAACTCTACAAGGCCTAACCTTCTACAACCCTCTAGAATAATTCAAATATTCCAGTTGTGTCCATCATAAGTCACTTGAGTATTAATAAAATACGGTTGGTTTCTTCCGTCATGTTCCTGGAAAGTCTTCTATTTGTAGCCGCTAGAAAGCAAACTTTTTTTTTCCTTGCTCGGAGCCTCTCATGGATCACTATAAAAAGGGCACGGTAAGCATAGCCTAAGGCACTTGAAAAGCTCTTGACTGTACCCTGTTCGGCAGCATGTATGTCACAAGCACAGCTTAAATGTCTGCAGGTAAAGGCAGATGAGACTGGTTGGCAAGAGCCTAATGTGATCTAAGATAAACAGGAAGAAGCCTCGAGGAGGGTTAGTGACAGCAGGAGAACACCCAGAGTTATGTAGATGACGGATAGCAACATATCCTTATATGTTTTATGTCAAGTGTCATGGAGATCTTATGCAGATCCACACATATTCTATTCTGACGTTGTTCACATGCAGTTCTATCTGGACCCAGTCACACCATCAGAATATACCATTAGGCGCCTTTTAATAGCGCTGATCAATAGTTCATTGGGAGAATTTAGCATTTATGAAAAAACCTGTGCGGTAATTGAATGGGGAGGCTAAATACCATGAATATTAGTAGGCTGGAGATGTCCATTTGCCACTCTTATAGGGTTTGTAGGACCAGGCCTAGGTGTCAAAGGTCACACTGGTTTTTTTTTTCAAAGTGGTAAAAAAATTTACCTTATCCTCAAAAACAACTGTAGTAAACATGGTCCATATTTCCAATAAAATTCCTGGTTAGCCTTAAAGGGAGCCTGTCAGGTGGTTTTCCTTCATAGGCTAGTACCATCATATACAGGATCAACTAATCACCTTTCCATTGGCGCCTCTCTGTAATTGTTCTGTTGCAGCAAAATAAAGTTATAAATGTTTGAAAGCATAAAAAGGACCATCTTCAGCCCAGTCGCACCATCACAATTCCTAGGCGTGACTGATATCTCCTTTGTGATGTCAAGGAGGGAGGAGACACTGAGGGAGTCACCTATGGCCAGGAGGAATGACTAGCATGTGGACAGCGCGACTAGGCCTACGCTGCTCCCCCCTGTGACTACTTAAGTTAATTTATAAATTCACTTTCCTGCAACCGAAAGATTACAGAGGGGCACAATGGCAAGGGAATTACTTTATCCTGCACATGATGAAGCCAGTTTATGGTGTCCTTTAAGCTGTGCTTGAAGATTCTGTGCTGTGAGGCGCCGATCATCACAAAAACTGTCAGACCTCTTACTGTCAGAGTTTCCAAGTGCCTTTTGATGGTGTACGAAACTGTACTGGCTGCCACCTTGGCATTTTCTTTGCAGGACAGCCCTCTACTAGTAAGGATTATTGCTGTCTTCTTTTGTTAAAGGAAAGGGAATTACTTCATCCTGCACAGGTTCCCTTTAAGGTTTTATTCTTCTTACAAATCATTATGGGATGGGGGGAATTAATTTTTTTTTTTAATTTCTAAGTTGTAGTTTTTAGGCCCCAGCCATCATGTACATGCATCGGAATCCTGTAACTGTGTTCGAGTGGAGGGAACCACCTCCCTCCAAAACCTCACTATTGACCGTGACATCTAAAGGGTTAAATGCCCGGGATTGATGTTTTTCTAATCCCGGGCGTTAGGTACAGGTGTACAGCTGGGTATACACAGCTAGGCCCCTGCTTCAGACACTGCAGGAGACCTATCCTTATTGCAATGCAAGTGATGCAGAAAGTATATTATATTGGAATTAGCCCTATCAGTGGCCGATATAGAAAGCCCCTATGGGTGGGCTAATACCAATCAGATTCATATTGTCATTCTTCAATTACATTGTACTGTCCATCACATGATCAGAGCAAAGTACCTAATGAACCCATGTGTTAGGTTTCCATCATTTTAACATGATACCCTTCATGTTACTGAAAAAAATGGTGCACTATTTGTCCATCATCTATGACAAAACCTGCCGCAGAGGCACCTAAGGAAGTCTCCAATATAGATGTGAGCTGAGCCTTAAATATTAGTTTCCAAACTGACAACTGCAGCACATACAATACACAGACATTTTCTGTAGCTTTTTTTATCAGTTTTGCTCTATATACTTGGGCAGGAAGAGCAGAGTCATCTCAGTATAATTAGAAAACGATTTTCCACCTATCCATATTATACATATTTCCCTGCAGGAGGCCTGGGTGCCACTATGCAGGGAAAACTGGATAGGTGATAAATACTTTTCTAACGTTATAAATGGCTGCAGTAAATGTGGCTGCCTGCAAAGTCAGGAGCTGGAAAAACTTGGGCAGATTAAACCAATGCTGCTAATTCATAAGGGAAAGAGCAGACATGGTGGTTGTGTTGCGGCCATGACGTGGCCACCAACCATGCACTGTGCATGTGACTTTCTACAGTAATAGAGTGTTAAAAAAATTATTTATTCCTGGTTTGTCATTAATGGTTGCACAGCTTTGTACATTTGCCTGAAAAACCATGCAGCCATTAAGAATGAACATGCAACAAACCACGGCGTCATGCACTGCTACATGGGATGTGGCCGTGTCACAGGAACCATGTTTGGCCTTACCTTCACACTTACTAGTTACAAGACAACGTTCTATCTCAGTACTACAGTTTTAGGCAGGTTGCAGACGACCCGTGGCCGTGGTCAGTGTGCTATCCCATTCTTTTCTATGGACCTGTACACACGACCGTGAATTTCACAGTCCCGTGTGCGGGCCGACAGTCCGGGCTGCAAAATATAGAACGGTCCTATTCCTGTCCTATTTTGCGGCCCTGCTTCCGTGGCTCCTATTCATTCAATGAAAGTAGCCGCAGAAGCAGGGCCCGTGCATGGGCGGCACACGGGGGACATCCGTGTGTGCCGCCCGTGCTTTTAATTCACGGCAGGTCTGTTGCTGCACAGTCGTCTGCAACCGGCCTTAGTGGGTTGAAAAGACCTATGTCCATCAAGTTTAATGATTTCATACTTACAGACCCAAGCTGGTCCAGAAAGCTAAAATCAGTTGTTTGGTGTTGCCCATACTATGGGAGTCAGGAGCAGATAGTTCGGTGTCCTGTGTAGTTGAGTGGTGAAGTTATTTTGTTATGCTTACTTGTATAGCACCAACATATTCCGCAGCGCTTTACAGACATTGTCAGTCACTGTCCCATATAGGGCTCACAATCTACATTCCCTATCAGTATGTCTTTGGAGTGTGGGAGGAAACCGGAGTACCCGGAGGAAACCCCCGCAAACACGGGGAGAACATACAAGCTCCTTGAAGATGTTGTCCTTGGCAGGATTCGAACCCAGGACTCCAGCGCTGCAAGGCTGCAGTGCTTACCACCAGTGCAGCTCAGTTCCCATTGGTGTGAACGGCAACTGGGTGGCAGTAACAGCGCCAGCCACTATACAGGGGGCGGAGCCATCTGCTTTTCGCTTCATGTACTGGATCGTATGGACATCAGAAATAAGCCCCAACAGCTGTTCTATGCAGGGGGTTGGCCTTTTTGTGCCCAACGATTAGAAATGTATCCTTAGGATAGGCCATTAACAAGGTAAAGGGGGTTTTCCAGCCCAAAATGAAGTCTTCCTACTGATGACCTATCCACAATGAGAGGTCATCAGTATGTGATCTATGAGGGTCAGACACCCCAACCCTGCACAGATCAGCTGTAGTGGATGGGGAGCGCATGCAGTCTGCTCTTATTCAAGTAATAGGAGCGGTGCTGCAGCGCCATCCACTGCACAGCAGGAATTCTGAGGAACGGCAACTTTGCCCCTATTATCTGACTAGGAACAGCCTGTGTGTGCTCCCAGTCCACTGCATCAGCTTCTGGGCTGCTTTATCCATGGGGCAAATGGTGCACCTGCACCAGGCCCTATGGTAGTGGGGGAGCCCCTCAGCCCCACATTTCAGGTGCTGTCCGCTGTTTCAGGCAGCAGGTTACCAAGTCCAAAGTTGAACACAATGGTGGCGTGCAGAGCTATGAGCGCCATACACCATCATTCAAGTGCTGATGCAGTCTACAATAAGGCGGTGCAATGGATGAGCACCTACAGCAGTGATGGCTAACCTTTTAAACAGTGTGCCAAAATTCGTAAAAAAAAAAAAAAAAACGAGCTTAACTCGGGTGCCGTGTCACATCTAGAAATATCCAAAATTTTGTGATATTTGTAGCCATAGGAAAAAAAAGTTATATTTTTGATATATGTATTTGTATTATATGTATTTCTGGCCCATCACACGGTATATGCCCCCCTTTTTTTGCCCCCCACAGTATATGACCCCCTTTTTCTGGCCAATCACACAATATAGGACCCCCTTTTTTTTGCCCCCCACAATATATGAACCCCTTTTTTACCCCCCCCACACAGCATATGATCCCCCTATTTATGGCCCCACAGTTTGACACCTTTTATACTATACCCCCACAGTATATGACCCCTTTTTTTGCCCCCCACAATATATGAACCCCTTTTTTACCATCCCCCCCACAGCATATGCTCCCCCTATTTATGGCCCCACAATTTGACACCTTTTATACTATACCCCCCCACACAGTATATGACCCCCTTTTTTTTGGCCCCCAATATATGAACCCCTTTTTTACCCCCCCCCACACAGCATATGCTCCCCCTATTTATGGCCCCACAGTTTGACACCTTTTATACTATACCCCCACACAGTATATGACCCCTTTTTTTGCCCCCCACAATATATGAACCCCTTTTTTACCACCCCCCCCACACAGCATATGCTCCCCCTATTTATGGTCCCACAGTTTGACACCTTTTATACTATACCCCCCCACACAGTATATGACCCCCTTTTTTTAAAGCCCACCCAAAGTATATGACCCCCTGTTATCCCCCCCACCCCCACACAGAGTAGTGGCCGATACTTACTCACCTGTCCACGCTCCAGTCCTGGCCGCCCTCTGCTGCCGCCTCCAGGGTGCGCTATTGCCGACACTGAAGAAGGCCAGGGTGCTGTATGTAGCGTCCCGGCATTCTTCAGCGTCGTGACGTCAGTGTAGCACCGCCTAGAGGGTGGCCAGGACAGGAGCGTAAAAGGTATTGGCAGCTGCTTATTGCAACACAAAAAGCAGCTGCCGATGCGTGTCACCCAAAATGTCTTGGCGTGTCATAGGTTCGCCATCACTGACCTAGACTATAGTTGGAACCTGCAGGCAGGTACTGAATTTGCATGTATTATATTGGTTGAATGGGCGTCCTAAGGGTGCGGGGGGGGGTATGTTATGTATGGGCCACTTGCAGGGACATAAAATTAATGCTACATCTGTTGCGGCCCCTGCTACCTCCTGTGTCACTCCCTCTACCTCATAGATTGTAAGCTCTTGTGAGCAGGGCCCTCAGTCCCAGTGTGTGAATTGACTATTTCTTTGTAATGTCTCTTTTTTGTCAGTACTTGAACCCTACAAATTGTACAGTGCTGCGGAATATGTTGGCGCTATATAAATAAAATGTATTATTATTATGTATGGGCCATTTGAGGGGACATTAATTATGCGGGGACCCACTAATGAAACCTTTGCAACCTATGTAAAACAGACCTATCTGTGCGGGGATCCGGATGTAGAACCTGCACGGATCACATATAGAGGACCTACCTTGCGGGCTAAGTCATCAGTATCAAAACTCCATTTAGAGATGGAAAACCCCTTTAATGCCACATCAAGTGGAAAAAATTCCTTCCAGAGGCAATCGAATAGATCCTGGATTAAAACATTTCTACATTATTTTTTTTTTATATAAAGAGAATTTATAAAAAAGTTTCATTTCCCTCAAAAACAAATTAAAATTTCCCCAATTCTTTTTTTATTTGTCAATTTATTTTTTAAAAAATAAAACCGTACAAAGCCAGTCAAAAAAAAAAAAAAAAAAAAATCAATCGATAACAGAATTAAAAAACATTTAATAGGTTACCAATTATTTCATATAATAAAAAAAAAAAAAACATGAAACAAAAATAGCAAATAAATGTATCTGCACAACTTAACTCCTAAAAGAAAAAAAGTTGCTTATTTTAAATATTTAAAATATACAAATATATTTTTATTGCAATTTTTTTTTTTTTTTTTTTTTTTTGCGAGTGAGTGCGTGTGTGTATGTCCCCCCTCTCTGCGAGCGCTCTTTCTCTCTCTCCCCGTCTGCTCCTTGTGGCTGAGCGAGGTTCATGTAGCTCTCTCTCTCTCTACACTGCCAGCCCCTGATGTGATGGCGAAGAAACCCCGTTGACAAGGCACTGCTTTTTCATGACGGTGAGTTTCCCTTTGAGTGTATTATAATTTTGTGATAAAAATTTCAAGGAAAAAAAAAAACACACAACCTCCTTCCTCCCTTCCTTCCTTCCTTCGGGGAGGGAGAAAAAAAAAAAAAGAGACGGGGAAATCTATCTCTAGACGGACAAGAAAAAAAAAAAAAGAGGAGAAAATAGTAATAATAAAAAACAGTTGCCAAAAAAGCCAGCATATTAGGTTTCAGCTTAGAGAGCTATTGGCTAGTACGTTCCCCCCTTCTTTTTCTTTTTTTTTTTTTTTTTTCCTTTTTTTTTTTTTTTTTTTTTGACTATTACAATTCGGCAGCTACGGAAAAAAAAAGGGGGGGTTGGATAATAAAATATTTATTGATGTCGAATATACTGTTTCTTTCCGATTGTAAAGCTCCTTTCGTGTCAAGGCTGGTCGATGTTCTCTTTACGTTTGTGGTATATTTTTAGGTATTTTTGTGGCCGACTCTCCTTCGCAGACGCTGCCGAGGACGTCGGTGCTATCGTAGAGGAATAAAATATACTATTATTATACGTTATGTCGCTCCGAGGGCGATGAGGGGTGGAGGGATAACCAGGATCGTAGGGAGGGGAAGGGGAAGGGGGTTGTTGTTTTTTTTTTTTTTACTCCTTTTTAGCTGGAGGTGGTAAAAAAGTAGCCAAGAAAGGTGACGGTGCGACAAGGGAGGGGTAGTTTGTATTTTTTTTTTTTTTTTTTTTCCCAATGCAAATTGAAGAAGGGAGGAAAGGAAAACTCTTCTTTCAATGACTCATTGATTTGGAGCTGGGTTAAAATTAGTTTTTCTCTCCCTCTCTCTCTTTAACTCCCACTACCACCATCACCTCCCCCCACCCTCCCCGCCCTGGATCACCACCATCAGGGGAAAAAAATAGAAAAAGAAAAATAATCTTTAGCAATCCCCTCCCCTCTTCTCCTCTCCGTAAAGCTGCATCGCTTACTGCCCACGACGATTTATTTCGAGGTGTCTGTGGTGCTGTGTGGAGATGGGAGACGTCGCCTGGCCCTCTCTCCGTACTTTACCTCAGGACCGCCGGCTATGTTCGAAATCGACGCCCCGGTTCCCGCTGGGGCCTACCCGCTGTCGGGAGGGAAGGGAGCCCTCCGGAGTTGATTTAAACACGACTTTTAATCATCTATCGCCGTTTTTACCTCACCTTTGCTTTGATCTTCTATTTTTAATGGTATTTTTACTTCAGCGTGGCGCCTCCGTGAGGAAAACAGACGAGGCCGCCATTATAGGATGGAAGATGTTCGTTACTGTGGTTATGGCGCGGCGGGAATTCGCTGGGAAGCCGGGGAGTCCATTTCCTGACGGGCTTGTTAGTGGTATTATGGCAGCTGTGTTATTTTCCCCCCTCGTTTTCAGCCGTGGGGAAAGAAGTGGCATTTCTATGGGGTGATCGCTGAGGCCGCCGGAGCTATGGCGCCGGTAGGTCGTGGTCGATGTAGGCGCGGCGGGAATCTCCGCTATTTCCTGACGGGTTGGTTGGTTTGTTTATTCGTTGTCTTAAATTTCCTTTGTTCAGTGCTGCCGCCATTATATGTATAGTCGTGGCTTTTTAGTAATACTTTATAAAATGTCTTCTCTGGGGAATGTGTGTGTATGTGGGGATGGTGTCTGTCAAGGGAAGGACATTTGACTTTATTTAATGGAGGTTTTTCTGTCAGATTTGTTGTTTGTTAGGAGTCGGGAAGATGGCGCCGGCTGCTGGCAAGCGGCCAGTCGGGTTGGCGCAGTTCAGCACGGCCTCCATTTTATAGCCGAGGCTTTCCAGGGTCTGTCAGTGTCGGGTACACGGGGATGCTGGGACTTGTAGTGTCTGTACAATGCTATGTGTATTAGGCAGGATACGGACCCTAAAGTCTAGTCTGTGACGTGCTGTGCTCTGTTGTCCTCTGTTATCAGCCATTTCAGACCGTGGCGAGGACGACTACAATAAAGTGACCGTAGTCTCGAAAAATCCCTACCCTGTTATTTCTATCGAGTGTATTCAGACGATGCAGTTTTCACTTAGATTTATCTAAAATAGGCCTGTCTGGCGACTTGAGTTAAAAGGAATAGACGCCTCATTGCGCTATTTTTGAGGTCCGTTGATCTGGTCCTCCGGGGTACACGTGAACTAAGCGTCAATCTAAACGTCGCCCCTGCAAATGCAATGCTAAACTGTGCGTCCGCAGCAATGTCTGAATACACCCTTAAACTAACATATCTCCCCATCTGAAAACCTTCACTTCGGCTGCAACGTGTGAACGCAACCAGAGCACTTTATTTTTGAAATTGCGAACAACAATATTACCTATGAAGCCTCAGGCCGTGTTCACATTGGCAAGCGTATTTACTTTAGCTCTTTCCTTATAGGAGGGGCGCCAAAGTTTCGCTAAGTTCACCTCTGCACGTTGTTTTTGATCCGTCCAGAAAAACAGACCAAAATGACAGACACAAACCAGGCCGGAGGGACCCCATCGACTGTAATGAGGTCCGTCAGGTGTCCATTTTCTTTTTTTTTAATTGAAATCGTTGGATGAAAAAGTTGGGCTTGTGCCACTTTATCGTCCAGCGATTGCTGGCAGACACCTTGTGCAGATGTGAACATAGTCTTATTATGTCGGTGTGCATCATTACCGAATAAACTGGCGCCTGAGTTGCAGGTATGAACTTGGTCTTAATAAATATATATATATAATGTAGTTTCTAATTGCAGTAATGAGTCGCACATGTTCTGCATTTCACCTCTATGATACTGGCCATTAACTTACATGTGCTACTCATTACTGCAATTAAAACTGCATGCAAAAGAAGCCTCATGTAAACACAGCCTCATAATGCAAACGGTTAATTCCAGTCCTTTCTTTGTTTAATTCTGTACCTTTGATGGTGGGACCGTGGCAGAACTTTACAAGGCTTTCTGAAATGGCTGACACCAGGGAACAATAGAAAGTAATCTGCTTCACAAGTAAGGGTAGGTTTGTATTATTGTATTCAACAGTGTACCAGGAAAACAAACGGTGACGGTAGGTTCACACCTGCTTCGGGGGGTCCGCTTGGGGACCCTCCAAACGGAAACCTAATCCGCTTCAAAAAGCGGAAACCCACGGACCTCATAGACTATAATGGGTTCTGCCTGAAAAGTGCGAAACGTGGAGAGAAAAGCGCTCCTCATTTTTGGAGTGGGAAACGGAGTTGAAATGCTGGTGTGAACCCAGCCTTAGATTGTTACTTGGATTAAACTCTCTTCACATCTGGGTTGGAGGTTATGTCCGGAAAAGTCATTGTCAATTCTGTTATATTTGAGGTGAAAAAAATTACATGCAGTGTTATATCCCCCCCCTTCCCAATCAAAAAATGTCAAAAACCTTGAAGGAACCCACTGGCTTAAAATGGGGACCATCAGGTACTGGTAATACTTGTTATTCAACAGATCCTGCATTCTGGTCAGAATCTAAACCCATAACAAACAGGGCTTAGTCTCTGCTTTATTACAGAGAGTTTTGCCCAAATAAGGCTAGGTTCATATCTGTGCATGGGACTCCGTTGATCGCTTCCGCCAGGGGACCTGAACGATGGGAGCAGGACTGCTAAAACAGCAGTAACCCACAACACCATAGAGCAGGGGTCAGCAACCTTCAGCACTCCAGCTGCTGTGAAACTACAACTCCCAACATGCTCCATTCACTTCCATGGGAGTTCCAAGAACAGCACAGCAAGTATGCATGCTGGGAGTTGTAGTTTTACAACAGCTGGAGTGCCGAAGGTTGCCTACCCCTGCCATAGAGTATAATGTGATCCACATGATGTGCTTTCGCTGCATTTTTTTTTTCTGTATTGTTTTGCTATGTGGGGCCCGGGCCTTTAGCTGTTTCACTATGTGGGGCCTTGGCCTAATAACAGTGCATTAAACTATTCTAGTGAGAAAAGTAAACCTGGTGTTCCATATGTTTTTTCCGTCAAAGTGATTGGTAAAATTTGGTGTCCGTTAACATTTGTTATTATGTTTATGGAGTTTTAAAAACTATCTCAGGGTGGGTTCACACCTGCGCTTGAGTCCGTCCGCTGCCAATCCGAGTGAAAATCTCGGGGAACGGGATCGGCATCGGATACCGACAGGTTAGCGACGCATTGGTTAAAAACCCATTCATTTGAATGGGTTTTTAAAGCAATGCGCGGGTGACCGATTGCACCCTCTGCGAAGCTGTTTTTTTTCGTCGGACACAAAGTCCTGCATGTCCGACTTTGTTTCCGATGAAAAAAAAGGATTCGCAGAGCAAAGGGTGTAAGCGCACACCCACGCATTGCTTTAAAAACCCATTCAAATGAATGGGTTTTTAACCAATGCGTCGCTAATCTGTCGGTATCCGATGCCTATCCCGTTCCCTGAGATTTTCACTCGGATTGGCAGCGGACGGACTCAAGCGCAGGTGTGAACTCACCCTTAATAGTAGGAAATGTGATAGAATTAAAAAAAAATAAAAATAACCAATACTCTCCTGTTAAATTCCCATATTCAGACATGTACTTGTCTGCTGCAGACAGTCACTGGCCACTGTTTGCAGTGATGCACTGGATGGCAGGCTCTCTGTCTTTTGGGTCCCCATCTGGACCCGAATGACAGACCTGATCACTAGTGTGAACCTAGCGTGAGATTAATTTAATTTTTTAACTTTTTTTTTTTTATAGTCAGAATAATTTAGAAATCCTTGGAAACCTCTTTAACTCCTTGGGCGTTAAAGGGATTGTACGAAGATTTGAAGTTATGCTTTTTCAATAGGATAGGGGAAAGATTACTAATGTATGGGGATCCAACTAGTGGGACCCACACCGATCCTGAGAACCTCCCATCCTGATGGAGTGGCAGGCCAAGTGTGCGTACTACTGATACTACTGCTCCATTCATTCTCTGTGTGCTCACATCTTTATTGGAGGGTCAGTTAGGACCCAAAGCCTTTCTAAAAAAGCGAATGCAAAAGTCCAACAAGCAGGATGAAAATCATAACTGATCTCCGACTGACCCTATTATAGTCAGTGGGCTCTATCGGGCTCCGTTAGATGGAGCCGTCCTTACCTTTCTTCTTTTCATGTGATGGAACGGAAAGGACGTTACAGATGTGAACTTGTGATGTTCTTACTGCACTGTAAAATAACAATGGCAGAATTGCTGTTTCTTGGCATTGCCACACTTCTAAAAATGTAAACTCTGGATAACAAGTTATATGTATCCCAAAATAGTACCAATAAGTCTGTTAACCCGACCTGTAATAAACAAACCTATAGTACAATTACTTTGCCTAAAAAATGGCTTTGGAGATGCTGCTACCCAAAAATGGCCTTTTTTTTTTTTTTCCTTCCCTCCTCCATAGAATATGTGCACTCTATTAGACCTCCCCATGCACACAACCAAGTGTGCTTCTGATGTCCAGCTGAATTTGCAGCAGAATGCAGTCTGAGTGACATCCAAGTGCATTACGTGATACATTCACATCTGTGGGGGCTTCTGATTCCTTTTCGATGACACAGAGATTGGAATCCTCCTCAGACATGAACGCATCACAGAATATACTCGGATGTCACTCGTAGTTACATTCATCTGCATTCCACTGCAGTCTCAGCCCCACATTGAAAGCACACGGTATAAATTTGTTATTGTTGAGATTGCACAGACCTGCGGAATAAAGGTAACATCACTTTTACTACACAATGGACATTGTAAAAACAAAATCTATAAGGAAAAATACAAACGCTCCAGATTTTGGAAAGCAGGGAATAAAAAAAAAAAAAATTGAAAACCAAAAAATGTCCTGTAGACGTTAAAACATTAGGTTTATCTTTCATATTATATAATCGGTGTTGGCACATCAAATGTCTAAACCAGGGGTTAGCAACCTTCGGCACTCCAGCTGCTGTGAAACTACAACTCCCAACATGTTTCACTCACTTCCATGGGAGTTCCAAATACAGCAGAGCAAGTATGCATGCTGGGAGTTGTAGTTTTACAACAGCTGGAGTGCCGAAGGTTGCCTACCCCTGGTCTAAACTATTAAAATATAGTATTTCTAAAATCACTATGCCCAAATAGCTATTTTTGCCTCTCCGCACCCCCCTTCTCCCGTGGCAGAAACACCGCAGAAAAAAAAAAAGCACCATTTTACAGTCCCTGCAAAGTGGATGCACATTGCAGAAAAATTCATGCAGTGGACACGCTGGAATTTCCAAAACTTGCGGTTTTGGAAATCGTAGAATGTCAATTATACCTACAGAAATGCTGGTGGTTTCCCTTTAGGAATAATGGAAGCAGAAAGTCCGCAGAGGAAACCTCTGCGGACTTTCTGTGTGAAAGCGCTGCCGGAAAAACCACAATGCGTTGCCGCCATGGTTTTTCCCGCAGCCCTTTTTTTGCTGCGGCCTGCTACATGTACCACATATATCAAGTGCTTTAGACGCATTTTAGATACTCTTCCAACTTGTGAGAGAAGGGGGAGGTGGCCTCAGGGGAAAGGGGCATGGCCTAAGTTTCGACGGCATGCACCAAAAATTGCAGCAAGAGTTTCTAAGCCAACTATTAAGTGTTGTAATGTTAGAATAGACAGTCTAAGAATATCAGATTTATCAAACGGCATCGGACACTTTTGATAAATCTGGTGCTGTAGAAGACTGTCTATAAAGTTAGAAACTATTCGTAAATCTGGCCCATTGTATAGATATCCAGATAGATAGCCTTCAAAGGTTATCAAAAGGAGTGTTATAAATTTCTCTTGGTTGCTATTCATAAATGCATTTAACATAGCAGTGAGACTAAAAATCCATGTGCAGCGACTTCCCTAAACATCAACTAAAAAAAAATCCCACATAGTTAGGGTAGCAGCACACGACTGGTGAAACACTGTCCATGTGTTAGCCAGATTTACCGGCTTGAACTCCGTGCTGGGAGCGGGACGCCTAGTATAGCTATTTATGATGCCAGGAGTCCCTGCCTCCCAGCGACATACTGTCCTGTACTGTAGGTGATACGGGAAGTATATTGCTGGGAGCAGGGACTCCTAGCATCATAGATAGCTATACTAGGCGTCCCGCTCCCAGCACGAAGTTCAAGCCGGTAAATCTGGCTAACACATGGACTGTGTTTCACCAGTCGTGTGCTGCTACCCTTATTCAGAGCTTTCTTACAGTCAATTTACTTATTCAGTTTACTTTGACAGTGATTTGTTTGCAACTAGTTCAAGCTTTGCCAAAAGGCAATCTATGAGAATCTATATAATACTTACAGCTCGTGCCTATGGGCTCGGTGTAGCTGATGCTTGGAGCCGCAATACAATCATGTGAGGTCGAAGGCTCCATGTGTACAACGGTATTATTTGTGTGCTCTGTATTATTACGGAGCTGTAATAATAGGTAGCATCTCTATGGCTCCATGCAAGTGACCATATTTATTTATTGATTGTTTTGCTGTTTGCATGGGGTTTGAAAGATGGAGCTGCAAACTATGGAGCAGGTCCTATTCTATTCTGTACCTTAATCTCACCTGTTCAATTACTGTGGAAAAGGCTACACGTGGATGCCATCCATGTGCCATCTGTTCTGTTTTCCACAGACCCACACATGACTGCTGTCGTATGCATGGGGCCTAATGGATTTGATTCATTGTAAGGAAGAGGTTGGTGGAAAGTAAACTTAGGCCAGGTTCACGTGGCGGAAAATTAAGAGAAATTCCTCTTTATTTTCTGCCGCTGTATTTGGCTGTGGAATTGCCACGATGAATTCCGATGCATCGGTATTCTGTTGTGCAGTGGCAATCCATTTAGGTTTTCCTCTACTGTTAAGGCCTGGATGAATGGAAACCACGGCAAGATCGCGAAGGATGCTTATTTTTTTTTCCGCGTCCTGCTGCGATCTCTGCCTCCCCTTGTTTTCAAATCCACAGCAGATTCCTCGGTGTAAACGTAACCTTAAGCTTAATGCATACGACCAAGTGTACAGGCCAATGCTTCTCCGATGGAGCGTCCATTAGTCTGTTATGTTTCGGTGATTATAGAGCAGGTCCTGTCCTGCTTCGTGTCACCGGAACAGAATGCATTGGAAGCCCCCATAGTGGTAAATACATCATCACTTGGATGTCACTCTGAGTGTTGTCCAAGTGCATTCCACTGCAATCTCTGTAGTGTGTATGGGGCCTTACTATATATATAATTATTTTTCTTTTTTTAAAGGGAGTATACCACCTATACCAATATATCCTTTAATCCATTACCACCACCATATTACAGAGGACATTACAGTGATAAACAACAACATACGTCATCATATGTGACATTATCTATGTCACTTTTGTAGATTTGTATGTAGTGGCTCTATACATACTTGCCCACCATGTCGTACTAAACCCAACTGGTGAAATGGGTACACCAGCGTCCCATTGTAGCTTCTGGCTGGACAAACATTGATCTAAAGCTGCCCATTCACTTTAGATAGGAGCATCTGCCAATAGCTATCTTTCCCAGCCCAGTATACACATCCTCGTGTGTCTCGGCCAAGTTTGCATTTAGTTTCAATGCAGACACCTCTGGCAGCAGTTTACCTCCCATCGATGCAAAGGGTCAAGTACAGTCATATGAAAAAGTTTGGGCACCCCTATTAATCTTAATCATTTTTAGTTCTAAATATTTGGGTGTTGCAACAGCCATTTCAATTTGATATATCTAATAACTGATGGACACAGTAATATTTCAGGATTGAAATGAGGTTTATTGTACTAACATAAAATGTGCAATATGCATTAAACCAAAATTTGACCGGTGCAAAAGTATGGGCACCTCAACAGAAAAGTGACATTAATATTTAGTAGATCCTCCTTTTGCAAAAATAACAGCCTCTAGTCGCTTCCTGTAGCTTTTAATCAGTTCCTGGATCCTGGATGAAGGTATTTTTGACCATTCCTCTTTACAAAACAATTCCAGTTCAGTTAAGTTTGATGGTCGCCGAGCATGGACAGCCCGCTTCAAATTATCCCAGAGATGTTCAATGATATTCAGGTCTGGGGACTGGGATGGCCATTCCAGAACATTGTAATTGTTCCTCTGCATGAATGCCTGAGTAGATTTGGAGCTGTGTTTTGGATCATTGTCTTGCTGAAATATCCATCCCCGGCGAACTTCAAATTCGCACTGATTCTTGTACATTATTCTCAAGAATCTGCTGATACTGAGTTGAATCCATGCGACCCTCAACTTTAACAAGATTCCCGGTGCCGGCATTGGCCACACAGCCCCAAAGCATGATGGAACCTCCACCAAAATTTACAGTGGGTAGCAAGTGTTTTCTTGGAATGCTGTGTTTTTGGACGCCATGCATAACGCCTTTTGTATGACCAAACAACTCAATCTTTGTTTCATCAGTCCACAGGACCTTCTTCCAAAATGAAGCTGGCTTGTCCAAATGTGCTTTTGCATAGCTCAGGCGACCTGTTTGTGGCGTGCTTTCAGAAACGGCTTCTTTCGCATCACTCTCCCATACAGCTTCTCCTTGTGCAAAGTGTGCTGTATTGTTGTCCGATGCACAGTGACACCATCTGCAGCAAGATGATGCTGCAGCTCTTTGGAGGTGGTCTGTGGATTGTCCTTGACTGTTCTCACCATTCTTCTCTCTGCCTTTCTGATATTTTTCTTGGCCTGCCACTTCTGGGCTTAACAAGAACTGTCCCTGTGGTCTTCCATTTCCTTACTATGTTCCTCACAGTGGAAACTGACAGGTTAAATCTCTGAGACAACTTTTTGTATCCTTCCCCTGAACAACTATGTTGAACAATCTTTGTTTTCAGATCATTTGAGAGTTGTTTTGAGGAGCCCATGATGCCACTCTTCAGAGGAGATTCAAATAGGAAAACAACTGCGATTGGCCACCTTAAATACCTTTTCTCATGATTGGATACACCTGGCTATGAAGTTCAAAGCTCAGTGAGGTTACAAAACCAATTTTGTGCTTCAGTAAGTCAGTAAAAGTAGTTAGGAGTATTCAAATCAATAAAATGATAAGGGTACCCAAATTTTTGCACCGGTCAAATTTTGGTTTAATGCATATTGCACATTTTCTGTTAGTACAATAAACCCATTCAATCCTGAAATATTACTGTGTCCATCAGTTATTAGATATATCAAATTGAAACGGCTGTTGCAAACACCCAAATATTTAGAACTAAAAATGATTAAGATTAATAGGGGTGCCCAAACTTTTTCATATGACTGTATGTTAAACTTCAAGATGTTTGATCTTTCCTCTGCCTGACTTCTGCTGGGGAGTCTGTTGACTTACCTACATATTAGATGGCCAGTCGATTCTGCCAAAACCAACAAGCTTGTCCAACAGATACTTACTGTGTATGGGCACCTAAACATACCAGCTATTGTATGGATTGGTGATAAATATTATTGTAGTGATCCCACCAGCCACTAAGCCTCGCGATAGGCTGATGCTTTCTGTCGTCTTTATTACCTTTCATTATCAGCCCTGATCACAATGACATTGAAGATTTCTAGATCACACGATCCATAATAGTTGATGGAAACACTTGGCTCTTTTTCACTCTCCCTATTTGCTGACCTCTGTGTATAACCCTAGAACAGGGGTAGGCAACCTTCGGCATTCCAGCTGTTGTAAAACTACAACTCCCAGCATGCATACTTGTTCTGCTGTTCTTGGAACTCCCATGGAAGTGAATGGAGCATGTTGGGAGTTGTAGTTTCACAGCAGCTGGAGTGCTGAAGGTTGCTGACCCCTGCCCTAGAGTATAGTAACAACACTTTCCCATAGAAGTCAATACATCGTCTTATGAAATTTTCTTCATATGTTAATTATGTATAGAATCAGAAAATAGAAATATTAAGCCATAAGTTATTTAGGGAGTTATTCTAGTGCAGCACAGATGTCCGGTGTCGCCTTAGAGCATATGCTTACCTGTCTAATCGTGGCTTAGTGACTGTGCTAATACCTGGGAGCGGAAGATTCTTCTGTTGTGTTACCAGGTTTTCCATTGATGTGAGCGATGACTAGGGAGCCCCTAGAAAGGGCTCCAGGCTGTCTGTGTACCAGGCTTCTGTTAGGGACGCAAGTGTTGCCCTAAAAGTCTTTGTCATAGTAACACAAATATAATATGTTGGCGCCATATAAATAAAATTTATTATTATTATTATACTGCATTAGAATACAGAGATTGCTTATATATTATTAAACAAGCATAATGTAATACAGATTGGTTGTCCCACTAATAGCTGTTTTTTTCCTGCATGGACCATGGGAGATAAACATTGTATCAGGGCTGTGCAGTCAGTAGGCTCCATTTTTTCACAAACCGATACGGACTCCTTCACGTAAATCTGACACCCATGGTCAGTCAGAAGTAGTAAAGATCCTTTAATTTATTAAAAAGCCACTGATTGGTTCCTACGAAGGTAAATCCATAATAAACTACTGTGTACATCTAATTCATTCTATATTTAAAAATCCTTTTATTTTGAAGCCGGAGTCAGTAACTTTTTTCCCAAAATTGGTCCTGACTTCGACGCCACAGCCATTGAAGAAGTAACCATTGAAAAGTTCATTTATGGTAGGATCACACTAGCGTCGCTTCTCCATTGTTCTGGTCTGACGGGGGACCTGAACAACAGAAAGGCAGACTGCTAAAACACCAATTAAGCATGAAGCCCTGGGGGACCACATTGACCATAATGGGGTCCATCATTTTTAAACTGAAACCAGCAGAGGACTTTTTCCTGCACTGAGGACTTTTTCCTCCACCGATTTTCAACAGAGACCCCGGCACAGATGTGAACGTAGCCTTACTTTGCACAAACCTGTGCTTCAAAGTTTATATCTGTGTGTATGTTCAGGTGCTGATGCATTTGCTTGCTCAGTCACTCCCATTATTAGAGTAGCAGTCCTCCATTCACTGAACAGCAGCTTCTACAGGCTGCTTCTATGCCTGCTGGTCAGGGATATATGCATACAAGCACGCTCCTCGGGATTGAAATTGCAACACCGAGAAGGGCCAGTAGTAAGGTTAGTCAATTAAGTAGCCGGTGTCGCTAAGATCGGCAAGTGATCAGATTTTGAAGCACTTAGCTCCAAGCCAGGCGTCCAGCTACAGGGGTTTCATTGACCTGACTCCACTGCTCGCGAAGGCTTTCATGGTAAGACAGTAAAGGAGGCTGGAATTGAGGTCTATCCTCTTCAGCAATGAGGCTCACTTTTGTATTGGGTGCAGTGATAGCTTGAGAATGGTCTGGAGACCACGTGGATAACGCCATGAAGAGCCCTTCACAAGGGAACATCACTGATCTTATTCTCTGGATTATTGGATAGTAGCTGGACCCCTCTAGCCTTCATAGATACACCGGTAACACAGCTCGGTGTTATATTGATTTCGTTATGGAACCAGGGGTATGTACTTTTCACCAAAGTGTTCCAGGAGCCTTTGTTTCCACTCCAGGCTGCATGTTGTTCATGCTACCCTGAGCTGCTCTTGTGGCCTAAATATACTACCATGGCCTGCAGTCTCCCATTGAGCACATGTGGGGTGTCATTGGTTGGCAATTGTAAAGGCAGCTGCCAGTAGCCAATCTCGATGATTTGCGTGTCCATGTACATTGAGCGTGATATAACATTCTTCAGACAACCACTAATAACCTCATTCATAGCATGCCAAGTTGTGCAACTGCGGGGACTTTCCGCTCATACTCGATACTGAATAAAAGATCAAGATGTTTTGAATATTTTGTTTCCATTTTTTATCATTTGCCAAAACTTTTCCTGCTTGGTTTTGTAATTTCAATGTTGAGAAGTTTATATGTACGGCAGTGTACAGCCAAACTGTGCAGACTGTTTGTAAGGAGCAAGCAAGTACTATTCCTTTTCATTGCTCCAGTTAAGTGCACTTATTATCTATCAGCATGAACATTTAGTGGCGCTATTTATGGCTGCAAGTGAGGGCAGGAGCAGGACGTGAAATGTTCTAGGGCTATATTTACTACTGTCCGAGGGTGAAGAACACTGATGGTGATGTGGAGCAGGAGGGAGTCAAAGACATACTGGGGGAAATTTATCAAGACAGACATTTTGTATGTCCTTCTTGATCCCCTGTGAACAGAAATGCGCCAGATTTATTAAGGGACACAGATTGCAGTCAGTTTGCGGCACGTGTAGCCCTTGCCTTGCTTTCTTTGCATGTGTGTTGTCTGTGTTATGAGAGATTTTTATGCCAATCTGTCTTGCTTGGTACTTTACCATTTATTTTTATTCATAAATGCGGTCTTACTAGTATTACATTTCAGCAGAAATCATCTACAGTGTATTTTATCTTTAATAAACTTCTTGTTGTTTTCGGCAACTATTTGATCTCCCCATAGGCTGCGTTTTCCTTGTACCGTCTTTGGAATTGTCCTGTACTCCCAAGACATGCTTTTATTATTCGGATCATAGGTGTTGAAGAAGTTGGTGTCCAAGCTTCACTTGCAGTTCATGGCTAGGGGATAAGTGTCCGACTGCTGGGACTCTGACCACTGGGTCCTCCGGTGATCAGAACAGGGGATCGAAATTTCCCCTAAAGCCTCTTTATAAAGGAAATGGAGCACCAGTGCACTTGTGTGGCCGGCAATCCATTCACTGTTACGTTATATCGCCTGCAGCCCCTTAGCAAAGAATGGAGCACTGATCATACAAATGCACTAGTGCTCCATTCACGAGGAGGCTTTAGGGACCCTATCAGAGGCGAAAGGGTCCCACCCATAAATCTTCAAAATGTAGCTTAGCCCTGGTCTTAAAATTTAGCTTGAAATCCCTTCCGGTCCAAATTTATCTATGACAAAACCATAAGTATAAGGGGTCCTGTATGCTTCAAACGGTATAGAGCTATAATATGGCTCCAATACCATTCTGTATGACCATACAGTAACTGTTCTTATATAGATGGGGGGGGGGGCCGCTGTGTTACAATACTGTATGTAACTCAGATGTAGCTGGCCAGGCTTCTAGTCAGTCACAAAAGAGTCGAGAGGTGCTCATGATTCAGTGTCAAACACCCAGGGCTAAGACATCTTCACATTCTCCACCAGGTATAAGCGTCACACCGTGTAATAGTTAGCTCTTCTTTGCATCCTAGAATACTGTACCTTAACTTGTTTTCTAGGACCTTACAAAACAACAATTGAATCCAGACCACAAATTAACACAGACGAGCCCCAAAATTAATTCAGACCCAGACAATAACCTGGACTTTGGACCAGACCCCCTGGTTAATCTAGAACTCTAAATTAATCCAAACCTCCACACCAGACCACAGCGTTACTCCAAAATAAATCCAGAAATCAGACACTAAAATAAATTTACATGACTAAATGAATTCTGACCCCAGCCCAGATCCAGCTTTATTTCTCAAACTGTTGGAGAAAAAAATAAAGCTGCTCTGTGATGGGTAGCAATAAGGCTATGTTCACATGTAGCGGACATGCTGCAGAATTTTCTTAAGTATTTGCTTTTGGAAAGGATGTAGCGTATTACAGGATGAGATGAAATCATAAAAAATAAATCAATGCAGAAATTGATGCACGGTGCAGATTTACTATTGTAGTTACGACTAGACATTGGCGTCCACTAGCTAAGTATGGTGCGGATTCTCAGAAAAAAGGGGCATGGATTAAAGGTGCCACAATGCTCTAAAGTTTTGTCACCAAATTCTGGCACAAAGTAAGCCAACTAAAAGGTGGTATATCCATGTTTTTTCCTCTGGCTGAAAAAAAATCCCACTGAAATGAGTGGGAGAATTGGGAGGCATTTTTTTTTTTTAAGGTGGATACTGTCTCAAAAAAACAGACTGCAAAAAACTGTGAACATACCCTTAAGATATCAAAGATTTAACATCCAGCATCAGCCACTCTGATAATTCTTCCACGACCTCAGACTGCCTATCTAAGTTTACACTGTTGATCTATTAGTAAATGTCAGCCTTTGTGCGGATTTAGATGGCTTTAATAAATCATACTATAGATAGGCAGGCAGCACTCTCTTTGTAGGCCCATGGGTGGTATTCCCTGGGGGAATGGCTGGTGTCCCTTATATATAGCAGCTTGGTAGAATAATAGAACAGCTCTCTAAAAGTTTTCGAACTCACTAGTCAGTTTATTGCATACAAACACAAAAAAAAAAAAAAAAAAAATATATATATATATATATATATATATGATAACAATGGAAAAACATCCTACAGTTACTGAGCAACATTTCAGACGGACAAGCCCTTCCTCAGACTGTTAAAGGGCTTTTCCGGTCCCAAATGGACTAACAGGATAGGTCATTGGTATGTGATCTGTGGGGTCCAACACCTGAACCTTATGCAGATCAGCTGTTACAGAAGCCTGTAGGTGCCAGAAGCCGGTGCAGTGGACTGGGAGCACATGCTCAAGTAATAGGAATGGCTCTGCAGTTCTCTGAAACCAATGGTATACAGTGGACGGGGCTGCAGAGCTGCTGCTATTACTTGAATATGGGCAGCCTGCACATGATCCTGTCACTGCAGCAGCTTCCAGCGCCTCAAGGCGGCCAGAACGAGTGGGGTTTGAGTGTGGTCTGGGTATTGGACCCCTCAGATCACATACTGATGACCTATCCTATGAATGAAAAATCCATTTGGGGCCCCAAAAACTTCTTTATTGTCTTCAGTGCCAGGTGAAGGTTCTGGAAAAATACCCTGTACCTGTGGGAGGAGTAGAAGCAATCACATGATGCTGCTTCCTCTATCTGCACAAGTTGTGCACTTGTCTGTCCATCACATGACCATGGACTGATTTTTATCCCCTGAAAGTAAACAACGAGTGACAGCAAAACCGACAGGAATTGATACAGAAAGTATATTGAAAAATTGTAGAACTTTTCATTGTACAAACACTAATATGTATTTGCTGAAACTGGACAACCCCTTTAAACGTTTGGTAACTAGCTTAATCCAAAGTGTAGGTTTGGATACTGTAGGTGTTTGCCGGTAATATACAGATGACAGGACATTGATATTTGTTATTTTGCTTCAGTTTAAGGGGTGTAAAAGTTATAAGGAACCTAGGCGGAAATCTAGTATTAAAGCCACAAGTAGATAGAACCCCATGTTAGGACAAGACAGGGGCTCAAAATCGAGGACACTGTGGCAGAGGATGCAGGAGAGATGAATAGATCTTTGGATACTGCTGATCGGGAAATAGAGCTACTGAAACAAGAGCCTTGGGTCATGTAAACCGTCAGTATAGAGCAATAGTCTCAATTCTGTGGCTCTTCTGCTGTTGCCGTATGTCTAGCATGCTAGCAGTCATACCTTTACACCAGCTGTAGAGACATTTCATGATCAGTGGTGTAGAGCCTGGCTGGACGCTGTAGTGCAATATTGCTAGGACACACGGCACTCCAGTGAGCCAATGGCTGGGTTATATAGACAGGTAGGAGTACGGCCTATACACTACAGGAGTGACAGAACACAGAGGCAGCCATTAATACATGGAGCTATCCGCTTCTGACTCCGTGTAGTGTTCCCTATAGTATAGCTGGTCCATGTGGGGACTGGCTGTTGGCCCGCCACCGATCAGATATTTATAGACTCTTAAGACCGTAAAGACCCAGACAAATGTTCCTATTTAGCAAATTGACCTACTTTTCCAAGTTCACAAGTTACTACAGGTTATGTAAGGTTTTCTCTGGCCCTGAAACAATTTTTTATACTGATGACTTGTCATAGCTGGAAACCCCTGTAACAGGCAAACACTACAGCTGCGTGTTACTGGGCCGTACAGCAGACACTGACCAAATGATGCCGCCTTCTCTGACACTACGTAGCATTTTGAAGCCATTGGCCGACTTCCTGCTCAGCCCACCTACTCCACATAATATTGTTAATATTGAGAGCCCTGTAATAAAAAGCCCAGACACTTAACATTGTAAAAAAGACATGGGAATAAAAAAAACTTGTTCTAAAAAAAAAATAAAAAATTCACAAAACAGTAAATAACATAAATATTAACTCCCCTAACAACTAGTGCATTCAACTTAGCACATACTTTGTAGTGACTGTGGGTGACATTTCTATTAAATACTAACATATGTACACAATGACACCTAGAAAAGTTACAACTTCAGGAATGTGGCGAGACAAAAATCATAATTATTTGGGAGGAAATTGGTTAGGCCTTCACAGAAGATTCAGGTGACCCTAACCTTAGATAACATCTCCTGGGCTAGGTGGTACAGGCTTTAGTGACTTGCCTTTTTCTATTCGTGTCACCCATAACAGGCTTCAGAATTTTCTGTATCATGAAAGTGCGTGGACAAGCTTTCCACAAAGGGGGAAAGAAACTTTTGGTCTCTTAAATTATTTAGGGGAATGTGGAAGAGAGGAAATTCACATTGTTCCCCGGCAGGCATAGATGGTACTGGCTGTAGCTGGCCATGTGATCCTGTGCTAACCCATCAAAAAATAGAGAAAGGTGGAAATCTAAAAGCCAAGATGGACTATTTTTCAAAGCGGCTAGTTAGAAGTGCAATGCAAAAAGTAAGGCTATATTCACACGACCAAGCAGATTCGCAAAACCATGCGGGATCCATTTTCTTTCACAGACCTATTCATCTCAATGAGCAAATTTGTTTTTGTAAAAACAGACCCAAGAAAGCAATCTGTGAAAAGGTACTGCATGCACGGACAGCAAGCAACGCCGTCATGTGAATATATCCTAAATACAGCATGCATAAGGGGAATTCAGAGTATTATAGACCATGAGGCGGGGGAGCAGACATGGAAGTTGTGTTTCCGTTGAAGGTCGTCTTTAACCATAAAAGACCTTGCCTTGTTCACATTGGTGTTTTCCACTTTTTATCAGGGGTTCTGCAGTTTTTGCCAGCAACAATAGCCTAGTTTCAGCTCATTGCCCTAAAATACCAGAAACCTGATGAAAAGTAACCAGACCCGATTATAAGTCAGAAGGATCTAAAAGGATTCATTGGGATTCTTTATGAATGGCACTAATGTAAACAGAGTCTTAGGTGTCCATAGATATTAAGCAGTTCCTCTAAATAACCAAATACCCAATAACTTACACTGGGTTCACATCTGCGCTTGCATTACGTTCGGGGATTGCGTTCCCCTCTCCGCAAGCAGGACTTTTCTCTCCGCATTTTTCCACCTTTTTCGGGCGGAAACCGAGTGGAAACCACACGGACCCCATTATAGTCCGTGGGTTTCCTAAGGTAACCGCTTCTTTATGCGGATTAGGTTTCCGTTCGGGGGGGTCCCCAAGTGGACTCCCCGAACGGAAACCCGAACGCAGATGTGAACCTAGTCTTACACATTTAGCTCAGTGAGACACCCAACTTTGCACGGTGACTGGATCCAGTTGATCTGCCAACAATGTATAAGGTCTTTGGGCATATTTTATAGGGGACCACAAGTTATTTATATTGGTGTGTTTGTAACCGTGACGTGGATGCTTGTGGCAGGCCTGGACAAAGCACCGACTTCAACTCCTCTATTTTTCCACCGCCCGACTCTGACTTCTGCTCAGGCGCCAACCCCTTTATAAGTGGCTGATAAGTAATTGGTTCCTGTGAAAGTAAATATGTAACAAACTATACATATAATTGTATAATAAAATTGTTTATTATTTTTTTTACTTATTTCCAACTCTGACTCCACAGCCCTGGATTGTGGAATCAAATGTAAATATAAAAAGTTCACCCATCTAAGGCCCAGTTCACATCTGCGTTCGGGTTTCCGTTCAGGGAGTGGACTTGGACTCCCAAGCAGCACTTTTCTCTCCGCATGTTTCGTGCGGAAACCACACGGACCCCATTATAGTCTATGGGGTTCGTGGGTATACCCAGGTAACCGCTTTTTTATGCGTATAGGTTTCCATTCGGGGGGTCCCCAAGCGGACTCCCCGAACGGAAACCTGAACGCAGATGTGAACCCGCCCTTACTAGTGTGGCCTGTTTCAGTTTTAGTAAACTGTAGACATATCTGGTAAATCTTTTCAAATTGGGAAGTTCGCGCAATGTATATTCAGTATTCTAACAAATGTGTTCAGCCAATTTATTTTTATATAAAAAGGCTATCCAATCATTAAAAATCAAATTTATTGTGTAGATCATAAAAAAATTAACAACATTTGTCGTTTCCATGATCTGGTAAAGCATTATGACATTTACTTACTCATTATAGCGCCACATGGTGTTCAAAGTGTATAGCAAGGTACACGTCCGCCTATTGATCAGAGTGCTGGTGGACGTGCACATGCTCAGTCTCTGTCCAGGTCTCTGCATAGTGATCCTCTGTTTACTGCCGAGCAACCAATAGAAATGGCTTTAAGAAGGGATCTATTATCAGCTGCCAGAAGGAGAAGGAGACTAATTCTATCCCAAGCTGCCCACAGTAGCACAGATTAACAGCAACACCAAGGAGGGTCACATAGAAGCAAACATGATGAAAACAGTATTTTTTATGCTTTAAGTTACTGATATGAAAGTGATTCATAGGATAATTCCTTTTTAACATCTATTTTTTTTTCTCTCTCACAGGTACCAGTTTTCAGTAGTAGCCTATACTTGTCAAAATGAAACTTCTGAACCCATTTCGATATGGCACCTCTTATCAATGGCATCATCAGAAGTTGTGGTAAATCTTTGGAACACAAGGTACTTTTTGCAACTTCTTATATGAAAAAACCTAACTTAGTTTTAAAAAAAAAATAAATGAGCCGGTAAAATCCGTGTCCTTATTAATGTGGAGAATAACCTGCTGGCGCTCAGCCAGTCCTTAATGTGTTTTTAATTAGGAATTCCTTGTCCTATGACACATGTTCATGGAATTATAGAAAACTAACCGTACCTGTGAAGTATCTTGGTGTTTGCAAATATTTAAGTGGATTTAACCAGTTTTATTGGACATTGAAATTTGCTGTGTTCGGACTTGCGCACATTAAACAGAAGTGTATTTTTCGTGTAGCTGACATGGATGATGATGATGACTCCGGTCTTCTTGATATTATTGGGTGAGTGAACTACATTTCTTTCTATGCATTGAAGTAACTTCAAAACGAATAGTGTGGGTTCTTACACAGCAGTTTTTTGGGGGGAAAAAGCACTGCAGTTTGATGTACAGTTATTGATAAATCTGAATCTGCATCAAAAAAACTGCAGCGGCATTTTTCCAAAAAAGTGGGAAACTGCCCTTAGATAATTGTATTATTGAACTGATTGGGGCTACTCCTAAGGGCGTCATCTTAAGTGGTCATCGGGTTTTCACACTTTAGCCCCTGAACAGGGATCTATGCTGCAGGGAAGACTCCAGGTTTCTGTGTCTTAGTTAAATTGTGGCTGACCTAGGTGGTGTGTGTCACCCAAGAGGCAGACAATGTCAATGGACAAGCCGAGGTCAGGGCAGGTGGAGTTTGTTCGTCTCGGTACACATTTAAAGAGGATCTGTCATGTCCTATAATATTGCGAACCTTACATACCGCTGCAAAGTTGACAAGACTATAGAAGTGTACTGTCGGGGGGGACGTTCCTCAATGCCCAGCAATGACGCTGAGCGGTCAGGCCTGTCCCTCTCACAGTGCATTGAAACCTTTAGTTTCAGTACCGATATTTCTGCAAGCGGAGCACATACCTGCAAAACTGACAGTGCCCTGAATTTAGCACTTTGCAGTGGTATGTAGCAAGCATGATGTTAGAGGACATGAAAGGACCTGTGTGTGACACCACTATAGTGCTCATAACCACCACTATGAAAGAGATGGTGAGTAAGCACTGCTCCTCCTGGCTTGTCAACAATGCTGGGAGCTGTGGTCAGGTAAAAACAGCTGATCTAGGAGGGTCTCACCAGTCAGACGTCTGCCAATCCAAAATTTATAAGGGATAGGCCATCAGATTTAGAAAAGAGGATAACCCCTTAAATCTATCATTCAACCAAAATTTAAGGTATAAAAAAAAAAAAAAAAAAAAAAGGCTAACCCCATGCCAAGTTATAGAATAAACCAACTACTACCATCTTTTTGGGAGCCAAAACCAGGACATTTAATGTTTAGTTTTTTAGATATCCATATATATCATACCCCTATGTGTCCAGATTTTCCATCCAGATTTGGGGTCAGCAAATCCACAGCATGTTACTGTAGCTGCAAAGTGGATGAGATTTTTTTGTTGTTGCAGATTTTGCCGTGGCTTTTTAAACAGGTTATCTGGTTTCTACTATTGATAGCCTATTAGGATATGCCATCAATATTAGATTACACCCGGGATCCCCGCAGATCAACTGTACTAGGACAGCGTGGCTAACAGTAATGTTTACACGTCAAGAGCCGCTCTTGCTCACTTGCTATAAAAGACTGTGGCGGCCGGTGTATGTACTGCAGTGATGTCCCATACCCTTCAATGGGGCAGAGCTGCACTACCAAAACCCATTGCTATAGTTTTTACGGTGGGTGAGCAGCGCGGCTCCCAGATTGTAAACATTACTGGGAGCCACTCTGTCCAGGTACAGCTGATCTGTGGGTGTCCGACACCCAGGACCCATCAAATATTGATGGCCTATCCTTAGGATAGTAGAAACTGGATAACCAATTTAAACCAAAGCCAGGAGTGGATTGAGCAGAAGGTAGAAGTATAAGAACTTCCTAGATAGTTCCCATTCCTTTTGTACACAGCAAAATCTGCAACAAGAAAAACATGCTTTTCCGCAACGTGTGGTCTAAGCCAAACTGTTCCTGGCAACATCCCCGTCCTGTTAGTGACCCATATGGTAAATGACTTGCTGCTTCAGTGCCCAGGTGGGCGTTATTTGGCTCATCCTCTTTGTATCCTATGCCACAGTTCACTGGGTGTGGTCTCAGTGCTCTGAGAATTTACACAGACACCGTAATCTCTTTGGTTTCTTTGTTGTATTTTTGGCTGATAATACCTGTATATGGAGGTGTAGTTGCTGCTGTACAGGTATATGCAAGATCAGGTTCTGCCCTTTGTCTCTAGATCACTGCAGGGACCTTGTTTTAATATAATATCGCTTACAACCTACTGATGACCGATCTTGATATTGATAGGGGTGGGTTAGTAATAGATGAACTGAGTTTATTTTTTACAAAATTAAAATCTGCAATAACTTTTTTTTTCCCATGCAAAATATTCGCTTATAATATGTCTCCTGTAGTTTTTTTTAATAACCGGTAATTTTCCTTTTCTCTTCAAGGGACCCACAGGCATTGAATTACTTTCTGCATGGATCTGGTTGTAAATCAGTAAGTTGTTTACTTTTACTTTCTTTAACCCCTTAATGCTCAGCTCCGTAATAGTATGGCACTATCTTGTTGCAAGCACTGGAGCTGTGCCTGCCGCATCATTACCAGGGCCTGGGATTAGCTGCTGATATCCGAAAAAACTCCGGCAGCTTAACCCCTCAGATACAGTGATCAATAGTGACCGCCTCAGTTTCCTCACAATGAGATTGAGGGGTCGCCATGGCGGTTCAAGTCCCCTTGTGGGATAGTAAAAAAAAAGTTTTTATCGAAAAATCCCATCAACTGTATTCAGAAAACCTGCCCTGGCTTTTCCTGTTAATTACATATATTGCAGTTACCATTCCTATCTTTATTCCCGTTTAGTGACCCTTATTTACTTTTCATTCATTTTATCCTTCGGAAGATTTTAACCTTTATATTTCTTTACAGGCCAGTGAAGAGTTAACAAATACAGATTTTTCTGCATCTAATTCAAACTCCATTTTCGCCAATACTAATGTAAGTACCAAGTTGGGAGGAGTGCAGTAGTCTTAACGTACCAAAGCTGAACAAGCAGGCCATGCATAGTGCTCTGCTTTAGGCCCTATGTGCAAATACGGTCTGGAAAATCAGGACTGTATGTTGCCACATTGGTAGTAATCCTCGCAGATCCACTGACCTGTACTCTACATAGTACGGGACATTGGAGATGCATGGAGGCAGGGACTCCTAGCATCATAAATTACTATGATGCAAGGAGTAACGGTCTCCTGAGTAGTTTTGGAGTTTTGGGCTTGGAAATGTGGCCAATTGTGTGAACCCAATTTTCCACCCATGTGCAGGAGGCTTTTGTATTTTGTCTCAGAGACCAGATTTTGCCATTTGTTTGCATGAACAGTTGCCCACACAATACATAATGTGCAGGGTCTCTACAAAACTGTTCTTTAAGCCCTATGCAGTATGCACACAGCTTTATACAATTTTTGAGGGCCTATTATTGAAGGGGTAGTCCAAGACTCATGGGCAATGGATAGGTCATCAGCAACAGATCGGTGGGGGTCCGACACTCAAACCCTGTACGATCAGCTGATTTTGCTGACAGAAGCTATGTATAGAAGGTAGTGACAGGAGCGCTGCTGTACACTATACAACTTCCAGCTCCGTACACTGTAGCGGTGGCAGCGGGGAACTGCAGCTCTGCTTCCATTCACTTCAATAGAGCTGCTCCTTGCCTTATACCTTGTATAAAGCCTCTGACAGCCAAATCACCTGATTGGTGCAGGGTCCCTTTGTCAGACCACCACAGATCTGATACTGATAAAATATCCACAAGATAGGTTATCAGTATCCATTAGCCATGGGTATTGCACAACCCCTTTAAAAGTCAGACAGCTACAGCTTTCAGTACAGCTAGTTAGTTATGCCGACACACAGCAGCGAGACATTCATGAGGCACCAGATTCTCTCCAAGAAGCACTACTTTTAAGGGGAATAGCCCTGTCATATGTACTGGAACATGACACTTTTTTTATATGAACCCATGAGAAATAAACTTCATAAAAAATCGTAGGCACAAGGACTGAGAGTATGGTATAATTTAGCACTAAAATAAAGTAGATTGTTAGTATTTATTGTATGGTTTATTATTACAGACTTGTATCTATAGTTTATTTCAATAATTATAATATTTTCCTTTAAGCTGACCGATTCTAAGTCATCCATTAAAAGTGTGCAGAGTCTGACTGAAGAGGAATCCACAGAAGGACTTCAGCTGTCAAACAACATTCAGTTCTTCGAAGATGAGCTTGAATCTTCCTCTATCCCAGACCTCAGTGAGGACATTCTCCAGAAATCACTACAGGAGGCCAATATCACTGAGCAGATATTGGCAGAAGAGGCTTATCTGGATGCCAGTGTAGGCTCCAGCCAGCAGTTTACCAATGTTCCTCCTCACGCCCATTCATCAGCATCGCTCACTCAGGCTACCAATGCCGCTAGTTTCTCAGGTCAAACATTACATCCCATAGGAGTGACACATGTGCCTGTAGTCCCGCAGCAAGTAGGTGCATCATTTGCCAGCAATACAGTAGGTGTACAGCATGGTTTTATGCAACCTGTTGGAATTATTCCTAGCCAGCATATTCCTACCAGTAGTCACAGTGGTTCGGGACAGATCCATCTTATCGGTTCAATCAATAATCAGTCTCCAGTAATGACTATTAATAATCTTGATGGATCTCAGATTATACTTAAGAGTGGTCAGCAGGCACCTCCTACTAGTACAAGTGGTGGCGTACTTGTGCAGAGTCATACTCCAAATGGCAGTACAATGTTTGCCAGTCCAAACGTTAGTCCAGCTGGACAGCAAGTCACAGTTCCTTTCAATAGTGGAAATTTCCAAACTTCCTTACCTGTCCATAATATAATTATTCATAGAGGTCCAGCGCCAAATACTATTAAAGGCCCAGTTAATATTCAGCCAAAGCCTATGCAGGTGGGACAGCAAATGTCTTACAGCGTCAGTAATTTGGGAATACACCATCACAGACATCAAGGGGCGCATTGCAGTCCTGGAAATTCAGCACAAAGCACTGCATTGGGGCAGCAAATTCCTGCAACTCATCAACGTTCCCATAAAGCATCGAGCCAGCAGTCAGGTAGCAGCATTGTTATCCATTCTCCATTAGGGGACGCACACGCTCATCATAATCAGTTCCTCATTCCTGCAGGCCTTTCCATCAACTCCAGTTCTCTCCAGCATATTCAGGCCATAAATACCCAATTTGTCCAGACGCAACCTTCACACCTTGGTCCTCACCAAGTCCCTGCGGAACATATAATGCTGAGCAGAGGCTCGGGTGGCATGGTTAGGCCTAGCCAACATTATCCCGGGCAAATGTTACATAGCCCAGGAGCCGCTGTACAGCTTGTTTCCAGTCAGACGTTCTCGAATCCAGGAGGACAAGTCATTTTGAACCAAGGACCATCACAGATGGTTGGAGGACAGGTAGCACAAGTATCTCCTACACTTCTACATCTGTCACCTGGCCAAGGCAATAAAGCCCAAGGAGGAGGATCGACATCATCTGGTTGCTCAAACATGACAACGTCAAACCGGTTTACTGTTGTAAATCCGGGCGCTGTTCTTCAAGGTGCAGGACCATCATTTCAGAGTTCTGGATCTGGTGACAGTTATGCGGAACAGCAAAATGACAGACACCATCCTGTAGTGAATGAGACACATCTTTCTGGTTATAATGCTAAATCCAACAGCATGTTCTGCTCCAATACAAACTCTAAGCAGCCGTTCTCCTGCAGTCAGGTATGCTATTACTCTATATTGCAGCATGTTGTCCCACGGTTTATACAGTGTTGGTGTATGGTTTATATGGGGATCTGCAAATGCAACATTGTGCCCAAAAACCATCCCAGCAAATTCTGTGCTCCAAAATTTGCTGTGTTACAGAATGAAAGAACATTGAAAATTAGATGATTTTTTATTTATTGAGAAAGTTTTGGGTAAAGTTTTTGTGTAGACAGTATATGTATATATACTGTAAAATGGTGTTCTGCGGCAGACATACTTTTTAGGCTAGGTTCACACGAAGATGTGAACCTAGCCTTAATCTGTTTTTTTTTTTTTATTCTTTTTTTATTTCAGAGTCAGAAGAAAATTCTTAATCATCATTCTGTAGGTTCATTAATGAAAAACCAAGAAGGGCAGTCCAATCCAGCAGGTATATTGTGCCGTTCTTTCTCACTGGTGGTTCAGCATTAAGTGTAGTAGTTAGGGTTAAGAGGGTGTTCCAATTTTTTTTTTTTTTTTTTTTTTTAACTAGGTAGGTATTAAATACCAAACCGTATATACTCACTTGTCTGTTTGGTCGGGAATCCAGCAGAGAGTCTCCATTTGAGTCCTTGGTCTTCCTGACTTTTGGCCCGCACAGCAGAGCGTTAGCCAATGATGTTTTATGCAGTGGAGTATATTGTCACTTCACCGCACTTCTACCCTGCCTGTAGTGACTCTTACATCCCCTTACAACAACAATAATCTTGAAATCAGAGTCAGCATGTAAAGGGCCTTAAGGTCACTATTACAAGTGACAGTCACATGGTTTACTTCTAATTTCCTTGGTTTTGTAGAAGAGTCAGGTAAAACAATGCACTTCACCTGTCCTTGCTGCAAAACTGTGTAAATAAGTGGTAAACAATGTGCAATTATTACAGCTTAGCCACACTGTAATAGCATTGTTAGCCTAAGGAGGAACTATACCTCAATAGCACGAAAAGATATAAAGTGCATTTTATTCTTGCAGATCACAGTGCTGGGAGTAAGCATTTGCATCATCATTTATCATTGTCAAAAGAGGCTCTCATGGGACTGCAGAACACCAAGGTAATCACTAAGAATATTTATTATGTTCAAACTTCACAGTATGTACTGTATGTATGTAATGTGTAATGTCTGTATCTCAAGCTTACACTTTACCCTGCTGAGAATCTCCGTTTTAATATGAGATTGGGGTTGTGAATTTATCTGCAATCCGGCTGGAGATATAGACATTTACAGACATAGTCGGAGTCACAGTGGGTATATGCAGTTCCAAGTTCTGACTGCTTCTTGAGATGGCTGTATCTCTGACTGGATCGTCGATACAACACTTGCGATCATAGCGCAAGGAGGATTGCAACTTCCTTTCCTTGGTCATGCAGCCATGCAGGTGTGTTTAAACTCCTTTAACTTATTCAACACAGACAGCAGTTGTGAAGGGTCAGAATGCACATTTAGGCCTCATGCACACGATCGTGTGCAGTGTACAGGTCAGTAGAAATGGTACGGATGACACACAGATTGCTATCCATGTGTCATCCGTGATTTTCACTCGGCCATACAGTGAAATGAATGGACCAAACCACAAATACAGACAGGTATAGGACCAGCTCCATATTTTGCGGCTCTTCATTACGGCTCGGACACACAGTCGTGTGCATGTGGCCTTAATATTTAGTAGAAATTTAGATTAGAGACTACTAGATAACAGATTACAATAGCAGCATAGGACATAATATAATAATAATAGTCCTTTAATAGTCCCACAATGGGGAAATTCAGTGTGTTACAGCAGCAAAGATAAGCAGATACAAATACAACATGTACAGGAATGTTCCAAGGTAAGAGGCATGGGTGTTACAGGGTGTTTGTACTGGCTTACAATTGCTTAAAATTGAAAACTTTTTGTAAAACTCTTATTTTTTTTTTTTGCTCTATTTTATTGGTAGGTTGAAGGTCGCCCTGGTTTGCTGAAGAGGCCAGCCACAAAGCAACTTACTAAAGAAGCTCTGTGGGTTGAAAGTTTTGTTGTCCTTCATTTCAGTACAAGGATTGTGCTATAAAATCATCAATGTCCATTTTTTAACCTTTTTCTCAGATTTCTTCAGCATCTGCGTAAAGATCAGGAACGTTCCCTGCTACCAGACAGAAGCCAATTCCAGTCCTTGAACAATGCGTGTGAAAGGCTTTTCCCATACCATGTATTTCAAGGATCCCTGCCAACGGAAGAGGAGTTACAGCAAGGTACAGTAGTTCATCGCTAGTCGCTATTCTATGTTTTTTTTTTTTTTTTTTATAAAAATTTACAGCACAAGGAGAGACCCCTTTAAATAAAAGTTTCTACAAGTTGACCTTAATGAATTTGGTGGGTGCCCCCTCTGTGGAAATAACTATGAATGATGGCCGATTCCACTGTTTGTAGCAGGAATGGATGACCATCTGATGTGTATGGGAGTGTCCTGACTCTTTAGCGACAGATGTAGGGGAAAGAATGGTTAGGCGAGTCAGTCTAATCGATTTTCAAGTGAGACAGAAGTGTCTGACAATGGGTTACTCAGACTACTAGGTTATGTCAGCACAGTGGAATCTGCTGCTGATTTTCAGGTGGATTCTGCCCAAAATCAGCAGCAAATTGCGCAGGATGCTGCTTGATCTTGCCACAGATTCTGCTGCTGATTCAGCCATGGAGACCGTGGTGCAGATTGCTGCCTCATATATTCCTCTTCATTTTCCGCCATGTGAACCTCCCTTTACTTCTAGCCTTGTTTCTTGCACTGAATATACCGGAGTGCAAGGTTCATTTCTGCCTTTCTTTTAACACATATATGAAATTGTTATATCAGTGGTATTTTGGCTGCTTTTAGTGTTTACCATTAAAGTAAGTTTTAATTATTTTCAGTTCCCTCATCTCATATATTTATATTTTATTCTATTGTAATTGCAGTGGACAATGAATTTGAGTCTGCGGCTACACATCTTTTAAAGAAGACCCAGGCAATGCTCAACAAGTACCGTTTGCTGCTATTTGAAGATGCAATGGTATGTATTCTACATAAAATACACAAAATGTTATTATGCATTTCATTATGGTTGCATGTTAAAGGGGTTATCCTTTTTTTTTTTTTTTTTATTTAGGATGCTCCATCAAAATTAAATTGGTAGGGGCTGGCCCCATTACTGAGTACACGTTTGAAGGGATCAGGGCACGCTGGCAACTGTCCCTATTTTTTTTATCCTTTATACTTTTAGTAGCATGTGCCTGGTGGTGAGCAGTGGTAAAACATCCTCAGAACCCCGGCTTGAAGAGTAGATACAGTAGAAGTAATCCAAGATGGAGCAGAAACAGTCTAGCAAACACAGGTGTAAGGGCCAGGAAACTGAAATAAGTCAAAATATTTGAACAGGTTGTCCTGCATAAAGAAAAATTACATGCAAACAGCAGAGAAAGGATACTTGTGTGCATCCTCCCCTCCGTTCTTGCTGTGGGTTGACAGACACCTTCACCACTCTGTATACAGAGCAGCTGCAGAAGCAATGTCACGTTGATGGGACCGCTGCAGCCAAAACATACTGTCAATACTGCAGCTTAGAACTGAAATAATTGGGAGCTGATCTGCAGTACCTGGTTTGACCACTAAACAGAGAACAGCGCTGTCTTCTTCCTGCTCCATTCCGCTGAGAACAGACGATCAATGGGGGTGCCAAGTGTTGGACCCCAACTATTCTGATATCATTGATCATCAGGATAGCTCATCATTATTTTTAGCCTGGAAAACCCCTTTAAGTGTGGTATTAATCTATTACTCTATTGTCTGTGTTATTACTTTAGCGGATCACACCTTCCGCAGAGATGGTAATGTTAGATAGAATGTTCAACCAGGAAGAGAGAGCCATGCTCACACGTGAAAAACGGATGGCATTGGTCGACCCGGGTGAGTTTTATACCACAAGCTGTGAAAACAAGATGAATTTCTTTTCTGCTTGTTAGTATATTTTCTATAGTTTGCAGTAAGTAAGTGACATAATAACAAATGAATAAAAAAGGAATAAAGACTGTATAAAGAGAAATCGGAAAGCTCTCCAATCATTGTCAGCCGCTCCTGAAAGAGAAGGTCTATGTCTTAAGGTATATTTTTCTTTTATTCAGAATTATAGTAAACCACTTGGTTATAGAAGACAGAGGGGTGTGACTGTGTAAAAGTGGCCATACACATTAGATGAATTTAGGCCAAACTGTATTTTTGTCCGGATCTTCCAACTATCCAACATGGGTGGGGTGATCCCAAAACTTCCCCGATGGCAGATGTCAGGAAAATGAAGGTTTGAGCATAGTGAATTGCAGCATGCTAGGCCTTTGTCCTTAAGGGAGATAAAGTTGTTGCCTGAGGTGTCTGGTAGTAGCTTATTCACCTTTCCCTATTGAGCTAAGCTGAGCGTACAAGTATATGGTGGTGGTTAGGAAGAATAGCTATTGGTCAGATTCTCATTTAATCTAACGTTTATGGTCAGCGCGATATAAACATGCTTGTAGATATTGGGGGAGAAATGTTAACTGTTCACTGTAACTGACTCCTAGGAAGACCAGATTAAGAAAGGGCCATGACCGTCTGTGTGACCACATGACAGACACATTAGTCCCATATGAGGTCAGATGGTAGTTTTCAGGCAGCTAAAATATTTCCTTCCCCAAAAACTTAGACACTTCAGTTTTGTCTCATTATGTTGTCTGGAAGATCATCAGTTGTCTATTCACACACAGTGTCTTTCCTTATCCTGCTTTTTACATTCTTCAATAAGTCGCATGATCACAGTGTGACCTCTTTTTTTTCTAGCATGGGTTGCTGTGCAAACAGGATGTCTCTCTCTCTCTGCTCCTGCAGATACTATTGAGAACTACCCCTTCTGAATTGCCTCTTCTGTCTACATGCCTCCCTGCTCTTCCTCTGCCTTTCTCACTTGCTGCCCTTAGTCGTGCCCCCCCCCCCCCCACGGTCTCACAGTCAGGTCACCATGCCCCCCGTTACCTTCCCCAGTGTTATCAGCAGCAGTTGTTGCAGCTTTAGAAGGACCTTTGGTGACATCATTCTAACAATGTAAGGCCCAGGAAGGTCCACTGAGGTTTGCAGAAACAGGAAATCGCCCTGGGTGATAGCTTGAGAAATGGCTTATTTTGAAACTACTTTAATGACTAGCTAACTAAACTGGAGTGTCGCTTTAAAGGGAATCTGTCAGGTCAATCTGGGACACTAAACCACCCACAGGTCCTTATAGACCTGGGGTTTAGTGTCCCAGATCGCCCTGTTGTAAGGCAATCCGCAGGCGCATTAAAAATAAAAAACCTTTATACTTACCTAGAGAAGGGTCCGATGAGCGCTGTTTGGCGAGAACAGTCCGGCTTATTCATGAGCTTCTTTGTTGGCACGCCTCCCGGCACCTGTGCAGTTCTTCAGTGAAGCAGAAGATGGACACCCTGGCTTCACTGCATAATTGCCGGAAGTACGGGGCATGCGCACTGAGGCCGAGGTGTACTCCTCTGGCTTCATTGAAGAACTGCGCAGGCGCGGGGAGTACAGCGGCAGGGGGAGTATAAAGGTTTTTTATTTTTAATGCGGCCATGGATTGTGTTATAACAGGGTGATTTGGGACACTAAACCCCAGGTCCATATGGATGTGTGGGTGGTTTAGTGTCCCAAATTGCCCTGACAGATTCCCTTTAAGAAGTCTGCTTTAAAAACAACAATAGTGTCCCAAGTAATAATCTATATCCTCTTCCCACAGATGGTTATCTGCAAGAGTTTTGTTGCATTAATAAATTTCTAGAAGGTTCTTCAGATGAGAAGGTTCTCAGCAGTCAGGATACGGACGCAGATGTAGACCCGACCTTATCAGACACTTCTCCGACGGTTGATGATTCTAAAGAGACCATTGTGGGTAACGTACACGACACCCCATTATCAGTGCCTAAAAACAATTCAGCATCACATAAACCCAATGACACCTCCGAGGATAAAGAGCGCCTTAATACAGATAGTAAGTTGAAGAATACAAGTCTTTTACCACAAAAACAACTTTTCGTAAGCCTTTATAAACTGAAGCGTAAGTACACTGAATGTTCTTCAGATCTCGATGTTTCTTGTAAGAAGCCAGACCCGGTTGCCAATGCTCCAATGACCATTCCTGTATGTGGCTCAAACGAGACGGGTGATGTAGAACATCTCCAGGGTAAAGTGGCAGGACCTTCTCAAGACTCTGCCTGCAAGCCAAGTGACGTTGCTATGAGCCCTGGAAAACCTTGTAAAACTTCAACGCCTAGCGAGACCGTAAAGGCGACCGTCAGAAATGTCCTGGAACTTAAACTAAGCGCAAAACACTTTAAAAGTGACACTTCCAGCAGCAATTCAACAGAATTACAATATGTTAAAGCATCTTCCCCGACGTTGGAGGAAAACTGCCCAGACAAACCCATTTCTGATGCCAGAGAAGGGGCGGCAGAAACAGACTCTGTTTTAGAAGCAGCTGTAAATAGTATATTAGAGTGCTAAAGGACAATGTTCACATTTGTCTGTGGGATGCATGCCACCAGTGACTGGAGAGCAATAGTGACTTTATTCACAAGCCAGATTGACAACGGTGCACAGCAGCTTGGGGTAGCCATTACTGAATGAAAGCAAGCCTGCTATAGACAATCAGGATGGATCTGGAGCAGCAGGTCTCATTAGTAATACAAGGATTTACACTATATTTGTTCTTTTTTTTTTTGCACATTTTCATTAAAGATGCAATCTCTATTGCAAATCTGAAGCAGCCTTATTTCTTCAGTATCAGATGAGTTACATAAAGTAAAGTTACATACAGTAATGAGTCACATACAGTAAACTCCTAAATTGCAATGTGGCCAAAATGGCCGACACAATTTTTTAGTTATTTTTAAGTACACCGAGGTTTTAGAAAAGTGGTCTTGTGCGCCACCCATCCCTTCTTCATCATGCGACCTTTTATGCTTGTTATGCTTCCCAATTCAAAGTGGATCTCAGTGCTGCCCCCTTGTGGTAGTAAATCAGGCCTCCACACACCAACTTCATGATGAGCTTGTGCTTATACATAGAAGCTAATAAGAGGAAGCAGATCTGCAGTATAAAGCATGGTATAGAGAAAGAGCTGCAGTCTTTGCCTCTGATGAGACAAGAGGTGGATTTCAGACTACTTCAAGATCTAAGCCAAGTTGGCGTCACAGATTATAGCCAACACAGAAGAAAAAAATTAACAGGTAAGGCTGGGTTCACATCTGTGCCAGGTGCTTATCTGGCGCAGATCCTTCTAAAATTGCCAGGTGATAAAATCCTGCAAGCCTGACTTTTTTGTCTGACGCTTTCAGTTAAAAATAATGGACACCCGACGGACCTCATTATAGTCAATCAGGTCCCTTGGACTTAGTTGGTGTCTGCTTTTTTACTGGTCCGTTTGTCCATTCTTATGGTTCTCCAACGGACCAGAAAAACGGACACCCGGTGTTAGTGTGAACCTAGCGTAAGCAATACACACAAGGTGATGACTTACATTTTACTTACAATTATAAGCCCACCTTAAGACATCCCCTTTCAGGTTGGGCCTACACTTTTTGTTTAGGACCCAAAATCTGATTTGAGAGATTGCACCTTTACTGAAATGTCATATAAGTGTCCTACTTCAGATGATAAGCCGTTTCCTTGTATCATTCTACAATCAGAATAGATGAGGAGGCGATCACTTTATATGTAACGTTACATGTGCTTCATGTATCAGCAGCGTCTTGTACAAGTTGACTTTTGGATGGTTTATTGTGTGTGATGCACATGAGAATCGTAAGCAATACATTGACTGTGTGTAGCCGTCATACACATGTGATACTCACAAAAGGAGAGCATAGCAATAGATAGAGTCCTGGGTATTACTCATTACCATGTTAGGATCGCAAATTGCTAATTCATCCCAGAACCGGTGGTCATGTGACCAGAGCTGGCCATAGATATAATGGTAACGGATCACCCGTAAATGATTGTGAATGGTTAAGAACGGGGTACCAAAACAATGAACAATGGTTCTATGAAAGGAGGAGGAAATTTAAAGGGTTTTTCCCAGAGTCATAGCTTATCCGATGAGGTCGTAAGTGTCTGATTGCTTTATGGCTTACCATTAGGACCCCCAACTACTATGAGAACAGGGTTCCCATGTCCTCCGTTTGCAAAGATGACCAAGTACTGTACTGGACTAAGAAATGGCAGAGCATATGCTCCATTGAAACATGGGACCCCATTCTCATAATTGGTAGGGTGCCAGTGATGGAACGCCCAGCAATGAGACAGTTGTCACCTATCCATAGAGCAAAGACAAAACTGATTCTTGCTTCCTCCATCTACAACCTGTGTTATGGGCATAATTTCTTTGTGCCTATTTCTGCCATACCTTTTTGCCATGGCGGACAATGGGTTCACGTCTGCATCGGAGTCTCTGTTGGAGACTCCATTACAGAGTTTGCCAAAAATTGTCAGAGATAAAAGCCCTGCATGGAGGATTTTTTTTCCTACACTGCTTTCAGTTTCAAAACGATAGAGACCTGACGGACCCCATTATAGTCAATGGGGTCCTCTGGGCTCTGTGTATAACCACTGTTTTAGCAGATTGGCTCTCCGCCGTTTGGGTCCTGGTGCTAGTGTGAACCTAGTGTAAGGATCTTAAGATCCTCAAAGCATCTAGGCAGTATTCTTAAAATTCCAAGTGCAGTGATCTCTTTTCAGTTGGTAGAAGTAGATGGTATGGGAACTAAATAATCGTTGTGCCGCCATGTCTTTTGCCTATAGATGATCATTAGAGATGAGCAAAGTATTCAAAAACTCGATTCGGCAACTTCGCCGAATTTCGCGATATGATTCTATTAGATCCAAATTAAATAGCGGTGAATCGCTTAACAGAAACAGCTATTTATTGGCTGCAGAGAGATGGGGTGGGCATCAAAATGGCGGAACCCCTTGGATGCCGCGGTTATGTTTGACCAGGGCATCCAAGGTGAAAAAAACCCCAATCGGTTATGGAGCAGGGTGTTAGGTGTCAGTTACAGCTAACACCCTGCTCCATAACCGATCGGGGGATTTAACACCTTGGATGCCGCGGTCAAACATGCCGTTGGCACTCGCGAAGGGGTTAAAGGGATGTGACATCACAGGGCTGGCTGCTGATTGGCTGCAGACAGCGTTCCCAGAGTTCCTTGCCCCATGTCCTAATATGTACAGCAGCCATTTTGAACTAAATACGAATCGGTAGCACAAAGCGTGAGGAAATTCGGATTCGATGCGAATCGAATATTTCCTGAAATTTGGATCGAATTCCACTTCTGCAGCTTCAATTTGCTCATCTCTAATGATCATGTGACCTCTGGAAAAAGCAGAGATACCACTTACGTGCCATTACCTTCCATGCTATTTGGAGATGAGTGCATGTCCTAGCGATATGCCGTCAGTCTTTATACCCCTGCAGCGGAAAGGAATGTTAACAATTTTTTTGCAACGGATTAAAATATATTTTGTATATCTGTTTTTTCAGATAACCTTCCATGTATGCACCTGTATCGATAAGTGTCCCAATAATAAAAAAACAAGCAAACATTGGGCCCTAGTCGGAACAGAGAAAAAAATCTGTCAGTCTATGGCCAGCTTATGTCACTGTACTGTATAAAAAGTTTCCCCGGGATCCTGGTTCATAAAGCAGAGCCCGATGGACTCGGTGGCCTTAGGCACATTTAGGCACCTGTACACATACTGACAGTGGTGACTTTACTAAGGATTCACCTATAACTTTACTGTTTATAAAATATCAAAAATTCAGCCACAAATAGCCCATCTGCGGGGTCTTGAAAAGCACGGCTGTGTCCGTATGGATGTTCTGTATGAATTTACCTGTGATGTGTTTTCTATGGGTCCACTGCTTCTGTGTCACTCAAAAAATGGCACTGGCATACTGTAACTTGCCCAAAACAGTCAGTACTGTCTGCCAAGTCTGATCATAGTTCAGTACAGGGTTAAGTGGTGCATACACTTCATCCCTAAAGTTTCTGATCTGATGCGTACTGGGTCCCCCGCTATTCCGTAATTCCTGCACCCTCTAGACACACAGGATATGGCTGCTTAGCCAATCACAGGCCGTAGTGGTGACCCACATTGGCCATTGATTGGCTGAGTGTTCATCCCCTGTATATTGAAAGGGAGTAGATACCGGCGATGGACATGGAAGGCCTCGGAACAGAACTAAACCTTTTCAATGTAGATAAGATAATCAAATAATGACGCTTCGATAATAGGTCAGTGTCCTTTTAGACTCTGTTCACACCAGTGTTTCTAACTGAGCCATGGCAGCTACAGTGTAACTGATCTGTTTCCCATATACTTTTAATTTTTCTTAATTAATTTTCATTGCAAGAATAGCTTTGCCTATAGAGTTTTTGCTTGCGGTCAAAAATACCAGGAACACCAGCACGTGGCCTAAGGGTATGTTCACACAGTCACATTTATAGAAGCTAGAAAATTCTGCTCCAGGAATTCAGAAGCAGAATTTTTCCACTTTACCAAATCTGCAAATTCCGTGTCAAATTCTGCTCCAGCCAGGCAGTATTTTTCTGCCTGATCGAGCATGATGCTTTTTTTTTCTGCAAGCTGAAAAAAATCTGCATCTGCCTCCCGCTGAATTGACTAGAGGCATATTTCATTCGGAATTCCTCCACGTGAACATACCCTTAAGCTTTTTTTTAAAATTTCCATCAGAGCTTCCAGTATTTTTTCATTAAAACCTGACATGCCTCATAATAAGTTAGATGATCCCTCAGGATTCATCGGGATCCATTAAAAAACAAATCGCGCTATCATGGCTTTGTAATGAAAGAATGAAGTGTGAACTGAGTCTAATACATTACTCTCTGTCTAGATCTAAGTAATAAAGTTATAAAAGTCTAAAGTTTCAAATAGTTAGAAAACACTCCCCTATGTAGCTTTTAAAGCCCATCTAACTGGTATTCAAGAGGCCTGGCAAGCCTAATCAGTTCCCTTTAGTTAAAGGGGTTTTCCAGGCTTAATAATGGATGACCTATCCTTAGGATAGATCATCAATTCAAGATCATCCTGGCTCTGACACCCCCTCTGAAGAGGCCGCACTACACTACGACCTCTTCATTACTTACCAAGCACAGTGCCGCACATTGTATAGAGGCCGTGCTTGGTATTGCAGCTCATTTCAATGGGACTGAGCTGTGAACTGGCCATGAGACTGATGAATGTGACGTGACATGGCCTGTAAAGCATTAGCCGCTAACTATTCAAACAACTACTCCGTGGTTCTGGACCCTACTCATCTAAGGATAGGTTATCAGTTACTAAGTCATGGAAAATCCCTTTAAGCTCCACCCCCGTGGTTGTTTCCAGTCAGACCTGGAGAAGGTGAATCTCTAATTTCTTTGCCAGATTTCTGCACGATTGTGTCTTTTGACTGCCTATATAAATCTTTCAGGCTGAGTAGCTTTGTATTTTCCTTAATGTTTTTTGTTTGTTTTTTTCTTATTAATTTCAAGGGTTTTTTTTTGTCCTTTTTAAAAAAAAAAAGTTGTCAATAAAATGCAACAAGCTGCAGACTGTCAGGATTTCCCTCATACCGCACCCCGACCATTCATATTTCTATGGTTAAATGGTATAACGTCCAGAACTGTTTAGTGTGGGACCGTAATGGGCACATGCAACACCCACTAATGTAAAAAGTATACAGAATTGTCCACATTTTTGAGAATTGCAGCATCTCTTTCTATAGGTTATAGAAAATCACCTCAAACAATCCTTGCATGATGTGACACATTGCAGATTTATTACAAGTACAATATTTAGTGTAGTCTATGTATGGCATTGTATGGTGGTTGGCAGCTGCTTAGTGTCATGTCTTTTTCCTATCTGTGTAGTTTACATAAGCAAATATGGAGGATCGCTAATCCTAAAAGTCACATCTGGTATAGTATACGCAAATTTTTTAAAAATCTACATGGGTCAAAAAACCTGTACCGATCCATTTCCTAATGTTTCTCTATAGGGGTGACTGTTCCCTTTGTACAATCTGTTACAATCCCTTGTATGGACATAGATGATAAAGTGACAACATTTATTCTGCCTGCAGCCACCAGTAGGGGGAGTTTATGTACTCACTGTATACAGAGCTATATAATAGGTGAATATACAGTAAGCATATAAACTCCTCCTAGCGGCAACTGCAGGCAGGCAGAATTGTATTATTTAAAGGGGTTTCTTACAAAACAAAAAAATGAGATGTTTAAATATCCAATAGACTGTAGGCATGCTAAGCTGCAAAGGAATTTTTTCCCCTGACATGGGGTAATTGGCATCGGTCTCATGGGGCTTTTCTGCCTTCCTCTGGATCAACACTGAAGGGTTATAGGTTGGATTTGATGGGCCTGGGTCTTCTTCCAACCTCATCCAGTATGTGCCCATTACCCGTCTCTCCAGTTCCCATCTTTACCTTTCAGTGTCTTGATACACACAAGAAACGTATGGAGATGCCAGATCGGCAAATCACAAGGCTGAAGAGTCATTTCTGGATAATTGTATGACCGAGCAGCATCGAAACCAAATCAGTAAGGGATCTTTTTTTAGAAGTAATAGTAGGGGCATCAGAAACATTTTTCAGGGTACAGTAGGACCACCCAGGACGTAAATTTCCACAGAAGCGACACATTGCAGAGCCACCAACCAGATTTTCTTTCCTTAGGGGGGAGAGGGGGAGTCCGACACCCAGGACCCCCACATATCAGCTTGTTGGAGAGACGGCAGCGAATTGGGTGTCCACTGCAGCCGCTTCACTGAATATTAAACACAGCGCCACACATATCATAACTTCAGATGGGCGAACCTCTCAGGATTCATATCCAAGATTCGCTTCAGTTCAATCAAGTTCGGTACGAATCACACCTTAAATTGGCTTTAATTAATTAGACGGTCTTGGGGCTCCTAGGAATCTATCCAATTTCTAGCTTTCTAAGGCAAACACGGCCGAAGTGATGTCAATGTGAAAGTGACCTTATTATACTCCGGGGTCTCTTCAGATCCCATAGTATAATAGTTGGAGGCCCAGGGAAGGTGTAAAAAACAAAATAAAACATTCATACTATCCTTCCGTTACCTTTTTTTGGTCCTCCTCGTGGCGTCTGGCGCTCTCTCTTTGCCTCCTCAGTGAGGTCATGTGTCTGGGATCACATCTGAGGCCTGTGATGACGCTCAGAGTGCCAATGTCACCACTGAGACCCTAAGATGACGATACCCCAGAGTATAACGTGGTGGCCTTTTTAATTCGCCGTATACGAATCTCCATTTGTTTTGTCCAAAACTGAACAATTTGGAATATTCGGGTTCACTCATCTCTTATCATAAGCGTGTACTTGGTATTGCAGCACAGGCCCATTCACTTGAACCATGTGACCAATAAATATGACGTCATGGCACAGGGAAGAGGACGCAGCCTTCATGAACGTTGTGGCTTCCCAGGTGTCGGATCCACCACAATCACATAAGGATAGGCCATGAATATGCAAAACCCCTTTAAAAGCTCATCCACTTTGCTGCTATTGTCATACACTGTGGATTTTCTACCTACAAGTCTGGATGTTTCACATCCTATCAGATCAGATAATGACTGGACGTAACTATTTTGACCGTCCTGAATTTTCCTACATGTTTGGTTTACTGGTCTGTATATTTGCTTTCTATACCTGGGATTATGCTCTTGAGAAGGTGACCGGGTGACCATATTGCTCTCTCCTAGGTGGGCAACCTCAAGTACATTGAAACATTGAGGGAGAAGGCAGCTACCTGGGACAAAGTATAACTAATAGGGGATTTACAAGACTTCCTTGAGTACTTATTAGTTATGTTTGTTCCCAGGCAGCTGATACTAACCTATCATAAAAGAATGGGATTTCTGTTTTTTCCTATTACACTGTATATACTAAGCAAATAAATAGGGCTCGGATAGATTCCCTTTATTTACTTTCATCATACGCTGCCTTGTTACATTGACCGATTCTGTTTAGTGAGCAGATATACGGTCTATTGTCTCGTACCTGCTTTCTTGGGTTAGGTCTTTGCAGGTCTTCTGGCTGTAGTTAGAGGTATAAGAAAGGCTCTGGGATAAGAATGTAAGTGTGAGAACCATGGCCTTCATCAAGCTTCACGTGGGAGATTTTTGTACGTTCACATTGACATTTTTTTATTTTATTTTGTGCCAAGTTTATGAAAATGTTTGGATTATTTTGTAACATTCCAATGATATAAAGGAAATGTCAGTTTTTTACTGTATATAGTCGTTTTATATAAATAATTCTAAAGGGGTACCTGGTCATGTGATGAGATGTATCACAGATGATAGTGAAGACAAGGCTTGGGGTCGGATGTTGGTCTTTTATTAAAAGGGTCGTTCCATGATTAACACTTACCGTTATCTAGAAGATAAGTGATGACTATCGGATTAGTGGGAGTCCAACTGTTGGCCCCCTTCGATCCCGGAAAAGGGAGTCCCACATCTTATAGACTATGGGACTGCTGAAGATAGCACTCTGCTTGACTGTCTTCAGAAGTCCCATAGAATTGACATGCCCAAAAGCTGCTGTATTTGAACAGGGTTCCCCCTTTCACATCATTGGTCCTACTGATCAGACACGTGTCACCAATTCTGTGAATGGGTGGTGTTTTTGAGGGACCATGTCAGTTCAAGGTAGGAGGAGAAAAATGGTAACCGGTCTAAGGCCTTATTCACACGAACATAAAAAATGGCCATGTGATGGCTGTTTTTGCAGTGTCCATCACACAGCCAATGATTTCATTGTGTCTATTCACATGTCCGTTTTTTTGACTGTCTATTTTAATAGACAAAAAAATAGGACATGGACTATTTTTGTCTGTTTTCACAGATCCCTTAATAAACCATGAAATAGGTACCAAATGGATGCAAAACGGCTGTGAAAAGAAACGGACCATTACAATGTCTATCATGGTCATTTTGTCAGTGTTCATGTGAAAGTAGACTAAGGCCTTATTGATACATTGCAGATTTGGTCAGTATTTTGCATCAGTATTTCTGAGCCCAAAACAGGATAGGATTGTACTGTATACACAGAGGAAATAGAAAATTCAAAGATTTATACTTCTTCTGTTTGCATCCTGTTTGGCTTAACAAAACTCATGCAAAATATTGACCAAAGATAAAATCCCATTGAAATGAATGAAAATTTTAACGGATTTGTGACGGTTCTGCTAGTGTCCGTTGCTAAAATCTTGGAATGGACAATAGCGACAGACACTACTGACAGTCACCAGCGGTAGTGTGAACGATGCCTAACATTGGCAGTATGGATGAGATAATATTTTGGCCTAAATTGCCAAATGTTTTCCAATTTCCGTATTAGCCAGTTCATATAACATGATAGTTTGCCTCAAATTTCTGTCCACTTTCCGCCATGTGAACATACCGTTATGGCTGGAGGATAACGTGTGTGCGGAGTGGGCTTGTGACTGTCCTTTTGGCCGGTAGCATTACATCGAGTCAGAAGTCTCCAGATACAGCAGTGAGAAATAAAATAACAAAAAAACTAAAAAAAAAAACCCACATTGTGGTTTGTACCAGAAATGTCACATAATAATAACTGATCGGCCGAGCGCAGTCCAACATGGCCGATACAGACAGATCGAGGGAGATTTATTATTAGTGTTCGTGTACCTGTCTCTTACACATGTCTTTGGTTAGGGTCCAGGATCGATACTCTGTATAAAAGGACCTGATACTCGTGCATGCAGGCAGATTGTAGGGCCCTTCCTCCAGGGTCAGCCCTTGGATCTCCTTAATCCCTGGTGAGCTTACATAACCCTAAATCTTCATGCTCTGAATAAAAATCAGGGACCTTGAGGACACCTGGACGAAGATGGCATTTCCTCCATATCCTTCCTAACAATTCACAGAAAACTATGAGAACTATTTCTGCCTTAATACTTTTTGTTGTCTTCCAGGCCTCATTTCATGTCCTGCTTCGTATCAGCCATGAGATAACCTTAACCACGGTTTTTTAGGTCGAGTCCTCACGTTGCGAAAAAGCTGCATTTTTCGTTGCAGATTTTGCTGCGGCTTTTTGAGTCAAAGCCATGAATGGGTTTATCAGGAGAGATACAGTAAGTGTAGGTCCATTCATTTAGAAGCCTCTCTTGGCTCTGACTTAGGGCCGGTTCACATCTCCGTTCGGTTTCCGTTCAGAGAGCACTTTTCTCTCCGCATGTTTCGTGTGGAAACCGAGCGGAAACCACTCGGACCCCATTATAGTCTATGGGGTCCGCAGGTTTCCTTAGGTAAACTGCTTTTCTATGCGTATAGGTTTCCATACGGAAACCGAATGCAGATGTGAACCGGCCCTAAATAAGACGCAGCTTTTCTGCAGCGTGTGAACCCACCCTGGTTGGGATTGTGTAACCAGAAGATTGCAGCATTGTGGTAAAGTGGGGATAAAATAAGTAACTAGGTCCAAAGCCTTTACAAACCTACAACCATGCTGCCACCACATGCTGGGAGTTGTAGTTTCACAACAACTAGAGAACCAAGATGCAGATTGTTCATTTCAGTAGACAAGGATTAGTAAATATCAGTGACAATAAGATTTGTATGCAAGTGTTAGTTACCTAAATAAAATGGGGGGGGGGGGGATTCATTCCTTCATAGGTGCTAGACACAACACAATTACTAAGGGACTCCGGCTTCTTAGGGTAAGTTCATATGTAGGAATTTGGCAATGAATTTGACGAGAATTTTGTCGTGGAATCTGCCTTAAATTCTACTTGAAATCAGGGACGAGCAGATTTTTTCAGCTAGTGGAAAAATAAGCATCCTGCTCGTTCTTCAGCACGGAATTTGATATGGAATTGTCAAAATCCGCTAGCAGAATTTGGATTTTTGTCTGATAAAGACAAAACACAATGGCACTCTTCTCCAAATTCTGCTTCAAATTCAGCGTCAAAATTCTCGTCGTTTTTTGCCAAGCAGAATCCGCTTCAAACTACTGAAGCAGAAATTTTCTGCTTGACAAATTCAGCATCAAATTCAGTTCCAAATTCCTCTGTGTGAACTTACCCTTAAGAACTCTTGTGCATTTTGATATGCTTAAACTCAAATCTCTGCCAACTAGAGGCTGGCGTAGATTTCTGGTATAATTCACACCGGTTTTCTGCCTAGATTCCTGCCCTGCTCCACCCACTGTCATAAAAACTGGCTAGCGGGCTGCCAAGTTGAGACACATTTTTGGCCAACCAAGTAAGTCTCGGCCAATGTTACTTTTTTATATACATAATTGGTGTGCGCGCCAAAGAAAGCTCCCAAAATATATGCCAAACTATTCTATAGGTCTCCATTCACCCAGTATATACCAAATGCGCTGGTCCTGTATACTTTGGCTACATATAGTTTTTATTTCGCTGTACAGGAAGTGTACTCTTCCACACATTTCTTATATCACATGGTATATGGTGTTTTACAATGGAAGTCAATGAACGACGTGTCCCATTATATGCCCATAAAGTGGCATATATCAGGGCATTCTTCCAAAACTACATGTTGGGGGATACTCCAGATACCTTCAACATAGGTATAAACAGAGCCTAAAACCCTGAAGTGGAAAGTGGAGTTCACAATCCGCAGATACATTGTGATTCTGGGTCATATCTCCTATCTATTCTACACGTGGCTCTTCAGCTGCCATAGAACTACAACTCCCAGCAGGACATACTGATTTAGCAACACTTTGAAAGTGACATTTCTTTCTATCGGTTTTCACTGGAACGACGGTAAATGTTTGCCATATAAAACAGAGGCTTAACATGTATCTCATTTCATTGGATGTAATCCTTACCGATCTGCATTGGTTTGTATAGAACGTCTCATAAATTGCTTTGTATACATTTTGTAAAAAAAATTATTTATAAAATTTTTTTTTTTTTTGAAAAAAATATATGAAAAGACAAAAAAAAAACAATCTATAAGAAATCGCAGGTTATTTTGTTATGTTGAGTAAATAGCGATTAATGAAGCAACTTGTAAATCCATTGTTAGTCCATGGTAAGAAATATTTGGCTGTAAATGACACATTAAAATCATCACCGCAATACAACCAAAGACTTGGGGAAAACTTCAGCTGTGACTGTCTTCATTAGACATTGTGGTGTTATGTGTGTGATACACATCTATCTATCTATCTATCTATCTATCTATCTATCTATCTATCTATCTATCTATCTATCTATCATCTACAGTATCTATCTATCTGATCTATCAGTCTGATCTATCTATCATCTATCTATCTACAGTGGGGAAAAAAAAGTATTTAGTCAGCCACCAATTGTGCAAGTTCTCCCACTTAAAAAGATGAGGCCGGCCTGTAATTGTCATCATAGGTAGACCTCAACTATGAGAGACAAAATGAGAAAACAAATCCAGAAAATCACATTGCCTGATTTTTAAAGAATTTATTTGCAAATTATAGTGGAAAATAAGTATTTGGCCACCTACAAACAAGCAAGATTTTTGGCTCTCACAGACCTGTATCTTCTTCTTTAAGAGGCTCCTCTGTCCTCCACTCATTACCTGTAGTAATGGCTCCTGTTTGACATTGTTATCAGTATAAAAGACACCTGTCCACAACCTCAAACAGTCACACTCCAAACTCCACTATGGTGAAGACCAAAGAGCTGTGGAAGGACCAGAAACAAAGTGGTAGCCCTGCACCAGGCTGGGAAGACTGAATCTGCAATAGGCAAGCAGCTTGGTGTGAAGAAATCAACTGTGGGAGCAATAATTAGAAAATGGAAGACATACAAGACCACTGATAATCTCACTCCATCAGGGGCCCCACGCAAGATCTCACTCCGTGGGGTCAAAATGATCACAAGAACAATGAGCAAAAATCCCAGAACCACAAGGGGGGACCTAGTGACTGATCTGCAGAGAGCTGGGACTAACGTAACAAAGGCTACCGTCAGTAACACACTACGCCGCCAGGGACTCAGATCCTGCAGTGCCAGACGTGTCCCCCTGCTTAAGCCAGTACATATCCGGGTCCGTCTGAAGTTTGCTAGAGAGCATTTGGATGTTCCAGATGAGTATTGGGAGAATGTCATATGGTCAGATGAAACCAAACAACATCATGCTTTGGGGCTGTTTCTCTGCAAAGGGACCAGGACGACTGATCCGTGTACATGAAAGAATGAATGGGGCCATGTATTGTGAGATTTTGAGTGCAAACCTCCTTCCATCAGCAAGGGCATTGAAGATGAAACGTGGCTGGGTCTTTCAGCATGACAATGATCCCAAGCAGACCGCCAGGGCAACGAAGGAGCGGCTTCGTAAGAAGCATTTCAAGGTCCTGGAGTGGCCTAGCCAGTCTCCAGATCTCAACCCCATAGAAAACCTTTGGAGGGAGTTGAAAGTCCGTGTTGCCCAGCGACAGCCCCAAAACATCCCTGCTCTAGAGGAGATCTGCATGGAGGAATGGGCCAACATACCAGCGACAGTGTGTGCCAACCTTGTGAGGACTTACAGAAAACGTTTGTCCTCTGTCATTGCCAACAAAGGATATATAGCAAAGTATTGAGATGAACTTTTGTTATTGACCAAATACTTACTTTCCACCATAATTTGCAAATAAATTCTTAAAAAATCAGACAATGTGATTTTCTGGATTTGTTTTCTCATTTTGTCTCTCATAGTTGAGGTCTACCTATGATGTCAATTACAGGCCGGCCTCATCTTTTTAAGTGGGAGAACTTGCACAATTGGTGGCTGACTAAATACTTTTTTTCCCTACTCTATCTATCTATCTATCTATCTATCTATCTGATCTATCAGTCTGATCTATCTATCTGATCTATCTATGTGATTATCTATCTATCTGTCTGTGCATCTTCCTTTCTTAAAACCATAGAACACAATAAATCTAGTCCATGTGGTATATGTGTATATAAGGAAGCAAGTCACATATACAGAGATTGGTGTTCTTTCCTTATCCTGCTAATCTCTGTTCATTACCGTCATGACTGAAACAAAAAATAAAATTATATCCAATCCTCCCTTCCAAAACCATTACCTCTTACAGTCCAACTAGGCCTCACAACCATCCTTCATGACCCCATACAGCTGAACTAGGTCCACTGGCAGTATGTCCATCCCTGATCTCTCTATGTATATATGTATGTATGTATTGTGAGATTTTTACAGGGATTAGCTCATGGGACCGCCATCTTTCCTAGGTTATACGGAACGGCACAGCAAGAATGCAGAGGATTTTCCATTTTAAACTGACCTCATCCAGTTTTATTCTACAGATTGTTTGCAGTGTCACAGAAAACAAACCAAAAACTCAGAATCCCTAGTCATGTCCAGGTACTCCCTAAACAAAGAAGAGTCTGTGACTACTTGGACTAGGCTGAACGTTTCTCAGACCAGTCATACAAAATCACAGTGTGAACAGCAACCTGTCATACTTTTCCTTGCTCAGGATTTCAGCAGTATCCTTTCAGGGAGATGTGTCCTCCCTCTCCAGGCTGAAAGAAGTGTCTAGAGTAGCGAACACCTTTCTTCAGGAGTCTTCTAATATGACACCTAATGAGGTTCATTAAAAGGGTTTTGTTATTAAAGACACTTACCCCCTCCATACATCTCTGACCTAATTACCCGCTATCTACCCACACATAACCTCCGATCCTCTCAAGACCTCCTTCTCGGCTCTGCTGTTATCTCCTCTTCACACAACTACCTCCAAGACTTCTCATCCATACTGTGGAACTCGCTACCAAGACACATAAGGCTGGATTCATACCTGTGCTCATTGCTCGTTTGGGGATTCCGTTCCCCATTCTGCTCGAAAAATGTGGAGAGAAAAGCGTAAGACTATCCCACACAATTACAAGCTTCAAGATGACCCTGAAGACTCACCTCTTCAAGAAGGCCTACAACCTTTAGTAACACTACTACTCCCACACCACCATCCGAACAGCTTCTGTCCTCACCTTCTGTCTCTATCCCTCTTTCCTCATAGACTGTAAGCCCTTGCGGGCAGGGCCCTCTATCCCACTGTGCCAGTTGGTCACTGTTAGTATTGTACTTGCTTTGTGTATTTTGAGTATTGTATGTAAATGTAGACCCTCAAATGTACAACACCATGGAATTAATATGATAATGTACAGCACCATGCAATATACAGTCATATGAAAAAGTTTGGGCACCCCTATTAATCTTAATCATTTTTAGTTCTAAATATTTGGGTGTTTGCAACAGCCATTTCAATTTGATATATCTAATAACTGATGGACACAGTAATATTTCAGGATTGAAATGAGGTTTATTGTACTAACAGAAAATTTGCAATATGCATTAAACCAAAATTTGACCGGTGCAAAAGTATGGGCACCTCAACAGAAAAGTGACATTAATATTTAGTAGATCCTCCTTTTGCAAAAATAACAGCCTCTAGTCGCTTCCTGTAGCTTTTAATCAGTTCCTGGATCCTGGATGAAGGTATTTTTGACCATTCCTCTTTACAAAACAATTCCAGTTCAGTTAAGTTCAAGTTATCCCACAGATGTTCAATGATATTCAGGTCTGGGGACTGGGATGGCCATTCCAGAACATTGTAATTGTTCCTCTGCATGAATGCCTGAGTAGATTTGGAGCTGTGTTTTGGATCATTGTCTTGCTGAAATATCCATCCCCGGCGTAACTTCAAATTCGTCACTGATTCTTGTACATTATTCTCAAGAATCTGCTGATACTGAGTTGAATCCATGCGACTCTCAACTTTAACAAGATTCCCGGTGCCGGCATTGGCCACACAGCCCCAAAGCATGATGGAACCTCCACCAAATTTTACAGTGGGTAGCAAGTGTTTTTCTTGGAATGCTGTGTTTTTTGGACGCCATGCATAACGCCTTTTTGTATGACCAAACAACTCAATCTTTGTTTCATCAGTCCACAGGACCTTCTTCCAAAATGAAGCTGGCTTGTCCAAATGTGCTTTTGCATACCTCAGGCGACTCTGTTTGTGGTGTGCTCTCAGAAACGGCTTCTTTCGCATCACTCTCCCATACAGCTTCTCCTTGTGCAAAGTGTGCTGTATTGTTGACTGATGCACAGTGACACCATCTGCAGCAAGATGATGCTGCAGCTCTTTGGAGGTGGTCTGTGGATTGTCCTTGACTGTTCTCACCATTCTTCTTCTCTGCCTTTCTGATATTTTTCTTGGCCTGCCACTCTGGGCTTAACAAGAACTGTCCCTGTGGTCTCCATTCCTTACTATTCCTCACAGTGGAAACTGACAGGTTAAATCTCTGAGACAACTTTTGTATCCTTCCCCTGAACAACTATGTTGAACAATCTTTGTTTTCAGATCATTTGAGAGTTGTTTTGAGGCGCCCATGATGCCACTCTTCAGAGGAGATTCAAATAGGAGAACAACTTGCAATTGGCCACCTAAATACCCTTCTCATGATTGGATATACCTGGCTATGAAGTTCAAAGCTCAGTGAGGTTACAAAACCAATTTTGTGCTTCAGTAAGTCAGTAAAAAGTAGTTAGGAGTATTCAAATCAATAAAATGATAAGGGTACCCAAATTTACCGGTCAAATTTTGGTTTAATGCATATACACATTTTCTGTTAGTACAATAAACCTCATTTCAATCCGAAATATTACTGTGCCCATCAGTTATTACATATATCAAATTGAAATGGCTTCAAACACCCAAATATTAGAACTAAAAATGATTAAGATTAATAGGGGTGCCCAAACTTTTTCATATGACTGTATATATATATATATATATATATATATATATATATATATATTATTGTACAGCACCATGGGATTAATATAATAATGTACAATACCATGGAATTAATATAATGCTTTCCAGTGCTATGGAATTTATATAATAATATACTAATATACAGTACCATGGAATTACTATAATAATGTCCAGCACCATGGGATTAATATAATAATGTAAAACACCATGGAATTAATATAATAATCTATAGCGCCATGAAATTAATATAATAATGTCCAGAACCATGGAGTAATATAATAATGTACAACACCATGGAATTAATATGATAATATACATCACCATGGAATTAATGGTGCTCTAAAAATAAATAATAATAATTATCCACTATCCACAGGATAAGGGATAAGTGTCCCATTGATGGGGGTTCGACCACTGGGATCCCCAGCAATCAGGAGAACAGGGACCTGAAATTCTCCGTGTCTCTTCCATGTGAATGAAGTGCCAGTGCACTTGCCTGAGTGACACTTCATTCATTTCTATGGGGCTTCCAAAGATTGTAGTCAGAAGCTCCACAGAAGTGAATGGAATGCCCTCACATTAAATTCACATGGAAGAGGCATGGGGACTTTTGGCCCCCATTCTCCTGATTGGTGTGGGTCCCAGCAGTCAGAATTCCAGCAACCTGACACTTATCCCCTATCCTATAATTAGGGGATAAGTGTCTTTAATGACAAAACCCCTTTAAACAGACCAAAACTGTGGACCACCCTGTTAGATAGAGTGGAGTCTCTTTTCTTCCCACTCCAACAAACCAGCCATTTCCCAGGTTTTCCGGGTGACATGGTCAGTGGAGAAACCAAGGTAAGGGCAGGTGGAGTTAGTTCATCACAGTATTCAGGCAGAAGTCCGATAATGGGCAACACATCAGAAAATCACAATACACTGTTGGAGGACGCTAGAACATTAGGAACTTTATTGTTCAGCTTGAAAGGAAATCCATTATGAAGTTGCATTGTACACTATGGATGAATACACTATTGAATTGCTGTGAATTTCATTCGAGGTTCCATTCCTTCTGTTACATTGAACTGGACATTGGTTTCAGGCTTCGGAGTCATCCTTGAAAGCCAAACACCCACATGAGAGTGAAAATCCTTGCATCACAGTTAACTGATTTCTTAAATATAGAAATATAACATACTGTTGTAGGCAAATGTTTTTTTTTTATAACAGGTTAACTCAAAGATTGTCAAAGAATGACTAGAATCACACCAGAATATAATAAAATAATAAGTGTTTAATAAATGAAAACAGACAATACTTAGCTGTGGTTACCAATGATGAAGTGGTTCACAGGAGAATGGGGAGCCCCATTATATATTTGTTAGGATTATGAATTCTGCTGTGGCCCCTTCAATCAATGTGCCAGTTCGCGTCTTTATAATCCTGTCCATCTCCTTACTCTCTGCCAGCTATTAGGTTTTTCCTTAGTTTTGGCTCCTGTTCCTGCTTCCTGCTTGTTACTGACCACTGGCTTTGGACTTTTGGCTTGTATCTTGGACCTCCCGCTTGGATTGTGTTTCTGCTACCCTGCTCCTGTTCGGCTTCCGACCTTTGGCTACGTTCCCTGGATTCCTCTCTGTCTCTCGTTATTGTACCTTGCTGCCCGCTCCGTTGCAGACCTGCTTGTCGACTATTCTCCTCGGTGAGTTGTGTGTATATCTGGTGTCTTACCTCTGCTAGTGGTGCGCCAATTTGCAGTACATTTCTCTGTGGTGTCAATTCTAGCCAAAGGATTCTGCAAAGTCCAACTCCACCACTAGGAGGTCTGGTGAAGGCGTCTGCAGGCTGGTTTTGACTCGCTCTGGCTGTGATGCGTTTTGGTTGCGGTTTTATCACTGATAGTTGTCTGGCCTGGTCCTGCTATCTCTATATTATTACACAATAATATATAATCCAAAGGATGCTGGGCACCTAGTCATGGTCCCAGCTGAAGCCAAGTAACACAACAGCCCTTAGGCGCCATGCACACAACTGTGTGTGTGACACCGGCTGTGACTGAATGGCATGGGCGACACATGGATGTCAACCATATACTACCTGTGCGCTGAACATGCTTCTGAGGCCCCAATCATTGAGGCCAGCGAGCAGGGCCGCAAAACTGGACTGGAATAGGCCCTGTCCTGAGTTTTGCAGCAGGGCTGTCAGCCCTCACACAAAACTAAGGAAATCATGATCATATGCATGGGCTCATACAAATGAATCGGTCAGTTTGCTATCCAGGAAAAACCAGGATAAAATGGCGCTTCAGTCAGCTTTGACCGAGGTGCAGGGGGGGAATAATACAGCAGAGACCCGGCAATTACAGCGGCCTCTCAGCTCCTCCTCTCAAGTATGGCGGCCGCTGAGGAGCTGAGAGGCCGCCATACTTGAATACCCGACAACCACCAAACTATTCTGGCAGATGTCGGGAAGGGGTTAGAGTGCATTCACATGGTGCAGTTGTGGTGTAGTGAAAACTGCATTTGAAAAAAAAATTTATGCACTTTTGGTGAATGTAATGTGGTTTTGGTGAATTTAATATATTAATATATAAAATAAATATATTAATATATTTCAGCTGTAAATTCAAAAACTGCGTTAGAAACCACATCAAAGCTGCCATCGGCCGCGACAGATTTGACATAATTTATGACAGTTTTCTGACATAAATGATGTTAGAAATCAGGTGAATCAGGTAAAATGGCCCGGTACTGAAGTGGTTAAAATAAAGAACTGATGTGAAACTAGTAAAATCTCCTAAATTCACACAGTGGCTCTACTGCTTTGTGCTGCTTCCATAGGTGACATTGCTCTCACAGGTGAGCTGATGCAGTGTGTCCCCGCTCTGCACATCTCTGCACTTGCACTATGAGCGGAATGTTTAGCTTGATGATATCATCATCTAGTGGCAGTCTGGGGAAGTACACCTAACAATTGGAAATGCTCTAGTGTTACCCAAATTTTACTGTCATCATTAACCCTCTATGTGGAGTGACCCGCTTTCAGACAACCCTCTTTAGATGCCTTTTTCACACTATAATTGCTATATATATCCATTTTATCAACACATGCTATCACATAAACAGGCTAGTACTCCATTGCGCCTCTTTGTAGAGCAGTTTCCAATGGTAACTACTGAGGGACAGGTGCAGTTCACAGAAGCGTACAGAGTTGTATTCACTGGGACCCTGTAGCCTTTCTTATTTACTGCTGTATGTTACAATAGGAGAGGCATGTACAGTATATGGCCATCTGGTGGCATAATAGGGACCCATTTCGGTGTACAGGTTATTTCTGTTCCCCTGTTTGTGCCCGTTTTTATAATATATTAGGCAAAATTTTGTTCTGCTCCTTTAAATACTGTTTTAGGTAACTATTCAATTCATTTAGTAGAGCCTATATATATATATATATATATATATATATATATATATATATATATGGTACCCAATGACGCATGCATGACATGGCAGCACGGACTCTGGCGGTTCAGATTCATAAGAACGCTACAGAAAGGAAAACTAGATTGTGATTGGTTGGAAGGGGGCTCAGTGCACCTATGGTAATACCGAGCTCAGGGACAGGAAGTGTTGTCATGATAACATTGTCACCCCCCCCCACCGTGCCACGTGGGGCCTCAGCCTAAATGGGTTTTCTGGGCTAAAATAATAATTGATACCCAAAAGGGAACACTTCAATCAGGCAGTGCTATAAACAGTACGGCGAATAAACAGCGTGACGCCTGGCATGTCTTCAGTACCTGGAATCGCCCTTTCCCCCCAAACAGCTAATCTGCCAGGGTTTTGGCTGTTGGACTCTCACAAATTCTAAGAATAGGCCATCAATATTAGAAACTAGCTAACCCCTTTAAACCATTTTTGTGTAGGCCATGGCTGACCTCAGAGAAGTATATAGCACATGTATTATATGTATTATTGTGTAACGTTGTGCTATTATAGAGAACATTTCATTTCTGTTGAATAAAGAACTATTCTGAAGCATCTTGTCTTATACAGATATCTGCATTCTTATCTATCTGCATTGAGCTGTTCCTCTATTATTCTTCCTGTAAATTTATTACTTGATGGGTGGGTGTTACCAGCCATCATCTTGTCTACTGCTGTAACTAAAAGGGTCGCAGTGGTCATAGCTGCAGTGGAGCCTAGAAGCCAGGGTGGTCCACAGGTCACCCTCAATACACTAGGGATGGTTACACTTCTTTGATCTCCTTTTTGATCTCTTTTGATGGCTGACAGTCTGTGCATTGTAAATTTATGACTCTTGACCTCTGGTGCACTGGAGTGAGATTTATGATACACCGCCTTCCACTGTCAGAAAGGAGAATAGTAACCCTTTAATGACAAAAATAGCAGTTAGTCAGCAGCAGGTGATGGGAATGATAGGAGGCTGGGCCAAATAGAGAAGGAAAGGGGAATGTAAATGCTGCTAAAATGTGTCAATGGGACGTGGCTGCTGGTTGTGAGAATTTGCACAGTGAAGCCTAAGGCTAGGGTCACACTAGCGTTGGTCTCTCTGTCGTTCAGGAGTTTTGCACTTTTTATTATTGATGGCCTATCCCTATGATAGGTAATCAATAATAGATCTACAAGGGTCTGACACCCGGGATCCCCGCAGACCAGCCGCTTCAGGACAGCACGGCTTCCTATAGTATTTACATACCGGGAGCCATGCTGCCATACAAAGTGTAGTAATGGCTTTAGGTACTGCAGTGCTGCCCCACAGACCTCAACGGGACAGTGCTACAGTATGTAAACCAACAGCTACAAATGATATGGTGAGTAAGCAAACGTTACCGGGAGCTGCACTGTCCTGGACTAGCTGATCTGTGGGGATCTCAGATATTGGACCCTTGATGACCTATCCTAAAAATAGGCCACCTATATTAGAAAGTGTATAACCCCTGTAACAGGTGATTAAGGGTTGTGTATTCTGAGAATCAGGTCTCAGGACTAGCAATTATTAAGGGACGGCCTATAGTCTGCAGCCATGTGGGGTAATTGCAAAGCACCTTCATAGCACTGCAGCCATCAACACAAGACGTCCTCCATCCTTGAAAAGCATTTTCCTCATATCCAAGACGTCCTCCATCCTTGAAGCACATCTTCCTCCATCCTATCTTGCCCTATCTTCAGCACACTATATTACAAACTGCACCTTCCGCTCCCCCTCAAGTTACACCAGTGCAGTCTGGGAAACATGACTGATCTATAAACTGTATAAAAGGGGCACCAATAAATGGGACACATTCATTAAGAAATCCATCTGTGCCCCACATGCCGCATAATGTGGTTTTGAAAATCCAAAACATGTTCTCAAATCCATAAACCAAAAATCTGCAGCATGTGAATTGGGTTCCTAGAACCCCATTTACGATCATTCTGCTGTATTTGTGGCGAGGTGTCTGAATGTACCTATGGCTATGTGCACACAGGACAGATTGGTACCAAATTAAAGGCACATACTTGGGGATTTTGTTTCAGATTTATATTCAGTTTCCTCATTTCATATTTTCCATACCATAGATTTAAAGGAGATGTCCAGTAGGGAAAAATGTTTGGGAAAGACCTCTGTGTGGGTTAAAAAAATGTAAAAAAAAAAGTGAATACTCATCTCAATGTCCCACCACAGCTCCACGGGTGCAGAGGAAAATAGACGTCATTGCCAATGGCAACCAATCAGATCGCAGCTTTCATTTTTTGTCTACTTTAGATTAAAAAGTGAAAGGTAGTGACTGGTTGCTATAGGCAACTGTCCCATATTTGTTTTATCCCCTCTCCCATTTTAAGGGGGTCACAATATTCTGACGCCTATAACTTTTTTACTGTTTTGTTGACATAGATATGTGAGGGCTCCTGGCTGCCATGGCAACCCCTCAGACCCCACAATTTTATGGTGGGGCTTCAAAGGGTGGCCGGGGTGGGCAATCCTGCCCCCGGACCTGCTGGATGCTGTGATTGCTATTGATCATGGTATCAGAGGGGTTAATCAAACTTCGGTGGCTCTTCCCGGGCCTTGGTTGTGCAATACAGCCGAATACTGGAAGTAACATGGGCTGCTGTGCCCACGGCATTACAGTGCCGTACTTTTACATTGCTGAGCATTTACTACACCTCAGCGTGGCGTAATAATAAGACGCAGAGCAGGAAGGGAACTGTGATTGGTTGCCCTAATTTTATCCCCTCTCCTCGATGGTGTCAAACCAAGTAAAACAAAATTATTTGCCATTTTAACCCCTTAGCTACCCAGGGCATAATAATATGTCCTGCGTCGTATGACGATGTACAGTATGGAGAGATCTCAGGAGCTGAGCTCTCTCCATACAGGGCGGGAGGCCGGCTGTATAAGACAGCCAGGACCCACCGCTAACAGCAGCAATCGGTGCCTGCACCGATTACATTAAAGCTATTACACGATGCCAGAGGCATCGTCTAATAGAAGTGAAGGTATTTTGCTATTCACTGCGATACAGTAGTATCACAGTGAATAGTATGAGCGATCAGACCCCCTAGGTTTCAAGGTCCCTAAAGGGTCTGATCATAAAAGTAAAAGAAGAGAAAAAAAAGTTTTTAAAAGTATAAAAAAATAAAAAAAAACACAAAAGTTCAAATCACCCCCCTTTCCCTAGATCAGATATAAAAGTAAATAAACAAAAGTAAACATAAACACTTTAGGTATCCTCCAAAATGCACGAAGTATTAAAATATTAAAATATTTATCCCATACGGTGAATGGCGTAGCGGTGAAAAAAAATCTAAATGGCCAAATAGCATTTTTTTTCAACACTTTGCCTCCTATAAAAAATTGAATAAAAAGTGATCAAACCATCAGATCTTTCCCCAAATGTTATCAATAAAAACGTCATGTTGTCCCGCATAAAAAGACGCCTTACCCAGCTCCATACATGTAAATATGAAAAAGTTACAGGTGTCAAAATATGGTAACACAAAATTTTTTCTCTATTTTGCAAAGTTTTAATTTTATAAAAGGTATCAACACGTTACAAATACTATATAAATTTGGTATCGCCGTGTTCGTACTGACCTGCAGAATACAGATAACATGTCATTTTTAACACACAGTGAACGCCATAAAAATTAAACCCATATGAAATTGGCGTAAATGCCGTTTTTCTCCAATTGCATTTGAATTGATTGAATTTTTTTTGCAGCTTCCCAGTACATTGCACAGCATATTGAATGGAGCCATTACAAAGTACAATTTGTGACTCTGTGAACTGAAAAATTAAAAAGTTATGGCTCTTGGAATGTGGGGAGGGAAAAACAAAAATGCAAAAACGAAAAAATGGCAGGGTCCTTAAGGGGTTAAGGATGTATTCTCAAGCGGCAAATATATAGCTTTTTTTTTGCACAAGGCAAAACAGATTTTTGCAAAGATTTTGTAAAAATACAGCAGGGACTGCTTTACGATTGTGAAAGGTGAATATATCCTCATTCACATTTCATATTTGTCAGTGAGAACTACAGACAGTTTCATAGATTGCCATGGCATTGCGTTGTAGTTTTCAGCTGCGCTGCTTGGACTAGTTTAGTACATGGATTCAATATGGGAGATTTATGAAGACTGGCGTGGGCCCGAAATGCTGAGGCTCACGTGACCATTGTGACCATTGCTGCAAATTGCTGTCCTCAGTGGTCACATGAGGGGTACTGGAGGCTTATCAGAAGCAGTAACATGAGCCTCAGCATTTCTGGCCTGGCCAGTCCTGGCTCCGGAGGAAGCAGGGGGCGCTCCACCTGAACGGAGGGCTGAGGGTAGGTGAGTATCACTTAATTTTTTTATTTTACACCATCCTGGATTTTCCATTTTTCCTGGAAAACCCCTTTAGGCCGGGACCCCATGTGGCATAAATGCCACCAAAAAAAACTACGAGCGTTTTCCCTATTCATTTAACAAAAGAAAAACACAGCAAAAACACAAGGAAAACGCTGCGGAAAAAAACGTTATGTGTTTTTGTAGCGCTTTGCTGTGTAGGGCCTTACACTAGATTCACACTAGTGATGGCTTGTCTATTGAACAACGAAGAGGTGGGCCGCTAAAACAGAGGTTACACATGAAGTCTGACAGACCACAGTGACTATAATGGAGTCAGTCGGATGTCCGACAAACTGGAAGCAGTTTTCATCAGAATGTGCAACGGAGTCTCCAGTGTGAACCTAGCCTTAACCTTAATCTGTGAAAAAAACCTGCCAATTTTTTACAGCAGAAAAAGCCGGATTCCATGCAGATTTTTCTGCAATATGTGCAGTATTCAAACCCCATTTATTTACACAGCACTGTTTATTGCTGCAGAATGCCATGTGAAATGCCAATGTGAACAAAGCCTTACATCAGAATTGTTTCAAACAGCAGTTCCTAAGGGTAAGTTCACACGTCGCACTTAATTTGACGTGGATTTTGACGCCCAATCCGCCTCAAATTCAGCCTAAAATCTAGTAGTAGTTTTTTTCTGTTAGCTGATTTTTTTCAGCTAGCAAAAAATAAGCATCCCACTTGTTCTTCAGGTGGATTCCACCTGAGAAATACTATTGAAATGAATGGGAGGCGGAAAATATACTTTTTCTGTCGGCGCGGAATTTCACACGGAATTTGTCAAAATCCGCTAGTGGAATTTGGAATTTGTGTCTGCCCAATAAAGACAAAACACAATGGCACTCTTCTCCAAAATCTGTTTCAAAATCAGCTTCAAATTCAGCGTTAAAATCCGCTTCAAATTCCTGAGGCAGAAATTTTCTGCTTGGAAAATTCAGCGTCACATTCAGTGCCAAATTCCTATGTGTGAATGTACCCTAAGATACTGGATCCAGTAAGAATCAAGGAGAACTGGCTGTATCCCATCACTGTCCTTCGATACCAAACATATCACCCAACGAGAAGATGAAGAAGACATCACCGACTTTACACTCAACTTTTTGTCTATGTTTTTGTAAGCACCATTGAATTCTAATGGTAAGAACGTGTATTGGGATAGGCACAAGTCTATTTTCTGGTCTGTGATTATTCCTTGACTTCTCCCAAAACAGTAGCCTACCACAAAACCCCTTTGGTTTGGCCACAAGGACGCGGCTCAGAATTACCATTTAAACCAATGGTGTAACTTTGCTTTTTTAATGTAACTTGACTCCTGGAAATTCAATGCTGTTGGGGCAGGAGGTCAATAACACCAGACTCGCTAGGAGAGTTTCTGCCTAAATCCCTCGCAAAGCTTCATATCCCTAATTAAAAACAGAAACAATAACAAATTCCCATCATGTACTTTCCACTTTGTGGTAAAGAAGAAAAACACAACAGAAAAAAATAGTTCCAGGATCATTTTCTTACGTATTATTTTTTCCTCCAGCCATTATTCCTGTAATGTTTACATTGCTGTATTTGCTTTGGTTTTACCGTTCAGTTTTCTTGGTTCTAAATTCATTTGTTACACTTGAATTGCATTAGGATTTAATGTTATGGATATCACGGGGGATGGAAAACATTCAATCTTTTTGAAAGCCAGAATTGCATTTCCAAGAACTACCACGTGGGGGAGAAAGAGAACTATAAAATCAATGGATACGGGTAGTTTTTGTAGCTTTTTATAACCACTTTTAGTTTTTATTAGTTTATTTTTATGGCTAATTATAATTATACTTGATATTGATCCTCAGCGTCCCAATACTATATTAAAGTAAGAGCAAAAATCATACATTTGTATCATTTTTACCCAAATGGTTGTTAGATCTCTTTGTAAAGTATACAGGTTTGAAAAGTGGAATAAAGTAACAAATAGAACTGATGCATATGATTCCACTGATGTGAAGCAGAATCTTTACACAGATGTAGCAGAGCTGAATTTGTCAATTTGTACAAAACATGCTGATATTGTAATGTTTTGTCTTCAATTTTACCTAGGACTGCAGAAAATATGCTAATCTAATCAGTGTGCAAAAGGAACCTATCTATAAAACATAGTGTAGGACACTGTCAGGGCTCCTAGGAACCTATCTATAAAACATAGTGTAGAACACTGTCAGGACTCCTAGGAACCTATCTATAAAACATAGTGTATAACACTGTCAGGGCTCCTAGGAACCTATCTATAAAACATAGTGTAGAATACTGTCAGGGCTCCTAGGAACCTATCTATAAAACATAGTGTAGAACACTGTCAGGGCTCCTAGGAACCTATCTATAAAACATAGTGTAGAATACTGTCAGGGCTCCTAGGAACCTATCTATAAAACATAGTGTAGGACACTGTCAGGGCTCCTAGGAACCTATCTATAAAACATAGTGTAGAACACTGTCAGGGCTCCTAGGAACCTATCTATAAAACATAGTGTAGAACACTGTCAGGGCTCCTAGGAACCTATCTATAAAACATAGTGTAGAACACTGTCAGGGCTCCTAGGAACCTATCTATAAAACATAGTGTAGAACACTGTCAGGGCTCCTAGGAACCTATCTATAAAGCACAGTTTAGATGTAAGGGAGTACAGGTCGATTCATGGTACAAGGTGTTGTTTTGTGAATACAGCGCCATACCTGTCCAGAGGTTGTGTGCGGTATTGCAGCTCAGTTACATTAACTGCCAAGGAGCTAAATTGCAAGAAAGCAGCTATTTTTTCTTAATCTGTATAACTACTTTAATCTTTACTCATGGGTCTACCAATTTAAGGCTGAGGCCCCACATTGCAGAAACACAGCTTATTTTGTTGCAGATTTTGCTGCAGTTTTTTGAGCCAAAGCCAGGAGTTGGTTGAGCGAGAAGTATAAGTTCGTTCTTATATATTTTCCATTCCTTTAGTAGCCATTCTTGGCTTTGACTCAAAAAAAATAAATCTGCAAACAAAAAAAGCTGCATTTATGCAATGTGGGGCCTCAGCCTAAAGGGTTTTCCCATATTACATATTTCAATTTGTAGACAATTAGAAGTTAACCATTTTTGCAAATATAAATCATTTACAATTTTGCAGAGTGTTAAAGATTTTCTCTAACCATCTAGCATAGAGTTTGTATGTTCTCCCCGTGTTTGTATTGGTTTCCTCCCACATGCCAAAAATATTCTAATAGGTAAACTTGCTTCCTGTAAAACAACTGACCCTTGTGGGTGTAGGGGATGAGCACCTGTATAGCAGCCGCTAGATCTCCTGCTCCACATGGTTATGTACATGGGAAACCCCCTTAAAGTTTTCTTAGATATACTTATTGTCACTGTACTGTGAGGAAACATAATAAATGACTTGGCCATCCCCACAGTATCGGATGCTCCCTCTAGGTCCTTTCCGGGCTTTTCCAGCCTTGGGTGACATCATACGCCCTCAGATCACCACCTGTGATTGGGCCTGAGTTGTCACATAGGGTCCGACATCTTGAAGCTTGCATTACAAACCCAAAACTTGGAAAATTTGGGTCATATCCAGTTAGTTCTGAACTAGTCTGTAGTGATTGTGTCACCTATTAATGTCGCCCATACAAAAATCTATGTTTTTTTCTGGAATGCCTATGTATTGAATAGTATAGTTGTATATTGATGTGTCTACCACCCTGCATCATTGTGGTTACCTTTGTTGTATGCACGGGGAGCTTTACAGTGTGAACATCGCCTTATGTATCCCCTTTTGTGGGCTAGACGTCCTCATATTTTTTTCTATCCGTGACCTGTCAGTCATAGGCCCAGTCTTGAGTATACTGGAACATATCAACATTTTTTTGTAACCAAACTTTACTTTTTCTTTAAGAGATTTGCAAGAGATCTGAGTGTGCAAATAAATAGTATTTCCCCGTTGTCTGTTCTTAATTATCACTAAAATTTGATCTGCATTCACTTCAAAGAATTTCACGTCTTTTCTTTCCATTATTTGTGTCATAATGATGGTTATTTAATTTGAACCAAACGTGAGGACGCTGCCGCGCCAAAGGATGAAGACTATGTGTTTATACTCGGGGTCTTTCATGCCCAGTGAGTCACTCACACTTCTCAGGGCTCAAAGTGTCTCCCGAATATGTGATGTAATAATAGTACAGTACAAATAAAGTGGCCGCTCCTGGGAGACCGACCCCATCAAGATATAACAATGAGAGTCCACGTTGCCAGTGTTTGGTTGGGCTCAGGTGTAATGATTTATGATAATTTTTTGTGCGTTGGGGGGAGGGATTTGTACAATAATTTCACATGGCACGGTGGCTCAGTGTATAGTGTAAGGTGGTATGGACGCACACCTTGAACAGGTAGCTCATTATACCGGGAAGGGTTAAGCTCCAGTCCCAACTGCGTCTATTAGAACTAGAGATGGGCGGGGCGCTTTGTCATGAATCGGGGTCAACCCAAACATCCCAAATTGTGACTGTCTCTCCAGACCCCAGAGTATAACAGGTGGAGGCCCAAGGGAAGTGAAAAAAAAAAACAGTTACACTTACCTTACCTGAACCTCTTCATGGCATTCGGCACTCTGTCAGTGATGTCATGAGCAGCCCTGGGGCCTGTGATTGGGCTTCAGCTGTGACATGGGAACGCCCAGCATCATGATGCTATGATACTCAGCGTACCCATGTGACTACTGTGGCCCAATCACAGGCCTCAACAATGACCCCAAGTGCATGACGTCACTAGGAGGAGGCCTAAAGCTGAGGGAAGGTGAGTATAAATATCTTTTATTTTTTTATTTCACGAAATGAATCTTAGGAGGTTCACCTATCTCTACTTAGGACCTAGTAGGTCTCAACTTGGTGTACTGGAGGTTTACCAGTTATGTTACACTATATGCTCTGATGTACTTGCATTTTGTTGGATAATGTGTTGTGTATATGCCACTTTTACTGGTGCAGCTCATTACGCGGTCACTGTTCTGTACTCTGTAGAAGCCGGATCACACTATGGTTCCTTATGGGCAGAAATACGTTGTGTCCATGGTGCGACTTGTTGATGTCAGGCATTACCCCGACTACCCCTGTGCCATTGGGTGTGCTTTGTTCACTGATGCAGACTGTGCAAGCTATACTTCTACATCACTGTGCACAGAGGTTTAGCTATTGTATATGGGATGCAGAGGTATCAGTCACTACTGGTCCCAATAGGCTGATGGGGCTTAAAGGCCCCTCTTCAGTATAATGCATGCATATATATATATATATATATATATATATATATATATATATAGACCATGGTAGATGGTGGTCCTGTTACAGATTTTGCACTGGGGCCCAGGAACTTTATGTTATACTACTGACTTGTCCCTTGGAAGATCTGCTATACCGTGCCAACTTCAGTAAAGAGGAGTCCGCATTGCACAGCCAACTGTACCGTTCTCTGTTAGCGAGGCTCCTGGTGACCTGAAGGGGCAGAGTGACTGGGTGATGTCTGTACTCCGATGACTCCGCACATTACAGTAGAATGGTTGAGTTGCAGCACTGATGTCCTGTATTGGAAAGATCACATCTACATGAAGTTGTATGTTCTCTCCAGAGTTTCCAGGTTTGATGGGTTTCTTTTCAGACACCAAAACATACTGATAGACTAATTGTCTTCCTAAAAATTGGACCTTGTGTGAGAGAGAGACATTAGATTGTGTGTCTTTTTATATATATATATATATATATATATATATATATATATATGAGAGAGATAAGCGAAGTATACAAAAATTCGATTCGGCAACTTCGCTGAATTTCGCGATATGATTCTATTCGATCCAAATTAAATCGCATACCAAAACAGCTATTTATTGGCTGCAGAGAGGCGGGGTGGGCGGCAAAATGGCGGAACCCCTTGGATGCCACTGTCATGTTTGACCACGGCATCCAAGTTGTTAAAACCCCCGATCAGTTATGGAGCAGGGTGTTAGGTGTCAGTTACAGCTAACACCCTGCTCCATAACTGATCGGGGGGATTTAACACCTTGGATGCAGCAGTCAAACATGCCATTTGTGCTCGCGAAGGGGTTAAAGGGATGTGACATCACAGGGCTGTTTGCTGATTGGCTGCATGCATGGCATTGTGGGTGATCCCGCGTTCCCAGAATTCCTTGCCCCATGTAGAGCAGCCATTTTGAAGTAAATGCGAATCGTTACCACGAAGCGTGAGGAAATTCGGATTCGATGCAAATCGAATATTTCCTGAAATTTGGATCTAATTCCACTTTTGCAGCTTTGATTCGCTCATCTCTAATATGTGGGGTGTCTGTTCTGGATTTTCATCGCTTGGCCAGAAGTTACTCTGGAAGACCTGTCCTGTCCTACATTACACAAACAACCCGCTGATTTGAATGGACACTGTGTAATGCTTCATTTTTCCTGTGGGGGCGCTGCAGAGAAATTATTTCTCTACAGATTACAGCTGATCACAGTAAGTCGCAGCACTGAGACACTTACCGGTCACCTCATTGCCAAGAGACCCTGCAAACAACTAGGTATTGTCCAAAATGGAAAACCGCTTTAATCCAGGCCTGTTTGGAACGTGCTGCCGTCAGTATTTGTAGGAATAATTTCCTATTTGGAGACTTGTGATGTCACTGCAGCTAAAATAACTTTTTTTTTTTATTGCAAAACCTAATGGAGTCTCTGTCACATGTGTTATGTGACTTATATTTTACAGCGGCAGAGTAACATTTTCCCTACAAAATATCTACAGTCACATTTTCAGCCAGTATACTGGCATATGGATTATACCTCTCTGAGATTTAAGGTTTAATCTGTTTATGTGTGAACACGGACTTGGCAGACACCTCTGTTGTGAAGGCTGGAATAAGAAAAACATACCTTGGACACACGGATCCCGTGTCCTACCATCTGCTCTCCCAACTTCGCCATCACTTTACAAGATCTTGACTTATGATGGAAATGAATCATATGAGTCATGTTATTAATTCATTACTAAAGCCGCGCGGGTGGAGATATTTATGACACTTGGGCGCTGTGTTTGACAAATACAAAAGTCCGTGGGATTCTAATTAAGTTATTTTGCTACATAGGTGAAATTTTACACCCCATCTAGACACATTATACACAGGGCATTGTACACAGCTGGACCTGCTTTCTTATTTCTGCTCAGGGTCAAGGGCAGTGAAGTTGTGGTAAAGGGGGAGGGTTCTTCATATATACTAGAAAGATATATTTCCAACAACTGCTGCCCCCTTTATTACATAGAATCCACTAAAACACCAATATTAAACACCAGGCTCATTTATGAAGACTTATTGAAAACATTTTTTAAGGAACTCAACACATTCTTATGTATATTGTCTCCAGACTCTGAAGCCCAGTCTGAAAAATCAAATGAAAACTGTGTCCTAAGATATCAGTCATTTCCTCTTATTCACTGTCCATTGTCTGGGTGTGAGACAACTGGCTGCAGCAGGAGCCTCCCCCTCCTACAGCCCTGTCTGTCTGTGCAATGGGAAGGGCTAAAAGAAGAGAGAAACAGGAAGATGGCCATGAATGGATGTAGCCTGCAGTTGGGTGGGGACATGAGACAGGCAACATGGTGCTTCCTGCCATGAGTGTAGCTTTAAGGGGTGCATAGGTAACAATTAGAGATGAGTGAATCGATTCTGCAGAAGTGGAATTCGATCCGAATTTCAGGAAATCTTCGATTCTCCACGATTCCGGATTTCCTGATGCTTCACGGTAACGAATATTTAGTAAGGACCTTTGTGACATCAGACGGTCACATGATATTCTCTAGTGATGTCATTGGGTAGATGTGTCTTTGCTTGTTAGCAGATCCTTCCACATGAATAAAAGTTGTCCGTGATTGAGAGAGAGAGAGAAACATGACCGCGGCATCCAAGGGCTTCCTCCATTTTGCCGCCCACCCCGGCTCTCTGCAGCCCGGAAATAGCTGTTTATTCACCGCAAAGTAATTCGGATCAAAGCAAATTTTTGTGGAACTTCGAATTGAACTGCCGAATCAAACTTTTGAGAAATTCACTCATCTCTACTAACAATCTCTACCAAGCCCTGGCACCTGAGGGTTTCCAAAAGCTTCTCCACAATATAAGAAGGCATTATTATTTTAGATAGTATATGGTAAGTGGGGCCCATTACAGATTTTGCATTAGGGCTCAGAATCTTTAAATTACACCTCTGCTTCCTGCTATTCTCCTGATAACTCTACCCTCTCCAACGGTTAGCCCCACACCTTCATGAGCTGCATTATGGTCGGGGCTTACACAAAAGCCATCACAGGAAGCTCTGCCCAGTTCCTATCATGTGAGTGTAGAGCCAAAACGTGAATTAAACTCACTACTTCTATCTTACCTATAGTCACTTTTACAATTCTTTGTTTGTGAGGGGACAACCCCTTTAAGGTCCCCAGTGTGGCCATTTTGGGGAGGATCGCCTACGCCTGGAACAAGATCCGTGGCCGACAATCCATTGCCATGACAGCCAGAAGCCTATTGAAGGCTCCCAGGCTTGACTGTCATTTACTTCTATTGCAGGCTTCATAGAGCAGCTGATATTTTGCAATACGTTAGTGATCAGACCCCTTCCCCCTAGGGGGTATAATAATTACAGTATTTAAAAAAAAAAAAAAAAACTAATATAAAAAATGAAAAAGTATTAAAAGTTCAATTCACTCCCCCTTTCCCTAGAATACAATAAAAGTAAAATATTACTGTGAAATACATACACATTAGGTACCCTGTGTCTGAGAATGCCCAGTCTAAATACATATAAATATATTATTGCCATACGTTGAACACTGTAGCGGGAAAAGAAAAATCAAAAGTGCTGAACCGCCGTTTTTTCGCTGTTTTGTCTCTGATAAAAATTTGAATAAAAAGTGATCAAAGCAATAGAGATTCTCCAAATTGGTATAACTAAAAAGTACATCTGGCCCCGCAAAAAAACATGTCCTATGCATCCCTGTACACGGAAATATAAAAAAAGTTACTGGTGTCAGAATATGGCGACTTTAACATTTGGATTTTTATTAAGGGGTTAAAATGTAAATAAAACTATATAAATTTGGTATCCCGGGAATAGTACCGAAACATAGATTACAGGTGACAGGTCATTTTGGCTGCAGAGTGAAAATGAAAAATGAAGCGCATAATAAAGTGGCACAAACGCAGTTTTTCTCCAATTCCACCCAATTCAGAATTATTTTTTTTTAGCTTCCCAATACATTGTACAGTATATTAAATGGTATCATTATGAAGTACAATTTGTCAAACATTAAGCCCTCATATGGCTCTGTGAACAGAAAAATAAAAAAGTTATGGGGATTGGAAGGCGAAAGGTCAAAATCAAAAATTGAAAAATGCCACCGGTGGGAAGGGGTTAAAGGCTAAGTTTCTACATAGTGTTAAAACCATCTCAGCGATATTGGCCTAGATACTCCTCTATGTTCTGTGTATACTCTAAAACACACATCTTTACCACTGAGGGTATAAAGGTTACTGCAGCACATTTTTTTCCCTATTTTTTTAAGGTAAACTTAGATTTCTCCTGACAAACTTTGCCCTGACCTCAACAACTTGAAGTATGCGCTGAACTTGTTATCTTTTCTAAATGAATTTATACTGATTCGTTCTGCTCAATGTGGTTTTCAAAGCAAAATACATTAAACGTTCATTTGTCTTGTCCCTGCCATTGAGCCTTGAACTGACAGAATGAATCTTGTTTCCATTAGTTCTATAGATACTTTGTAATATTAGTTGTTGTTGGTCATTGTTCTTGGCTTATGCATTTAAAGGAGTTTTGCCATGAACATAACCAGATATAAATTTGTAGACAATGAAAAGTTAAACATTTTTGCAGATATAAAAAAACACAAATTTTGCAGAGTTATAAAGATTTTCTCTAACCATCTTAGTGGTGACATCTTTTGTCTTGATCGGTTGCCAATGTATACAACCATGAATGCAGGAACTTTCGATGTTCAGAAACCCAACCATGGTTTCCTTATTGTGGACAGGTTATCAGGCAGGGACACTACATGTATGAGAAGATAACCTGACCACAATAAGGACATCATGGCTGGTTATCAGGAGGGACACTACATGTATGAGAAGATAACCTGACCACAATAAGGACATCATGGCTGGTTATCAGGAGGGGACACTACATGTATGAGAAGATAACCTGACCACAATAAGGACATCATGGCTGGTTATCAGGAGGACACTACATGTATGAGAAGATAACCCGACCACCATAAGGACATCATGGCTGGTTATCAGGAGGACATGTACGAGAAGATAACCTGACCACAATAAGGACATCATGGCTGGTTATCAGGAGGACACTACATGTATGAGAAGATAACCCGACAACAATATGGACATCATGGCTGGTTATCAGGAGGGACACTACATGTATGAGAAGATAACCCGACCACAATAAGGACATCATGGCTGGTTATCAGGAGGACACTACATGTATGAGAAGATAACCTGACCACCATAAGGACATCATGGCTGGTTATCAGGAGGACACTACATGTATGAGAAGATAACCCGACCACAATAAGGACATCATGGCTGGTTATCAGGAGGACACTACATGTATGAGAAGATAACCCGACCACAATAAGGACATCATGGCTGGTTATCAGGAGGGACACTACATGTATGAGAAGATAACCCGACCACAATAAGGACATCATGGCTGGTTATCAGGAGGACACTACATGTATGAGAAGATAACCCGACCACAATAAGGACATCATGGCTGGTTATCAGGAGGACACTACATGTATGAGAAGATAACCCGACCACAATAAGGACATCATGGCTGGTTATCAGGAGGACACTACATGTATGAGAAGATAACCCGACCACAATAAGGACATCATGGCTGGTTATCAGGAGGACAATACATGTATGAGAAGATAACCCGACCACAATAAGGACATCATGGCTGGTTCATCAGGAGGGACACTACATGATGAGAAGATAACCCGACCACAATAAGGACATCATGGCTGGTTATCAGGAGGACACTACATGTATGAGAAGATAACCCGACCACCATAAGGACATCATGGCTGGTTATCAGGAGGACACTACATGTATGAGAAGATAACCCAACCACAATAATGACATCATGGCTGGTTATCAGGAGGGACACTACATGTATGAGAAGATAACCCGACCACAATAAGGACATCATGGCTGGTTATCAGGAGGACACTACATGTATGAGAAGATAACCCGACCACCATAAGGACATCATGGCTGGTTATCAGGAGGACACTACATGTATGAGAAGATAACCCGACCACAATAAGGACATCATGGCTGGTTATCAGGAGGACACTACATGTATGAGAAGATAACCCGACCACCATAAGGACATCATGGCTGGTTATCAGGAGGACACTACATGTATGAGAAGATAACCCAACCACAATAAGGACATCATGGCTGGTTATCAGGAGGACACTACATGTATGAGAAGATAACCCGACCACCATAAGGACATCATGGCTGGTTATCAGGAGGACACTACATGTATGAGAAGATAACCCAACCACAATAAGGACATCATGGCTGGTTATCAGGAGGGACACTACATATATGAGAAGATAACCCGACCACAATAAGGACATCATGGCTGGTTATCAGGAGGGACACTACATGTATGAGAAGATAACCCGACCACAATAAGGACATCATGGCTGGTTATCAGGAGGGGACACTACATGTATGAGAAGATAACCCGACCACAATAAGGACATCATGGCTGGTTATCAGGAGGGGACACGACATGTATGAGAAGATAACCCGACCACAATAAGGACATCATGGCTGATTATCAGGGGGACACTACATGTATGAGAAGATAACCCGACCACAATAAGGACATCATGGCTGGTTATCAGGAGGACACTACATGTATGAGAAGATAACCCGACCACAATAAGGACATCATGGCTGGTTATCAGGAGGGACACTACATGTATGAGAAGATAACCCGACCACAATAAGGACATCATGGCTGGTTATCAGGAGGGACACTACATGTATGAGAAGATAACCCGACCACAATAAGGACATCATGGCTGGTTATCAGGAGGACACTACATGTATGAGAAGATAACCCGACCACAATAAGGACATCATGGCTGGTTATCAGGAGGACACTACATGTATGAGAAGATAACCCGACCACAATAAGGACATCATGGCTGGTTATCAGGAGGACACTACATGTATGAGAAGATAACCCGACCACAATAAGGACATCATGGCTGGTTATCAGGAGGACAATACATGTATGAGAAGATAACCCGACCACAATAAGGACATCATGGCTGGTTATCAGGAGGGACACTACATGTATGAGAAGATAACCCGACCACAATAAGGACATCATGGCTGGTTATCAGGAGGACACTACATGTATGAGAAGATAACCCGACCACCATAAGGACATCATGGCTGGTTATCAGGAGGACACTACATGTATGAGAAGATAACCCAACCACAATAATGACATCATGGCTGGTTATCAGGAGGACATGTACGAGAAGATAACCTGACCACAATAAGGACATCATGGCTGGTTATCAGGAGGGACACTACATGTATGAGAAGATAACCCGACCACAATAAGGACATCATGGCTGGTTATCAGGAGGACACTACATGTATGAGAAGATAACCCGACCACCATAAGGACATCATGGCTGGTTATCAGGAGGACACTACATGTATGAGAAGATAACCCAACCACAATAAGGACATCATGGCTGGTTATCAGGAGGACACTACATGTATGAAAAGATAACCCGACCACCATAAGGACATCATGGCTGGTTATCAGGAGGACACTACATGTATGAGAAGATAACCCAACCACAATAAGGACATCATGGCTGGTTATCAGGAGGGACACTACATATATGAGAAGATAACCCGACCACAATAAGGACATCATGGCTGGTTATCAGGAGGGACACTACATGTATGAGAAGATAACCCGACCACAATAAGGACATCATGGCTGGTTATCAGGAGGGGACACTACATGTATGAGAAGATAACCCGACCACAATAAGGACATCATGGCTGGTTATCAGGAGGGGACACGACATGTATGAGAAGATAACCCGACCACAATAAGGACATCATGGCTGGTTATCAGGAGGACACTACATGTATGAGAAGATAACCCGACCACAATAAGGACATCATGGCTGGTTATCAGGAGGACACTACATGTATGAGAAGATAACCCGACCACCATAAGGACATCATGGCTGGTTATCAGGAGGACACTACATGTATGAGAAGATAACCCGACCACAATAAGGACATCATGGCTGGTTATCAGGAGGACACTACATGTATGAGAAGATAACCCGACCACCATAAGGACATCATGGCTGGTTATCAGGAGGACACTACATGTATGAGAAGATAACCCGACCACCATAAGGACATCATGGCTGGTTATCAGGAGGACACTACATGTATGAGAAGATAACCCAACCACAATAAGGACATCATGGCTGGTTATCAGGAGGGACACTACATATATGAGAAGATAACCCGACCACAATAAGGACATCATGGCTGGTTATCAGGAGGGACACTACATGTATGAGAAGATAACCCGACCACAATAAGGACATCATGGCTGGTTATCAGGAGGGGACACTACATGTATGAGAAGATAACCCGACCACAATAAGGACATCATGGCTGGTAATCAGGAGGGGACACGACATGTATGAGAAGATAACCCGACCACAATAAGGACATCATGGCTGGTTATCAGGAGGACACTACATGTATGAGAAGATAACCCGACCACAATAAGGACATCATGGCTGGTTATCAGGAGGACACTACATGTATGAGAAGATAACCCGACCACCATAAGGACATCATGGCTGGTTATCAGGAGGACACTACATGTATGAGAAGATAACCCGACCACAATAAGGACATCATGGCTGGTTATCAGGAGGACACTACATGTATGAGAAGATAACCCGACCACCATAAGGACATCATGGCTGGTTATCAGGAGGACACTACATGTATGAGAAGATAACCCAACCACAATAAGGACATCATGGCTGGTTATCAGGAGGACACTACATGTATGAGAAGATAACCCGACCACCATAAGGACATCATGGCTGGTTATCAGGAGGACACTACATGTATGAGAAGATAACCCAACCACAATAAGGACATCATGGCTGGTTATCAGGAGGGACACTACATATATGAGAAGATAACCCAACCACAATAAGGACATCATGGCTGGTTATCAGGAGGGACACTACATATATGAGAAGATAACCCGACCACAATAAGGACATCATGGCTGGTTATCAGGAGGGACACTACATGTATGAGAAGATAACCCGACCACAATAAGGACATCATGGCTGGTTATCAGGAGGGGACACGACATGTATGAGAAGATAACCCGACCACAATAAGGACATCATGGCTGATTATCAGGGGGACACTACATGTATGAGAAGATAACCCGACCACAATAAGGACATCATGGCTGGTTATCAGGAGGACACTACATGTATGAGAAGATAACCCGACCACAATAAGGACATCATGGCTGGTTATCAGGAGGGACACTACATGTATGAGAAGATAACCCGACCACAATAAGGACATCATGGCTGGTTATCAGGAGGGACACTACATGTATGAGAAGATAACCCGACCACAATAAGGACATCATGGCTGGTTATCAGGAGGACACTACATGTATGAGAAGATAACCCGACCACAATAAGGACATCATGGCTGGTTATCAGGAGGACACTACATGTATGAGAAGATAACCCGACCACAATAAGGACATCATGGCTGGTTATCAGGAGGACACTACATGTATGAGAAGATAACCCGACCACAATAAGGACATCATGGCTGGTTATCAGGAGGACATTACATGTATGAGAAGATAACCCGACCACAATAAGGACATCATGGCTGGTTATCAGGAGGACATTACATGTATGAGAAGATAACCCGACCACAATAAGGACATCATGGCTGGTTATCAGGAGGGACACTACATGTATGAGAAGATAACCCGACCACAATAAGGACATCATGGCTGGTTATCAGGAGGACACTACATGTATGAGAAGATAACCCGACCACCATAAGGACATCATGGCTGGTTATCAGGAGGACACTACATGTATGAGAAGATAACCCAACCACAATAATGACATCATGGCTGGTTATCAGGAGGGACACTACATGTATGAGAAGATAACCCGACCACAATAAGGACATCATGGCTGGTTATCAGGAGGGACACTACATGTATGAGAAGATAACCCGACCACAATAAGGACATCATGGCTGGTTATCAGGAGGACACTACATGTATGAGAAGATAACCCGACCACCATAAGGACATCATGGCTGGTTATCAGGAGGACACTACATGTATGAGAAGATAACCCGACCACCATAAGGACATCATGGCTGGTTATCAGGAGGACACTACATGTATGAGAAGATAACCCAACCACAATAAGGACATCATGGCTGGTTATCAGGAGGACACTACATGTATGAGAAGATAACCCGACCACCATAAGGACATCATGGCTGGTTATCAGGAGGACACTACATGTATGAGAAGATAACCCAACCACAATAAGGACATCATGGCTGGTTATCAGGAGGGACACTACATATATGAGAAGATAACCCGACCACAATAAGGACATCATGGCTGGTTATCAGGAGGGACACTACATGTATGAGAAGATAACCCGACCACAATAAGGACATCATGGCTGGTTATCAGGAGGGGACACTACATGTATGAGAAGATAACCCGACCACAATAAGGACATCATGGCTGGTTATCAGGAGGGGACACGACATGTATGAGAAGATAACCCGACCACAATAAGGACATCATGGCTGATTATCAGGGGGACACTACATGTATGAGAAGATAACCCGACCACAATAAGGACATCATGGCTGGTTATCAGGAGGACACTACATGTATGAGAAGATAACCCGACCACAATAAGGACATCATGTCTGGTTATCAGGAGGGGACACTACATGTATGAGAAGATAACCCGACCACAATAAGGACATCATGGCTGGTTATCAGGAGGACACTACATGTATGAGAAGATAACCCGACCACCATAAGGACATCATGGCTGGTTATCAGGAGGACACTACATGTATGAGAAGATAACCCGACCACAATAAGGACATCATGGCTGGTTATCAGGAGGACACTACATGTATGAGAAGATAACCCGACCACAATATGGACATCATGGCTGGTTATCAGGAGGATACTACATGTATGAGAAGATAACCCGACAACAATATAGACATCATGGCTGGTTATCAGGAGGGACACTACATGTATGAGAAGATAACCCGACCACAATAAGGACATCATGGCTGGTTATCAGGAGGACACTACATGTATGAGAAGATAACCCGACCACAATAAGGACATCATGGCTGGTTATCAGGAGGGACACTACATGTATGAGAAGATAACCCGACCACAATAAGGACATCATGGCTGGTTATCAGGAGGGACACTACATGTATGAGAAGATAACCCGACCACCATAAGGACATCATGGCTGGTTATCAGGAGGACACTACATGTATGAGAAGATAACCAGACCACAATAAGGACATCATGGCTGGTTATCAGGAGGGACACTACATGTATGAGAAGATAACCCGACCACAATAAGGACATCATGGCTGGTTATCAGGAGGACACTACATGTATGAGAAGATAACCCGACCACCATAAGGACATCATGGCTGGTTATCAGGAGGACACTACATGTATGAGAAGATAACCCGACCACAATAATGACATCATGGCTGGTTATCAGGAGGGACACTACATATATGAGAAGATAACCCGACCACAATAAGGACATCATGGCTGGTTATCAGGAGGACACTACATGTATGAGAAGATAACCCGACCACAATAAGGACATCATGGCTGGTTATCAGGAGGACACTACATGTATGAGAAGATAACCCGGACACAATAAGGATATCATGGCTGGTTATCAGGAGGGGACACTACATGTATGAGAAGATAACCCGACCACAATAAGGACATCATGGCTGGTTATCAGGAGGGGACACTACATGTATGAGAAGATAACCCGACCACAATAAGGACATCATGGCTGGTTATCAGGAGGGACACTACATGTATGAGAAGATAACCCGACCACAATAAGGACATCATGGCTGGTTATCAGGAGGACACTACATGTATGAGAAGATAACCCGACCACCATAAGGACATCATGGCTGGTTATCAGGAGGACAATACATGTATGAGAAGATAACCCGACCACAATAAGGACATCATGGCTGGTTATCAGGAGGGACACTACATGTATGAGAAGATAACCCGACCACAATAAAGACATCATGGCTGGTTATCAGGAGGACACTACATGTATGAGAAGATAACCCAACCACCATAAGGACATCATGGCTGGTTATCAGGAGGGACACTACATGTATGAGAAGATAACCAGACCACAATAAGGACATCATGGCTGGTTATCAGGAGGGACACTACATGTATGAGAAGATAACCCGACCACAATAAGGACATCATGGCTGGTTATCAGGAGGACACTACATGTATGAGAAGATAACCCGACCACCATAAGGACATCATGGCTGGTTATCAGGAGGACACTACATGTATGAGAAGATAACCCGACCACAATAATGACATCATGGCTGGTTATCAGGAGGGACACTACATATATGAGAAGATAACCCGACCACAATAAGGACATCATGGCTGGTTATCAGGAGGACACTACATGTATGAGAAGATAACCCGACCACAATAAGGACATCATGGCTGGTTATCAGGAGGACACTACATGTATGAGAAGATAACCCGGACACAATAAGGATATCATGGCTGGTTATCAGGAGGGGACACTACATGTATGAGAAGATAACCCGACCACAATAAGGACATCATGGCTGGTTATCAGGAGGGGACACTACATGTATGAGAAGATAACCCGACCACAATAAGGACATCATGGCTGGTTATCAGGAGGGGACACGACATGTATGAGAAGATAACCCGACCACAATAAGGACATCATGGCTGATTATCAGGAGGACACTACATGTATGAGAAGATAACCCGACCACAATAAAGACATCATGGCTGGTTATCAGGAGGACACTACATGTATGAGAAGATAACCCGACCACAATAAGGACATCATGGCTGGTTATCAGGAGGACACTACATGTATGAGAAGATAACCCGACCACAATAAGGACATCATGGCTGGTTATCAGGAGGGGACACTACATGTATGAGAAGATAACCCGACCACAATAAGGACATCATGGCTGGTTATCTGGAGGGGACACGACATGTATGAGAAGATAACCCGACCACAATAAGGACATCATGGCTGGTTATCAGGAGGACACTACATGTATGAGAAGATAACCCGACCACCATAAGGACATCATGGCTGGTTATCAGGAGGACACTACATGTATGAGAAGATAACCCGACCACAATAATGACATCATGGCTGGTTATCAGGAGGGACACTACATATATGAGAAGATAACCCGACCACAATAAGGACATCATGGCTGGTTATCAGGAGGACACTACATGTATGAGAAGATAACCCGACCACAATAAGGACATCATGGCTGGTTATCAGGAGGACACTACATGTATGAGAAGATAACCCGGACACAATAAGGATATCATGGCTGGTTATCAGGAGGGGACACTACATGTATGAGAAGATAACCCGACCACAATAAGGACATCATGGCTGGTTATCAGGAGGGGACACTACATGTATGAGAAGATAACCCGACCACAATAAGGACATCATGGCTGGTTATCAGGAGGGACACTACATGTATGAGAAGATAACCCGACCACAATAAGGACATCATGGCTGGTTATCAGGAGGACACTACATGTATGAGAAGATAACCCGACCACCATAAGGACATCATGGCTGGTTATCAGGAGGACAATACATGTATGAGAAGATAACCCGACCACAATAAGGACATCATGGCTGGTTATCAGGAGGGACACTACATGTATGAGAAGATAACCCGACCACAATAAAGACATCATGGCTGGTTATCAGGAGGACACTACATGTATGAGAAGATAACCCGACCACCATAAGGACATCATGGCTGGTTATCAGGAGGACACTACATGTATGAGAAGATAACCAGACCACAATAAGGACATCATGGCTGGTTATCAGGAGGGACACTACATGTATGAGAAGATAACCCGACCACAATAAGGACATCATGGCTGGTTATCAGGAGGACACTACATGTATGAGAAGATAACCCGACCACCATAAGGACATCATGGCTGGTTATCAGGAGGACACTACATGTATGAGAAGATAACCCGACCACAATAATGACATCATGGCTGGTTATCAGGAGGGACACTACATATATGAGAAGATAACCCGACCACAATAAGGACATCATGGCTGGTTATCAGGAGGACACTACATGTATGAGAAGATAACCCGACCACAATAAGGACATCATGGCTGGTTATCAGGAGGACACTACATGTATGAGAAGATAACCCGGACACAATAAGGATATCATGGCTGGTTATCAGGAGGGGACACTACATGTATGAGAAGATAACCCGACCACAATAAGGACATCATGGCTGGTTATCAGGAGGGGACACTACATGTATGAGAAGATAACCCGACCACAATAAGGACATCATGGCTGGTTATCAGGAGGGGACACGACATGTATGAGAAGATAACCCGACCACAATAAGGACATCATGGCTGATTATCAGGAGGACACTACATGTATGAGAAGATAACCCGACCACAATAAAAACATCATGGCTGGTTATCAGGAGGACACTACATGTATGAGAAGATAACCCGACCACAATAAGGACATCATGGCTGGTTATCAGGAGGGGACACTACATGTATGAGAAGATAACCCGACCACAATAAGGACATCATGGCTGGTTATCAGGAGGGGACACTACATGTATGAGAAGATAACCCGACCACAATAAGGACATCATGGCTGGTTATCTGGAGGGGACACGACATGTATGAGAAGATAACCCGACCACAATAAGGACATCATGGCTGGTTATCAGGAGGACACTACATGTATGAGAAGATAACCCGACCACAATAAGGACATCATGGCTGGTTATCAGGAGGACACTACATGTATGAGAAGATAACCCGACCACAATAAGGACATCATGGCGGGGTATATGGCAAGTCCCAGACTATAGAAAGTTCCTGCATTCATAGTCGTATCCATTGGTAACCAATCAATACAAAAGATGTCACCACTAAGATCGTTAGAGAAAATCTATAAAACTCAGGAACATTTTTAATTATTTATGTTTGCAAAAATGTTGAACTTTTAGTTGTCTACAGATGTAAATATGGTTCATGGGAAAACCTTGTTAGGCTGGAGCCCCACGTGATGTAAACGCCTTGGCTAGAGATGAGAGAATTTTTCAAAAATTTGATTCGGCCGGTTTGCTTAATTTTCAGAAACTATTCGATTCAATGTGAATTAATTCGCATTAAAAAACAGCTATTTACAGGCTGCAGAGAGCTTGTATAAATGCACCACACAAGGACTAATAAGACTAATAATTTCAAACAAAAAGGTATGATCTATTGCAAACCTGCAATGAACAACAGTATAATGGCAGTCAGTGCAGCAAGGTATAGTAGGATTGTTCCTATTACCCAGGCTGCAAACACCCAAATGAACCCTGTTCTGCTTCAATACTCTGTATAAACTCCATCCTATCCTTTCCCTACACTTCTAATGTTCTTTACCTAAACTTTAATTGAGCAAAATATCAGTTTTCAAGTCTTTTCTACCACTTTCCCTAGCACCTGCTGACATCTCTCCCTGCACTAAGTACACTGGAAAATGCCTGAATCCAAGATGGCGGAGGGTATTTATAGGCCTCTGACATGACAGGGCTGGCTGTTGATTGGGTGCAAGCATGGCATTGTGGGTGATCTCGCTTTCCCAGAGTTCCTTGCCCCATGTCCTAACATGTGCAGCAGCCATTTCAGGAAAAAATGTGAATCGCATGAGGAAATTCGGATTCGATGCGAATCAACTATTTCCTGAAATTCAGATCGAATTCCACTTCGTCAGATTCGATTCACTCATCTCTAGTCGTGGCATTTTACAATCACTGCAAAGGGGATGTTATTCTAGCGAATCCCATCCACACATTGTGGGAAAATACACACTGCGGACACGCTGTGATTTCCAAAACCATTGCGGTTTTGAAAATCGCAGCATGTCAATTATATCTACGGAAACGCTGGCGGTTTCCCTATAGGTATAATTGAAGTAGAAAGTCCGCAGAGGAAACCTCTGCAGACTTTCTGTGAAAAGCGCTGCAGGAAAAACCGCGATGCGTCGCTGCCGTGTTTTTTCCTGCAGCACTTTTTTGCTTTGGAGCAACAAGGGCGTTCCCGTTGCTCTAAACAGATAAGCAACACTGTCCTCATTGTCCAAATAGCTAATTTACATATTCACAAAAATAGTGATATGTCTACAACGGCAACACTGATTCACAAGAGGAAAACACATTTTGATTCAGGTGACTCTAACCTATCTGAAGAACTGGGTTAATATGCTGGGTTCGGGGCTTGAAGCTTTCCAGGATAGTGTTGGTCCTACACACAGGACACTACCATCAACCGTATGCAGCATTGTTGTGGCCACAAACCGATGAAGCAATTGTTTTATGGATATGCAAATCAACCTGCAGGGGCGTCCAGGGTGGCGCTGTATTTGGTAAAGATGGCCATAATCCAGGCAAAATGTAAATCAAGGCTTAAGGTGTCACATTGTGCGGTGATTTCAAAGGAGAGCCAGAGCACTTTTGGATCTGTAGGCAAATCTGGCAAATCAGGCCCCGCCTACAGTGCACTTGCAGGCTGATTTGCATATCCATGAAAAGATGATTATCTCTGCATTGCTTCATTGGTTTGTGTCCACAAAGGTTTGCTCCTATTACAGGTCCCTACACTGTACTATTATTGATTTGGGCGGCATTTTTGGACTTTATAGACACCCTTTAAGGTTTCCGCATACCTGCCATATCTGTCAATCAAATCGCATGCTCGATTCAACCAAGTATGCATGTGTTTTCAATGTTGAGAGGAGAATAAGATGTTGTCAGACACTGTTTATCCACTGGGGGAACAAAGGATTAAGCATGATAAAGCTTGATATTCCCAATCTGAACTGGTGTACAAGCAGGGGGGAAGGGGTGGTTGGGTGTCTGATTCACAAAAGATAATTGTCCCACTTTGCAGTTTGGACAGTTTTTAATAAATTCCTCTACATTGAACCCTTTACTAACTTTACCTATTTGCTTTCCTGCAGGGAATTTTCTAGAATTACTATGAATTGTGTAAAGAAAAGGCTATTAAAAAGATATTGCTGAAAAAATCCTTTTATTCTTAGACATTCTATTAGTAAAGATAGGCCTGTTAAAATTCGAAAAATGATGTACTGTCTCAACAGCGCCACTCTGGTCCAATGGCCATATCTGGTATTGCATCTCATATACATTCCAGTGAGTGGGGCTGAGCTGCCTTACTAAAAACGGCCAGTGAACAAGTTTGTCACTGTATATGGGGAAAAAAAAAATCAGATCCTTTAATTGTGAATGATGTGCGGAGCCCATAAACCAGATTCCCTGGAAAATATGCAAATTACATTAGGCAAAAACTCCAAGGGACCCATAAATCCTTTCTCCCTTGTTATAAATTGGGTGTTATAGGAGACACAGCATTTTTTCTCTTAAGAAATGCAAGGTCTGATGTTGATTTCCCCACTGATAAGGTTCAAAGCTTTACTTCTCCGACATCTCTGCCAAACGCAAGAGGAAACCCTGCTCTTTAAGTAGAATGCCTTTGTACGTGCATACGTCCAACACAAACATGAAGGAAAAGAGGGAAAAATGAAAGAAATATGGCAGCAACACAACTATTCTCATCAATGCCAGCAGCACACAACCAAAACCTTCTCGTTTCCATGTTATATATGTATTTTTATTACTGGAAAGAATTTTGCCGCCATCATGCCCTGCAATATGTGAAATTGTACAATTACATCTTGGGTGAGTAGATTATATGGCAGCTTAACCTGCATTTATGTTTGTTATTAAAGGGGTTGTCCATGAGTTACAAAAAGGGGCGGCCGGGTGAGTGTACAATTAAAAAAAATATACTCACCTATTTCCAAAACTCTGTTGTGTGATTCCAACTCCTTTTCTCTCATGTCCTGTGGCTCATTGGGCTGGAAGCGAAGAGGCTCATATAATCCTCAATCAGTGGCCTCAGCAGTCTCCGCAGATATATGTGAGTGACATCACCAATCCCTTTCCAGTGACCACTGATTGGTTTCAGCAGTCATGTGAGCCTCTCCACTTCCAGTTTGACAAGTGACGGTGACTGCACAATGGAGCAGCAGGGACTGGTGAGTATTAGAGATGGGTGAACCTCTCAAGATTTGTTTCTTGTTCGGGTTTAGCAGCTTGGGTCCCTGTATTGTTTCTGCTTGAACAAGTTCGGTACGAACCACACCTTAAATTGGCTTGAAACATAATGTAGAAAACTGTTAGGGCTCCTAGGAACCTATCTATAAAACATAGTGTAGAATATTGTCAGGTCTTCTAGGAAACTATCTATAAAACATAGTGTAGAACACTGTCAGGGCTCCTAGGAACCTATCTATAAAACATAGTGTAGAACACTGTCAGGGCTCCTGGGAACCTATCTATAAAACATAGTGTAGAACACTGTCAGAGCTCCTAGGAACCTATCTATAAAACAGTATAGAACACTGTCAGGGCTCCTAGGAACCTATCTATAAAACATAGTGTATAACACTGTCAGGGCTCCTAGGAACCTATCTATAAAACATAGTGTAGAACACTGTCAGAGCTCCTAGGAACCTATCTATAAAACATAGTGTAGAACACTGTCAGGGCTCCTGGGAACCTATCTATAGAACATAGTGTAGATCACTGTCAGGGCTCCTAGGAACCTATCTATAAAACATAGTGTAGAATACTGTCAGGGCTCCTAGGAACCTATCTATAAAACATAGTGTAGAACACTGTCAGAGCTCCTAGGAACCTATCTATAAAACAGTATAGAACACTGTCAGGGCTCCTAGGAACCTATCTATAAAACATAGTGTATAACACTGTCAGGGCTCCTAGGAACCTATCTATAAAACATAGTGTAGGACACTGTCAGGGCTCCTAGGAACCTATCTATAAAACACAGTGTAGAATACTGTAAAGGCTCCTAGGAACCTATCTATAAAACATAGTGTAGAATACTCTCATTTATTCACATTTATCAATACTGGCGAACTTTCCATCCCGTTCATAGTTTTAGACATATTTATGAATCTATCACACGAAGCTTCATAAATTCGGAGCATTTCTAGAAGTTCCAAAATTCTGACTCAAATATCATTCGACTAAAAGTGTCCAGCTTCACCATGAGGCAAATATTTGGTGTAAAACATGTAGGCAAAAAACAATTCGCAGGCTGTAAGGAACAGATATTTGGCGCAGGCATCATAAACCCTACATAAACTGAAACAAATAATCTCTCTCTTATTGAGGAGACAATATAAATAGGTGAAGCATAATGGGAAGTTATGACGCAAATTTTAGACTTGGTCTGCCTTGTGTTACCGTTTTTTGACAAATCTTTTGTTTTTTTATACAGATTCGCAACGGATACCAGGCGCAGATGTGAACATAGCGTCAGACGTATGCCAGGAGGACACTGTTTTGGCGTTTAAGTCAGTTCCCAGCGCATACGCCAAACATAGTCTGATACCCTCCACTTACACCCTGGTAATCTATTCTATAGGAATACTATGGGACTTTATGTGTATCTATCTGCTCTATAGAATAGGTTTAGCTATTGTCGAGCTGCTATGAGAAACTTGCAGTCTTGAGTTCATGCTGAAAGGGGCAGAGAAATGTGACCCCCTCAGGACTCTCCCCTGTTCATTTCCTCCAGAGTCGCATGACAATTACTAAGGTGAGGGTGACTTGCCGTGACATACCTCGAAAGCTTTCAAACTACCTAAAGAAAGAAAACGTCAGGGCACACGTTGCTTTTATTGTCTAGGGAATATTTTAATGTATGGTCCACACAGGGAGCCCACACGGTAAATTTACTACCTTCTACTTTTATTCGAAAAAGCTGCTCATCGAATATTTTTTACCACTCATCCGCAGTTTTACCTTCTTGCTTTTAATTGCAAGTCCTTTAGATGCAGCCATGGGAAAATAATTTAATTTCCAATAATATATGGATTCATAAAGCATAACCGGGAACATTAAAGGGACGGCCTAGTAGAAACACTCCATTCATAAGCCGGACCATGGAGGTTAATTAGCTCTAGTGTTGGCACTGATTGATGGGAATATTTCTGACATGTACAGCCAGGAAATATTTTTTTTTCTGGTATGTCTAAATATTAATTTGTAAGACAGACTGGATAAATATTACTGTGGACTTTTTGTGAAATTATAATAGAGAATGTGTTTTTTATATTTTTTTTTTTATTTTGTTATTATATTTGGTGGAAACGTCATACATAGGTCTGGGCTGCCTGGCCCTTTAAGACATCTGGCAGTTTCCTGCAGTGCGATCCTTGGAGATGTAAGAAGTTATTTTTCTGTTGCATACCATCAGCATCCTTAGGATAGGGGTGGATATATAGCCTTTGCGACCTGTTCAGCTGCGAAAGCAGTAGGGGGCACACTATGTTCATCAGGGATGTTTAGCTTAAAGTGCTAAGTAAGTCCTGGAGTCTTAAGCCATCAGCCCCTCCGTTGTCCTAGATCACCTAGGATGTTACAACTAACCACTTTACTGCCCTAGACCACCAGGAATGTATCATTACCACCTTTATTTCCAATAACCACTCGATATGTTAGCAGCACAGTGGCTCGGTGGTTAGCACTGTTTCCTTCTAATGTTGGAGTTTTGGGTTCCTATCTGACGAAGGGCAACATCTACATGGAGATTGTATATTCTCTGTGTTTGCGTGGGCTTCCTCCCACATGCCAAAAATATACTTATAAGGCTTCCCGTAAAACAACTGCTCCTTGTTGGGGATGAGCGTCTTTATGGCACCCACTAACTCCCCTACTCCACAACACTCCCTGTGCATTGGCCATAATGCAAATCACAGTGAAAAAAAACAAATTAAATGGTCCATTTTTTACACTGTATTTGCATCTGTGTTGCAGCCGTTTGCTTGAATCCTTCATCGATTTGTCTCTATGAGCGATCTGTGAATAACGACCACAAATAGGACGTTTTGACGGACATGTGAATTGCCCCAAAGACATCTCCATCATTGTTTAAAAAAATGTGTTTATACACCCTTAAACAAAAGATGTTCACCCCTTCACTATTCTATGCGACCAGGGATGTATCTAGGTCCCAAGAGATATTACTAGAAATGGACAAACCTATGAAGATTTGTTTTGCGAATATTCACAGGTCTGCCACCAGTTTAACTTCAGACTAAGGCTACTGTCACATCTGTGCTGGAAACTCCATTGAAGAGAGTCCGCTAAAAATCGTCGGAGAAAAAAGTCCTGTACAGTTTCAGTTTAAAAATGACACACAACCGATAGACCCCATTATAGTCAATGGGCGGGCTCTGTGTGTAACCACTGATTTAGCTGTCCACCTCTCCATTGTTATGGATATGCAACACTAGTGTAAACCTAGTGTAAAGTTTTTCGGTTTGAACTGAAAGTGCTTTTGCAGACTCTTCAGAGTTTCATGATGTCAGCATGCCCCATATCATTGTATCTCAAGAGTCCCCAGGGCATGATGTGGCCGTGACTTCACAGAAGCAACCAGAAGAGGATGGAAGAGGATCAAAGATGCCAGGAAACGTGCACCAGAAGTAAGACCTACTTTTAGGGTTCCATACCCACTGGGGTCTGTGGTTTGTGGGTATGGAACCCTAAAAATCTCAGTTTCAGACGAACCCAAAATTTTTGGAAAATTTGTAACAAACCTAGCATTGTTAAGAATCAGTTTGCTTATCATTAGATGTTACCATTATTCCTTGTCTGTTATCTCCAAACTACCAGGCATGTTTCCAATCACTGGATGAGAAATAAAGGCTGGATATTTTTCAAGAAAATACCCACAAAAATAATTTCATGTTCATTTTGACATTTGTCAGTCAGTATTTCCTATCAAGAGACATCTCGGAAGACTCTCCACCTAGATCAAGTTTTGTTTTTCAAGGACAAGGCTAGATGTAATCACAGTTTTAGGCAGCGGCCATTCTAACTAGAGGCTTAGTGAACAATGGGTGAGATTAAAAAACATACCTGTTGTCTGATTTTACTTTTCAGGATAAGGGTCGGTTCACACTTGCGGTGGCACTCCGTCCGCTGCGAATCCGACCTAAATGTCGGAAAACTGGATAGGCACTGGATAGGGAAAGATTTGCGACGCTTTGCTTAAAAACCCATTCAGGACTTTGTTTCAGACGAAAAAAACCGGCTTCACGGCACAGAGGGTGTAAGCGCACACCCGCACATTACTTTAAAAACCCATTCAAGTGAATGGGTTTTTAAGCAAACCATTGCAAACCTTTCCCTATCCAGTCCTTATCCTGTTTTCCGACATTTAGGTAGGATTCGCGGCGGACAGAGTGCCACCACAAGTGTGAACCCACCCTTAGCTGCCAAGTGTGTGTACCTGTAATACTATTTTTGGTCATAAAATAACTTATATTTTGTATTTTTTAGCAATTGCCCCCTATGCTGCATCTGGAATTTGTAGTTCTCTCTAAAACAGTGGGTGGAAACTAGCTCTCATATACTGCATACAGTGAGCAGAGGAGAATCTGCTGTATAAATGTCTCTCACTCAGAAACAGCTCCAGGATCATGCAGAACAATGTAGAAAAGTACGACCATGTACTTATGTGAATAAAGCACCTTGGTTGTGATAGAAAGCTCCAGCATCAGTCTAAACCCGTCTTTTTTGTGACCTGCAGCCCTTCTCAAGACGAATAGAGCAAGGATTATCAGAGTGAAAGGCAGTTTTGCAGAAGGATGGGATGCAGAAACAGCATGATAAAAGCAGAAAGAGGCATTTCTCTCTGATAAGATATATTGCCAAGTTTTTTATAATCACCTCTACTATTTATGGATGAGAACTGTTAGAATGCATCAAATATCTGCATAAATCTCTGTTAGTGACAGAATGGACCTCCAATATCTGCCCTTGCTATCTTTGTGTTTTTTCAGGTTTCCTATATTTTTGTTCCTGCCAAGTACAAATGTAGCAGAGTCAAACATTGCAAGCTGAGTTTGCCATTTGGCATTGTTATCTTGATGTACATCATCCCACTAAGTCATGTAAAAAACTTTAGATGATAAGTATTATTTCACTGTTTGCAAAAAAGGTCTAAGAATGACATGTACCACTATATACCTGTATTGAGATAGACTGCATGTTGGGAAATACATGGGTCATGATGTGATATGAATAGAGACTTAAAGGGGTTGTCTAGTTTAGAAAACCTATTTCATACACACTATTAGGAAATTCTCAGTTAGTAGATGGGGTGCATAGACCCTCATCTCTCATCCAGACTGGAGAGTGGTTACAAAGAGCATATCTCAATCTGGAGGACCTGTCTTGTCCTGTATTACATAGACAGCCCATTCATTTGCATGGACACAGTGTAATGCTTCATTTCCCCTGTGGTGGCTCCACAGTGAACATGAACAGTTTTTGCCAGGTTTCGTCACAGATTACAGCGGATCATTTGGGGTTCCCAGCTGTGATTCCTATTCTCTGGGACCTGGACCATCTCTAAAATGAAACCCCACAGCCTCCGTGCCCCACCCAAAACTTGCTGATAAGACAATTCTCAATGGTCAGGCTTAAAAGCTACATAGCTTCTGCTGGGAGTTACACTGTTTCCATGACTGCCATAGAAGTGATGGGAGTTACAGAAGCAATAAAGCTTACTACGCCGTTTCCTTAACTCCCATTTACTATTTTCGTAATCCCAGCCATTGGCGACAGTCTTCTAGCAAGGTCGGTTTTCGGTAAAGGTTGGGGTAAGAAGGCTGGGGCTATCATTTTAAAGAGATGTGGGACCCAGAGGTGGGACTCACATCTATCAGACATTTATGGCATATTCTGTGGCTATGCCATAAAGGACTTTTATGGGAAAACCTTCTTAATGTGCAAAGACATTCTTATGGTCAACAGGCTTGTTGGCTTATGGTGGAAAACAAGTGGACAAGTCATAATAATTGGTTCCTTAATAATGCACATTGACATTTCCACTGCAGTACTATACGTTATTGTCTAATATTGTTTATTATGGCTAGGGGGGTATTTTCCACTCCTCTGCTCCACGCCGTCCATGGGTCACCTAGTATAAGTGGAGGCATTTTATTCATAGGAAGCCAACTTGACCTCTACACATCTGTTGAAGAAAAATGAGCAATTTGTTTACGCCTTTTCATGATGACTGATATCACTTAAGAAAAATAGAAATCACCGAGTGATGAGATTAGATCTTCCACTGGAGACTTAACTTGTGTATTTGCGTAGATATTTGCAAGATTTTCTCCTTGGATAACAATTAACCTCCTTTAACACCCCCAGACATTAGAATGTGCTTAAAATTAAAGACATCTGGATCTGTGTGCCATTGATAATGGCTGAGTGATAACCTCTCATCTTAACGTCTCACGAGCTGAATCTTTCTCCAAAATTTGAAGAATTTCACACTGAATGACAATGTTTGGCTCCAGAACACATATTTTACTTGGGTCCCAGTGGTCTTAGCAAGGTCAAGTTAAGGGTAGAGAAATCTTAGTATGGCTCATTTCTTAATAGGGATCTGCCGTCTTCCCCCCCACCTTCTAGTTTAAAGCAGCAATGGATCCTAGAGGAAGGCACAAAAAAAATTGCTTGTAAATCTCATATTTGGGGATATTTTCCATTGTTGTCCCCTTTGCAGTTTTTGGGTTCATGAAAACGCCAAGATTGTATTGATGCATTTTGAGCCCACAGGGAAAAAAAAAATTCTTTGAGATGTTTGGGTATTGGTGAAATATGGTCAGAGATGTTGCTGTAAGGAGGTGCAGAGGTACAGTAGTAGTTGACGTAAGTATTATAAATGGCAAATTGTAGGCCGTAGGTACAGGAGCCTCTAAATAGAACCTTTTTAAGGCTAAGGTGCCACACAGTCAGAAAGCGGTGGAAACGCATCAAGGTTTTTTTTCCGCAGCGATTTTCACAAAAAGTCCGCAATGGTTTTCGAAATCGCAGCATTTCCGCTGCAGGTATTTTCTGCAAAGTGTGGATGGGATTCGCTAGGGATTCACTTTGCAGGGACTGTGGGGTTATATTAGAGTGTTACCTTTTTACCATAAATTTTTGCATACAATTTTGGGTGACCATCTGAAGGAAGTTTCACTGTAGCAAAGATCATCTCTCCTATCAGCTTTTGTCAACCACATCGCTGTTGACCCTTCCAGGATGTCGGGTCTTAAAAAAAAGGGCCTGCAAAGTACAATTTGTCCTTAAAAAATAAGCCCTTATTTGGCTCTGTGAATGGAAAAATAAAAAGGTTATGGCTTTTGGAAGGCAGGGAGTAAAAAATGAAGATGCAAAATCAAAAATGGTTGCAGAGAAAAGGGATTAAAGTTCTCCAAGGTTGAACCTCTGGACCCTGCTATGGTCCTGAACCTAGAAGAGGTTTCACTAGAGGGCTCTTCATTCCTAACAAGAGTCCATCATGGATGGTGATTGTCCCGCTACTACTTTGGTTATATCTGATAAGGTTGCATTTTTTTTTGTAACGTTTTGAAGGATCCTTAACTTCTGTTTGGAAGTCCAAGAATTTTTACCTAGGGTATACCAACATTTTCAATAGAATTATATTAGAATTATAGCCCTACATTCCAGAGCATCATGAGTTTTTGAACGTCTGTCACGATCCTGTATTATTTAACTTCTATGCAATTGTTTGTCTTCTGGGGTCAAAAGTTGCATTGTGTGTCTTCTCCTATGTAACAGACTTACACGCAGACTTATCATGGTTACCTGTTGGTTGTGCAATCCACTCCCTTTGCACCCTTTTCTTGGCACTAAGATGAATGCCTAAGAACAGACCCTAAAGATGGCCATGTACCTCAGCTGTTTGCCAAAAGCTGATTGGGCCGACATCTATACCTCTTTACACTTGCTCACTCTGCTTGGTGGAGCATGCATGTGTTCACAGTAGAAAGAAGGGAATAAGCTGCTACCAGATTCTTCTCCTCTTTCTGATCCTTCGACTTTCTGCTGGGGCTTTTACTAGCTGCTTAGCCTCATGTGAATGGACGTAATCGGCGGGGTGTCTTGTGCTGCGTATACTGTGGATGAATCAGTCATGGAATCCGCGGCAATATTGGGCAGTATATTTGTTTTTTCAGTGCCATGCTTCGATCTCTGCCCCCCTTTGAGTACAATGGCAGCACATTCAGGGCAGATTCAGGACAGAATTTGCCAAGTTCCTCTGTGTACACATACCCACAAAGGCTTATTCCCTTCTCATCAAATCACTGTTACCCAGTTTCTGTAAGTTTATGCGCACGGCTGTTTCTATAAGTACTGCCCTAGAGGTCAGGACGGGGAGCAGTTATTTCCTTCTCGGCAGTGATTTGTCGAGATAGGAATAACACTTTAACCCCTTCCCACCACTGCGATTTTCATTTTTACCCCCTACCTTCCAAAAGTCATAACTTTTTTATTTTTCGGTTCACAGAGCCATAGGAGGGCTTAATTTTTTGGGACAAATTGTACTTTTTAACGGTACCATTTAATATTCTGTACAATATACTGGGAAGCTGGAAACAAATTCAGAATGGGGTGAAATTAGAGAAAAACTGCGTTTGGGCAATTTTCTAATGGGCTTAATTTTTATGGCATTCAATGTGCAACCAAAACGATATGTTACTTACATTCTTCATTTTTCAATTATGAAATTTATATAGTTTTTAATATGTTTTAACAACTTAAAAAAATTGGCTTTATGTTTTTTTAAAATGTTTGTTACTGTTTTATTAGCCCCACCTAGGAGACTTGACCCTGCGGACTTCAGGTCGCTTGTCTGGTAGATTGCAGTTCAACTGTATTGCAGGCTATAAGTGATTTGCTACTTAGCTATTGAGCTAAGCCATGGACAAGCCTCAATAGCTATATTCCTATGACATGCTTGGGAGCTCCTGGGGGGCTTCAGGGGCCTATAACATAAAGCAATACCCGCGATCAGAGTGAATATCTTCTTTAAAGAACGCCATGTTTGAAGATGCAGCTTCTGCTGTACTTTTAGGGGATGTCAAGAAAGGGTTAAGATACAAAAAGCATGGTTGCACATAGCCTGTTTTTTGCGGACCACCAAACTCACTATAGTATGTCTCCAACCTCTCCAAAAGGCCACCTCTTTGAGAAGACCAACCCCATACCCAGTCCACAGATTTTCAGTTTTCCATATTAACCGCCTTCTTTCAGAAGACTACCCAGAAAATCACTTTTTGATGCAATTTTGGGTGGTGGTCTCAAAAAATTTTCACTGTATACTTACAGAAATTTGGAAAAATCCAAACCAAGACTTTGCACATTGCACCCCATGTCCTATTCTGCTCTGCTGTAGAGACGGACTCACTCCAGCTATTTAGATGTAAAAAATACCCTGAAACTACAAATGTTCCTATTCCTAAGTATAAATATAGATTTTGATATTTTTTCCTCTGTTCTTCTATGGATTGTCAATCAGGCGAGTCCTTAATGAATAAGAGCATTTTGCCCTATTACCCAGAGCTCTTTAATAACAAGAGTTGGCTCGCCATTATTCCACGTAATGTTCATTGAATGTGTCATTTTGAAATGCCCCATTATCGTTGCCTGGGATTATTTTCTATTTTGTGAGGCAGCCCTTGTGAAAGAAAATCATTTTAATAATATTCCAACACTTAGGCTTTGTGTACACCGAGCCGTGCTCTCTGTATTACTAGTCCTCCAGATATTTATGGGATTCCATTTATAAAATGTTTTTAATTAGCACAAGCATGCCGCTGGGATTAGTGCCATGCCAAAACTAAAGGAGAGCACTCGGGGTTAACATATAATGTGCTTTTATAAGATTTATGCCTATTATTATTAAAAAATATGACTTGTTTGTTTAAGCCTCCCCCCGATCCCCCTTTTTCTTGTGGTCTTTTTGAATATTTTCTATTGGAACTATTTTGGTCCATTTTCAGTGCAAAGCATTCTGTTATGTTTAGGTTTCTTGTATTATATTTTTAGTTATAGTTTTATTGGTGGCCTTTTATTTTTTGTATGCATTTCACATGTGAATTATTGGATCTTTTTTTTATGGCATCCTTTTTAACTAATATAGCCAAATGTTGAAAAATTTTTGAAATTGTCAGATATGTTTTGCATATTTTTCCTATTTCATTTAATTTTCTCATTGCCTATATAGCAAAGCAAATGGTAATTTTTTATATCAGTCCCTGTTGCCAGAAATCGGTCGCAAATAGTGGGTGAACCTTACGCAGTTCGTCTTGTGAATATTCATGAGGTTTGGTTCAGTCCGAATCGGAAGTGCTATTATGATACTCTGAAGTCTCTTCAAAGTCTGACCCAGTGGAGGTGTAGAAACTTAATACATAGCTTATACTCATCTTTCTTCTTCTTTCCGGGGCTCCACCGCACCATCCGGTCTTCTTTGCTGGTGTCTAGCCTCTGCTGGACTCCTGGTTGATGTCAGTAGCACATGCTCACTTCTGAAGCCTATGATTGGGTCTCAATGGTCATGTGGGACACATGGACATCATGACACTTTCCTGGGCTTCCAATTATTATACTATTATATATATATTACAAAATAAAATGGAAATTTCCATCTGGAGAATACCCTCTGATCCTTTGCTCTGCACTGCTGAGAGAAGATGAAGTGGAGAGCATGCTGCTCTCTAATGATACCTATTGGAGCTATTGCTGTGTTATTCCAATGATACCTATTGGAGCTATTGCTGTGTTATTCCAGTAGTTGGCAGTCCCAAAAAGTGGACTGTCAGAGATCTGTGCTTAGTTCTCCAAGATGTTTGGAACAACCAAAAACTTTCTGCAAATGTACCAAGAAGAGTTGGTGGAAGGAAAAGAGCAAAGTTCACACCAAATATTGATACGTTGCAGAATTATTCCCACACCTGCCTTAAACTTACTGGCCCCACATTGCGGAAATGCAGCTTTATTTTGTTGCATTTTTTTTTTTACCAAATCTAGGAGTGGATTGTGCAAAAGGTAGAAGTATAAGTGCTTTATATATATGTTACCGTTAAAGTGTGAAAGCTGTGAATGTGCACATTACCTAGGTAATGTGCAGATTAACTGATTTGCTCAGTTAATGTGCGGAATCATGAGTTTTCCACACTTTACCTAGGTAATGTGCACATTCACGGTTTGCATCCCGTTAAAGTTGAAAACTTTTGTAACGTGCCGAAATTCGTGTCTGTCTGTTAGCACGCATCACGTTAAAGTTGAAAACTTTCGTGTCTGCCTGCTAGCGCGGCTGCCCTGGAATTTGTGTTGTGATTAGTCTTTTAAAGCAGATCAATTGAACTCCTAGAATTGTTTCATGTCCAAATTCGTGTCTGCCTACTCGCGCGGCAATTTGTGTGGTGATTTCTTATGAAAGCAGATAAATTGAACTCCTAGTATGCAAAGAAGCGCCGTCAGTAAATGAAGAAAAGATTCTTTGCAAACCTCTTTAGCGGAGATTCCAAATACATTATGCTGGCAAAGATGTTGTTTTCACTTTAACAAGTGCCTATTAGGTAATGTGCAGATTACCTAGGTAATGTGAGTTATGAAACAAGTTTTCTGCATTTTAACAGATTACCCTAGTGAATCTGCACATTACCTAGGTAATCTGCAGATTAACTAATTTCTGCACTTTAACGGTAACATATCTCCCATTCCTCTTGTAGCCATTCTTGACTTTGGCTCAAAAAAACGCAACAAAATCTGTAACAAAAAAAGCTGCGTTTCCACAACGTGGGGCCTCAGCCTTATAGGTAGAAATGAAGGGGGGCATTGCAAGAGTTGTGCCTAATGACACACCCAGCACTGTTACATGTAACAAACTCAGCCCTGCTACATTTGTATATAGGACAGAATGCTGGAAACGTATTTCCATATCTGGCGACAACTCCAAGTCTCACTTTGTTAGGAGACAGCTCAACCAGCAAGTTAATATGTGACAGGACTATGTAAGCCCCTTTCAGCAGGGCTGCGGTTGATAAAAGCGTTCTCTGCTGCCAGTCTGATGTCTGACACCAGTTTTAATAGAACATAAACTGAACGCTCCAGAGTCGATTTTTCCCAGCTTTGCATATTGCCATAATTTTAAAGGAATCCCGCTGTCCCCTCCAGGACCACAGATGATTGCTGTGTTTATTTGTTCTCACTTTCCTTCCTGTTGCAGTAAGAGTGATTGACAGCTGTACAATGCGATTTCCGTGCTCTCAAAAGCTGGCGAGATTTTCCTGTATTTATGCTTGTTTTTGCTATGTCACATTACATTGGATTTCAAATCTTTTTCGCCGACTCTCTAATGTCTCTTTGGAACTGAGTAGTCTGCAATGCAAAACATAAAGAGAGAAAATAAATACAACTAAACCGCAGGTTTAATACTGGTGCGGTAATGATTTTTGGCGCTTACTGAAAGAAAAAAAAAAATTAAATGCAATTTAATGAAAAAATCTTACTAAAAATAAGGAACAGTTTAAAAAGTAAAACTGATGTGAATGGCAAAATTAAAATAAGCCAATTGGAAAGCACAGTCCTTCAGTAGTTAAAGATACCCTCTGGTTGATAACAAAAATGTCACTATAAATGCAGTCCGCTTTAGTATCCTGAAATACTTCCTGCTCTAATGTGGTCCATCCAAGGCTGTGGGGAATGTCTATCAGGGCACAGAGTGCACATAGTATTTTTAGAACTTAGTGGCCATTTTACAGAAATGAAGAGAGGGCCTGAAAACAGAGGAGACGCATTTATTGTGAAATTTTTATTGCATTTTGCTTTTGCCATGCTTTTTTGAAATCTCTTGGTGCACACACCAAACATATCCATCGAACCCCATTAACCTGACAGGTGCCAAAAGTATGTCCTTCTGGCATCCGCCGGTCTGGTATGCATCATATCTTTTTCATGGTATGGAATACTATAGTCGACTATAGAGGCATCTAGTACAAAAACTTTTTTAGGCTGGGCCCCATGTAGCATAACCAGCGTGATTTTGCCCCGGCAGAAACGCTGCAACAAAACCCGTGGCATTTTACATTACCTGCAAAGTGGATGGGATTCTGGCTAATCCCATCCACACATTGCACAAAAGTATCTGAAGTGGATACGCTGCGATTTCAGAAACTGCTGTGTTTTTGTTAATCTCAGCATGTCAGTTATACCTACGGAAACGCTGGCGGTTTCCCTATAGGTATAATTGAAGCAGAAAGTCCGCAGAGGAAAACTCTGTGGGCTTTCTTTGAAAAACACTGTGGAAAAAAATGCAATGCGTTTCCTCCATTGTTTTTTTCTGAGCGCTTTTTTGGCTGCGGCTCGTTACGTGGGGCCTTAGCCTTAAAGTTTTGTTTTTTTAATGGGACCCTATGATTTATGCCACGATATGCCTGTATAGTGACATATGTTAGAGCCTTCCAACAAAGGTATACATAGGAAAAAACTTGAATATGTTGTGAACAGAACCTATAGAGACAAATACTATATTGTCAAGGGTGTCTAAAGATGATATATGACAGTACAGAGCCCTGCTGCAAGCCTAACCGGAAGCATAGAGGGTGCAGTGCTAACAGTCGCACCTACACCCTGACACCCATGGAGAAGAGGAGCCATGGCCTCAGGAGGGGAACCTGTGACCATTGGGTCTCTAGTTGCCTCATTGGCCTTATTTACAAATCTATACTCACAAGTCCCAAAAACATGATTAGTAAGGGCACTGCGTAACTTACATGAAATAAATTGCCTTCCAGGCTTACTCTGTTCGCCAGGCAGATAACCCTCAGCACTTCAATATGCTGCAGCCAATTATTCACCATCCGAAAGTAAAGGATCTGCTACAAGACAGATTACAAGCATTTCTTCTTAGATAACTCAAAGAAACATCTGAAGCCTTGGAAACTAGGGGTAAAAAAAAATAAAAATGAAATTTCAAAAAATTTGCAAAAAATTCATGTAATGATTTTTTTATTCATCCGCTTTTATTCCAGATGAAACGAGCCACAATTGCCTTTGGTATTTATGGCTTGTAATGAATACATCTAACTGTTCTGGAAGCCACTTCAAGGTCTTTACATATAAGCTGCTCAGTGGTAATAACAGTGCACAAGTCATCAGGAAAGCTGAGAATAAGAAAAAAATACAAGCGAGAGGGATTCATGTGGAAATACGGTCTCTGATGTTTTAATAGCCTGTTTTCTTAATATGGAGTTTTGCTACTGTGGGTTACGGAAAGTGAAAACTTTCCACCGTTTTTACTGCTCTCATTTGCATTACATACACTGAGATATTTGATTTGTACAACTCAAGTCAATACCGCCACACGCCATCTCCAAATCAGCAAATTTGCTAAATTTTGTGCTGTCGGAGATGTATTTTTCTGCTTGCTCCTACCACACAGGAACATCTGCTTACATTTAATTGAGGAATATCAGAAGGACACGAAGACCTCTGAAAATATAAATTATTTCATGCCAGAACCACCATTTTTGCTCAATATAGTATGTATTAGTAGGTGGTAACTGGGATAACTTCCATGGGTTCTTTGTCTTGACGGCAGACATGCAGACTGGGAGATATAAAAATAAATACTGTACATAGATGAGTATTTTATGTTATTTTAAAGATTTTTTTTTTTATAGATATAATTTTACATCTGAATTGGAGGTTCCATTAGGTACCTACTGTATGTCACAGAGTGCATAAAAATGCAGGTTCAAATAGTGCACCAGAGTATGCCATTTTGTCCACTAAAATGGACGCTATGAGGGAAACACGACTAACCCTGTATAGTCAAGATGTGTCAGGCATTGTTGGTGGCCATCATGTGCTGGATCCATCCTTGACATCCACACAATCTGAAATAAGCCTTAATAATAATAACAATAATAATAATTATCACCATCATGGGACTTGATTATTTAATTATTTTAATATTTAATTTTTGTTGCTATATATAAAACTATTAATATTAAAAAAAATATATTAAATGGTTATGGCTCATATTCACACCTGCATGGTGTCTGCATTTTTCATGGACGGCATACAGTTCCATTCATTTTAATATATTTATTCATTTATTGTCTGTTTTTTAGAAAAATTTTAGAAAAATACGCCTGTCTGTTTTCCCCCTGATGCCAATGCAAGTCTATGAAAAAAAAATGCATTCGTGTGTCATACGTGTTTAATGGATGCAACAGCCTTGACAAGCATGGAAATTCTTTATAAAAAAATTATGGTCCGTTTTTTACGGAAAAACAGATCAACAACAGGCAGCTCATGAACGAGGATCATGTTCTGTGCATAATTAACAAGGACATCACACAACCTCAAAATGCGGATGCAGGAATAAGCCCTGGGAGCTAAATTATATTAAGTAAGTTATGGTTAAATTTTTTACAATTGTGACTAAATAAATTGATTGCATATGTACAATTTTACAAAGTATAATAATGATGATGATGATGATAATAATAATATTAATAATAATAATTTTTATATTTGTGTATACCAAAATATATTTGATTTTATTTTCTTGTGAGATTTTTATAATTGGATTTCTTACATCATTACTTTAAAATTAAAAAAAAAAATTCTTTTGGAATTCTATTTTGGGATTTTTTGTTTTATTATTATTATTATTATTATTATACTGTAAAATTAAGCAAATCATTAACACCAAACACATAAAAAAAAAAATATATATATATATATATATATATATATATATATATAATATATACTCCATAATGATCTACAATAAGTTTACCTTTTTGACAGGTTCAAGCTCTGTTATGTATTGTATTATTGACCCAGCCGGATGTAGTTCTCATGCAATGATGTACATGTTTGTCATTATATATTCCTTTTCCTGTCAACCTGAGCATCAGGATCGCCATGGCTGATTGGACAATATTGCCAACCCTAAGAGCCTAATAAAGCCCCCGGTGTTGTCTAGTATTAGATAGTACTAGAGTCTACCTTCGATGTGCTCTAACAGGTGCCAGCACATTCCAATACACAGGCAGTAATGGCCTGTCTCATACTGTAGAGCACAGGTGTCAAACACAAGGCCCACGGGCCGAATCCGGCCCGCTGCCTTCTGTTATCCGGCCCGCAGGGCCGCGGCATTTTTTATTGTCTATGTACATTATGTAATGTAAACCAGCCCAGGACAGGCCGCTTAAAAAAACAAAACAAAGCTACGCGATACCTGTCCTGGGCTGGTTTACAAGACCTCTGCATGTCAGCGCAGGCGGCGATACAATGACGTCATCGCGCCTCCTACGCTGACACGCAGACAAGAAGAGGAGGCGGGGGGCTGCATCAAGGCATCGCAGGTAGGTGAAGATAAGTTTTTTATATATATATAAATAGGCCGTTGCCTGCTGGAGTATCCCCGGCACGTAATGGCCTATTTACTTACCGATCCCCGCTGCTGGTCGTGGCCGCCCCCCGCTTCCCCTTCTGCTATGGGTCACAGAAGCGGCTGTGTGCAGGAGCGGGGATGGTAAGTGAGGCCGCGGCCGGTGAACCCCATCAAATACTACTATTATTATACTCTGGGGTCTTTTCAGACCCCGGAGTATAATAATCGGAGACCCCGGGGAGGTGATAAACATAAAAACCTGTGTTACTCACCTCTCCGGCGATCCGATGCTGCTCCCAGCCGGCTTCGGCCTTCTTTGGTGACATCCCAGGCGTCATGTGAGCCAGGCCAACGTCATTATCTCGCGACGCCGGTCTGTGCGACATTGAAGAAGGCTGAACGCAGGGAGCGCACTGGGGCCCAGGTAAGTAACACTGGTTTTTATGTTTGTCACCACCTGGGTCTCCGATCATTATACTCTGGGGTCTGAAAAGACCCCAGAGTATAATAATAGTTCATGGGTGGGGGTGGGGGGTCACTATGGGGCATAATACCATGTGCAGGGGCCACTATGGACTATAATACCGTTTGCAGGGGCCACTATGGGGCATAATACCAATGCAGGGGCCACTAAGGAGCATAATACCGATTGCAGGGGCCACTATGGAGCATAATAACGTGTGCAGGGGCAACTATGGAGCATAATACCGTGTGCAGGGGCCGCTGTGGGGCATAATACTGTGTGCAGAGGCAACTATAGAGCATAATACCGTTTGCAGGGGTAAACAGTATTTGTATAGTGCTTAATTTTTGATATATTCAGAAAAGGATGAGGATAGTATGTAACATGCCAATGTCTTAGGTTTTAACAATACATTATGTTCTTCCTGGTTGACCTCAAAGGGCTGATTGTAACAGTAGTAATGTACAAATGTAACTACTGCTTAATAGCTCACTTATCTGTTAAGGAGAAGTTACTTTTATACACGTGTAAAATAATCTTGGCCCTTCAAGGTACCCTGTGAGGCTGAAGTGGCCCCCGGAGAAAATGAGTTTGACACCCCTGCTGTAGAGAGATGAGACTACATTATGGTTTAGAAAATTTATAAAATTAGAAGTGGATTTGTATTTTGGACATTTCCATCTTTATGGTTCTCACTGGAGTATCCTTCGGGTTGAGAACTTTACTGATGTCTATCCATACTCTTAGCAGAGCCTTGTTCTAGGTAACAATAGCTATTGGAAACTCTTTACAAATGGTATTTACCAACTGTACTGCCAAGAAGGATGATCATTTATTATTAAAGGGGTCATGCAGTGAGAAATAGAGCTAGCCAGTGCATTCCCTTCCCTGGATCAGCTTTATTGCTAATATGTAAGCAGGTCCCCTGAAGCACCGATGACTACCTTTGCAGAGAGCAGCAGGGTGCCGAACCTCTCTGCACCAGTTCCTCTGGTTCTTTGTGATGTCACTGATTCCGGTGCATGTCCATAGTGTAGAGTGGAGTCGGTCATGTAACCGAGAGTCAGTGTAATAGCAGAGTAGGCCAAGGAATGAGACTTTTTGCCTCTCCTGCTGTGCTCTGTAAAATAATCGTCAGGGCTCCAGGGGACCTTGTTATATATTAGTACTAAAGCTTATCCAGTGCAGAGAATGTACCGGTAAGCATTATTTCTCCTTTTAATTTTGTCTGCATGCAAACTGGTCAGTTGTCATTGCAATCATTCGGAAAGGAGCGAATGGTGGTGAAAATTTGCCAATGTAAATGATCCATTATTCCATGTACATAAATTGATTATGCCACCATTATAATACTAATACTACTAATAATAATATTAATTGTCTTGTGCAAATCAGCAAAAATATCAATTTAAAATTTTGGTATCTGCAAAATAGTGCTCCTCCTACCGAAAGGAAAAGTAATCTCTCTAGTGCTACCTATAGGTAGTTACACACTAAATCACTGTCCGTCCGACCCTTTATAGAGCCTTGGAACATGCTAGGGTTGTCAACTAAATCAGAGACACCCATTTGTAGACAGAGTTGTAAGGCTTGGTTCACATCTGCGTCGGAGAAAAAACCTGCACTTTTTTCTCTGCTGCATTCTTTTGAAAATGGTGGAACCCCGATGGAACCCATTATAGTTAATGGGTTCTACGGGGCCCTCTGTGTAAACGCTGTTATATCGGTCTAGATCTCCATCGTTCAGGTCCCCTCATAGACGAGAACAATGGAGAACCGGAGCTGGTGTGAACCTACCATAAATGAGTTTTTGGTCCTCCACAGTACAGAGTTTGATTCCAGTTTGCTGAGTGAGATGACCTTGTAGGAACTCACGTAAGTAACAGGATAGCTACCTATATGCGGAACTTGGATGATAGTTTCTACTTTCTGGAGAAAAGTAGAGAACGATTTTGTAAACTTTTTTTTTTTTTTAGTGGCCTAAAGATTGTTCCCAAATAAAAAAAAAAAAATTCCAATTACTTTCCACATTACTGAAGATGTTGTTAATAATATAATATGTGTTTAATTAACACGCTACAGATTGTGTGACTTAATTCTATTTTGTGGATTGAATTCTTTTCAAATTTTATTTAATCTCAGACCCCAAAGTGACTCCATCTGAAAATTCCCATTCAGTCATTTTATTATCCCGAGACTGTAACTCAGACTTCAAATGGTTATTAGAAAGGTCTTGTCAATAAGCCAAGGATTCTTGCCTGACAATCTGCCTTTTACACAGTGTACATAGTGATGACTTAACTCTTGTTTGCCATGATACGCGTCTGAAATTGCTTTTAAATGAGGAAGAAAGCCATTATTTAATCAATAGAATTACAACAATTTAGGAAAATTTGTCTCCAATATAAACAGAGGGAATGTCTTTGCACTGTGTGAAAACAAGTGGAAATTGCTTGCAGATCTGCTTGATATTAGAAGACGTAAAGACATCTGAAGTTGACACATCTAAAGCCACCATTAAAATTTTTTGCAATTATTGTGAATTAACAGAATACATTTTATATTTTTGACATTTTGAAAGCAAAAAAAACTCAAACTGGGACAATGACAAATATTTTGATTCTTAATACTGACTATGGGGTAACCATTAATGGTGCCATTAAGTGGGAATTATAATGGGTTGTATATTTCAAATGAATCCATAAAGTGTTATAATATCTAATTTTCAAAAAAATTTTAAATGTAAAAAAATCCTGTTTGTTTTTTTTAATAATTTGAGAGTGTTTGTAAAATAAAAAAAATTGTGTACCTATGTACTACAATACAATTTTTGAAAAACATTTAATTCATTAATTTTATGATACTTAATTTTGTAAAAGTTGTACCAAAAAAAAGAATAACCTTTGGTTAAAAACATAATAAACACAGCACATACAGACCCATCCTAAAAGAATCTGAGTGTTTGCATTGCATTGGTGCCGTTTTATCGTTCCACCTTCTGCATGTACAGTAGAGGCCTGTGAGCTAACTAAGGTGTATAGCTGGCCATGAAAATTGGATAGAATTCAGCCAACCTGGTAAATTTGTTTGCAATAGCGCATACCTAAGGCCGGGACTTGCACCCTGTTTCTGTCTGTGGATCTCGTTGTGCAACGAAAGATTGCTGCATCGCCCTGAAACTCCCTCACTAATGTAAGTGAATGGAGTTGCATTGCGATACAGAGGATGCTCTGACTGCAACGTATATTTGCAAATGAACGCTGTTGAATTTTTTTTTTTGGACTTAAAGTTGCAGCATCCTTGGGATGGAGTGACATCATTCATATATATTAGTGAAGCAGTCACAGGGTGACACAGTGATCTATGGTGGCACTTGGGGAGTCATGGCCAAAATCGCTGTGTAGCCCCACAGAATTTGGCACAGAATTTTAAGCAGATTCTGCCTCAAAATCAGCTCTACATTCTGCCTGAAACCAACCTCCATTAATTTCAATGAGAGACAGATACTGATTTTTTTTTCCCCTCTAGCTGTTTTTTTCAGCTTGTGTGAAAAAAACCCATCATGTTCAATCTTCAGGCAGATTCCGCCTGATATCTCCCATTGAAGTCAATGGAAAGTGAAAAATTCCTCCTGGCAGGTGTGGATTTGGATGCAGAATTTGGTCAAGTGGAAAAAAATCAGACTCAAATTCTTGAAGCTGAATTTTTCAGCTAGGAAAAATTCCCGAAGTCGACTTTTTCTGCTTAACCAAATTCCGTCAAAATAACGTCAAATTCCGCTCCTGCTAGGTGGTATTTTTCCACCTCTTCAATAGGAATTATTAGGTAAAATCCGCCTGAAGAACGAGCAAAAATCAACTAGAGCAAAAAATCAATGGAGGCTGGTTTCAGGTGGAATTTGAAACTGATTTTGAGACGGACCCACCCAAATTCTGTCATGTGAACATACCTTTAGATTGAGGCCCCACGTTACAGAAACGCAGCTTTATTTGTTGCAGATTTTGGTGAATTTTTTTAAGCCAAAGTCAAGAATGGCTACAAAAGGAATAGAAAATATCTAAGAAGCTCTTATATTTCTCCCTTCAGTTCAATCCACTCCTGGCTTTGGCTCAATAAAATGGAAAAAAATCTGCACCAAAAAAGCTGCGTTTCTGCAACGTGGGGCCTCAGCCTTGGGGAAATTGACAGCAGATGTCAGGGGAACAAGGAATAGAGCATATTAGATGTCAAAATGTCCAATTTTTTTGTACCCGAATGGACAAATCCGACAGTGACTTGTATCACTCTCCCCACTGAAAAAAATACATGCTTTCTCAGGATGAGTGTTTAATAAAAGTTATCCCAAGTATATGTTCAGCTTATGGTTAAGCAGAGATTCCAACTGGGTCCTTGTATTTTGCATTAGGGAAAATAATTTCTTTTTGGCATTAGATGTAAATTTATTTTTTTTTATAACAAAAACTACAATTGAGAATTTTTCTTGCTTAAGAAACTGGGTAAAGGGATGAATGATTTCAGAATTGTGAATAGTTGCTATTGTGTCCTATCAGTCAGCGTACTGTATATACGTGAAAGTCAGAAGCTTTATTCTCAGCAGTGATTGTAGACGTTTCTTGCAGGGCCCGGTAACATCTGATACTGTATACCCAAATAAACAATAAGCCATCCCCTTCTTGTTTTTCTTCTCTCATCATGTTCACTTTAGAATGTTAAGAGACGACATGTGGAGAAGCAACACACAGTTCAAGGAAGATCCCCTACCGAGCTGCTGACATGCTTCCCTCGGGTTGTGACATGGATGGTATTTGCTGGTGTCACACAGTGGGGATCTTCATTGAAGCTCATGTTTTTGAGTTCCATCTTGACCTCTGCACTTTTACTCTTTAACATACTTAGCTCTATTCTTCCCATACAGTGATTGACTCACGGGCAATTTTCTGCTGACTGTAATTTCTGGAGTCATATATATTTTCAAAGAGACGGCTGTGATTTGCCCTACATGAACTTTTTGTTGCGTGTTTTACATTCTTTTTGGGTGAATTTTCGTCAAATATCATTTTGAATTAGTTTGTGTAACATATGTGATGAGAGGTCACATAATACATGGATCATTCTGGGAGTCTGTAGTGACATAGATATTGGTCTGTATTCGCTTCATACGGAAAATATAATATACATTCAGTAAATTTTATATCAATGAGTTAAACAGTAAATTACAATTTTTTTTACATAATGACTTTGTTAACACAAACTAAATTAAGACAAAATCTCTCATCTTATGCCATAGACCGTAACCATGCAATTTTTGGAAAACACTCTGAACAATACTTTTACACTTCGTTAACTCTATTGAAGGTCATAAGTGTTCAGTCAACTTTTTCAATAAAGCAACTTAAATTATATTTCGCTAGCATAGTGGTTAACAGCAGGAGAGAATGGGAGTAGTAGTAGTCACGGTGCTCATGGTGGCCAGGCATGTCACCCACAAATATGTCCTACAATTAACAGTTACATTACCAAAAATAAAGGAACAAACACAATAAAATATCAGATAAATGCAGACTTCATGATAAACCAGACTTATATGTAATATAACACAATTAGTAGAGTCCTACTTGGAATCTGCCTACTGTCAAAGAGTGCATACATAATAGTGATTTATAGTGAACACTTAAACGGACCAAAAATTATAATATTCTAACCTATAAAATTATATATATATATATATATATATATATATATACAGTATATACAGGTGCATCTCAATAAATTTGAATATCTTTGAAACGTTCATTTATTTCAGTAATTCAGTAATACAATCCATAATCAGCGTCTTCCATGATTGTGTGTCCTACTGAACCAGACTGAGGGACCATTTACAGGCTTAGGAAACCTTGGGCGGCAGGTGACACACTGAATTTGAATTTACAATTTTTTGGTTTTCATTACCTGTAATCCATAATCAACATTTACAGAAATAAAACACTTGAAATAGAAGACTCTGTGTGTAAAGAATCTAGAACATATAGGAGGTCACTTTTTTAATTTAATTACTGAAATGAATAAACGTTTCAAAGATATTCTAATTTATTGAGAAGCTCCTGTATATATAGATATATGCAGCATTCGGGGAATCTGGCTGCACATTGCTTTAATTGGGCAGCATGTAATACTGTATGTCTCCTATAGTTCTGCTGTAGGTGAGTTGAGCACTTGCTGCAGGTTTTGTTGTACAGCATATTACGTCCATTAGAGATGAGCAAATTTCTCAAAAGTTCGATTTGAAGTTCCAAAAAAATTAGCTTCGATCCGAATTACTTTGCTGCGAATAAACAGCTATTTCCGGGCTTCAGAGAGCCGGGGTGGCGGAAAAATGGCAGAAGCCCTTGGATGCCGCGGTCATGTTTCTCTCTCTCTCTTCAGCACAGACAACTTTTATTCATGTTGAAGGATCTGCTAACAAGCAAAGACACGCCTACCCAATGACATCACTAGAGAATATCATGTGACCGTCTGATGTCACAAAGGTCCTTACTAAATATTGGTTACTGTGAAGCATCAGGAAATCCGGAATCGTGGAGAATCGAAAATTTCCTGAAATTCGGATCGAATTCCACTTCTGCAGAATCGATTCACTCATCTCTAGTGTCCATAGACATAAGATCAATTTTGGAGGGGCTGGATGACTGTCTTATGTAAATGAGACTGTGCCAACTTTTCCCTGACAGATGGTGTAGAGGGAAGGAAGGATCAGGCATGTTTAAGTTCAACACAAAGTACTGTGCAAACTTTTTAGGCAGGTTTCGAAAAAATCCCACATGGTAAGAATAATTTCAGAAATAGAAGTGAATGAAGAAAAAAAGAAATGTAAATCCCATCAATATTTGGTGTGACCTTTGCCCTTTGCCTTCCATCAGTTCTTCTCGGTACTTGCAGACAGTGTTTGGCAGAACTGGGCAGGGAGGTTGTTCCCGCCGCCATCTTGGAGAACTAAGCACAGATCTTCTGTGGATGTAGGCTTGTCCAATCCTTCTGTCTCTTCATGTCATCCCAGACAGACTGGATGATGATGAGATCAGGGCTATATCTGTGGGGGCCGGATCATCACTTCCAGGACTCCTCCTCCAAATGGCAAAGGTCACACCAAATATTGATGGGATTTACAGTTCTCTTTTCTTCATTCACTTCATTTTGTGAATTGACAAAAATAAACTATTAACCCTTCTATTTCTGAAAGCATTCTTACATTCAAGTATTTTTTCCACACAAGCCTAAAATTCCACATGAACTCTTGACCAAACCATGCGAAGGGTTGGGAGGCATAGCTGTTTATTTCTCCGCTATTGAAGGTGTATGACCAGCTTTAGGGCTTTTGTATGTCCTGTAGTAGGACACAACCTAATAAGCTTATTTTAGGGACCTTTCTAACAAAAAAGGATCGCCCAAAGCAGACATCTCCTTTCAAAATCAACATTGTTTTGCTACTTTACATAAATTCCTTGGATAAATGCCATGATATAATACAGACTGTGTCGTTTCTTAGTATTTTAAAATAAAATATTAGGTAAAAATTATGATGGCAAATATTAAGCAAATCTGTTACAGACATCTACGCTCTTCCTTGATGGCTCGGCGCTGAGAACACTGTGCAGCATTGTACATCGTGTTGAGGTTGGCAGATAATTTGACAGGTTAAATTCCCTTTTGATGTCAATTAACCAAATATGATGTCACGGAGGATAAACATTTACCCATCAACCACTTGAGAAGTGAATGTTTCAATAATCTGCTTTCCTCTGCAGGATAAATGTGATTGACGGACATATGGACCGTCATTTTAGATAATGTTTTCTTTTATGTACCAGCTCCTCTAGTATATTCGGATAAAACAGCTTTTTTATTACTTATTTTTGATAATTTTTTTGTATTCATTTAATAATTGTTTTCATGTTTAACCAGGTTTTTTTTTTTTAATTTCAAAATGACTACAAAGAATCATTCATGTTATTTCTGCAATATATAGTGCCATATACAGTAAATAGAACCAATGAAATGATCTTTAGAATTGAGCTTGAAAGCAGAATCATAATCAAATCTTAATGTTTTTTAACCCCTTCCCGCCGGTGACATTTTTTGATTGTCGTTTTTCGTTTTTGACTCCCCGCCTTCCAAACCCAATAACTTTTTTATTTTTCCGTTCTCAGAGCCATATGAGGTCTTAATGTTTGCGGGACAATTTTTTTTTTCATGATGCTACCATTTATTATTCTGTACAATGTACTGGGAAGCTGGAAAAAATTCAGAATGAGGTGGATTTGAAGAAAAAGTGCAGTTGTGCGACTTTCTTCCGGGCTTCGTTTTTACGGCGTTCGCTCTACACCCAAAATGACATGTCATCTGTATTCTATGTTTCAGTACGATTCCTGGGATACCAAATTCATATGGTTTTATTTATATTCTGACAACCGTAACTTTTTTATACTTCCGTGTACGGGGATGCATAGGGCGTCTTTTTTTGCGGGACCAGGTGTACTTTTTAGTTATACCATTTTCGGGAATTACTATTGCTTTGATCACTTTTTGTTCAAATTTTTATCAGAGGCAAAACAGTGAAAAAACGGCAGTTTGGCACTTTTGATTTTTTTTTTTCCTGCTACGGCGTTTACCGTACGGGAAAAATATTTTTATAGATTTGTAGACCGGGCATTTTTGGACACAGGGATACCTAATGTGTATGTGTTTCACAGTATTTAACTACTTTTATATGTGTTCTAGGGAAAGGGGGGTGATTTTAACTTTTAATATTTTTTATTTTTTTTTTTATATTTTTTTTTTTTTACTTTTTTTAAAGAGAGTCTATCATTCAGAAAACACATTTTTCACTAATCCCATGTTGGAATAGCCTTTATAAAGGCTATTCTATTCCTACCTTTCTTTCTTTTTTCCAGGCAACAGTTTTTACGTAAAATTGTTTTTTGCAAATATGCAAATGAAGATCACAGAGCACAACAGCGTCATACCCTTTAGTGTGTTCGCTCCCTCCTCTGGGCTGTTGTATTCATGCCCCCTCCGATGATGAGCTCCCTTGTTCTGCCTCCTCTTTTGCTGCGTCATCAGCAGCATCTGTCTTCAGCGAGATCGCAATCTCGTGCATGCGCTGTCAGCTCTGCCACTTCAGGTTCGGGGAGAGCAGATAGCGCATGCTCCGTCGGCCATCTTGGTTCTCCTTAGAACTACATGAGCGTACCTCACAGTACATTCATATAGGATGAAAACCAAGATGGCCTAAAGGCTGGGGTGCGGTTAGTGAAAAATGTACTTTCTGAATGATAGACTCCCTTTAAGGGAACACACACACAGATAAATATGTTAGACTCACCTGAATCGAATAGTGTTTCCCCTTCTGAATTGGTTCCTTTGTCTGTATGCAAATTTGTTTTTGTCCATATGCAAATGAGCTCTTTGGCGCAACGTTGGTGTTGCTATTGCTCCAAAGAGGTAAGCACAGGATGGGTCATCAGTATCAGATCAGTCATGGTCTGACACCTGGATTCCATCCTGATCAAGTGTTTTGGTCACTGGTAGCCATATATTAGGTATTGAAGTGAATGGGAACAGGACTGCAAGTCCAGGGGTCACCACTACACTGTACAGACTGGAAGTTGTATACAGTGTACGGAGGTTCCTACACTGTAGTGGTGGAACCTGGAACTGCAGCCTGCTCCCATTCACTTGCATTCCTAGTATAAGGCTTCCAGTGGCCAAAACAGCTGATTGGGATGGGCTACAGATGTCGAACCCTGACCGATCTGATACTGATGGATTATACTGTGGATAGGTCATTGATATCAATTAACTTCAGGTCCTGGACAACCCCTTTAAACCTTTTGCTCCCTGTTATCACCTCATTGGGGAGAGGGTGGGTACACTGTTCTTCAAAGTAATCACTACTTTTTCTCACCTATCGGTATTTATTTTCGGATCTTACATGGAATTCAGTAGCTCATAGTTATGTTTAATTTGCCATATTAAATATTATAGACTCTCCTTTCGTGTAGACAGCAGAATAAAAATTAGATTATGTTTCACTCCCAGTTACAAGCACATTTGTAGGAATTCTGGAGCCTGGTACTGGTTACAGAAAATTCAATCTGCTACCCAATTTTTAACACCTTCTGAGACATACTGACTTGATTATAATATCACTTAGAAAAATATACGGAGCAGTTTGGTATGTGGAGCGGTGGAGGCTCTCAGATCTTAGTATTAAGGTTATTAGATACTGTTTTTAGTTCACAGTGTGATATTCTGTTTTACAGATAGGGATCAGACAGATTCCTGCCATACGGATTAAGTCCAAATATATACATATAGGTTTCTATATGTTTAAATTCTTAGGGAAAACCTATGGAATGTTGTAGATGGTTTATGTGGAAAAGAGCAAAAAGTTATTTTCTTAATACATGTGTATATAAGAATAAAGTCCTTTAAATTATATTTATACAAATGTAGCACACTCACATACCCTAGGACCTCTGCGCCTATCCTCAGGCCCCATGCACATGACCAAATGAGGGGATTCTGATGCTCCGTTCCGGAGGGTAGAAGGGACTTGGATGACACTTGGATGTCATTTAAGTGCATTCCATCAAAAAATTGGACCCCTCTTGGCTTGCACACTTGAGGAGGCTGTGGAGCCTGAGTTGGAGTCAGGCGAGAAACTTTCGACTTACGCAATCTGAAGATCATCAATGACATTATATCATCGTGGTGCATTGAAATAGCTCCCAGGACTCAGCAGAGTAAATTAAAACAAGGTCAAAAATAAAAATAAAAAATTCTTTCCAGCACTCTCAAGTGATTTGTTATTCAAAAATAACTTATAATTCATCATTAAAATCCAAAAAAGAAAAACCCCGTATGAAAAGGTATAACAGCTTACGCGTTTCAAGGCTGACATGCCTCTTACTCATAGCTATGCTATAACACGTAATACAGGGTTTTCTTTTTTGGATTTTAATGATGAATTAAAAGTTATTTTTTAATAACAAATCATTCGAGAGTGCTGGAAAGAATTTTTTTATTTTTATTTTTGACCTTGTTTTAATTTTGAGTTGAGTCAGAGTTGGAAAAAAAGTTACCAACTTCAACTCCGGCTTCAAAATAAAATGATTAATTATTCTTAATTATATTATACAATTATTGATATTCTATAATTAATTAGATGTATAGTTTTTTTACATATTTACTTTCATAGGAATTCAATCACTGGCTTTTTAATAAATTAGAGAAGCTTTACCGTTTCTGTCTGTCCATGGGTATTGGCCATTTATGAAGGAGCGTTTGGCTGTGGAAAAGCAGAGAAGTAGGAGTCAAAGTTAGAGTTGGTAGTTTAGCCTACCGACTCTACAGCCCTGGATAGGTCATTGATAAAAGATCAGTGGTGGTCCAACACCCAGGACCCTGGCTGATCAGCTGTTTGAAGGGGATGCAGCACTTGTGTTGTAATTACAGCTTTGTGCCGTAGAAGAGAATGGTATGATTCTCTAGTGACATTGCATCTGCTATATGACACAAATGGTGTGGGATGTAAACAGTGATAAGATCACACTGCACACTCGAGTGCCAAGGACTCTTCAAACAGCTGATCAGTGGAGGTCTGGAGTGTTCAACCCCCACTGAGCTTTTTAGCTGAAATCTGTGCCAGGAAATAGCAGATGTAGATTTGAGTTCCTGGTAGAGATGGGCGAAACACACCTTAAAATGGCTTAAGACATAACACAGAACCCTCTTAAGGCTCTCAGGAAACTATTTATAAAACATAGTGTAAAATACTCTTAGGGCTCCTAGGAACCTATATATAAAACATAGTGTAGAACACTGTCAGGACTCCTAGGAAGCTATCTATAAAACATAGTGTAGAACACTTGTCAGGACTCCCAGGAACCTATCTATAAAACATAGTGTAGAACACTGTCAGGGCTCCTAGGAACCTATCTATAAAACATAGTGTAGAACACTGTCAGGGCTCCTAGGAACCTATCTATAAAACATAGTGTCGAACACTGTCAGGGTTTCTAGGAACCTATCTATAAAACATAGTGTAGAATACTGTCAGGGCTCCTAGGAACCTATCTATAAAACATAGTGTAGGACACTTGTCAGGGCTCCCAGGAACCTATCTATAAAACATAGTGTAGAACACTGTCAGGGCTCCTAGGAACCTATCTATAAAACATAGTGTATGACACTGTCAGGGCTCCTAGGAACCTATCTATAAAACATAGTGTAGAATAATGTCAGGGCTCCTAGGAACCTATCTATAAAACATAGTGTAGAACACTGTCAGGGCTCCTAGGAACCTATCTATAAAACATAGTGTAGAATACTGTCAGGGCTCCTAGGAACCTATCTATAAAACATAGTGTAGAACACTGTCAGGGCTCCTAGGAACCTATCTATAAAACATAGTGTAGAATACTCTCAGGGCTCCTAGGAACCTACCTATAAAATATTGTGTAGAATACTCTCAGGACTCCTAGAAACCTTTGTACCCACTTTATAGCTCTCTAAGGCAAACACAGACAAAGTTGTGTAAAAGTTAATGTCTCATTATTATACTGTGGGATCTCTTCAGACACCAGAGTATAATAGATGGAGGCCAGAGGAGGTGTAAAAAAAAAAAAAAATCAAAAAACATTCATACTTACCTTCCCTCACCTTTTTTGGGCCTCTAAGCGGCATCCAGTGCTCTCTCTCCACCTCCTTGGTGACTTCATGAGACCCCAGAGTATAATGTGCAGGCCATTTTAGTTTGCCAGAAATGAATCTCCATTTGTTTGGTTTTGTAAAAAAACAAACAATTTGGAATATTCGGATCAAATCGAACTCAGTACGAGTTGGCTCCAAGGAAATATATTTTATCATTCATGACAACGCACAGGATTTGGAGCTCTTTATCATAAGAAAATATATATTAAGAAATATTCAGATCGGAGATTGAAGTGTAGTAGATGTTGACCTTACCGTTCATGTAGCAAGGGTTAATAAAGAGTATTTTAAACCATTGAGTTTGAGAAAATATTTGTTTCCCTATGTTAGAACAGATGCTCCCTGTACAGCCATCACAGGACAGCAGATTGAAGCTGAAAAGATAATCTTTTGGTATTGCAGCTGTCATAAGGATCTGCTATTTCAGCCTACATCAACAGACGTGTATTTCACTCTTGTCCATATCTAGACTTTGGACAGTCACTCATGGGAATGATACTATTATGTTGGGTGCAGCCTTCATGTAATTGAGTCTTTCCTGTGACATTTTATTGCATAGGAGTCGCTGAATTGAAGTCTCTATGGACAGCAGATTAGAAGCAATTTAGCTATAGGTAACACCTGTGTGTTCTTGGATATTAAACTGGATTTTACATGACCCACCTGCACAGGGATCACAAGTAATAATAATACCGCAGCATTAGGTGCTACATTATTCGATGACTAATTCTAGAGCTCCAGGTCTTCTAATAGAGAGGTACGAGCAATACTTTGCATAGTCAGTAACAACATTACATTGTAAATGCGTAGATGCCTGGAGATACCACTAAGGGGCCTTATTTACTGTATTTACTGTTGTATAATGAATAAGTTTGAAGAAGCAAAAAAAAAAAAATCTCCTTTCCCCATTTGAAAATGATCCTGTGTGTAGTGTAATGTTATGAATAACTTTCAGATAATTTTATTGTGAAGTTATATGCTCCCCTCCTGAGCACTGATCTCCTCTCTGCTCCTTTGATGCACACAGTGGTCCGGATTTACAAATACTTAGACAATTCAATTTCAGGCAGTCTGAAAATACATCAGATTTATCATAATAGGTGATGCTGGATGACAAATCTGGCATATCTTTTGACTGTCTAGTCTACGTTTATACTACCTTTTAGTTGGCTTATTTTGAGGCAGAATTGTGCAACATAATCTTGGTTTATTCTTGGCCTATTATGATGCATTTAAGCCATTTCAGCTTTTTCTGAGAATCTACACCCACATATCTAGCAAGGCACCAGAGATGTGCCACATTTATGCCAATGTCTAGTGTAACCACAATAGTAACCACAACTGTAAATTTGGGTCAGTGTTTCCTGCATGAACAGGTGGTCAAACTTGCAGTGCAGGTCTATGGGAGTCAGATCAAGGCTCTAACAGACTTGCAGTGATAGTTTGACCTTGTGTTCATACAGGAAACACTGTGTGTATCAGAGGAGCAGAGGGGGAGGTCAGTGCTCCAGAGAGGAGCACATAACTTTACAATAAAGCTGTCATTTATTACTAGAGTACTTCTTTAATGTATAACATTATGCCAGAAACTCCAAAGCTCCCTATATACTGGTGGTTTTACTTAAACTGAATGTATTTAAAGGTTATCTGTCTGGGCAATTTGGGACACTAAACCACCCACAGGTCCATATGGACCTGGGGTTTAGTGTCCCAAATCACCCTGTTATAATGCAATCCATGGCTGCATTAAAAATTAAAAAAGCTTTATAGTCACCCTGCCGCTGTACTCCCTGCGCCTGCGCAGTTCTTCAATGAAGCCAGAGGAGTACACCTCTACGCAATTGCCCGAGGTACGGGGCATGCGCACTGAAGCCAGGGTGTCCATCTCCGGCTTCACTGAAGAACAGCGCAGGTATCAGGAACACCAGAGATGGGTCTGATGAGACTCATCGCTAGGTAAGTATAAAGGTTTTTTATTTTTAATGCGCCTGCGGATTGCATTGCAACAGGGCGATTTGGGATAAAGCAATAATTAAACAATAACATTACACTACACATAGGCTCATTCAAATGCAAGCGGCATAGCAGGGGGCATATTTTTTTCACTAGAGTGTTTCTTTAATGTTTAACAGTATGTCAGTAACTTCAAAGCTCCGTCTACTGGTGGTTATAGGTACACTGAAAGTATTTAAGGAGATTTCTGGAACTGTTATGTTAATGACCCATCCTTTGCTGTCCTAGTCATGTGATTCTCAGCTTTAACTTCTATACAGAGAAGTAACTTAAAGCTCTTTGGCTAATGCAGGATTTGTAACAGGGCCCTTCTCCCACCATGAGTTATATACACCATGATGTCGTCTCATGTGGCCGATGGGCCATAATACTCTTTCAGGTACCAAAGTCTGGGTGCTTTTGCAACCTTTGCACCCCCTGCTACTATGTGACTAGGCTATGGTTCCCTTTTACATCACAGTCACTTTCACATCCTCACAATGTATTTATGGTGATGCCTCCTCACCACATTCTGCATTCCATTTCCATGAAATACCCTGTGAGATCAGGATTTCCTTCAGATCCTTCTGAGCATTATGTTACATGTGCCTACCCTATCTGTTGTGCATTTCTTAAAGTGCAGCCCATGGGATGGTACATTGATTGTGTCTATTGGCTGCACACTCTGCAGATAATCTGGAGAAAATCCTAAAAAATATGTCTATCATTAGAACCTCAGTGTGATTTTTTTTCCCCTCAATATGATTCTCATCCATTGGATAAGCACGTCTCTGCATTAAAGGGATGTGTGATGTAGAATTCTATATATTTGCCACGCATAAAGTTGGTTTACATTATTTTATGTACAACATAAGGTTGGCGAAGCTTTTTCTTTAACCCCTTAACTACTAGGCTAATTAGATGCAGCACATTTATTTATTTACTCATTGCAAGAGTCGTGATTTTTTGCAAAGATTGCTATCTGAGGTCTTACTTTTGGTTTTTGGGGGTTTATTTTTTGTTTAAGTTATGTACATTTTTGGCAGAATATGCAAAAAAAACTGTTTTTCTGATTTCTGTTAGATACACCAATGCCCTATGGTAAGTCATCATTTACCTAAATTCAGTTGTACTGAAATACCATACACAACCTGAATTGGAATTGCCGCATAAGCTATTCCCAAGGGATGGAATTGATATTTAAGAAATTTCTAAACATACCGCAGATAACTGGCAGATCAAAGACATCAAGCCAAACAAGCTACCAATAATCTTACACTGTTCTGGTTAGCAGAGTCTAAGACACCCCCGAGGTTTTCACAAGAGCCTGCCGCAAAGCAGGTTGGACTTTGCAGATCTGGGACCCAGTTTGCACCCCAGAATTGGTGTCGGAAAATAGGTTCACTTGTGGACTAAGTACCAGACCAGCAAATCTGCAGCAGACAAAGTGTAACATACAAGCCAGGAGATCACATTAGTATCCAAATTACAACAGGAGAATAACTCGACCAAGTCAGGCTCGAGTCCAGAAGATCACAGATATGGCAAATTCAGTAAGAAATTGGATAACCAAAAAAGCAAGCCAAAAGGGGCATAACAAGAAAACACAATCACAGGCAATCTTACTAGCCCACCTCAGTTCAGGATTGGACAGTAAGGCAGCTCTCTAAATGACTCCGCATCTTCAAGACCCAGCCAGAGTTTGACTGATAGGCATAGCAACCTTATACTAGTGACTGTGAGCAGTGCTGCACTGAAGAGTATGATGGATAGAAGTAGCAGTACAGACATTAAGATCCCTAACACAAGCCTTGGAGAAGTGTTGAACTGTTTCTGGAAGACAGCCATGTTTCTCTGATCTAGAGCACCTAAGCAAACTTATGTGCCTCTATGATAACAGGCAACAAATAAAACCTATTTGGTTTGATTCTGCAAAACCCCCTACATCTGTCCCTTACTTTATGGAACAGATATAAGAGGGTATGTCTCTAGATCAGACTACACAGAATTTGTTTGTTGTCTGTTACTATGGAGACACATAGGTCAGCATAAGTGCTGTGTTTTTCCTAAAATAGAGGGATTTCAAAGATCTTTTTTTTTGAATAAGGCTAGTTCCTTTCATAAAGTTCATTGATCACTTGAAAAATTAGGGAAAGTATGTTTTATGGGATTTATATTTTATGTATTGTATTACATATTATATTACAGTTGTGTGTTTGCATTTATTACTGCTATGACAACACTAAATTCCCTTTTAATTCTAATTCTTTTTTTCTATTCTAATTGTAAAAGGATATGATTTTAAACTAGAACCTATTGCTGAGTTTTTCACTTTAGATGAATCGAGACCCTCAAGAACTATGTGGTTGTGAAGGTGGACATTGGGGTGGTTGGGTGGTTCTTAAAGGTGATACAATACATTGGATGACTTGGGAAGAATTTGGCTGGGTAGGGGAGATAAATGAATCTGATCACTCACTATCAAACTCAAAAGAGGAGAATAAGAACCTGTATTTACCATGGACAATGGGTGGTCTGTGGTTGAGCACATCCATGACTAGTAGCCACTTTAAGAAATATACAGCATATGAAAAAGTTTGGGCACCCCTATTAATCTTAATCATTTTAGTTCTAAATATTTGGGTGTTTGCAACAGCCATTTCAATTTGATATATCTAATAACTGATGGACACAGTAATATTTCAGGATTGAAATGAGGTTTATTGTACTAACAGAAAATGTGCAATATGCATTAAACCAAAATTTGACCGGTGCAAAAATTTGGGTACCCTTATCATTTTATTGATTTGAATACTCCTAACTACTTTTACTGACTTACTGAAGCACAAAATTGGTTTTGTAACCTCACTGAGCTTTGAACTTCATAGCCAGGTGTATCCAATCATGAGAAAAGGTATTTAAGGTGGCCAATTGCAAGTTGTTCTCCTATTTGAATCTCCTCTGAAGAGTGGCATCATGGGCTCCTCAAAACAACTCTCAAATGATCTGAAAACAAGATTGTTCAACATAGTTGTTCAGGGGAAGGATACAAAAAGTTGTCTCAGAGATTTAACCTGTCAGTTTCCACTGTGAGGAACATAGTAAGGAAATGGAAGACCACAGGGACAGTTCTTGTTAAGCCCAGAAGTGGCAGGCCAAGAAAAATATCAGAAAGGCAGAGAAGAAGAATGGTGAGAACAGTCAAGGACAATCCACAGACCACCTCCAAAGAGCTGCAGCACACTTGCTGCAGATGGTGTCACTGTGCATCGGTCAACAATACAGCACACTTTGCACAAGGAGAAGCTGTATGGGAGAGTGATGCGAAAGAAGCCGTTCTGAAAGCACGCCACAAACAGAGTCGCCTGAGGTATGCAAAAGCACATTTGGACAAGCCAGCTTCATTTTGGAAGAAGGTCCTGTGGACTGATGAAACAAAGATTGAGTTGTTTGGTCATACAAAAGGCGTTATGCATGGCGTCAAAAAACACAGCATTCCAAGAAAAACACTTGCTACCCACTGTAAAATTTGGTGGAGGTTCCACATGCTTTGGGGCTGTGTGGCCAATGCCGGCACCGGGAATCTTGTTAAAGTTGAGGGCGCATGGATTCAACCAGTATCAGCAGATTCTTGAGAATAATGTACAAGAATCAGTGACGAATTTGAAGTTACGCCGGGGATGGATATTTCAGCAAGACAATGATCCAAAACACAGCTCCAAATCTACCAGGCATTCATGCAGAGGAACAATTCAATGTTCTGGAATGGCCATCCCAGTCCCCAGACCTGAATATCATTGAACATCTGTGGGATAATTTGAAGCGGGCGTCCATGCTCGGCGACCATCAAACTTAACTGAACTGGAATTGTTTTGTAGAGAGGAATGGTCAAAAATACCTTCATCCAGGATCCAGGAACTGATTAAAAGCTACAGGAGCGACTAGAGGCTGTTATTTTTGCAAAGGAGGATCTACTAAATATTAATGTCACTTTTCTGTTGAGGTGCCCATACTTTTGCACCGGTCAAATTTTGGTTTAATGCATATTGCACATTTTCTGTTAGTACAATAAACCTCATTTCAATCCTGAAATATTACTGTGTCCATCAGTTATTAGATATATCAAATTGAAATGGCTGTTGCAAACACCCAAATATTTAGAACTAAAAATGATTAAGATTAATAGGGGTGCCCAAACTTTTCATATGACTGTATGGATATACTTATAAGTATGACACTTAGTCATAAAGTCCTCCTATACACTCTGAATAGATGTCATGGTGGAGGAATCCTGAAATCCTATATTGTCCTTATTAGTCTTTCCTGAACCTAATTAATTTTTAGATTTTTTTTTAGATTTTTTTAGAACTTGGTTCTACTATAAATCCTCAATGTCAGTAATACTTATGTTCAGCCCTAACAAATGACTTTATAGCTGATGAGCATTATTTAAAATACACATTTCTGTAACCAGAACCATTTCATTTTCAGAAAGCGTTCTGTGTAATTTGGGTATGAAAAAAAAAAAGTTGACTTTGTTGCATGTAGTTAAGCGAGGTCATAAGTCCTCCAAGCTGCATGGGGCCAATGAAAACATAACATCTTCCAGAGCTATACCTCCAGCAGATCAGATGAAAGCAATTTGTAAAACCCACCAGCAAAAGCCGATGATTACCATAAAATATGGAAGATATATATATATATATATTTATATTTATGTGTATGTTCAAGGAGTCTTAGGTGAAGCTCTGCCATTCAAATACAGCTCTACAAACAACACAAGAGATGAGAGACTGACAAGACCCCGTATAATGTGATAGTACATATGGCTAAACCCTCTACCTGCCATGTATATATGTCTATAAATACATCCAAACTTGCTTTCTTCCAGTGCCAGGAAAAAGGATTTCAGCTAATTCAAGACATTATGAGTCACTCTACAACCATCCAAAGTCGTTTTTACAAGAAAGAATAAAACAAACATAATCTTCTTTTTTTGGTTAATTGGAAGAGAAAATTATTACACATCTTGTAGTTCGTGGATACAAAATTACCAAGCTTTTATAACAAGCAAATGGAGTAAATTTCATGGTGAAGAGCTGTACTGGGTTTACATCTTAGGAGCCTGTGGGCACAGAAAGTCCAATACCAAGTCTTATATTGTACAATGGTGGGCTCAGGCTCTGACACAATAGGGTCTGAAAAGTAAAAAAAAAAACCTTCATTGGATCTAATTTTGGTTAGTCCAGTTTTGGGTGAACCCAAAATTTTTGGAAAATTTGTACCAAACATGGCTTGTTACAAATTAGTTTGGTTATCTCTACATATAAAGTGGGTAAATAACCATACCATGCATTATGGTGCCCAAATAATAGTCTCATACATTGGCCAAAGAGAGAGAAGACTGTGATCCCATTGTATGGTGAGACCATATGTGAAATACTGCATCCTGTTCTAGAGATCACACCTAGAAAGAGACATAGATAAAATATAATGGGTACAAAGGTTGACTACAAAAATAATGGAGAGTCTGAAGCATAAAACATATGAGGAGAGGCTAAAAAACTTGATCTGTATTGCCTTGAGGAAAGCAGGACATGATCAAAACCATTAAATATATTAAAGGTATAAATAAGGTTCTGAAACAAGAACAAGGGGAACCATCTGAAATAAAATGGGGGGGAAGATCAGAACCAATGTCAGGAAATATTATTTCACTGAAAGAGTAGTTGAGGCTTGGAACAAATTTCCAGAAATCTGCAGTAAGTGAAGCTAAACCTGCCTGGGATAAACACTCCATAAGGAAACAATATAAGGGCAGACTAGATGGACCATGTGGTCTTTTTCTGCCATCAATCTTCTATGTCTCTGTTTCTAAATAAAATTTCTATAATGCCGCAAACTCCATACACTGTAAAACTAATATACTGTTCAGTGCCTATGTATCAGTACCACAAGGGCAGAAATATCTGCAAAATGGTCACAACCTCAGTATTCCTTATTATATCCATCAATCTTCATCTTGTACTCTAATCCACACATTTTGAGTGCAACCTGTTGTACATCTTCTCAAGAAGAGAATCCCACTGTGTAGCCTCTCAGGCCCAATATTTACTGGGTCCACAGAGGAAGTGAAGCAAAAGAATAATTGTGGTCTTGTCCATTTGCACTTATGTGAAGTGAAGGGCACCAAGATCAGGTTTTCAGGTACTTGAAACCGGCAATGCGATGGGTTGTACCCACTGGTGAGTTGGGGACCCTTATTTGCCACTGATAGCAGTAGCACTAGTAGCCTGCCCTATCTTTAGGTATGTTGGTTTTAAGGGATAACCCTGGGCTTAACAACAAAAAAAAAAAAAAATACAACCTATAAAACAAATGTAAAAAAAATAGGAAATAAAAGTTTTTTATGAAACAATAAAAAGAAAAAACAAAAATAAAACAAGACCTTACATAGCAATATCAGTGAAAAACACATCAAAAACAATGGGGAAGTTTTTTTGTCTTTTTCAACATCAGTGTTTATTATTTTTCTACACATCCCCTGAGCCTTCGCTTATTACACTGTAGGGTTGGAAGAGACCCCAGAGTATTACAATGATTTGTTGGTGGTAAACAACAAAAATCTCTGGTTAGCCTTAGATTTTTGGAGAATTTGTAATGAACCCAATTCACTATATACCGGTTTACTCAGGACTTCCATTGTAGTGATCATGGGAGTTAGAAATGTATTACGAATCCTTCGGATAGGGGAAAACCATGCTAATTATGATTTCAGATACCTTCAACATGGTCATGAATTTCCACCAGTTTTTTAGTATAATTTATTACCGTGACTGTAGAGATATTTGACAATCATTTCATATATACTATGGAAAAAACACGGACAATTGAACTGAAGCAAATATCTTTCCTATGCAGAATTCACATTCCCCATGATCCCTGGACGAGTAGTATACAGGGTATGTACATGGGATCTTCACATGAACCCAAGCAGCTGGTGAATTCTTCTTATTATTATTAATTGTTCACCTGGAGCCCCAGAACCAACCGAGTGAAAAGTTACTTGTGAAACATTTAGTTTTATCAGTCCAGCTTTGAAGATTGATTCATGGAGATAAATATTCTTGTGGGCAGTGGAACATAAAAGAGCAGCCGGGAGGACTCCGACTAATGACTACATAATTCAGCTTCTCATTGTGTGAGTCATTGAGGAGAGGTCTAAGTGTAATGAAGGAGTATTATATCATAGAATTAGCAACATTCAAGACATCCAGCTGGAGTTTTTACAGATATGTTACAGTTTGGTGATTTTAATGTGGGTGTATACACGTAATGGCCTCCGGCCTTCAATTTGTGTTTGTTTGGTATGGCCTTATGTTGTAATTTTTGGAGATACTAGTCAGTTAGGCCATCAAAACACCAAGTTATAGGGGTCTTATATGCTCTTCAGACGTGTTTGTCTTAGTGATGGACAAACTTCACGAGATTCATTTATGAGGTTCTCTGGGAAAAATCATTTGGGACTGAACTTGTTTGTCCAAAACAGGAGGAACATTACTTATTATACTCTGGGGTCTCCTCACCAAAATTTTTGAAATTTAATTGGACCACAAATGGCAACAAACTTATGAACCAGCACACAACATTTTGACAAATTTGTCCTGAAAAGCCACATGAAAAAAAAAAGCTGTAAAAGGGGCTTAAAAAATACCGTTATGATAAGTCAGAAATAATTAATAATACCAAATAATTCATAAATACATAATAATAATTATAATAAGCAACTGATATTAGTACCAGTTAGGAATTTTCTAACTTGCTGTGTTAAAGGGGTGTTCCAGGTTTTTTTTTTCCGCATAGTGAAGCTGAAAATGCCATATACTTGTTTGTTAGCCACCAATTGTGCAAGTTCTCCCACTTAAAAAGATGAGGCCGGCCTGTAATTGTCATCATTAGGTAGACCTCAACTATGAGAGACAAAATGAGAAAACAAATTCAGAAAATCACATTGTCTGATTTTTTAAGAATTTATTTGCAAATTATGGTGGAAAATAAGTATCTGGTCAATAACAAAAGTTCATCTCAATACTTTGTTATATATCCTTTATTGGCAATGACAGAGGTCAAACGTTTTCTGTAAGTCTTCACAAGGTTGGCACACACTGTTGCTGGTATGTGGCACCATTCCTCCATGCAGATCTCCTCTAGAGCAGGGATGTTTTGGGGCTGTTGCTGGGCAAAACGGATTTTCAACTCTCTCCAAAGGTTTTCTATGGGGTTGAGATCTGGAGACTGGCTAGGCCACTCCAGGACCTTGAAATGCTTCTTACGAAGCCGCTCCTTCATTGCCCTGGCGGTGTGCTTGGGATCATTGTCATACTGAAAGACCCAGCCACGTTTCATCTTCAATGCCCTTGCTGATGGAAGGAGGTTTGCACTCAAAATCTCACGATACATGGCCCCATTCATTCTTTCATGTACACGGATCAGTCGTCCTGGTCCCTTTGCAGAGAAACAGCCCCAAAGCATGATGTTGCTTCCCCCCCATGCTTCACAGTAGGTATGGTGTTCTTTGGATGAAACTCAGCATTCACTCTCCTCCAAACACCACGAGTTGTGTTTCTACCAAACAGTTCTACTTTGGTTTCATCTGACCATATGATATTCTCCCAATACTCTTCTGGAACATCCAAATGGTCTCTGGCAAACTTCAGACGGGCCCGGATATGTACTGGCTTAAGCAGGGGGAAACGTCTGGCACTGCAGGATCTGAGTCCCGGGCGGCGTAGTGTGTTACTGACGGCAGCCTTTGTTACGTTAGTCCCAGTTTTCTGCAGGTCAGTCACTAGGTCCCCCCGTGTGGTTCTGGGATTTTTGCTCACCATTCTTGTGATCATTTTGACCCCACGGGGTGAGATCTTGCGTGGAGCCCCTGATGGAGGGAGATTATCAGTGGTCTTGTATGTCTTCCATTTTCTAATTATTGCTCCCACAGTTGATTTCTTCACACCAAGCTGCTTGCCTATTGCAGATTCAGTCTTCCCAGCCTGGTGCAGGTCTACAATTTTGTTTCTGGTCCTTCCACAGCTCTTTGGTCTTCACCATAGTGGAGTTTGGAGTGTGACTGTTTGAGGTTGTGGACAGGTGTCTTTTATACTGATAACAATGTCAAACAGGAGCCATTACTACAGGTAATGAGTGGGGGACAGAGGAGCCTCTTAAAAAAGAAGTTACAGGTCTGTGAGAACCAGAAATCTTGCTTGTTTGTAGGTGACCAAATACTTATTTTCCACCATAATTTGCAAATAAATTCTTTAAAAATCAGACAATGTGTTTTTCTGGATTTGTTTTCTCATTTTGTCTCTCATAGTTGAGGTCTACCTATGATGACAATTACAGGCCGGCCTCATCTTTCTAAGTGGGAGAACTTGCACAATTGGTGGCTGACTAAATACTTTTTTTCCCCACTGTATATGACCATTTGCAATGGAAAAGATAATATTTTTGACGTGTATACAGAAAAATCTATAACTCCATTTTGGCATTATGACACAATCTGTGGCAATGTTCTCCAGCACCGAACTCACCGTAAACTACATGGAACCCAGGTACATGGGGTCCAGTGCCGGTGTGAACAGAGCCTCGCAGTTTAGCCATAGAACTTTTAGTACAGGTAAACCTCTTCTGGTATTATTGGAAAATTACTTTTTTGGACAGCAAACTTTTCAATGCGACCTAGAGACAAGTTGGCAGCAATGGATGCACCATGGTGAGTCAGACAGCTGTTTTCTGCATTAAGAAAATTCTTTCTATAGCATTGATGAAAACTTTGACAGGTTCCTGGACTTTACACTGTATGTAATGCCTTTTTAGTACACATATACAAAAGACTCTTGTCAAAATATGTTGCTTTACATTTTTGGACAATATTTCAGAATATTATAAAATGAAAGCAGTAACGTAGAGGATTATAAGATGCCGGCTGATTCATTCTAGGAGTTGGTTCCTGTATAAGGCATGAAGACTAAGATTAAAAGGAGCAGTGGCCCATTAAAAAATAGGCAAGAATGAGTCCCACATTTATTTGATTTATTGAAGGTCTTCGCGGGAGGGAGAGTAAAAAAACAGTAACTGAGAATGTGTTATGAAAAATCAGATAATCTGAAAGTAAAGGTCATCAATATAACAAATGACTTACTGGAGACTGGTAAGTGATAAATGTCACCATGGAGAACTGTTTCCTCTGTTACTGGGATGCTTATGGATGCCATAGTGACAGTGAAAAAGAGCACAATAAAAAATAAATATAACGTTTAAATGTGCTAAAAGACACCTGGGGGGTACTAAGTAAAATATTAAGTAAAAATGATTAAGTAACAAAGTATTATGTAAAAATAAATTTAAAAAATGTAACAAAATTTTTAAAAAAAATACTCCATGGACTCCAGAATCACACAATATATATCTATAGACATCCCGTATAAAATGAAAAAAATAGAATAGAAAAGAAAATTTTATAATGACAAAAACAAAATAGAAAATTTTATATTATTACTATATTTAAAATGATTTAAAAATAGCTAGAAATAAAAGAAAGAAAGAGAACTTGGAAATTTTTTAAAAAAAAAATACTCCATGGACCCTTGCAGTGACTGTAGCCTGCCAGGATCTCACCAATCTATAGACATCCCGTATAAAATGACAAAAGCAACATAAAAAAGAAAATTTAATTTAATTATTATTTTTTAAATGATTTAAAAAATAGCTAGAAAAAAAAACCAGAAAGAGGACATGGAAAAAAATGTAACGGTGTAGAATTTACCATACAAACTAAAAAATAAAAAGTTATTTTATGGTATAAAACAGCACCCTATGTTATAAACTACACAAAACTACTTTGGTTAGCCTGAAAATAAATATAAAAAATTGGGTAGGACTTAGCGGCATCGCAATGCCAATGGGTTTTTAGTGTTTTAATGTTTACACAGTGTGGGGCATATTTATTAATACTGGCATGTCACATGACAATCTTAGTAAAGGCTCCGACTGGTGCAAGGTGCGACTGAATTATCGAGAGGATCCAACCTTTTAAGTCAGAGACACGTCTGTGCACCAGAATGGACGTCTACAATAGTCAGGAGCTGGCATCGAATTCCTGTATAATTGGTGTAAGTTATAATAAAACTGTTGTGCTGAGGAGTCCCTGCTCTGGGGCGCTCCACTTTGCCCAGATTTGCGGAAAGTAGCGAGTGAAGTGCAAAATGGGGGATGTTGTGTATCTTTGGTGCAATACATCCAGAAAACTGCCGCAGATAAGTTGATAACTTCCCCGCAAAAAGTTTCAATAATTTAAAACCAAAATTTCCCTTTAAGGAACTAGATAGGGAAATATGTATAATACAATAGAAGTTTAACCCAACTGGTTTGATCCTTAATAACCAGACACATTTTAATTTTGTACATCTGCTTTTTTTTTTATTATTTTCACTTTTTGGAATTGGTGAGGATTTACTAAAGGTATTACAAAAAGTTGAGAAAGGCATTATCCATGATTTGAGGAAGTTTACCAAATAGCAGGAAATGGTATAAAATAATAAACATTTTTTTCAAAAAAAAAAAAAAGTATTTTATTAAATCCCCAGTAGTATAATGTTGTACTGTGTTAGCCATAGAAAGTAGTGGAAGAGTGAAGAAATCAGGCGATACCTTTTAGAGGCTGAGTATATTTGATAAGTAAGCTTTCGAGAGTGCTAGCTCTCTTCTTCAGACATGGTGTAATACTAGAAACTGAAAATTCAAACTATTTATACATACACAAGGCATGGATCTTCAAAAGGATCTTGGAATAACAAAATGCAATATACGTAGAGAAGTTATTTACAACAGGTCAGGAAATAAACAGTCTAAAATTTGTGGTGCGTGACAGAGGGATCTGTTATCTATCTGTAATCAGCTGGTGATTTATGACCCTCACAGTTCATACATAGTGTGACATGAAGCTGGCATGAATATTAAGTCCAAATTGCAGAGTTTTACATTTTTGCATTAACTTGTACTCCCATTCTTTCCTCTCATTCTGCGTCTTAAAATGTCCCATTAAAATCACAACCCGCAGATCTTCAATAGAGTGGTTTTCTCCGGAGAAATGTGTGGCCACTGGGAGATCTGTTCTGCTGTTATTAATATTGGATCTATGTGAGTTCATGCGCTGACTGAGTCTCTGCCCTGTTTCCCCCACATAGAGGCCTGTGGTGGGACATTGCACACACATTATGAGATACACCACATTGGAAGACCTGCAGGAAAATGTCCCCCTAATTCTGTGCACCTGTTGTGACTGTGGGACAGGTACACTGTCAGCGGATGTGCTTGCAGGTCATGCACCTGTTTTGCAGGCAAGGTGAGGCGCCATTTTCAGTTGGGGCCTTCAGGGCACTCCGGACAATAATATCCTGCAGGTTTGGTGGTTGTTGAAAGGAAAGAAGAGGGGGGACTGGAAATATGTCCTTGTTATTCCAAGATCCTTTTGAAGATTCATGTCTTGTGTATGTATAAATAGTGTGAATTTTCAGTTTCTACTATTACACCATATCTGAAAAAGAGAGATAGCACTCTCGAAAGCTTACTTATCAAATATACTCAGTTAGCCTCTAAAAGGTATCGCCTGATTTCTTCACTCTTCCATTAAATCCCTACAAATCCAGTGTCACTACTTCAGTGATCTTGAACAATCCTGGAGTGATGACATTAAATATGTAATTCACATGGCTGCATCACCACTTAGATCAGTTTAATGGTCGCTTGAATGATATACGGAACACCACAGTTGTAGGGCCAGTGTTGACCATTGGGATGGGGGCACTGCAGGACCAAGGTATTTAAAAAAAAAAAGTATATTTTTTAAATGTGGTACCATTGCCTGTTTTTAGGAAAATTTCTTTAAAGGGATTGGCCAGGATATATTTTTATGCATAAATATCTTACCATTGTGGGGGCTAACAAACGGTATCTGCTTGGATGAGCTTCAAGATGCCTCCTTGGACGCCCAAAATATACACAGAGCTAAGCCACAAGTAGTTGGTTCCAGTCCCTGTATAGTGGCCAGGTGCCAATACTGCAGCTCAGCTTTCATTGGGGTCACTATACAGTCACTATACAGTCACTATCAACTACTTTCTGGCGCCATGCTGTGTACAGTTCAGGCATTGGAAGCGATCCTGTACAGCTGGTCCATGTAGGGGCTGCCTGTTTGCACTCCCCCCCCCCCCCACTGATCAGGTATTTATGGCCTATTCTAAGCATAGGCCATAGAAAATAATTATTTTTATAAGCCAGAAAAACACTTTAAGGTCCCTATAAAAACTTATGGAAAATACCCCCCCTCCTCCCGAAGCTTCTAGCTTAAGAATACTTGTTCCTGCACAGAAGGTCAGAAACATAATATACTATCGAACCTAATGACACAATTCACATGCTAGAGTGACAACCTTTACAAAATGATTTACCCCTAGAAATTATGACATATGGTAGAAATTTGTGGTTGGGTGAACCATGTCCGTAGTATATCAATGTTCTACACACTTATGTGTGATAAATCTTGGGATAAATATAATATACTGTATGTTCATATACAGATGTCTGACTGTCATGGAGGATTCTCCACGCACCACTCAATGTGTGTGTCCCAGTAAGAATAAGCTCAATTGTCCAGAATGATCCCACAAGGAAAAAGCCCCACTGCTATATCTGGCAACCTACTTCTGCGTCTCACAGTTATTTCTAATCTAAAACCAACAAGAACTTAAATATTTTTTCATATTCATATTTATATCATAAATGTAATACATTATAATATATTTTCTTGTAACCTTAGTTAAAATGCAGTTTAAGCTTCACTTGGAGTTTTCCAGGATATAAAATTGATGGCCATTGATGGTCTTTACAAGAGGCCATCAATGTATGATTGGTGGAGAACCCTACCCAAGAATCCTTCGCGAGCGACAGAACGAAGGGGTTTACTGAGGCACTGTGAACCCTTCAGTAGCCTTTAAAATAAAATTTCCTTGTTCTTATGGGCCAATGTCTTTGTCTTTAAATACCAGATATCTCCATTAAAGGGGTTGTCCATAATAAGAAAAGGGTCTGCTTGCTTTCTAAAAACCGCACAGTTGTAGACCATGGGTTGTGTCTTGTATTACAGCTCCACTCCACTGAAGTATCTGCAACACCACACACAGCCAATGGACATGAGCGGCACTGTTCCTCGAGGAAGAGCAAACTCTTTAGTATAATCCTGGACAACCCCTTTAAATACTTGAAGAATTCATCGCAGATGGCATTTTATTACATTGTCATTTGCTGACTGGACAAGTCAAGACTTGATGTCCCACAAAGACACCATAGATATATTTTCCTCCGCACCGGCCAAGGAATGGAAAAAAAGGATCTTGGCCAATTCTAACAAACCTAATACAGGATACTACTAAGTAGCCTTTCTAAAAGCAATTTCTTAAGATGGCAGAAGAATGAGCTCTCTATAAATCTGAAATGAAACTATGCAATTTTCTCCTTGTGAATCTGTGTGTAGAAGTTTTCATAAGTGAAGTGGATAATATGTCTGTCAGGCACCTCGTAGACATCAAACGCTCAACCCAACGGTGGAAACAACGTCCGCGATTACATTCACTGCACATTAAGGTGTCTTATAAAGCCGGGGTGGGAAGGTGTAATGGTTGGTGTGTTACATGTCTATGGTTTACCACATATTAAATATTACTGTATAACTTTCCGCCTGTATATATGTAGACGTTGGAGATGTTTCCTGTATAACGTTAACACATCTATAAAGTGCATAGAGCATTCACTTGTGAGCTGCACAGTGCATTAGTGTGTAAGTCCCAGGGTAAACTTTACAAAATGTCAAGCTGTGTCTTACCGGCATCGGTCCCAATAAGGAGTATCTACTAATGGAGAACTACACAGGTGGTGGATATTAACTATATGCATATTATGTATCACAGATATGGAGCTGCCAGTCACAATTTTGGTGGGTCAATTCCATAAACTGGACCACAAAGGAATTTTGGTTATGCAAATGTATACCCAAAGACAGTATAAGGTCCTTCTTTTTCCCAACTTCATCTGTCGGAGTGTTGAGGCCCTCCTACGCATAAGCTCATCCAACTGACATTTCTCCAACATGTCTGGTTAAATTCCCATGTGGCAGCTCTGTTGCAGAATCTTCAGCAATTTCAGCTAGACATCTAAAAGGAATTTGCAGAAATTAATGCACAAAATACGGAAACAACCTTAGTTAGATACTGTATATGGAACTGATTTTCAGTTGTAAAAATTTTTTAAACAAATCTACAGAATGTGAATGTGCCCTAAGTGTTCAATCTCCCTGCAGTGCCAACACTGGGAAAATGATGCATTACACAGTGCCCATTCACAAGAAAGGATTCTTAGTGTAATGCAGGACAGGACAAGTCCTCCAGAGGGATAGACACACTTTGTAAATGTTTTCTTCTCTATTACAGGGGTTTTTCCAAAAACATAACCACATATAGACAATTAGAAGTTAAATATTTTTGCAAATATAAGTAATTAAAAATGTTGCAGAGTTTTAAAGATTTTCTTTAACCATCTTAGTGGTGACATCTTTTGCCTGGATAGGTTGCCAATGGATATGACCATGAATACAGGAACTTTCTAGAGACTGGCAACTGTCGGAAACCTAGCCATGATGTCCTTATTGTGGCCGGGTTATCTTCTCATACATGTAGTGTCCCTCCTGATAACCAGCCATGATGTCCTTATTGTGGCCGGGTTATCTTCTCATACATGTAGTGTCCTCCTGATAACCAGCCATGATGTCCTTATTGTGGTCGGGTTATCTTCTCATACTTGTAGTGTCATCCTGATAAGCAGCCATGATGTCCTTATTGTGGTCGGGTTATCTTCTCATACTTGTAGTGTCCTCCTGATAACCAGCCATGATGTCCTTATTGTGGTCAGGTTATCTTCTCATACATGTAGTGTGCTTCTCAGCCATGATGTTCTTATTGTGGTCAGGTTATCTTATCATACATGTAGTGTCCTCCTGATAACCAGCCATGATGTCCTTATTGTGGTCAGGTTATCTTCTCATACATGTAGTGTCCCTCCTGATAACCAGCCATGATGTCCTTATTGTAGTCAGGTTATCTTCTCATACATGTAGTGTCCTCCTGATAACCAGCCATGATGTCCTTATTGTGGGCGGGTTATCTTCTCATACATGTAGTGTCCTCCTGATAACCAGCAATGAAGGCCTTATTGTGGTCGGGTTATCTTCTCATACATGTAGTGTCCTCCTGATAACCAGCCATGAAGGCCTTATTGTGGTCGGGTTATCTTCTCATACATGTAGTGTATGGCTGGGTTTCCGACAATTGCCAGGAAAAAGATGTCCCCACTAAGTTGGTTACAGAAAATCTTTAGGTTAAGTCCCCATGTTGTGGAAATACTGCTATTTTTGTTGCAGATGTTGCTGAGGTTTTTTTTTAAGCCAAACACAGTAATAGCTACAAAAGGAACTAGAAACATAAATTGAGCTCTTCTACTTTTCCCTTCTGTTCAGTCCAGTCCTGGCTATGGCTAAAAAAAAAACGTAGCAAAATCTACAACAAAAAAAGTAGCTTTTCTGCAACGTGGGGCCTTAGCCTTAAAGCATTGCAAAAAATTTTCACTTTTAATTGTCTAAATAACCTTTCCATTTTCATTACACCATTTTTTTTCTAATTGTGGTCATAGTGCTGGTCATGGGTGTTCATTTTTGCTCTTGTACAAAAATTTACTTTCATGAGAGCCCATAATAATTAATAAGTTATGATACAAAGTGTGCATGAGGTCTGTATGGAGAAGCTTAGACACGTATATATAAAAAGAACATTATAGTCTGATATTTTTGATATGTTACACTTCAAGCTGTTTTGGATGAATATGTATTGCTCGCCCACACATGGTTGTTGAGAATTTTTACAGCACACCATAAATTGGATGCCAAAGCATAAACTATTGAAGCTGAAGCATAAACTATAACTAAAAGTGAACACGCCAAAACGATTACTAAAACAACCCAGTAAGTAACAGCTTAAAACAAAATGTTCCCTTCTCGTCCCCGAATTTCATCTGTGTTTGTGACCAGCGGTAACATTCTTATTTTGAACAGCGCCAACAATTCCTATTAAACCTGATACTCAGTATTTTCTTCTTATTTTGCATTATAGTTACATTTAAGCTGTGTGAATATTTTACATGAAACTATATTTACTACAAATGTAAAAGTAAAAAAGAAATACTCAGAAAATGCGAAGACAAGTTTGACATCCAAATCCAAGTGAAATTAAAGAGTAAGGAAAAAATGTATCCGGGCTGCACATTAGGACTTGTCAGACGAACGTTAACAGCAGTAAAAAGCCATATTTTGGCATTGGGAAGTCAAGTTTTTGCCAGTTTCATCTCGCTCTGCATGGTAAATCCATCCAAGAAAGACCACTAAGTGGAAAGTGAAGATGACAACTGCCAGTTGTAAGGAGCTTGGGTGTCCCTGTGCCTTTATCTGTGTTGTTTGACACCCCAGATCCTTACAGAAAGCAATTTTTTTGAGTGCAAAATCAACATTTACCAACAGTCTATTTGCTGCCAACATCACGAGGCATGTTTTTTTTTTTTAACTCATGTGTTACTTGACCCACATAGGATACATGGGGGCTGAATTTGCTTGGTTAACCAATTCCAGCAATTTCAGGCGATGCTAAGTTCCTGTTCATATATACTGTATATTCCTGTCCACAAGGCAATTTTTAGGTGTTTAGAGGTTATTGGGCAACAGTGTCCCCCCTTATAGTGTAACCCTCGGCTTAACAGGGTAGAACATTGTTTACCTAAATTCCGATAGCTCACCAATCTCAGCGGGTCCTGGGATGTGCCAGGGTTGGCCTGCCTTGTATGTAGATGGTACTAGATATTTTATTGCCTTGTCATATCACTATAATCTAGGGATGGGACAAGCTCTCTTGATTCTGATCAGCAGATTCCCTCTACAAATTTTTGTTTGGTCCCAAGTTCCAGCTTTATTGATCACTTTAACACAGTGTTGGATTTACTGTACAAAAAAAAGGTATGGGAAGGCATTTATAAAAAATATTTTTGCTCCCCCTACCCCACTTGTCCCTCATGTCATCATTATGTGGGTACAGTAATCTTCCCCTGTAAATCCAAGGAGCAAGGGTTTTCCATTTCTCTCTTCCTAGAGAGTTTGACGTGGCTTTTTACCATTGGTATCCATATTGATAAATGTACACATCTACCTAGGGGGTCAGAGATGTGGAAAGGGCTGTTAGGAACAAGATTTTGCTACACCTTCCCAATGAACAGTTTTGAGGTACTGGCCATGGATGTAGCTAACTGATCAATGTGAGAAACGTGTGACAATTTGAACTACAGAAAATTGGAAGAATTAGCCCAAAAGCTCCCCAATTCACTTAATGCTCCTAAACCACCGCATACCATAAGAGGTGAAAGAGAAAACCTGCTTAGCTTAATTTTTATCTCACTGGCCAACTTTTGCACCACAAATTAGTTCCAAAGTTTTTGTCTAATAATTATATTATAAAAGTAGCTTGGCTTGGAAAAAGACGTGATGCATTAGAATATTATTTTTGGTTGAGGTCTAAATCAATGAAACTTCGTCAATTAGTTTGTACCATAGGTTAAAGGGGTTATCCACTTTTTAAAAATTGATGGCGTATCGTGACAGGACCCCTGCCGATCACAGGTGCATAGTTCCCAGCATTGTTTACATGCTGCCCTGCGCTTGCCATATTCTTGATAGCAGCGGTTATGGGTACCACAGTAATGTCTCATTCAAGTCCATGTGACATCACTGTAGTACCCACAACCGCCATTATCAAGAAAATGGCACGTAAGCAGTTCAGTGCTGAGCATTGTTTACATGAGCCGTGTTCCTGGAGAGACAGCTGATCTGTGAAGGTTCCAGTGGTCGGATCATCAATGATCTAAAATTGATCTATGTTAAGGATAGGCCATCAATTTTAAAAAGGTGTGTGACCCCTTTAGGATAAGGACTGTTGTTGCAGAAACACATCGTTTTTGGCTGTTGTGGAAAACCAGTGGTAAAAAACATTGTGTTTTACAGTACTGGCAAAGAGAATGAGATTCCAGTCAATGTCATCAACACATTGTGGAAAAAAAGAGTAGTGGAAAAGCTGCATTATCAAAAATATGTGTTTTCCCTAGAGGAAGAAAAAAAACGCAGAGAAAAACTCAGCAAAAACTCAATGAAAAACAGTTTGGAAAAAATGCAATGCGTTATCGCTGAGTTTTTTCCACTGTGTTTTTTACCCGCGTTTCGCTACATGGGGTCTTAGTGTTATGCTAAGGCCCCACGTTGTGGAAATGCAGCTTTTTTTATTGCAGATTTTTCTGTGGTTTTTTTGAGACCAAGCCAAGAATGGCAACAAAAGTAATGGGAAATATGTATGGAGCTCCATACTTTGCGGGAACATACGCAGTGTGGACACGCTGCGATTTCCAAAACCGTTGCGATTTTGGAAATCGCAGCATGTAAATTATATCTACGGAAACACCGTCAGTTTCCCTATAGATATAATTGAAGCAGAAAGTCCGCAAAGGAAACCTCTGCAAACTTCCTGTGCAAAGCGATGCAGGAAGAACCGCGATGCGTTGCCGCCGCTTTTTTTCCTGCAGCTCTTTTTAGCTGCGGGACAACACGTGGGTGTTTAGCCTCAACATGTTTTTCCATGATAAGTAAAACAAAACAGCACCGCACTTGTCCACAGGTTGTATGTGGTATTGCAACTCATTTCAGTCAATTCAACCACAACTCATGGACAGGTTGGCGCCATTTCTGGAAATAAACATGTCACATTTTTTACAATTCCTCTAAAAGAAATGGAATCACTCTTTATTTTAATATTAGGCTATTTCCATGTTAGACACCAGACTACTAGCAAAAAAAATGTGAAAAAATCCTATTCCTATAATCTCACATCTCGATAACATGTCAAAATCCGGTAGACCAGTTCCTTTTTTTTTTTTTTATAAAATGCATCACTGAAGCCCTTCTTCCACTCTTAAAGGTGGTCCTGGCTGTCTTATCCTTGGAAACCACAAAAACAGGGACCGTTCACAGGAAAGACTACACATTCCCTCTCGTTTTAATATGTGCCCGAATGGAAGATTTTGGTTCCACATCTGAGACTGTTCAGCAACAGTTTAAACTAACCGTGCATTCTAAAGTATGTGTAAAATATGTACCTTAACCACTCCCAGGGATTTACTTAAGTACCTAAAATATTCCTCATGGACAGCCGACGTATGTACAGCTGTAAAATACATCACAATCTTTAATTGGATTCAGATGGTGGCATCTACATAGTAGTAGGTAACAAGACACAAATCATTATTGACTTTAGTACCGCGCACACACCGCTCCGTAAACGTTCTCTACCAACTCGGTAACTAACATCCAACATTATACAAGATTCAATTACATGATATATAGTAATAAAAAAGAGAGTGCAAGTGCTCTAGCAAGTGCTATAAGTTCCTAATATAGCAAATACTACATTAACATGATGTTCCCAAGCTCTAACGGACCTCAGATGTGGGTGGAATGCGTCTTGTTTGTTTGAATAGGTCTCATCCATATGGCTGGTGTAGACATGACATATGTAGATAAATGCTTTGAATGTTTCCAATATATAGAGTGGCCTGTAGTAGACGAGTCTTATGCAAACAAATAATCCTTGGGAAGAAAAGTTGTGTTATCATAGACAACCTCTTTAATATGCAATAGACTGCGGCTCCCAAGACTGCTGGCAAACTGATCATTTTCCCAGGGGAAACCATGTATCTCTCCTGCACTGCCCACTGCAAGGGAATGACTGGCCATAGAAATACATAAAGAGCAAGAGCCAGTGCTTGCTTAGCAGCTCAATGGTGGGGCTAATATTGGAACAGTATCTAATAGGGCACAAGAACAACCCTTTAAGGTTGAGGACCCATGTTACAGAAAAATTGCTTTTTTGTTGCAGATTTTGCTGCGTTTTTTGAGCCAAAGCCAAGAATGGCTTCAACAGGAATGGGAAATATATAGGAAGCTCTTATACTTCTCCCTTCAGCTCAATCCACTCCTGACGTTGGCTTAAAAACTGCAGCAAAACCTGCTACAAAAAAGTGAGTTTTTCCAACCTATTTTTTTTTTTTCAATGGGAAAATATTGTGTGAAATAATGATGAACATGGCATAAGACAATAAAGAAAGGTGATACTCACCCTCACTGACCCCCCTGCCCGTTCTGAAGTTGCTCGTGTCCCTGCTGGTCTCTATTTCCTGCTCCACATGCTGGATATAGATGACATGGGTCACTGGTGTAGCCAGTGATTAGCTGAGTGGGCATTCCCAGGCATTTCCCAGGAAGTGCGGACCCAGGCAGTGTTAAAACAGGACCAGAGGGGGAAGAAATGCCCTCACTAAATTATAGAAATAGGGAACTGAATATTTAAGATCTGGGATGGAGAAACAAAGTTGCAGTAGAAGTTCCAATTTCTAAGCAAGCATTTGACTTTATAATTCAGTTTTATGGATTCTCTTGTACGGCAATCCCAGACTTTACAAAAATGCTCCACATTGGCTATTATTTCTGAAGAACTGATGTATGGTTTGTATGTATGGCCATATTTCACATGCCTGTAGGAATTACTTGTCAGGAACATGTTTGCATGGATATCATTACTTTCCACTAATAAACGTTTCGGTTGCCACCATGGGTTTGTTTGTCAGGCTTTTCATTGGCAGGAAATCAGATGTTTACAGAACATTACAGCAATATGAAAAGTAGAAATAGTAAAAGTCACAGAGAAAATAAATGATGAATATCTAATAAATACATAAATAATAACTGGCGGCAAAGACAACATGACAATGTACTAGTAGTAGGAAATCAATGACTTTAATGTAAAAATTTTTTTAAAAAAAACTTAAAACTCAAAAACAGAATAGTCACATTCAACAGATTATGATAACAGTCATAGTAAAGTGTACTTGGTGAAAGTGGGGACAAGGTCCCATGGTATCATTTCAGAAAGGCCTTTGACGAAACAAAGTTTCTTGCGTTCACATAAAAATAGACCAAAAGGAGGAGATACAATAAAATAATAAAGGAATCATTACTTGATTGATCCTCCACTGTTTCAGCACCTCCATTCGATGATGTTCTTTGTCTTCTTGACTACAGTGATGACAGTCCCATCTCTTTTGAGGTTCCTGCAGCCTATTACTGACCTCAATAGTCTACAATTTTGATGTCAGTGACTGGCTGCAGTGGTCACATAGGTAGACATAGACATTAGCATTTCAGCCAAGTTCTGAAGGCTAACTTCCTTAGTTAAGAAACCTTAGGCTGGGTATTGTAAATGGCCATAGGTAGTGCTCTCACTAGAGATGGACAAACCTCTCAGGTGGCTCGAGTCCCAGATTTGTTTCAAGTTGAACAACTTTGGTTGCGAATCCCACCTTAAATTGACTTAAAACATAGTGTAGAACACTGTCAGGACTCCTAGGAACCTATTTATAAAACATAGTGTATAACACTGTCAAGGCTCCTATGAACCTATCTATAAAACAGTATAGAACACTGTCAGGGCTCCTAGGAACCTATCTATAAAACATAGTGTAGAACACTGTCAGGGCTCCTAGAAACCTATCTATAAAACAGTATAGAACACTGTCAGGGCTCCTAGAAATCTATCTATAAAACATAGTGTAGAACACTGTAAGGGCTCCTAGGAACCTATCTATAAAACATAGTGTAGAACACTGTCAGGGCTCCTAGGAGCCTATCTATAAAACATAGTGTATAACACTGTCAGGGCTCCTAGGAACCTATCTATAAAACATAGTGTAGAACACTGTCAGGGCTCCTAGGAACCTATCTATAAAACATAGTGTAGAACACTGTCAGGGCTCCTAGGAACCTATCTATAAAACAGTATAGAACACTGTCAGGGCTCCTAGGAACCTATCTATAAAACATAGTGTAGAACACTGTCAGGGCTCCTAGGAACCTATCTATAAAACATAGTGTAGAATACTGTCAGGGCTCCTAGGAACCTATCTATAAAACATAATGTATAACACTGTCAGGGCTCCTAGGAACCTTTCTATAAAACATAATGTATAACACTGTCAGGGCTCCTAGGAACCTATCTATAAAACATAGTGTAGAACACTGTCAGGGCTCCTAGGAATCTATCTATAAAACATAGTGTAGAACACTGTCAGGGCTCCTAGGAACCTATCTATAAAACATAGTGTAGAACACTGTCAGGGCTCCTAGGAACCTATCTATAAAACATAGTGTAGAACACTGTCAGGGCTCCTAGGAGCCTATCTATAAAACATAGTGTATAACACTGTCAGGGCTCCTAGGAACCTATCTATAAAACAGTATAGAACACTGTCAGGGCTCCTAGGAACCTATCTATAAAACATAGTGTAGAACACTGTCAGGGCTCCTAGGAACCTATCTATAAAACATAGTGTAGAATACTGTCAGGGCTCCTAGGAACCTATCTATAAAACATAATGTATAACACTGTCAGGGCTCCTAGGAACCTATCTATAAAACATAGTGTAGAACACTGTCAGGGCTCCTAGGAATCTATCTATAAAACATAGTGTAGAACACTGTCAGGGATCCTAGGAACCTATCTATAAAACATAGTGTAGGTCACTGTCAGGGATCCTAGGAACCTATCTATAAAACATAGTGTAGGTCACTGTCAGGGCTCCTAGGAACTTATCTATCCAATTTCTAGCTCTCTAAAGAAAACACAACCAAAGTTATGTCAAAGTGAAAGAGTATTATACTCTGGGGTGTAGGTCCATGGTAGGTTCTGATCTCTACTGATGTTGCTGACATATAATGAAAACTCTTTGAGATGACCATGCAAAATTTCATTGAAAAGTGGAATTCTAAAGGGGATGGTCTTCTCAAAGTATGACCAGGCTTAATAAATGGTGGGACTGAAAACCTGTCATTGGGAGTCTGGTTTGGATAAGCGGATGGTCTTTGTAGAGGTTTCACTGTATATATAATTATTTTCACCTTTTTTTATCATGTATAAACACATTCACAATGGTTTTCCAACACAGATTCCCCAAGTGCCCATTTATGATGGATTTTACAACATCTCCATCTAAAACTTACACACACCAGTCTATAACAAAACAATAGAGAAGAAAAAAAAACTAAAAACTCAACTTAGTCTTATATATTTACAAGATGTATATGATGTTCTGTGCAGTACAATGTAAAGTAGTGTAAAATATTTTATTTTCCAGACATTCATCCATTATCTAACCAGATCTGGACAAAATCCCCCCTCATTAAATAAACATTCAGTAGAAAATTAATGGGGATGGGGCCATTAAGTTTATTCTAAGCTCACAATTTGTCTGGATTTGCTATGTTTTACATAAGTACAACCAGTGACCTGCGCCTGACCCGTATACCAGAGACTCTTAATGGTTTTCATTAGGTTAACAAAATACAAAAGCAAACTGAACATTAATACCGTATATATGTAGACTGTATACATAAGTAACGCAATTGTAAAAAATACAATGAAAGGCTAAGCGACCCCAAAAATCGTCTGTGACTGTGGTTAACCTCAATATCCCACTCCAGCCAATGTCACACTTACAAGAATCTTGGAAGCCGAGATACGGGGAATGGGAACTGGGTTCCTTGGCTCCCCCAGAGGATATAATTCTGAGGTCTTCCCTTCACCTAGGCAGTACACGTCTACTTTTACCTGTGGTGTAATCTTTGTAGTTATCATTCATATAGCGCAAGTCCTAATAGGTTATTTGTGAATCATCGAAAAAGAAATAGACCCGAGATGTAGTTAGTTGACTCCAAAATCATCTCCAACTTAGGTTGTCTTTTGATGGACAATTGTGGCCCATTACTGAGTCAGAGCCTGGGCTCACTTGATGATTCCCCGCTATTCTGATGGGCCATTATGACCCTCTATCAGGAGTTTTGTATTGTATTGTATTATTTGATTATATTAAAAATTGATGTTATGGTCTCAAAAATAAAACAAATAAATACATAAGAAATTAAATTGTAAAAAATACATTGAAAGCCTAAGGCTCGAAAAATCAGCTGGGACTATAGTTAACCTCAATATCCTACTCCCTCCAATGTCACACTTACAGGAATCCTGTGAAACCAAGATATGGGGAATGGGGACTGGGTTGTTTGGATTTCCCAGAGGACATGATTCTGAGGTCCACCTTCACAACCTTTACCTAGGCAGTACATGTCCACTCGGTGTACCTCAGGCTATAAACAACTTTTCACAAATGAATAGTGCAGGTGAATATAAGAAACTTTGTCATATATCTTTATTAAAGAAATCTGTTGCTTTCTTCACTTTTCAGACAGTTACTTTCTTAGTCTATGAAGAGGGAAGGATATTAGAAAAGACACTCAAATAATTACTGCTGTTACACTCTGCTGTTCCTTGCTTTTTTAACACTGCTAAATTATAGATAAGAAGCTGATAATACACAGAATGAGGCAATAAATCAATTAACCAGCTGGCAGGAGAATCCTAATCCACCCCTCCCTGCTCCATAGAGCTCTATGTGTGAGGCTAAATACGGATGGATATAATGTAAAGAAGCAGTGAGATTGAAGATATGGATCAGGAGAGCAGCCTAATAAGGGGTTAAGGGACCAGATTTCCTTAATAAGATATATTACAAAGTTTCTTATATTCATATGCACTAGTCATTGAAAAAAAAAGCTGTTTATAACTGGAGGTGTTAACTAGATTGTAATATTTGTAGTTATTATACACACAGGATCATCGATCACAGAAAATCTAATTGTCTAGTTATTTGTGAATCATTCCAGAATAGATCTGAGTATTAGTTATTTGACTCCAAAATGTATGATCTTATCAATGTTACGGCATCTATTTCACTATAGGGGCAGTTTAAAGAGGTGGAGGATGTGGCTCCCTGTAAGAGGCTTCCCATGAACATAACCAGATATAAATTTGTAGACAATTAAAAGTTAAACAAATTGGGTTGTCTTCTGCTGGACAATTGTGCCCCATTATTAAGTCAGAGCCTGGGCCCACTGGAGGATTCTCTGGTACTCTGGTTGGGCCATTCTGACCCTGTAACAGGAGTTAGGGCTTATTCACTTTGAGAGAAGCATTATATTACATAATAGATTTTATGGTATCAAAAAAACATAAATCAATACATTTTTATCTATATAGAGTCTAGTTCTGACTTTCTGCATTAGAAGATAACCTGACATCATGGCTGGATATCTACAAGTACCAAACCATAGAAAGTTCCTACATTCATAGTCGTATCCACTGGCAACTGATTAAGACAAAAGATATCACCACTAAGATGGTTAGAGGAAACTTTTAAAGCTGCAACATTTTAATTATCTATGTTTAACTTTTAACTGTCTACAAATTTATATCTGGTTATGTTCATGGGAAGCCTCTTAAAGGGAGCCACGTCCTCCACCTCTTTAAACTGCCCCCATAGTGAAATAGATGCCGTAACATTGATAAGATCATACATTTTTTTTTGTGTTTGAGAGTGCCGTGTTTGCCATGAAAATGAACTTTTATCCATTATGCACATTAGGCACTTGGAGCACTGGGGGCGTTCTCTCATTTCCCCAAGTTTCACCTGGGCCGATGAAACCATGCCCCTGTTCATGTTTGTGCTGTCCTTGTACAGTGGGAGTTGATCCTCTCACTGCTCCGATGTAGCTATCTTGCGCTTGCGAAGTGCGCTATTACAGTCCTCCCAGTGAAGCCTCTTCTCTTCTGGGTGCAGATGGCGGTTGCGCCGTACGCTCATATAGGCTAAGGACAGTAAGAACGTATTGCACAGCATGAGATTTTGCAGATGAAATAGTGACATCGGGGTAGTGGGAGCTGATCCCCCCACTTCTCCAACATCCCCTCTGCTTATGGGTGGCACAAACAGGGGCATGGTTTCATCGACCTGAGCGGCAACGTTTCGGCATCTATATCACTATGAGGGCCGTTTGAAGGATTTGGGGAGGTTAGAAACTCCCTTTAAAGACTGTTTCAGTTAGTAGAAAAATAATACCATAGCAAGTTTTACTTTTAAGTTATCTTCATATGAGACTTTGTACTTGTCTTTGTTCTGGTTTTGCTTTGTACACATTACGGTATGTTAAAAAAGTTAATGGCAATAATAAAAGCATTCATGGAGTTTTGTAAGGAAATGATGTCCATGGTATTATGATCTGTATCATTCATCTCCTTACACAAGTCCCTGTCTTCGAGGAGCACTCATGCTGATTAAAGATGGATTAATCCTACACGGATAACATCTGGTTTTTACGTTATGTCCTTCTTCTAACATTTTTTTCTCCCGCATTATCCTACAACCAGGTTATTGTGTGGGCTCCTGTAAATGTCTTTGACGTGCCATTATAGTAACAGGATGTACTTGGCTGTTATTTCTTTGAAAACATCCAGGTCAAATAACTAAAAAGTCTATGTTCTTTTTCTTCTCCCAATGACCAAATAGCAGTCGAGAGCACATAAGCCAAGACTGTACATCATCCATACATAGGAAACATATTGGGGGAGATTTACCATATCGTGCGCCAGTTTTCTAGATACAAGGCATGAGAAAGTTGCAAGTTTTTGGCCAAATGATGTCTGAAATCTACACCAGCTATTAGCTGGCATACATTTCAGTGCAGGCGCATGGCCTGGCAGAGGGTGCACCAGATTTCTGAAGAGGCATGCGACATAGGAGATATGAAGACTGGCATTCAAAACGCTAGTCCTAATAAATATACCTCATTGCAGCTTTGCTTTAACTATAGGGTGCACGGTTCACTTGCACCAGGCCCATGGTAGCGGGGAATGTGGGACAACGTCTAGGCTGCCTCAACTCAGACTCGTCTGCTTCAAGAGGACGAGGATGAGTTGAATACAGTGGTGAAGCAGGGAGCCATCTGCTCCCTACCTCACTATTCAGCCCCTGTTTCTGCTCCCGATGTCTAAGGAACAATAGGCGCGATGCAGAGACATCACTTTACATTGCTTCTGTTTCTCCCTAAAGACTCCAGGATGGACCAAAGACAGAAGCGAACAGGGGAACGGGGAAAGGTGAGTATTATTAGTATTTTTTTCTGGGGGAAAAATATATACAGTGGGGGAAACTGAAGGGGGAAATTATGATATAATATAATATAATGTCTGGGGGGTCACTTGGGCTGGACAGGTTAATTTTCTAGGAGCCACGTGGGTGTACAGGTACGAGGGGCCACTAGAGGGGGACATGTTAATGTGTGATGGGCCATTATATTATATGGGGCCACTCCCGGTGGCATTTGACTGTGTGATGGGTCACTGAGAGACATTATATGGTAAGGGGCCACTAAGGAGGCGTTATACTATGTGGGAGTCACTGAGGGGCATATTTTGGGCAGCAGGAATGTCTAAATGATGGTGATGGGGGCAGTTATGAAACCTTTGCACTGGGTCCACCAATGTGTTAAGTCAGCCCTGTCCCATTAACCACTTCGGTACGGGGCTATTTTTCCTAGTTCAGGACTAGACACATTTTTGGGGGTTTTTTTTTGTACATGCGGTTTTGAGGGCTATAACATTTTTTCCTTTGGGTTATTCAAATAATTTTTGCATCTCTTTTATTTTAACATTGAGAGCTCTCAGCAGCCTCTTAGATCATCAACCTCATTCTTGGTCCAAGTGCAGAAAAAAAGCACTTAATATAAAGCAGTGAGCTCTTAGTATTACCATTATGTGGAGAGTCCCTGCAGGGGGCGGCAAAACAGGAAGTCTGTGAGGTGCAGCCTCAGCCAATAGTTGCAAGTAGGAGGGGCTAGCTTAAAATTAGGATCAGTAGAGGCAGATGGAAGGGACTATCACAGGTCTGACTAAATACAGAGCTGGTTTGCAGTCTGTATTCATGAAGACACATTCAGTAAGTCTGCATAGGAGCTGTACACAATATGGTAGGATATTGTATCTAATCCTAGTTGTTTGCTAAATTGCTTAATTTGCAAAAATGACAATAAGTCTATTCTTAAGTGCATGCCTATAAAATAACTAAGGAGATTGGAATCTTAATGATCACTATGTGCAACACTAAACCACTAGGGGCAGTATAATATTTTGTATATAAGATTATAGCTACAAATTAGGTCGTATATTATGTACCCGTGTCTGGGCACTAGCCCCATATCATACTTTGACAACTAGGTCAATAAAGTGTAATAAAGTGAATGCCAATTTTGTTTTATCCCATCCAGTTGAATTGGAGGCATGTGATCTCCTTAGAAAAAAAAATTATAAAAAAAAAAAAAAAAAAAAAATATATATATATATATATATATATATATATATATACATGCAGTATATATATATATTAATATAATTGTATGCTTTAGGTCAGTATTAAATAAATATGTTTCTAGCGATTTTTGGGTCTGCTCGCTCCTCTGATCTTGTTATTTACCAGATTACATTCCATTAATTTCCAATCCAGCTCTTGACGTGGCTGCTTATTCAGCTGCAGTTTCGTACCTGTGTCTGTTCCAGCTATTTATTTACTTAAATTTTCTGCAGATGTTTTTCTGTAATTTTTTCCCTACCTCATAGCACCTGCTTGTATATCTTGGCCTCCTGGTCTCTTCTTCCTATGCCCTTTGCTATGAGATGACTGTTATTATGTAGTTCTAGGAGGTTATAATTGAGTTTCTTATAATTATTACCACACTGGTTTAGAACGATGAGGGTTATTTTATAGTATATTATACAATATTAGAAGTTTCTTTTGCGTCTATATCAGCTATTATCATCTATTGAGGTGATCCTTAAACACAGCTCAGCTTTTGTAATGCAAATATTAATATCTCTTATAGAGCTGAGTGAACCGGTTATTAACAAGTCTGGTTTGTTATTAATTTTAAAAAATTTCAGGTTTGCCTGAACCTGAATTTTTTGGGGTTTGCCACCCCAAATATAATAAGCAGAGACCCAGGCCTTACTTTCCCTGACCCACACCTTCTCTTTTTTGGTCTCCTGGATGACATCAGCAGCCTCAGGGGTCATGGCGTCAATTCACCCCATGTGACTGTTGAGGCCCAATCACAGGCTTCAGCAGTCCCCATGAGATGCTGCCATCACCCAGGAGGCCAGAAGAGGTTGGAAGATGCTGGAAGACGTCCGGGAACTAACACCAAAGGCCATGATGGTACCCAGGAGATGTGATGGAAGGTGAGTATAATTTTTCCATTCCTGGGCCTCTGTTTCCTATATTCTGGGGGTCTGAAGAGTCCCCAGAGTAAAATAATAATAATTCTGGTCTGAACTAAACAATATTGATCAGAAAAACTGGCAAGTGAACCTTGAAAATATTTGCAAATGAATGTCGCGAGGTTTGGCCGTCGCTAATCTTTTGCTTTTCTTGCTTTTAATACTTCCCTTTACACTGCCATTAACATAAATAATATAATATCTGCTTCCTGCAGCCTCCATGAGGGGTACTTGGGTGCTTACTGCATACCCTGTGCGTTTCATTCATAAAACCTCTGCACATTGTTTTCTTTTTCATGGTTCAATAATTCTGATGAAGCCTGAAGGGACATGGACAGAATTTGGCAGCACAGAGGTGTCAGCTTATCCATTCCAATGCCGCAGAGCTGACGTGACAGAGTCCAATAAAGTAGTGATGACTGTTGTGGTAGTGGAGGGATGACCCAGAGCTGGGGTCTTGGGGTGATATAATATTAATAATTTTACCTTATAAAGTGAGTGAGTGAGTGAGAGAGGAAGGAAGGAAGGAAGGAAGGAAGGAAGGAAGGAAGGATGGAAGGAAGGAAGGAAGGAAGGAAAAGGAGGAAGGAAGGAAAAGGAGGAAGACAGAGAAAGGAGGAAGAAAGGAAGGAAGGAAGGAAGGAAGGAAGGAAGGAAGGAAGGAAGGAAGGAAGGAAAAGGAGAAAGACAGAAAAGAAGGAAGGAGGGGAGGAAGGAAGGAAGGAAGGAAGGAAAAGGAGAAAGACAGAAAAGAAGGAAGGAGGGGAGGAAGGGAAGAAGGAAAAAAGGAAGGAAGGAAAAGGAGGAAGAGAGAAAGGAAGGAAGGAAGGGGGAAGGGAAGAAGGAAAAAGGAAGGAAGAATGGAAAAGGAAAAAGACAAAGGAAGGAAGGGAGAGAGGGAAGAAGGAAGAGCGTGAGAGTGTAAGGAAGGAAGGCAAGCATTGAGGATGAAGGAAAAAAGAGAGGGAGGGAAGAAAGGATAAAAGAAGAGATGGGAAGAAGGACTACAGTATAAGGAGGCAAATATTTATGAAGGAGGGAGTGAGAGGGTAAAGAAGGGAGGAGAAAAGTTAAGTATGGAGGAAGGGAGAAAGGAAGGAAGAAAAAAAGAGAACTAAAGGAAAGGAAGGAAAAAAGAAAAGAAAGGATGAAGAAAGGAAAGGAGGAAAGAATAAATGTAGGACAGAAGAAAAATGGTGAAGCGGTGAATGAAGGAAGGATGGAAAGTAAATATGGAGGAAGGAAGGGGGAAGAAAAAAAAGGAGCAAGGGGATGAATGTGTATCAGAAGTTACGGACCATTGGGTGAGAGATTCTGGGAATTTTACTGTTTTCACATAATGCTCAGAATAAAACAGATAATAATAAATTATGACTTTACTGCAGATTTTTCTGATAATTTATATAATTAGAAATGTCTCATTATTGCACATACTGTAATTTGATGAAACTGAAATATAATGAATTGAAATGTTGTAAATATATAACCTGTCCAGACTCAGGAAAAAGACAAGAAGAATGAGATTTTAATGTCCTTGCTCTTATGATCCCTGCAATGACTGCCATATTTTCTCCATGGAGTTCTGGGTCGCCCCGACAAGCTCCGTTCTCACTTCCAGACGTCCAGGGAACAGAGCTCTGGGCAAAATGAATATTGGGAATGTCACTCAGCCTGACTTTTTGTCCTAGTCAAAAGGCCAAAGATCAGCACTTCAATAATGTTCTCAGGAAGAGAGGGAAGGGAAAGTAGAGCCCGTATTTGTTTTGCTTTGACAGTCCAGGATATGCTCTATTGTTTTCTTTCACTTTCTTCCAAAGCCTTCTGCTAAACTCTAAAGGAAAGGTCAAGGCGGCGAGTGGTTTTAATTGACAACTTTTCATGAACTTGCTCTGTAAATGGTGATAAATTGCTTAATGGCAAAAGTGATAACATTTCACATTTATATTTCTGTAAGGAGCACAAGACGTGTTTCTAGGAAATGTACAGTAGGAAAATATTCACTTATATATGGTGGGTGCTGAATGGTTATGGGGCCCTTATTTAGGAAAGCATTTCAGTGGGTATGTAAAAGTAAGAGATTAAAGGAAACTATCAGTGTATAGTGGTCCGTAAACTAAGGAAGAGACTTGGTCAAATTTAGTGGATAAGATTGTACCTGTCAAATAATTCCTTAAAGTGTCCCTTAAAAGTAAGATGAAATATGCCTTTAACATATGATCAGGGCTTACTGGTGATATGGAAAGGTGAAAGGGGAAAAAAAAAAGAGAAGAAGGAAGGAATGAAGAGAAAGAAAGAAAGAAAGAAAGAAAGAAAGAAAGAAAGAAAGAAAGAAAGAAAATGGAAGGAAAAGGAAGCAGCTGGACTATGAATGAAGGGAGGAAGAAATAAAGGATAAAAGAAGAGAGGGAAGGAAAGAAGGAAAGGAGGGAGGAAGGAATGTAGGATGGAAGAAAGGAATAAAAGGTGAAGGAGAGAGTAAGAGAGAAGGAACAGAGAATTGAAGGAAAGTATAGAGGACAAAAGAAAGAAGGTGAAGGAAAAAATAAAGAAAGTGAAGGAAAAAAAGATAGGAAGTGAAGGAAGGAAAGATTGATGGAAGGAAGCTATGAAGAAAAAAGAAAGGAGAGAAGAGAGAGCAACTGAAGGGTCAAGAAAGGAAGATAGAAATGAAAGGAAGGAAGTAAGAAAGGAAGGAAGGGGGAGGGATGGGTAGATATGAGGGAGGAAGATAGGAGTAAGGGTACAGAAGAGACTAAGAGGGGAATGAGAACTAAGTATAGAAAAAGAAACAGAAAGGTTAAAGAAAAGAAGGAGGGAGGGAGAGAAAAAGAGAGGAAGGAAAGGAAAAAAAAAGAATGGAAGAACGAAGGTGGAAGAAATATGGAAGGTAGGAAAGGAGGAAGGAGGGCAGAAAAGGGCATGATAAGAAATACAAGGAAGAAAGTAGAAAGGATGGAATGAGGGAAGAAGGAAAGTAGATAAGATGGAATGAAGGAAGGACAGGAGCAAAGAATGTGAGAAGAGATCAATGTAGGTGGGTAAGGAAAGAAGGAAGGAAAGAAGGAAGAGAGAGCGGGAGGATAACGTTACTTTTGCTATATTTCTTGATTTACAGAGAATGGCTATAACATGTCGCTTATAACATGGCTTTCACATGAAGACATATGGTTTGAATTTCTGGATTTCACTGAAAAAGAATAAGGGGAAGAAGCTAATTCTGAGAGCTTGTGATGTTGTAGCGGAGCAGCGGGCAGTGATCAAACGTGTGTGTCATCGGGAGGTTACTTGATTCCACGGCTTTATAGGCCTCATAAACTACTAACCTGCGCCTAACAGACAAGTCTGGGAATAAGATCTAATTACTCTCCGTTTTATGACTCCCTCCTATAAGGAAATGAGAGTTTCTATAGTAAGAGGTGTAGTCAATACCTTGTGATTAAATATTAAAGAAAAAACATCAATTTCTGATTTTCACAACTGCATTAAACCGATCTAGAAATCTGGAGGAAAAAAAGAGAGGCATATGGAAAGTGGTTAACCACTAAATAGTCAGAGACAGGGTAATAGATGTTTACATTGACCTAAATAGAATACAGCACAATAATATGTCAGTCTTAATTCAAGTTGCTAAGGATATTCTTACATCATCATGTCAGACAAACATATATTTAACCTTTTTCTGCTTTTTTACTCTGTTAATACCAATGGGGAACAATAAATTATTGATAACCAAACATAATCTTTTTTTTACCGGTGGCCCCTCAAATTGTGTTTCAATAGGCAATATTCAAAGAGCCCCTCCAAGTGGTTGGGTGAATTTGGCACATGTGTTAGGTTAAAATCGGAGGAAAAAGTCCTGCATGGAGGACTTTTTCCTCCACCGGTTTGAGTTTTAAAATTACGGACACCCAATGGACCCCATTATAGTCAGAGGGATCCATTGGACTCCGTGTGTTACCGCTATTTTAGCAGTCCACCTCTACGTTGTTTTGGTCCTCTGACGGATCAGAACAACGGAGATACAGCGCTACGGTTAATCTAGTGTTAGTTTGCACTGTCTACAAATTAAGTAGGATTACTAGATCTAGGCCACTATGTTTTAACCCAAGTTTTGCATATCCTTTGGGTACAGATTTGAATGAATATTTCCTTAGGTTCCCATTGACCGAGTTGCGTTTCCTTTAGGTATATAATGCTGGTGTACATCTTTTTTCCGTATTACTTTTTTTTCCATGTAGTATAGTGTACTAGATGACAATTTCATACATCCAGTTAAAAAACATTGTATTTTTGTTTTTTTTTTAGAATGGGATCCTATGGGCTAAACGTGCCACTGTATGCCTATAGAGCAGAACACATCATAGTCTTATATCAAAGTTGTACATTGGGAAATACTATTGACATATAACTTGAAAGGAAGACCCTTTTGTTCTAAAGGAACACTCTGATACAATGTGAACAGAGATTTATATTATTTCAAATAATCTGTGTAGAAGAAGAAGGTTCACTCACGGATATGAGGATGCTATACATTATATGTCTGGGTCACATTCGCCACAACTGACTGGTAGTGAATTTGCAGGTATAGGAACTAGAAGATAACTTATGGGAAAGAGACTAAAAGTAAGATATACACAGGGTATTTAAACATCAAAAATAGAATAAAGTCAACCATGGTGAACCACAAGAATCTGTATTGGGCACATCTTTACTTGTCACCAAGATTATGCTGCCCAAACCAAGTAAGCAATTTAGTGACAGGTCCAAGGAGTATAACTACTGTATCTATACTTAGCTAAAACATAGCTTATAACTCAGTCATGGCCAGTGGTATGGGCTGCCCATTGGGTGGTCTTCCCGGCCCAACATGCTTTGATTGAAAGGGCTCTCCTTAATTTTGGAGCCACACGGGGGGACATTCCTATCCAAGGTAGCACATATTACTGGTTAGGACCCAGAGTTACAATTATACAATAATATATCCGCTAAAATTTTGCCGATTATAATGGTAGGATCTATCACTAAGTATTATAAGAATTGTTTTGGTGATGACAAGAAATTACATAAAATATTTAAAAAATCAGATTATATCATAAAACACGATGACTCAATATATATATATATATATATATATATATATATATATATCTATACTGCAGTAAGAGCTTTTCCGCTTATATACTAAATGGAATACATCTGGGGAAAACAGGTCAAAAGAAGGACTTACTGTCAACAGTATAGTAAGCAGCATTCAACGGCACTCAGTGTCAATCTGCAGCTGCAAAAGCAAATATATTTTTGGGTACATAAAAAAAGTTAAAATATGTCAATCAAATATATAATTGCTCATATAAATATCTTAAAGGGAATATGTCACTAGAAAATGAATATTTTTAAGCTAAGTTTTTGTGTTAAACATATTTCTATCGAATTATTGATGTATATATTTTTTTTATTTTCCATTTTACTATTTATACATTTAAAAAAAAGTACTATATGCTGACCATTAAGGCTAATAATAGACTGGCATCTGCCAATTTTGTAGGGGTTTTCTTTGCAGCAGTCACATCATTTACATCACAAACAAGATAGACAGGATTACAATAGAAGATAACACCACTATAGATAACACCACTGACCCATTATTACATCCACTACTGACAATTGATGATAGATGATATTGCATATTATCTACTCCCCCTCCATGCACAGAGCATGCTTAGAAAACTCTCCCATAGACCTCAATGAGACTAATGCTGCCTATGACCATCACTATGCTGCAAAGCAGATCACTAAATACTGTTAACAAGAGCAGTGGAGAAGCTCAGGCAAGATGGCCGCCGCCATCATCATGTACAGAAAATAGAATAAAAAAAAAATCTTAATAAAAAATAAAATTAAAAACAGATTTGAAAAAGTTTTAATAAATAAGTAAAAAAAATTGGCGCTACATTCCTTTTAAGTATGGTAGCAGCGAGCTTATTTATATCATATATGTGAATATGTCCAGGGAAAATACAATGAACTGGTATTCATCTGCTTCCTTTGATGAGACTACATCCAACGATCCAGGAGGACCAGAGATTGGCAGAATATTATCTGTATACCAGGTTAGGACACAGTTTACATACTAATGCTTTACAAGTAAAGGTTGAAATATTTAGTCTATGTTGCAGTATATACTTTGCAGAGGCTTAAGGCCTAACTCTTTTCACATGTTAAGCCAGTCCTCGAGACTGTAAGCAGATGATTCTTTTTTCTTCGGCAGACCTCAGTGCTAATCACGATTTGGTCCCCGTGAATCTACCATTTCACACCTGTTAAAACATTGCAGCTGTACAGGTTTTGCAGTGGACTATTGGTAGGTTCTACCGGCTCAATAGGTTAAGTCATTGAACATGTTCCCTGGCGTCAGCCACGTCTGGCACTGTAAGTCCATTGTCTTATTTTAGGTTTTGATCCTCGATAGGATGGCTAGTTTTACTAACACGCACTCAGCCGTACTGATCATAAGAGGAAACAGAACAAGCTTGTCCTCTGCACATCAATGGGAAAACCAGCAGAGTACAGTATTGTCTCAAGTCTCAGTCCAGCGATTGTAATATACTCCTTACAGTGTAATTCAAGCAGCTTCATGAACCTTGGTGTAGGTCCATAATGTAATGTGACAATGGATTATTTTCTAATGACTTATATCACGGTTTACTTTTACTTGAAACATTTGTTGACTTTTCTTACATAAAGATTTTCGGATCAAGATTATACAGAACTTTATATTTTCACTGGATTCTCTATGTAGAAATTAGAATTTTTTTTCCTTTTCTAAAAATGTGTATTCTTTATACCAAGATAAAATAGACAAGTTAGTAGGAATACGAGACAAAGATTGTGGGGATTATGGATATGTTTTTTTCATATTTCACCCACATGCAACTTTTTCACTATAATCTACTTATTAGCTTTATTAAATGAATGTGTAAGATCCCCAATATTTTCTGATAGGCTATACCTCATTTTACATATATAGTCAGTAATAATGTCAGATAGAAAATGACATTATGTTTAAAAATATAGTGAAAAGTAAAAGTAGGGTAAAAATGGCAAAAAAATAAATAAATAAAATTTAAAATTTATACTGCAGGGCCAAAAAGTACAAGAAATGCATTTTCTTTAAATAAAAAAAATATTTAATCAAAGTAAAAAAACAAACATGGAAAAAACAATCTGAATTGATGTATTTAGTCATTCACCTATATAAAAAAAAATATATAAAAAAATCATATAAATTAAATGCTGTGATATAGTTATACAAACATAATATCTAAAAAAAAATATATCACATGTCTAAAAAAGTGACATATTGTAGCCTTAAATTATTTATGGTCGATGGAATAAGAGAAGGCAAACTAATAAAAAAAATTATATTGGTCCGTAAAGTGACCTCCTATTATAAAACAACTAGAGATGAGCGAAGTATTAAAAAATTCAATTCGGTAACTTCGCCGAATTTCGAGATATGATTCTATATTGATCTGAATTAATTTGCGGCGAATAAGCAGCTATTTCCTTGTCTGCAGAAATGGCGGAAGCCCTTGGATGCCGCGATCATGTCTCTCTCTCTCTCTCTCTCTCTCTCTCTCTCTCCAGCACGGACAACTTTTATTCATGTGGAAGGATCTGCTAACAAGCAAAGACACGCCTACCCAATGACATCACTAGAGAATATCATGTGACCGTCTGATGTGACAAAGTTCCTTACTAAATATTTGTTACTGCGAAGCATCAGGAAATCCGGATTCCATGTGACTCGAATATTTCCTGAAATTCGGATCGAATTCCACTTCTGCAGCTTTGATTTGCTCATCTCTAAAAACAACCTTTCATAAATGAATAGTGCAGGCGAATAGAAGAAACTTTTTTAATATATCTTATTAAAGAAATATGTTTCCTTCTCTGTTTATTAAGTAGATTTACTTCTCTCATAGAAGTCTATGGAGAGGGAAGGGGAGGAGGAAGCTGCTGGAAAAGCACACACATATTGCTGCTGCTAGAGAGTATTTTGACTCCACTACATTTTTTCTACCACTGCACAGAATAAAGCGATAAGTCAATTAACTATCCACCCACAGCCAACCTCCACCCTTCCCTCTCCATAGACTTTTATGTAAAAAATAACTCAGTCTGATAAGAGGAGGAGACATATTTCTTTATTAATATATATTACACAGTTTCTTATATTTACCTAAACAGATTATTTGTACTATTAATTTCTGAAAAGTAGTTTGATAATTGAAGGTACCCTTTAACTGAGCATGACATTAACTCTTCCATGCAGAAGGCACACAACAAAAGATCTTCTAACCATCCGTGGAGCGAATACATGGATAACTGTGCTCTGCTGACTGCCAAGCTAAATAAATCAGAAGCATGAAGCTTATAGGAGACAGTAATGAAATAAAAATCTGTTTAATCAAGCTGGAATCAGGTGGAGGGGTTGTATGGTAGCCAGAAAAAATAGCTGAGAAATCGATGAATCCTACAGACATCTCCGCTCTATATAATTAGGCCATTCCTTCATTCTGTAGATTCTGTTTACTCTGAAGAATTAAATTACTCCACGTTTCCACTTTTAATCTTCTTATAAGAATCATTCAATATGTTATACATTTGACTTAATCGCTTCCATTCTATTAGTTTTTAGCATCATCCTTCTGTTTTTATGGTTTTTAATAAGGTTTGACTTCCTCAATAGCGAGAACTGATTTTCCATCATGGGGAAGTTCCTGGTGTTATACACATGTGGACAAAATTGTTGGTACCCCTCGTTTAATGAAAGGAAAACCCACAATGGTCACAGAAATAACTTGAATCTGACAAAAGTAATAATATATAAAAATTCTATGAAAATGAACAAATGAAAGTCAGACATTGCTTTCCAACCAGGCTTCAACAGAATTTTAAAAAAAAAAGAAAACTCATGAAACAGGCCTGGACAGAAATGATGGTTCCCTTAACTTAATATTTTGTTGCACAACCTTTTGAGGCAATCACTGCAATCAAACGATTCCTGTAACTGTCAATGAGACTTCTGCACCTCTCAGCAGGTATTTTGGCCTCTCCTCATGAGCAAACTGTTCCAGTTGTCTCGGGTTTGAAGGGTGCCTTTTCCAGACGGCATGTTTCATCTCCTTCCAAAGATGCTCAATAGGATTTAGGTCAGGGCTCATAGAAGGCCACTTCAGAATAGTCCAATGTTTTCCTCTTAGCCTTTCTTGGGTGTTTTTAGCTGTGTGTTTTGGGTCATTATCCTGTTGCAAGACCCATGACCTGCGACTGAGACCAAGCTTTCTGACACTGGGCAGCACATTTCTCTCTAGAATCCCTTGATAGTCTTGAGATTTCATTGTACCCTGCACAGATTCAAGACACCCTGTGCCAGATGCAGCAAAGCAGCCCCAGAACATAACAGAGCCTCCTCCATGTTTCACAGTAGGGACAGTTTTCTTTTCAAGATATGCTTCATTTTTCTGTCTGTGAACATAGAGCTGATGTGCCTTGCCAAAAATTTCAATTTTTGTCTCATCTGTCCATAGGACATTCTCCCAGAAGCTCTGTGGCTTGTCAATATGTAGTTTTGGAAATGACTTTTGTCAGATTCAAGTTATTTCTGTGACCATTGTGGGTTTTTCTTTCATTAAACGAGGGGTACCAACAATTTTGTCAACGTGTGTATATTTGATATTTTTGTGGAAATAATTGATGAATATATAAGTTGGCCACTTTTGGGAAATATTTTGATATCCATGTTTATATCAACACTAAATCGTCCTGAGACCATTCATGTATGGGATGGCTTTTCATTCAGGGGAGTGGGCTCACTTAGAATGTTGCCTAAGAACACTGCCATGAATAAAGAATTTGTTCTAAACATCTTCCAAGAGCAACTTCTCCCAACCATCCAGGAGCAAGCCCAGACTTTTTTCCAGCATTATGGAGCTCCATATCACAAGGCAAAAGTGATAACTAAGCGGTTCGGTGAACAAAACATTAAAATTTTTGGTCCATGGCCAGGAAACTCGCCAGATCTCTATCCTTCAAAAAGTGGGTGGACAACCAAAATCCAAAATTGTTATAAACGCCAAGCTCTTATTAGGCAAGAAGGGGTTGTCATTAGGACTTGGCCCAGAAGCTGAAATCCCATGCCTGGGAAAATTGAAGAAGTCTTGAAAAATAAGGTTCAACACTAGAAAACTTTAGTCTTTGCTTAAACCCGTGTATGTCAAAATTGTAAAAACTTAAGAACTACTTTAATATACCATAGAAACATCTGAGTAAAAAATCTAAAAACACTGAAGCAACCAATTTTGTAACACCATTAAATTGTGTCAGTCTCAAAACTTTTGGCTACACCAGTACATGAAGATGTCTATGTGGATGGCAGAATTTTTCTTCTGATGTTTTGATAGATCTTCATGAGTGGACTTTATGGAGTCTAGACCCAGTGCAGTGCAGTTTCTCCCCATCATTCCTGAATCTAAAAAATGGCAATGTTATAACATAATATTGTCATGTACGTCTCAGTATGTTAAACATTTTGTTATTGCAACTGGATTCATAAAGCCATTGCCCAGGTCGAATGTTTTTGAACATGTTTCTGATTTTGTACTGTATATGGTTATGTCTGAGCCTCCCTACTTAGTGACCGTGAACATTATATATTAAGTACACATGTGCAGAAATCAAAATTAAGCCATATAATGTTATCTTTGGGTAGAGCTGAAAAGCTAATAACTATAGAAGCCCTTTCACCCCTTACCGTAAAATCATGTACATGTATGTTATTAGTAGGAAAAATACAAACACAATATTTAAAAATAGGTACCGTAATTGAATTTTTCAGTATCCCTGTACTCGTAATGACCCGTACTCTATAGTTATCTCTTATGTTATCCGCAAAAACATTTTAAAAATTTACTTCGAAACAATAACAGGACCGTTTTTTGTACGCATTTTGCCATTATTAACAAAAAAGCTAAGAAATTGTGTTTATTCAGCATTTATTAAAGTTTCAAAATTTACAAATACCGTGCAAAATAGAAAATGAATCAGAAAAGCAAGCACATCTGAAATAGGAGAATAGGCATGTGAGCAAAAAAACAAGCTCCGAGGCTGTAGAAGGATACACCGTGCATCAGAAACATCATATATATAAAGAAAGGTACCTGTGTATCTGAAAATGTACAACATGTCAAAGCTGAAGTTATGTTGTTGAAGTAATAAGAACAAACAAACAAGGAATAGTCTCCAGGTTCTTAAAGTGAACCCACCAAGTGATTTTTGCTGCCCTATCTGAGAGCAGGATATGACAGCGGGAGTGAACCTGAGCATTGTAATGTATATGGTTATATGATAGAGGAGAGAAGCTGAGCTCTGTGATATATATAGGGTTATATGATAGAGGAGAGAAGCTGAGCTCTGTGATATATATAGGGTTATATGATAGAGGAGAGAAGCTGAGCTCTGTGATATATAGGGTTATATGATAGAGGAGAGAAGCTGAGCTCTGTGATATATAGGGTTATATGATAGAGGAGAGAAGCTGAGCTCTGTGATATATAGGATTATATGATAGAGGAGAGAAGCTGAGCTCTGTGATATATAGGGGTATATGATAGAGGAGAGAAGCTGAGCTCTGTGATATATAGGGTTATATGATAGAGGAGAGAAGCTGACTCTGGAGGGAGGGAGGGAAGGAGCTCTGTGATATATAGGGTTATATGATAGAGGAGAGAAGCTGAGCTCTGTGATATATAGGGTTATATGATAGAGGAGAGAAGCTGAGCTCTGTGATATATAGGGTTATATGATAGAGGAGAGAAGCTGAGCTCTGTGATATATAGGGTTATATGATAGAGGAGAGAAGCTGAGCTCTGTGATATATAGGGTTATATGATAGAGGAGAGAAGCTGAGCTCTGTGATGTATAGGGTTATATATGTATAGAGGAGAGAAGCTGAGCTCTGTGATATATAGGGTTATATGATAGAGGAGAGAAGCTGAGCTCTGTGATATATAGGGTTATATGATAGAGGGGCGGGGGAAGGGAAGAAGAGGAGAGAACGAGCCGGATATATAGTAGAGAGGAGAGAAGCGACCGTGTATGTAGAGGAGAGAAGCTGAGCTCTGTGATATATAGGGTTATATGATAGAGGAGGGAAGCTGAGCTCTGTGATATATAGGGTTATATGATAGAGGAGAGAAGCTGAGCTCTGTGATATATAGGGTTATATGATAGAGGAGAGAAGCTGAGCTCTGTGATTTAGGGTTATTGATATATATCTGGTTATAGGTTAATGATAGAGGAGAGAAGCTGAGCTCTGTGATATATAGGGTTATGTGATAGAGGAGAGAAGCTGAGCTCTGTGATATATAGGGTTATGATATAGAGGAGAGAAGCTGAGCTCTGTGATATATAGGGTTATATGATAGAGGAGAGAAGCTGAGCTCTGTGATATATAGGGTGTATATGATAGAGGAGAGAAGCTGAGCTCTGTGATATATAGGGATATATGATAGCTGGAGAGAAGCTGAGCTCTGTGATATATAGGGTTATATGATAGAGGAGAGAAGCTGAGCTCTGTGATATATAGGGTTATATGAAATGAGAAAGGAGAGAAGCTGAGCTCTGTGATATATAGGGTTATGTGATAGAGGAGAGAAGCTGAGCTCTGTGATATATAGGGTTATATGATAGAGGAGAGAAGCTGAGCTCTGTGATATATAGGGATATATGATAGCAGGAGAGAAGCTGAGCTCTGTGATATATAGGGTTATATGATAGAGGAGAGAAGCTGAGCTCTGTGATATATAGGGTTATATGATAGAGGAGAGAAGCTGAGCTCTGTGATATATAGGGTTATATGATACAGGGAGAGAAGCTGAGCTCTGTGATATATAGGGTTATATGATAGAGGAGAGAAGCTGAGCTCTGTGATGTATAGGGTTATATGATAGAGGAGAGAAGCTGAGCTCTGTGATATATAGGGTTATATGGTAGAGGAGAGAAGCTGAGCTCTGTGATATATAGGGTTATATAATAGAGGAGAGAAGCTGAGCTCTGTGATATATAGGGTTATATGATAGAGGAGAGAAGCTGAGCTCTGTGATATATAGGGATATATGATAGAGGGAGAGAAGCTGAGCTCTGTGATATACATTATAAGATATATGATAGAGGAGAGAAGCTGAGCTCTGTGATATATAGGTTATATGATAGAGGAGAGAAGCTGAGCTATGTGATATATAGGGTTATATGATAGAGGAGAGAAGCTGAGCTGTGTGATATATAGGGTTATATGATAGAGGAGAGAAGCTGAGCTCTGTGATATATAGGGTTATATGATAGAGGAGAGAAGCTGAGCTCTGTGATATATAGGGTTATATGATACAGGAGAGAAGCTGAGCTCTGTGATATATAGGGTTATATGATATAGGGAGAGAAGCTGAGCTCTGTGATATATATAGGGTTATATGATAGAGGAGAGAAGCTGAGCTCTGTTATATATAGGGTTATACGATAGAGGAGAGAAGCTGAGCTCTGTGATATATAGGTTATATGATAGAGGAGAGAAGCTGAGCTCTGTGATATATAGGGTTATATGATAGAGGAGAGAAGCTGAGCTCTGATATATAGGGTTATATGATAGAGGAGAGAAGCTGAGCTCTGTGATATAGATTTATATGCTTTGGAGCAAGATTGCTAAATAAAAAGCAGCTTATACCCTGCAGGACCTCTAGGAGAGACAATCTGACCCCATCTATACACAGTAATTGACACCTCTCCCTATATCAGTGTGTGCACAAATGGCTGTCAATCATGTTATATGAGGGGTATTTAGGCATTTCTCCTTAAAGGGATGGTCCAACATTAAAAATGAAGTAAACACTGTGATTGTAACTACCAAGGCCAGTAACTTGATGATTTATGGGATGTCATCACCCTAGGTATGGCAATGACCAGAATCAGCAGGGACTAGGCAGCCAATGTTGGACTGGTGAACTTTTAAAATATGTGTTATCTTTTGTTTATACCATTTAGTGCCTTTATTTAATTTTTCAAATGAGTCAGACATCCCCTTTAAGGGGGTAAGATAATTAAGTAATGAATCATGTACTGTATATATCTTCTCTGGTTGTAATGGATGGAATTCTTTCAAGACAAACCTTTCCTGTTTTTTTCAATAAACCAGAGTGATTCAGGTCAAACCAGTCTTATCATAATGAAGTCTAATTACACAATCTACACTGCTTGCCCCGAAATAAATGACTTCAATAAATGTAATTACAGGGATTTATCTGTAAGAGTCTGCTGGATAAGGATCTAAAGATTGTGTCAAAGAAACTTTAAATCTGGATTATCTCGGAAGATTCTTTTCACTGCCTGCGAGGAAGTAAATTGGTCTGTAATAATTAAGGAGTTTGTGCTATCATCCTGAACATTTCCATGAAGTGTCCTTATTGTTTTAGACAGGCGTAGCTGGATCTGATATCAGCTGGGTGGTTGTTCATGGTGGTATTGTACTTTAGCTCGGAAAGTTCCCAGATGTAATCCTAGAATGTAGCTTATTATTTCAAGAAGAGGATACCTGAATTACTGTTACCATTGATCAGTGTTACATTTATATTCATTTATGTTCTAAGAAAAATTGTTTCCAAATTTTTTAAATTTTATCTTTATCAAATTCACATATAATAACGGTATATATTTATAGTACAGGTGAATATGGTACATGTGATATCAAACATGGTAACTGCTATGTGATAAAGATGGGTAGTAATGGGCAAACCGAGCAAGACTTTTCCAGTGAATATTCACAAGATGAGCCCGCAAGTTTCTGTTTGGACTCAACTTCTTTGGTCCAAACCAAAGAAGAGTGGACCCTAGAGTATAATAACAGGAGGCCCCAGTGAGGTCAATAGTAAATTTACTGTCACATCTATCTATTAATGGTGTCTGGTTATTAGAATCTTACAATACCAGAAGTCCTCAAGTGGTTAAACTCAATGCCAAATGCCCAGAGGTTAACCAGATTACCGAGTGGAGCTCATGTAAGCGTTGCCAGTAACTGTGTAATGTTTTCTTAAGCTTCATTAGTAAAAAAGGGAACTCAAGGTCTACAGTACTAGTAATGATTTGTATGTTATTTATTATCATAAACTATTGGCCATGAAGCCTCCAGGGAATGCTGAGAGGAACAATGAACTATGTGAAGTATGCTCCATTAATAGCTAATCTGTGCTCGTTCCAAGCAGGACAATTTACAAATGTTTTTCTTTGAGGTCGGCTAGTGACTTTTTTTGTGATTTAGACCATGATCCGTTGCCAAGTCTACATGAAGACGATAAATATTAGAGATATTGTTCCCATGACCAAACCTGAAGATTTCTCATGGAAGTGGATTTTTGAGATTACAGGGACCCTTCTGATAAGACCTTGTCTATGTGGAATGTTTTTGTCCTGATACATTGAGGCTTTCAGGCTAGGTAAGTAATAAATGCTGTGCCAGCTCATTGGCGTGTCGATGACTCATTTTCCTTAAAATATTAGGTCATTCGTTTCGTTAGGAATTTCATGTTTATTTATTTTTCCAAGGCCACACATATAGCACTATCTAGTAATTTATGGCTTATTTCTAGCACAAAAATGTCAACGTTTTTGAAAATATGTGTACCAGATTACTAAAGTGTCCCACAACCCTCAACCCTATTACTTCATGTCAATCATAACTGCAATTTGTGTCTTTTGGGATATTAATACGAGACAGGAAATGTTCACATGAAGGTTCCATGCATGTTCTTTATGAAATAACTATTGAAGCATGGAGGCCACTGTTGACCATCTCGTTTTTAGCTTTCTCCTATAGGGTACATCTCAGATTGGTTGACCATATGGTTTTAATATTGACGGTATTGATTTGTTACTGTCTTCCAAACAGTTGGATAGCAGTGTTGACCTAGAAGTTCCATATTTCTTGCAGAAGAATATGATATGTAGAAGGATGCTCGTTCGTTTCCATTACCAGGTTGTCCCATGACAACACTTTTTTAACTTTTATGATTTGTCATTAAGACAGATTAGCCAAACAAAGGAAAGCTTGCTAGGGGATAGCCCCCTTGGGCAGCCATGAATGTATTCCTGTGATCCACATTTAATTTGGTAAATGTTTTTTTATATATTTTATATATGGCGCCCGACTATTTTTATTGGCTAAATTTTTTCTTGCATTTGAAACTAAGAAAAAATATCACAGACTGCAGACTACGCTATTCAAACAGGTGCCATCCGTTACAGGTCTGGCTAGAGCCCCTTTTCACTCTTACTGCAACTGATTTTGTTGGGGTTCTGAAGCACGTACTACATTTATAGTATTACATAAGACTATTCAACTGGCATAAATACTGCAAATTTGTAACTGTTCTAAATCATTTGGTCTGCAGAAAAAAAAGAAATGTAGATTCACCAAATTACATTTGATATAAATCATGGTTTTATTAAAATCACTTTTCAGCTTTGCTATATAGAATAGGACAGAATCAACTGAGTCATCTCCATTTTTTTTTCCATTTACCATTTTTTATCCTTGCCTTCCAACAGCAATACTGTATTTTTGTGACTGTGGGAGATTTTTAATGCTACAATTTAAATTGCTACATAATGTTTGAGAAACTTTAAAAGAGTGTCTTGTGATTTTTTTAATGCCACAATTCAGTGTACCATATAATGTATTAAGAAACTTAAAGAGGACCAGTCACCAAGTAGAAAAGGCTACATACCATACATTGTTTGATTCACGCTGTGCAACAATTTGGTGTTTTTCTTGATTTTTGCAGAGAACTTTAATTTATATTGATATTCCATTTTTTTTTTAAATTAAAATTTTTTTTTATTCTATTTATTTGGAAGAGAGGTGACCAAAAATAGTAATTTGGGCATTGTGATTTTTTTTTTTTTATTGAAATCACTGTGCATGATAATAATATATTTTGACAATACTTACATCTCCAGATGTATAAATACCAATTATGTTTATTTTTTATCTTTTACTTTTTTTGTCAAATAAATGCAAAGGTCAGTTTTGAGCTTAAAATATTTTTCTTTTTAATAAAACGCATAGCTTCTGAGGGCTCGCTTTTTGCACAGTGAGCTTTAATTTTTATTGGTATCATTTTGGGATTCATATATATATTTTTTTTATTCTATTTAGGAAGAGTGGTGTTGAAAAAAATTGATTCAGCATTATGATTTTTTTTTATTGAGTCGACTGTGCATTATTAATAATGGGATATTTTTACCATTCTTTAATACCAATTATGGTAATTTTTTTTTGTCATTTTTACCAAAGAAATGCAAAAAGGTTTTTTTGAATTGTAAATATATTTTTTTTATAATTATATATATAATTTTTTTTTAAGTATCTCTCGGGAACTCAAAAAAAAAATTGCAGTGTCCACTGGGGACTGGCATTAATCCAACACTGCATGAAGACTATATCTCTCAATAGACACTTTTCTGACCATTGACTCCCATTTATTGCAACTGCCATAAAACATTTACATTTTGCTCTAATGTAAAGAGACTAGATACAACTAGATGCCGCTATTTCAGCTCGTGCGAGTGATATTTTTTTTGTAATTTTAGACAGTGGAACTGAGGCCAAAAAACAACCACATTGAGCCAATTGGTGATTGGATACCTCATGACACTTATATGTATAGAATAAACCTTGAATTGTCTTCCCAGTGGCTCTTATTGGTTTATCCTATAGTCAGGGAGCTGTTTAATATCAATCCCTGGTTCTCATTTAATACTTCATACTTCAGCAGATCATAGTGTCAGGATATCAGTGTAATGAAATGCAGACCTGACTCTACAAAAAATCTAAGTCTCTATTCTGTGCGGATACATTCTTTTTTTTTTTTTTTGTATTAATGATGTATCTGCCAAAAGATGTTTGTACTGTTCACTTCGCTGAAATCACCCCAGGCCTGAAATTTGCTGAAGTAGGAAAGAATATTATAGTTGAAAAATTTGATTTTGTTACTTTTATAAGTGAGATTTATGATTTATTATTCAATACAGGAAATAATAGAAAAAGTAGCACAAATAATGAGGGTCAGTGGAAAACACACAGGGATTCATTTATTCATCTGGTGTCAAAATGTTGCAAATTCTGATGCAAACCACATTTAGGCAAAAAATTGTTACTTTCACTATTTTATGTTTCTCTAGTAACTTTTTTAAAGTGATGAGAGAAGTGGGTAAAGTTCAGTCCTCCCCCCGGCTCTTCAGATTGACTATAATTAATGCAAAAAATTGTAGAAAATTTTAGCACTAATGTTTGGTCATCGTAGCTCGTCAACACCTCTTAATAAATTGTAACGTAGAATTCCGGGAACTCCTCGGATTACTTGTGCTGTATATTCGTAATTGTCTTGGTCTTGCTGCCGAGGTCTGGTATATTATATACTTCATGTGCCCTCTCATCATTGACTGGTGGTTTAGAGTTTGTTAGGGTGTAGTCTATAATAATAATAATAATACATTTTATTTATATAGCGCCAACATATTCCGCAGCACTGTACATTATGGGACACGGTATATGTTTCTGTTTTTTACTTTACACAGTTTCCTACATTATCTGTTTTATCTATCTATCTATCTATCTATCTATCTATCTATCTATCTATCTGTCTGTCTGTCTATATCTCACATCTATCACACATTTATAAATCAGTCTATCTGTCTATCTTTTTCTAGCTCACATCTATCTATAAATCAATCTATTTCTCTCTCGTGTACTGTTTCTAGCTATCTATTTATCTATTCATCTGTCTGTTTATCTATACATACATATTTATGTATGTCTATCTAACATCTACCTCTAAATCTAGCTATAGCTCTATTTATCTATAAACATATTTATCTATTAATCCATTTATCATCTATCTATCTATCTATCTATTTATTCATCCATCAATTTCTCTAACATATACCTGTCTGTCTCATCTCACTCACTTATCACTTGCTAAATCACACCAACTGTACCAACAGTATGTATCTACAGAATGTCATATCTATCTATCTATCTATCTACATCTATCTATATCTATCTATCTATCTATCTATCTATATATCTCATATCTATCTATTTATATATCTCATATCTATCTATCTCATCATCTATCTATCTATCTATCTATCTATCTGTCTATCTATCATCTATCTTATATCTATCTATCTCTCATATCTATCATCTATTTATCTATCCCATATCTATCTCATATCTATTATCTATCTATCTATCTATCTATCTATCTATCTATCCATCCATCCATCAATCTATCTATCGTATCTATCTATCACATCTATCTATCTATCTATCTATCTATCTATCTCATATCTATCTATCTATCTATCTATCTATCTATCTCATATCTATCTATCTATCTATCTATCATCTATCTATCCTATCTATCTATCTATCTATCTATCTATCTATCTATCTATCTATCTATCTATCTATCCATCCACCCATCCATCCATCCTCTTTCTCTCAATCATAAATATACACATATACAGTATCTGGATATAAAAATCCACTGGCACAGTTTTTCACTTCAAAGAAATCAGTGTATTGGTGCATGAGATTTATAGATGTATCTCTAATAAAAACCACATGCACATAGTCTATGGAAGTGGTGATGTCATCAGAATTATCGTCTCACATCATTTTTATTGGAATTGGAATTTATAGGGACGGTATTAACTGCAATTAATCTTTTTTCATATTTATGTGGATGCAATAAGAGGTCTATTACAGTCCACCAGGAAAATCTCCCTCTTGAAGTGTTTTCTAGTTTTATTACGGAGTGAAAGCCCTTATGTTGCTGGAATAATGTTCCTTCGTATTCAATATTCCCTGCGTGGAAAAGAAAACACACATCTGAAATCATATTTAGTTGGCAACCAAGCAAAATCCTAATGTGGAGGAAGGGAGGGGTTCCCTGGAGCTTCAAGCATTTGCATTCAAAAGTAATAAAAGGAGTCCTGTGTTTTTTTCCGTCTTATACATCTTGAGTTCAAAAAATTCAAGGAAAACCACGAGAAATATGTCATGTCGGTTTTGATTCACTTTGTTGTGGAAAGATTTCATTCTTTCTGTACGTACACCTTAACCAAAAGTTTGCCATTAGTAAGGACCTTTGACAAACCCTATATTAAGAGGGTAAATACTACCAGAGCATTAAAGGGAGTTAATGGGACCGTGAATGGACAATAAAAAGGGAAATTTGGGCAATGGAAATTCTTGTGGTGGAAACCTTTAGCATGCAGCTTAGCAGAAGAATAATTATTTTTCACATGATACCTTGTAATGGTTTCTGACATGTTGCTGTTACCTAAAAACGCCGCTTTATGGGCAGCATCAATATCATGTGAATGCGGCCTGACGTTACACCATTGGGATGTCTCTGTGAGTTTTTTTTAGCTACTAGTAAAATTACATGATGTGCTCTAGCACACAGTGATCTGTTCCATTATATTGCTGTGGTTTATAGGATTAAAAGAACATGTCTGATTTCTTCCAAAAACAGCATCGTGCCCATCCACAGACTGTGTGTGGTAACTCAACCCTTTACACATCAGTCCAATGCAATACCAGCAGTGACTGAGGTTCCTTCGGCCCACCAGGTAAGAAGATTCTGGGGGCCCACCCTCCAACAAACCCTAGGAAATAGCCTGCAGTGCCCTTCAAATTTAGGCATCTTCTGCTGGGCCGTTATTATGTCAGAGCCTGGGCCCACCAAAAGATGCCCTAGTACTCTGGTGGGCCAGTCCGACACTGAATAGTAGATACAGCCCATGGACAAGTGTGGCGCTGTCTGTGGACCTACCCCTTATCCTACCCTCTATCCCTTATTTTACTAGCTGTCCCATTGTAGAACACAAGTAGACCATGTTAGAAACAAAGGTTTAAAGAGTTCTTTGTTTTAAAAATTATTCCCATAGGTGTGCCCCGGGTATAGTCAAATAAATTTGCATTGATGTCTCCAATACAAATTCTAAAAAACCATCAAAAATTTCAGCAGTACTCTGCATTGTCTTTTGCATTGTGCTTGTGAGGGTGTAACTTCCTCCATGTTGGACTTGCACTCCTCCCATCTACCCAAGGCTATATTTATTAGAGTACAGTATATCTGGAGTTGCCGTGAGTTCACTTTGTAGGCCTATACCCAGGCCCAAGAGAGATATGTCTTCATAGTGTAGGTTCCCATCTGAATGTGGTCGCCTTGTAGGGGCATGAGGGGCTGTCACAATTTGATTAAATAATGCATAGAAAAGGACTAGAGATTCCCGAACCTCTGAAGATTTGTTTCGTCCCGGGGTTCCTTATGGTCCTAACTTGTGTGGGTAGAACTGGAAGTGAAATTATTATACTCTAGGGTCTCTTCAGAGACCATTTATACTCACTTTTTTTGGGCCTCCTTGTGGCATCCGGCGCTCTGTCTCTGCCTCCTCTGTGATGTCTGGCACTCTCCTATAATGTCATGCACATGTGGTCAACGCTGAGGCCTGGGATTGGCACTCCGAGCCGATTTACTGCAATGCATGTCACCATTTTAGTTCATCCAAGATGAATCCCAAATTCTTCAGTTTCGTTAAAAACAGAACAATTTGGAATATTCAGGTTGTATCCGGTTTGTTAAGGACCATAGCAGTAATGCAGTTTAAACTTCCTATACTTAATATTTGCATATGTCATAGCGCCCTCTACCACATTACAGCTATATTTGCACTTGTGTACATTTATTAGGTACTGTCTAATTTTTTTTTGTCTTTCACTCTGAGTATAGCGTCCTTGCTTAGGATAGTTATGTGCCTCTATCTCCATGACCAGGTACTACCCTTCTCCTATATCACACATGCTGCATGAATCAATCCTTATGCAATATGAGTAGAGCGCCTGGTACAGGACTGACAGGTATTGCAACTGCCTTTTCCCAGGCAAAGATGAATTCAAATATTAGTGGCAGCCCGTAAAAGCTCATGTTCATGTTATCTCACGCCTTGTATAGTGTTCACTAGGGTTAGACACAGACAGACAAGCTGGCCATCCCACAGGCTGATAAAAGCAGACGCAGCTTCTAGTATCACAGGTAGAGATAGGCCAACCTTGCAAGATTTCTTTGCCAGTTTAGTTTCGGGTCCAAACCAGAGTATTATTATATGTGGTAGAATACAATAGGTGGAGGTCCAGGGGAGGTGCAGAAAGATAATAAAAACTGATATTCACCTTCCCTCACCTCTTCTGGGCTCTCTCACAGCATTTGGCATTCCATTGCGGTCCTCTTCGATTGTCTTCCAGGCTCTTCTGGCCTCCTAAGTGCCTCAAAACATGATGTCTCATGGGATTGGGCCTCAGGGGTCCCCGAACCTGTGTTATCCCTTAGGAGACTGGAGGATAACCAAAGAGGACCACAAAGGAAACCAGGAGAGGTTAGAGAATGTGAGTATCAGTGTTTATTAATGTTTCCCCATTTCTCTAACAACTTTGGGGTTCAGAAAATTTTAGAAAATCAATTTACTCATCTCTAATCAAAAGTAAAAGTCTCATGTCAGAATATTTATCGACCATAGTAATGAATCAGATTTGTTGTTTCTTGTTTTTTATGTCCAATAATCTAAAGATATTCTAGCACCTTCAATACTTGTCTTCCTCTATAATTCCCTGCATGCATACTTGGCCCAGATGAGGTTGCATGTATTCTGGTAATTGATTTTTTTGCCTCATTCTGTGGTAGAGTCTTATTTAGCTAGTTAGCAGAGTCAGAAGAGCTCCTTCCATCACAGAATAGCAGAGTTTAGCAGCTGCAGTTCTTTGTGCCTCTTTTCCAGCAGCTTCTTCCTCCCTCATCCGGAGACTTCTATGTAAACAATAACTTAGCCTAATAAACTTATTTCTTTAGTAAGATATATTGCAAAGTTTCATATATTCATCTGTACTAATAATTTATGAAAAATTATTTTGGAATTGGAAGTACACTTTAAGGTTTTCAAGAGATATCTAATGGAGAAGCTTCTATAAAAGAATTTTGAAAAGCACTCTCAAAAAAAGCTGTCAGGAGGCAAAAGTATAGATATATTTAGCACTGCTGCCAGTATATTTATCCAAAGGCTGGTATCTAATGGGGTCCCACCGACCGGACATCAATGGCTTATCAAATGGGTAAGTTAGAAGAGTTCCTTGACAATAAGTTGATTACAAAATATCCCCTTGCTGGGACCTCCAGTGATCGGCTATAATCTGTGGATCAAACTGAAATTAATGGGGTTTTCTGGGCTAAAAATATTGATGAACTGTTTTAAAGATTGTTCACTCACGCGGTTTCCCTATAGCTATAATTAAAGCTGAAAGTCCGCAGAGGAAATCCCTACGAACTTTGTGTGCAAAGCGCTGCGGGAAGAACCGCGTTGCATTGCCGTTGCGTTTTTTTCCGCAGTGCATTTTGGCTGTGGGGCCTTAGCCTAAGTGTTCATTTTCCATGCAGGACCATCACAGGTGAAATAAAGCATTACATATTGTCCATTCAAATCAATGGATTGTCCATATAATGCAGAAGGGGGCAGGTCCTCTAGAGCAAAAGATGCTTTTTATAACCTCTCCACTTTGGTCAAGAGATTTGAATCCTAAACATAGGACCTTCTCTATTCCCTCTATTCACTACTAACAAATATTGTATATGAAAATGAGTTTTCTAAACAAGACAGTCCCTTTAAGTGGCAAACCCTGGTTAAATTCGTACATTTCATAGAATTCTTATTTTTAACCTCAGATTTTTACCTGACATTATGGAAAGTAGAATAAGAAGATGAGCGTTGACTTTCCGTATGTGCGATCACTTTCTGACCTCAACAACTGATTGGAATTAAGTGAAATATCAGCTTGTTGTGAAGAATGGAAATGCCTGATCTTGGCGGAGTTGGCCACCCACTGAATAATACTCATGATCACTTTAGCAATACCGCTCACTGGACAATCCTCTATGAGGAATCCTCAGACAATCTGATTTCTACATTAATTTTATGGCTAACATTAAATAAAATCCTAACATAAGCAATTGAGTAAAGTAAGCAAAAATTCCCTCATAAACAATGAACCTCTAATATCCCTAATATTACACAGAATGGAAAATTGGTGTCAAGTCATGACAAAATAAAAGTATGAGAGTGCCAGGAATTGTACAACTCTAATGGAAACCACATTTGGACTACAAGGGGATAAATATTTGTTCTGATGTACACAAGTTTTCATCACCCGATTTAACCGAGCAGAATCTCCCATTATTTCTCATTCGTGTCATGATCAAAACTATTTCAGATTAAGGAGATCTAAAAAAAAAAAATGAAACAGTGATACTTAAAGGGGTTGTCCATTATTAGGAAAAATGGTCTAATTTTTTTCTGTAACAGTGTCATTTTTTCCCATGGGTTGTGACTGGCAGAAATAGCCCATAGACAAGAGTGATGCTGTTTTAAAAAACAAAAAAAAATTCAAGAGGGGGGAATTATCAAGACTGGCATTTAGTATGTCAGCCAGGGCCGGTTTTAGACAAACTGTGGCCCTGGGAAAAATTAAAAGCGGGGCCCCAAATGCTGATATATCAACAATGCCATCATAGCCCCCTTATATATAATAGTTCCTCTCCTATAACAGTCCCCCCTTATAATAGCTCCCCCTTATATATATAACAGTCCCCCTTATATATAATATGTCATGTCTTATAATAACCCTCTTACATATAACAGTCTCCCCATTATAATAGCCCCCTTATAAATAATAGTTCCTCCCTTATTTATAATAGTTTCAACCTTATAATAGCCTCACTTATTTGTAATAGTTCTCCCCTTTTAAGGGGGGCTATTATAAGGGGGGTACAATTATACTATTATTTATAATGGGGGCTATTATAAGGGGGAACTATTATTTATAAAGGTGCTGTTATAAGGGAGGAACTATACTATATAAGGGGACTAATATAAGGGTGGAACAATTATATACAAAAGCTCCCCTTTATATATAATATGTCATCTCTTATAATAACCCCCTTATATAACAGTTTCCCCTTATATATAGTAGCCCCCTTATATATAACAGTTCCACCTTATAAATAATACTTCACACTTACAATAGCCCCCCTTATATTTACTAGTTCCCCACTATAAATATTAGCCCCCCCATAAATAATAGTTTGCCTTCTTATCACATCCCTTTCCCTTACCAGAAAACAATAAATCTTGTACTCACCTTACCGCGCTTCCACGATAAGCCGAGCAGCCGAAGGTTCCCCCTGTAGTAGTGGCGTAGGTGGCACGATACAGTGACGTCATCACGCCACCTGCGCCACGACATCCCCTATAGCAGAGCAGGGACTTTTGAGCTCCCTGCTCCTTTGGGGACGGGGGCCCTGGGCAATTGTCCAGTTTCCCCCCCCCCCTAAAGCCGGCCCTGATGGCAGCCTTGACAATGCCTACCCCGCCGGAGGATGTGCTGGCTTGGTTGTATGCTTACACTGCTCAGAGCTGGCACAGATTTCAAACATCATTTACACCAGTAAATGGGCATAAATGATAATAAATCTGACCAGTCTGATACCCTCCTGATATCCCATTTTAAGGAAAGTGGTGAAGTTGTGTCATAGAAGAGAAGAAGTTGCAATTTTTTGTGCCAAATCTTGACTTGTGCAAAAAAATGTGCATCTTTTTCATGTCTTTTAGGCCAGACAACTGGTGTACAAACCACAATAAACATTGCCACTCCATTCTCTAAGCACTCTGTACTCTGCAATCTCCAATATTCAGTCCCATAGTGACTGAATGCAGCACCAGCAAGCATGTGTAACTTTACACTCCATTCACAAGGTCAAACCCCCAGCGATCTGCAAGTTACGACTCTTTGGGGCATTTTAAATGTTAAAAAGCAGCTTGGCAGAGCAGTGTATGGCTAAGCTAGCAGTTTGTATACACTGTCTACCATCCCTTTTACCATGAACATAAATGTCACTATCTTTTTGACATAACTTTGAAAGGGTTTGGCTTAGAAAGTTAGAAATGGGCTAGATAGAATTTTAGAGCCCTGACAGTGTCATATACTATGTGTTATAGATAGAGTCCTAGGAGCCCTGACAGTGTCATGAACTATGTTTTATAGACATAATCCTAGGAGTCCTGACAGTGTTCTACACTGTGTTTTATAGATAGGTTCCTAGGAGCCCTGACAGTGTCACATGTTTTATAGATAGGTTCCTAGGAGCCCGCAGTGCTCTACACTATGTTTTATAGATAGGTTCCTAGGAGCCCTGACAGTGTCATACACTATGTTTTATAGATAGGTTCCTAGGAGCCCTGACAGTGTTCTACACTATGTTTTATAGATAGGTTCCTAGGAGCCCTGACAGTGTTCTACACTGTGTTTTATAGATAGGTTCCTAGGAGCCCTGACAGTGTTCTACACTATGTTTTATAGATAGGTTCCTAGGAGCCCTGACACTGCTCTACACTATGTTTTATAGATAGGCCCCCAGGAGCCCTGACAGTGTTCTACACTATGTTTTATAGGTAGGTTGCTAGGAGCCCTGACAGTGTTCTATACTATGTTTTATAGATAGGTTCCTAGACCCCCCCGAGCCCTGACAGTGTTCTACACTATGTTTTATAGATAGGTTCCTAGGAGCCCTGACAGTGTTCTACACTATGTTTTATAGATAGGCACCTCCACAGACAGTGTCCTACACTATGTTTTATAGATAGGTTCCTAGGAGCCCTGACAGTGTTCTACACTATGTTTTATAGATAGGTTCCTAGGAGCCCTGACACAACGACAGTAGTCTACACTATGTTTTATAGATAGGTTCCTAGGAACGCCGACAGGTTCTACACATGTTTTATAGAAGGCCTAGGTCCCTGACAGGTCCACATGTTTAGAAGGCCCCTAGGAGCCCTGACAGTATTCTACACTATGTTTTATAGATAGGTTCCTAGGAGCCCTGACAGTGTCTACACTATGTTTTATAGATAGGTTCCTAGGGGCCCTGGCGGTGTCATATACTATGTTTTATACATAGAGTCCTAGGAGTCCTAACAGTGTTCTACACTATGTTTTAGAGACAGAATCCTAGGAGTCTTGACAGTATCATATACTATGTTTTATACATAGAGTCCTAGGAGTCCTGATAGCATCATACACTATATTTCAAATCAATTTAAATTCCAAATCATAACAGTCCCATGAGTTGACTGAAAGCAACTCATGGGACTGAACTATCTGAATTAATCAAATCTTTAGAGGTTTGCCCATTTCTACAAAGGAGAAGCGAATCACTTTAAACTCTATGACACTGAATTTTGGTGGCTGATATGATGAATAAATGTAGTCAGTGGATAATAACAATATTACTATTACTATGACTACTACTGCACTAATAAAGTCATAAAAAGATAAAACAATTCACCATTCATGAGTGATTGGGAGGAGGGGGGTCTGTAAATAGTGCAGCATTCCCGGTTTTATTCCTTAATTGTTCAATATTACACAACCCTAGCAGGTCATCCAGAGGTCTCTGTATCATTTGGGAAAATATGAACCATATTCTGGCTTCAGTCTCGTTCCTCTTAAGAATGATCTAATTGTTCCCGTCATTCATATACAAAATTAAGCAGTATGAAGATTAAAACATTTTTGTTCTAATTTATTGTTTCTCCTATGTCCCATAAAATAAAAGAAATTGCTCATTGTGAAATAAGAATTTGATCTTATATCTATATGTTATGCGGTAGTCCATTAGGACAACCCTTCGGTATTCACTCTTTAACTCTTCTACAGGGATCTGGACTTTGCTGCAAGGAGATGACCAAGTCACTACCTCTTCAAGTGGTCCTGGTGTTGGTGGCAGCTGGTAAGGGCTCAAGAGACATTGGTCCAAAGCATCAGAGGCCAAGGTAAAGAGTAGTCCAGGTACAGGGCAGAGACCAGGGCAAGTAGCACTTAGGCAGTGGTCTCAGGATAGGTGTATAGTCAGGGCAAAAATACGGTGGTCAGGAGCAGGTTGGGTCAGTAATGGGTAATCAGATTGGTGTAATAACTCAGTAGACAGAGAATGAGGTCAGTATCAGGTTTATAAGCCAGAGTCAGGAACATGATAATGACAGAAAGGAAACAGGCACACCATGCCTCAGGAACTAACCAGCTAGGAATCTTTGCTTAGGCACCCTGGAAAGGGTGTAAGGGTACAAGGTAATTGGACTGTGACACAATAGGGAGTGTGCACTGGCTATTTAAAAATGGGAAAATCCAACGTCTGCATCCTATATCAAAGCAAAAGGAGGGAAGAAGCTGAAGGTCATGTGGAATGACTGCAAAGTGGTAGTGAACAGTAAGTATAGGGATCGAGATGCTAGTGAACCTGACAAGTAACCCGGGGTCTGCGACCGCCAAGAGGTGGGAGACAACAGCGGTTACCATGTTATGTAGTTAGTTGCATCCTTTGGACACATCTGTATGTTGTATCAAGCCATCTGTCCAAGTGCATAAGAAAGATCAATAGGGTGCTATAGCAAAACTTGGAATAAAGCCCAGCTCCACATGACCATTCTCAGGAAACTCTTATCACTAACTGTTGGTGGGCCAATATCAGGTACCGTGCTTACTACCCTAGAGCGTATACTTATACATTTGTGGCCACAATAGCTGAGATTTCATGTTCCTTTTTCATCTACTATTGAAATAGTAAAGCATAGTTGCCATGTTTCCGCTCAATCTACTCATACTGTATAAAGAAGTCAAAAAAACAAATGTTGCCTAGTCTATTTAGCTAAAATGTCAGACAGCCATATATTATCTTAATTTGTCAATGTGGCCCTTGTAAAGGTGCGTTTATGGTGAGATAATTATACTCCTAGGGTTTTATGAGGTATTTGTTGCCGAAATACACATCTGAACCGCAGGGCATGAGCAGATTGACTTCCTAACAGCTTTCACGTAAAAATTTCAACTAGTGAGAAAAAAGTTCATCATGGACAAATCCTTTTTCTCCGGTATGTTGTAGCTGTCATCTCTATATAGCAAACAGCTGTTTTCTACTAAACCTTCAGATTTATATGGCTTTTTTTTCCACTCAGAGGTTCACCAGTCCATCAAAACACTTGTAAATTCCAACAAGTACTTCATCTTTCTCTGAACTTAATTTTCCCCAAAAAAAGCTAATTTATCATGTTGAGTAAAACAATAAATTTCTTAAGTTACAATAGTGGCTTTTTGGACTCGGTGACATCACGGGTTGAAGTTGATCTCGGTATCAAAGGAACGTAAAATTCTTTGAGCTCTTGGACTTTAAATCATGATAATCATTCTGTTCATTCTAGTAGGGATTCTTGTAAGTCAAAGGTATTTCACAAGCGGGACCTGTCTTAGAAGATGACATGCTCACAAAAGATCTGACCACAAATGGAGGTTAAGGTGAAGACATCTGGATAAGGATTTTATTGTTTCCAATTTATTGATTGAAATGTAGAGAAACCAAGACAAGACTACTCTTTCGTAAAGTTTACTTGAGGGTTTGAGCCATAAAGAACTTCCTACTGAACTAGTGGATACTTCACGTCTAACTACAGGACCATCAAACACCCAAGTGGACAGCTAAAATTACCATAGGGTAGAAAAATGTGAACCTGTCCCACCTGTGTAAACCAGACTATAATAAAGAACTTGCCCACTGTCCAATATGATCTGCATTATATACCTTTACTTTACTTCCATATTCATTGGAAATTAAAAGGGTCAAGAAGTAGTGAGGCTACCCTGGTCTTCGGAGGTTTGATCAATAAAAATAAAGGTTAAAAAAAATGAGAATTTTTAAAAATGTTCAAAATGGAGCCAAACTAGCATACTTTGAGGATCCTGGCCTGGATTTACTATTGTGGATATGGCATAAACATGTCGCATCTTTGGCGAAGTGTAGCACATCTAGTCTGGGATACAATTTTTTTGACATGCTAAACATGTATATACTAACACTTAAAGAGATTTATCTCTGAGATACACACAGTCTAATGGGTTAATGGGATTAACCAGGCAGCCCCATCACATTCCCTATGGGGAGGGTTGGACAGTAGGACCACCATTTCCACCCTTAACCTCCTACTAATCATACATTTATGGTATAGCTAATTGATATGCCATAAGGCTCTAAACAAAACCAATAGTATAAAAAAAAAATCTAAATCCCATAAATTCTAAACATTTTGCCAGCTGGTAATTTTAAAGTTTCTCTCCTTTCCTATTATTATAGCAAAAAGTCCTATATTTTTTCACTTAGCACACTAAATATTTCGCTCTCCTCCATTCCTGTTTTTTATAAGACGTATAATCTTTTATAACCGCACATAGTGGGAAAAGTCCAATATATATATAATCTAAAAATAGCAACAAATAAATACAAACCATATAATTTATTACAGCGCTTCACATACAATATACAGCATGTCTACACGAGTGAAAAAAACTGGCTACACAATATGTAATTTTGGATTGTCTGTGTTATTTGGGATTATAGTTTTATGTAGAAGATCTTAATGTGTTTCCAATATGATCTGCCATATTTTCGAAAACAAAGATGTACGAGAAATTCCAGAAGTTGAACAGAATTTTCACACAATGGACAATTACATCCTCTTATGAATGTGTCTGTCCTGTTAGACTGTACATGATGGAACTTCTTTAGAGCAGAAGTTTGTACTTCAGAGCATTCTTATGATTGTAGCTGGGGAACGGAAGTTGCCACCATTTTGGCGATACAAGACTGTAGACATAACCCAGGAACTTTGCCCATGGCTTCCATCTTGGACTTCTCCAGCTAACCGGCCCAAGTAAATACACTTATGGAATAAACAATGGATTTGATGGGTAAAATTCTATATTTTTGTTTCATCTAAAACAGGCATTGAAACTTACTACAGCACTCCCCGTATATTTTATAAGGAATGTACTGACATTTTTTTTATTAAAACTAGATAGTGGAATCTATCACTTTTTTTCTCATTTGTTTTATTTCCTGATTGTAGATTTTTTATTCTATTTTCTGTCCATGGTTATGGGGGCGGCCATCTTGCCTGAGCTTCTCCTCTGCTCTGTTAACAGCATTTAGTGATACTCTTTACAGCATAGTCATGGCCATAGGCAGCAATAGTCTGGTGCCGACTCATTGAGGTCTATGGGAAAGTTTTCTAGATATATTCTGGGAGGGAGGGGAAGGAGATAAGATGTGATATCATCTATTTTATATAGTGGATCAGTGGTGTTATCTATAGAAGTGTTAACATCTATTGTAATGTGATATAAATGAGGATACTGCTGCAAAGAAAACACCTACAGAATTTGGAGGTGTCAATCTCATATTAGGCTTAGTGGCCAGCGTGAAAATTGGACAGGACTGGATAGAGTAGTGATCTCAATGATAAGAATAGTAAATGTCATTGTATCTTACATGTCTACTGGATTAATGGCTATACAAGGGATAGGTAAGAAAAGGACCAGTTTAAAGGGTGTCAAACCAGGCTGTTGCCATGTTCTAGATGGACCCCAAGAACCGAACTTCTTAAAAGCATCCCATTTACTGACTTACACCACTAGGAAATGTAAAATTTACCCATTTACTGACCTCCAGGAAATGTAAAATTTACCCATTTATTGACCTCCAGGGAATGTAAAATTTACCCATTTACTGACCACCAGGGAATGTAAAATGTACCCATTTACTGACCACCAAGGAATTTAAAACAAACCCTTCAACTATCCTAGATCTCTAGAGATTTTGAGAAAAACTGTGTAGCCTTGAAACATGTCAGCTAAACCAGAGACAACATGGGAAGACATCACTTTCAAAGCTGCTTCTTGCAAGGGCAGAGTGTTTGTCACACTCTTAAAGGTGGCACTAGAAAGATTAGAGTTTTCTTCCTTTTATATGAGAGCTATTTTGCATACTTTTCCAAGGGAGCCTTCTCTAAAAATTTCATACTAGATGATTTTTACAACAGATTAGCATTTAGAAATGATTGAACCAGTTTGGATCAAACCAGATTCGACCCAAATTTTCCAGATGTTTCTGTTTTGACCCGAATCCGAAACAACTATTATACTCTGTGGTCTCTTCAGATACTAAGATACTACTGATAATAAGTGGAGGCCCAGGGTATGTGTGAAAACAACAAACAGTTATACTCACCTTCCTTCACCTTTCCTAGGCATCATCGTGGCGCTCCTCAAGCCTCCTGAGTGAAGTCACACCTCCTGGGACACCACTGAGACCTATGTTTGGGTCTCAATGGACACGTGGGGTGCCCCAAGGTCATATCACTTTATGACATCACCCAGAGGATCCCAAGAGAATGCCGGACACCATGCAGAAGACCCCAGGGTATAATAAATGCACTTCCGATTCATGAAGAGCGTATTCGACCACAAACTAATCTTTGGAATGAACAACTGGAACCCAAAACAAATCTTCAGAGGTTCATCCACCTCTACTAGTGATTTGCCACCACTTTATGAGATGGTAATTCCTTTTTTAATAGTTGGATATTAATAGAGCAGCTAATAAAAGGCGGCACTGGATTGACATCTTTCTTTCTTTCTTCTGGAGAAGAGAAAAAAGCCATTTTGGATTCTTTTCTTTTGGGAGCTTTACCGAAAATATTTCCTACTAGCTGTATTGCATGAAAATGGAACTGGTTGCCAGACATATCTACAATATATATGTATATTTTTAATGCAACCTATAGTATATAATTGAGCAGAATTGAAAAAAATTATTTAAAAATTTTTGGTTTTGACCGAATAATAGTCATAGTAAAATGACTGAACCATATAGGAATTTGGAATGCGGATTATCTAGAGTCCATTCACATTTTTGTCAAGATGTCTACAATTATAGTCTATTAAGCACTAGGAGAGCTGCTTTCCACATCCAGGGTTCCGTGCGGCATGTCGCCATAGCCAAGAAGAGCTGACTTAATGATAGATTACACAGAGTTACTTAGATTTTCCACCATTATCGCTTTCTTATATCGAAACAATTTCTCTCCAATGCTGTTAAAAACCTAATGGAACACACGCAGACTGGATTTCTGCCACTGTAAAATGATCCTCTGGTGAAAATAGATGTTAGCAAATCACTAATCTCACAATTTATATTTGGCAGTTAAATTCGGCCGTGTTGCCGATATTTCAGATCTGTATTTGTTTAAATGGGCAAAGCTCTGAATGAGCCTCCAGTGAGAACATTTGGTTCATACATTAAGAATAGGAAGGGCAATAAAACCTTTAGCCCTTTATAATAAAGGTAACACACTTGAGTAGTTATATGTTAGTTGGTCTCCTTAGTTTGCATGTGTCTTTAGTTTCCCAAGCCCAAAGCCTGAACTTGTTGAGTTTCATTATATGAGCCGGCTCTGCTTTCTGCATATGTTAAAAAACTTTTCGACAAGTTTTGTCCTCAGTTCCAAAGTTTTTTTTTTCAAGGTGACCTTAGAAAATGCAAAATTAGTGAACGATATAAACCGCAATAATGTGATAAAGATTTCCATAACGTCATGGCCATTTGGTTTCTGGTTGAAAGAGGTCAAAAGCCATTCTTTGTTTTTAGCTTAAAGAAATTTATCATGTACTGGATTAAAGTGGATATTTCACCAAATTAACTTTAAGCATATTAAAAACTTTTCCACATTTGATCGCCTTTCCAGATCGACTTGGACTGCTAAACCATATTTGCACTGCAACTTGAGATGCTTTCTCTTATACTTCTTTTTGTACCACAATCCAAGGGTTTTCCACTGTCATGGTGACGTATTGTAAGTATATGATAGTATGGGTTCAAAAACTGGATAAATCCACTAATGTCAAGGATTTGGGGGACACCACTGGGACCTCATATAATTCTCCATTGAGGTTTAAGGACATTACAGGAAGAACTGAGACAGAGACTCTCTTAATGGAGAGATCCACACATTCAATGGCCACCTCTTTACTTGCTGGATAGGATCGGTACATGTAAAATTTATTGACACTTATGCCCACTTTATAAACCACTCCTATTACTTGAGTCTCCATGATTGATGGGTAGCTTTTGTGGTCAGTTCCACATTAAAATTGACTTTGGTGTTGCATTGGTGTGAAGAAGTGACGACAAATTCTGATGACACCTGGTTCCTTGGTATAACCATTTACTGTCAACCCCTCAGCAGAACACAGCACAGAACTTGCAACTAACATGAACTGGAAGTGATATGCATTATGGAGGCATCCTATCTTCAGTGGCTCAACTGTGGGGAGGGAGTCCCCTTCTCCTCCCACATGTAACCTGGGTCTTGGAAGTCAATCTTGGCTCTCCGTAATATAAATAGTGAACTACTACTGAAAAGTCGATAACTTGTATTAACAGCACACTTTTGTATGACATCCTTGTCTTCTATAGAGGTCTTCTCCTAACAAGGATGCATGTCATGACCAACAGTTGCTGGTATATCTAATTCGGAGACTTGTGGTGCTGAATGGTGGTATTTCCAGGTCCCAATTCTGCTCATTGGTTCCTTTTTGTATAACTCAATTTTTGTCTGCACACAGGAAAGATTGAGCTTCCTTCCCCCATGTGGTCTCTTCCTCAATGCCTTCCTCATCTGGTACAGTCACTGTTAAGCAAGATCTGCTGCTCTCTGACTATGCTGACTTGTGTACCTACAGCACTCTAGGTCCAGCTCAGGGCTCTCTCTCCCTCTCTGAAGTGGAGCACCACAGAACATTTCCTCTCTTGTGCTCCGTTTTTCCCAGGCTGTTAAGATTGTCCCTCTCCTTTTGCTTTGTATCTAAGCCTGCTGGAATACAGAGGACTGGCTTCCATCTGGTGACCATTATATTTGAAAGATCAGACCAGTCTTAATGGGTTTTAGATTTACGTCCAATATTTAATGTCAGAAAAAAAAGGATTGGGCTTGCCAAATACTCTGCTCTCTATGGAGAGGTGTCTGGTAGTGGTTTATTCTGGGAATGCATGTGTATGTTGGGGGGTGGAAGGAAAAGCTGTTGACTGAATATTGTAGAAGGTGTATGGGCACTTTTAGTACCACTGGTGTGACTATAGGGGTTGCAGTGGTCCAAAGCTGCGACAAGAACCAGAAGCCAGGAGGGCCCACGGGTCACTTGCATGAAAGGTGTTTAATAAGTTATCGACCTCAGTATGTTCTGTCAGTGTTAGAAAGCTGAGCTTGTCTGTGCAGCTTGGGACATGTCTAGACATGCAACACACACAATAGCAGTTCAGTGGAAGTAATAGGATGGCAATTGTAGTAAAGTGCAGGTCTACAAAGAAATTGAGGGATTTGGAGCATCATTCTGTGATTAAATTCCTTACAAAGGAAGAGAAGAAGCCTAAAGAAACCCATGAAAGGATGATTACTATAGATGGTGATGATGCACCTTTCGACTACCAACTAAAGTTTTGGGCCAAGCACTTAGGAAATCAATTGATGATGACCCCCATTTAGGGCTACCCGTCAAAGCATCTTCAGAGGAAATGTGCTATAAAGTGGAGGCCATGATTATGGAAGATTGTTGGGTCAAAGTCAGTGTCATAGCTTATGAATTAGACATTTCAGTTGGCGCGGTTTCCAGTGTCATTCATGTTGTTTTGATAATGTCAGTTCCCGGTGGGTGCCAAGAAAGTTGACGCCTGTGCAGAAAACATGTCACCAGCAATTTACCTAAGAGAGTTGAGACATGCTTAGAGAACATCCAGGAGACTTATATTCTCAGGTTGTTATGGGTAATGAAACATGGGTCCACTAACATGATCCTGAGACCAAACAAAAGTCAATGGAAGCGCAAGGGGTCACCAACTCCAAAGAAATTTTTTGTGCAGCTGTCAGCTGGAAAGGACACGGCAACAGTTTTTTGGGATACAGAAGGTGTTTTACCTCTAGAATTGATGCCACGCAAGACAACAATTACTGCAGTTCTTTGTGTCTGTAATTGCTTATATCACAGGGAAGGGTTGTATGTACCCAAGGGGTCCTATAACATATGGCCAAAAAAGTCTAAAGTAACACTTGATCTTAATTGTAGTGATCATCGGCATCGAAACAATCTTAATTTTGCTGGGACCATTCTGAATTGGCAATGTCCTGAGAGTCCTACTAGGGCAGCTGCCAATTTATAGCTGTTCTATTTTATGTTTCAGGCCCCAATCCCTGACAACATAGATGTCATTCAGAAACCTAACAATGCCTTAAACCATTATTACATGAATCAGATTTAATGATCACAATCAGAATTTTATTCCGCTAAGATTATTTTTTATGTCAATTTTTCTCAATGCCAAATTTAACAATTCTGGTTACTTTTTCTTTTCTTTCTCATGGCAACAATTTTTGCTTTTTTTGCTCATTTTGAACTGAAGCTTTAAATGAACATCTTTAAAATGAAATCTAAAGACAACTTTAACACCATTTTCGTGAATTGGTTTATACGTGTTATTTTTTTATTACTCGCTTTCATAAATGTTAGTTAAACATGTTTATTGGGTGGCTAGCATGCCCCAAAGGGCTACAGGTTTGTTTCATGTACGGTTAATGTTGGCACGGAGTCATGCCAAGGAAGACTGCTAATCACAGATTTCCCATTTCTGTATGAACCATTTGGCATTGTGCCCAGGCTGGCTTATGCATACAGCACCTACTAAAACATAGGAGCAGAGCAGCCTGCTAAATGAAGCACATAAACTTTCTGAATGTTGCCATTTTACAAGAATTTTTTTTATTCTCCTCCTCTAAATGGGGTAATTTCATTAAGGGTCTGTCTATGATAGAGAACCCATTATCATCTACTATATTAGAGGGTTCTCTTGCTCTGAAGGACCTGTCCTGTCCTGTCCTGCATTGCACAAATGCAGGGTGGTCTGAATGGACATTGTGTAATGCTTCCTTTCTCCTCTGGTGGCGCTGCAGGGAAATTAAACAATTGATTTTAGGATTCCTCAAAGATTAAAGAAGATTGAAATGATTCCCTGCAGTGAGGACAACTGGAAGGCATGCTTATGAAAGGATGGCTTGTCCAAAGATGTGAATTTCTCTAGTATGTGAATTTTCATTATGCACTCCATTTTGACAGTGCACCCCTACCCATCTTCCTAAAGTTTGTATTTTGGGCCGAGGGTAGCTCAATCCTACATGCTTAAAAGGAATGTGTCACCAACTAATTTATTTATTAAAACCAGAACGTTAAATATATCCCATTTCTCTAATATTCTTCTATTTTCTAATTTTAACTTTTTTATTCAATTTTCTGTGCACGATTATGAGGTGTCCATCTTATCTGAGCTTCTCCTTTGCAGCAATAGTCAGGAGCTGATTCATTGAGGTTTATGGAAAGTTTTCTAGACAGGCTTAGTTCAGGGAGGGGGAGTTGATAAGTTGTGACATCATCTATTGTCATCAGTGGATGCAATGATGGGTCAGTGGTGTTATCTACAGAGGTGTTATCTTCTAGATTTACTCCTGTCTGTGACGTAAATTAGGTGAATGTTGCAAGGAAAACCTCTACAGATTTGGCAAGTGTCAGTCTATTATTAGGCTTAGTGACCAGAGTGAAACCTGCGCGATTTAGTACTTTTTAAAAAAAATATAGTAGTGAGAAGGAAAATTAAATAAAAAACTAAACAATTTGTAAAAATATGTTTAACCTAAAAATTTGGTTTAAAAAATAGGCCATTTTCTGGTGAAAATCTAGTAAATCAAATCAATTGCCATCCGTGTAATACATGAATACTCAGGATCCTCCGGAACAGGAACTGCTCTTACAGAGCAATCTCCATTCTGTCACCTAGAACAGGATTTAAGTAGGCGACTACCATTGGTTGTTGTTCTGAGAGAGCCCCTTTAAAAATTTAGAGGGATAAAATACCACTCAGTATTTTTGGAAGCATTTTTGAAACTTGTTAGTAAATGTTAAAACTGAGGCCAGATGATTTTTACATGCTCTCTGCTTCAGTACTTGGCAGGCCTATTGGTGAGCTTTTGTGGCCTTCTGCTACATAGCAAAGCTGTGGTTATTCCTAGTCCTTTTCCACTTTACAGTTACGTGGGCAGGGCTGTCTGGGCAAAAATGAGAAAAATGGACTTGATGGAAAGTTGCCACCTTAAAAAGGAGGCTTGGTCAATAAATTTAGTAGATAAGTTTGGCGCAGCATTACAGTGCTCTATTATTCTGACAGTATGATACATCATATATATGGTTCCGTGTATATATCTAGGGGTAGCACAGCGGCTCAGTGGTAAGCACTGTTACCTAGCAGCTCCTGGCGTCAAACATTGCCAAGCACAACATCTGCTTGGAATTGGTATGTTCTGTCTGTTTGCAGGGGAAATATTGTGAAAACTTCCTTAGGCCCGGTTCACATCTGCGTTCAGGTTTCCGTTCGGGGAGTCCGATTGGGGACCCCCCAAACGCAAACCTATACACATAAAAAGCAGTTTACCTGGGAAACCCGCGGACCTCATAGACTATAATGGGGTCCATGTGGTTTCTGCTTGGTTTCCACACAAAGCAAGCGGAGAGGAAAGTGCAGTAACCAGCACTTTCCTCTCCGCATGTTTCTACATGTTTCGTGTGGAAACCACACGGACCCCATTATAGTCTATGGGGTCCACGGGTTTCCCGGGTAAACCACTTTTTTATGCGTATAGGTTTCCGTTCGGGGGGGTCCAAAATGCAGATGTAAACCGGGCCTTATAGGTTAATTGGCTAAATGGTGATAGTTGTTGCCTAATATGTTAACACCATATAAGCAACAAAGCATATAGGCAATAAAGCAATTAAAGAGGACCTGCCACTAGGTCTGAAAAGCCCAATGACATTCATCATCTGATCGGTGATGTCACTCTGAGTATTTCAGTGTTTTGTTTATTCAAATCCATTCAGCCATTCCAAAGATATAAGCCCTTATATTGGGGATGCAATCTATTAGCCAAGTGGGTTGCATCACTGTGGTTTCTCTGGGGTGGGGGATCTCTGTGCTGTATGTCATGCAGTGTTACCACTTGACTAGTAGACCCTACTTTGCATGAACCCCCTAAAGAGCTTATATCTTTGGAATAACTGAATGGATTTGAATAAACAAAACTCCAAAATGCTCAGGGTGGCAGCGCCGATCAGATGATGGATGTCAATGGGCTTTACAGACTTGGGGACAGGTCCGCTTTAAATCTGTAATCTATGAAATATCACTTTTTACTGTACTCTCTACTACTGTACTAGTAGAGGCCGATATTGAAAGACATAGGGGGCAGAGGCGTAAGCTCTTGGACTCCAATACAAAATATGAAATGGGGCCCGTACTTAATCATATGCTATCTATAATACTAGTATCTTCTTATGTTGTAGAGAGACCTTTGGGCCCCTTCAGGCTCCAGGGTGCGGTAGCGATTGCTACCTCTGCACCCCTACAGCTATGTCCCTGAATGGGGGACATTTATGCAAAATGAACCAGAATTCAAGTGTAATTGTGTAACATGTCTTGTGCCACATTCATCTAGTACTTTAGGTGCCTATTAGACATATTTACATCTTTTACGAAAAAGGGGAGTGGCTGGTCAGAATGTGGGCATGGTCTTATTTGCAACATTGTGCGCCAAACGTGCCAATTTGGGTGCATTTTTCTGGCATAAACAAGGCCAACTAGTAGGAGGCGTAAAGTTAGACTAAACAGTTTTATAAGACGACAGATTTATCATTTAGCATTAGACACTTCAATAAATCTGGAATATTAAGATGATCTAACCCTGCACTAAGACCTTATTCATTCTTTTTTTTAACAGCCATCCCACGGCTGTTAAGAACAATAAGAATGAATGAGAGCATTCACATGGATATTTTTTTTGACGGACAAGAAAAAAATGGTCAAATAAAAAAATCAGACATGTTCTATCTTTGTCTGTTTTTGACGGATACATGGACACAATAGAAATCTATGGTTCCGTTTTTAACTGATGTAAAAACAGATTGACGTCTCTGTTGAAGATGGATCATTGGGTTGGCTAAAAAAGAAAACGACCAATGAAAATCATCCGTTTCTTTTTTTAATAGTCCATTATAAATGGATGGAAAAACAGATGACAGACGGGCGTCAAAAATAGACAAACGGACACAGAATGGATAGAAAATGGATGCACAGCGGTCGTAAAAAAAAAAACCAGATCAATTTGCCAGTTTTTCACAGACAAGAAATGGACACAGCCATGTAAATATGGCCCAATTCATAGACAGTATTAGTAAATGTGTTCCAGCGCTTTTCTCAATTTTCTCCCCAATTTTTTTCATTTTACTCCTCATTTTGTGAGTTTGCAGCAGAACTTTATTTGGTCCCTTCTTCTCACAAAACCATTGTTTTTCTGCCCCAGTTTAGTCTGTATGTTTTCTTAAGTTGTACATGTGCATTCCAAGGCGTAATGTGCTGAAACAAGACCCTGGTGTGGATGGTCCTTGGAGATGACATAATAACACATTAGAGTTTATTTAGTGGTAATGTTACATAATATCAAGACTCAATTTATTGAAAGATTGAGTGAAATGCTAAAAGACTGATATTGACGGAGCGGAGCACAATCTGCCTATACAATCATAACAATGGGGTTTCTGTTGCCTCCTCAGCCAGGGAATTCAGGGAGTACTGTATATACAGTATGTTCAGGGAGAATTTTACTCAAGGCAAAAAGAAGACCTTTGGGCTTAACAGTTGGAGTCTACCACATGAGACTCAGAGGTACGGAGAAGGACAGCAGAGGACTTCATTCTTTCTACCAGCTACTTTGTTAATAAATTTCACTGACATCTGCCTGACTTTACAGTCCACCCGTAAGGTCCTGTTCACATCTGCTTTTGGGTTCGTCATCATGAATGTCATTTAGGTTGCTATTATTTTTGATACATTTTGATATTTTATATGTTGCATTCAGATATTTTGAAGGTTTTCCAGGCTTTGGCGTATCTTGTTTGACTGGAAGCAGAGCTGCCACTTCACAGTGTACAGAGATTTCTTCTTCTGGCTCTGTACAATGTATATTTCATGTATAACTATAATATTTATATAGCAAATATTGCAAAAAAAAATTTCTACTTAGTTTTTGCTGTTTTTTTTCAAATGTCTAAGAATAATAAAAAATAATCCTGAAGCATTTCCTGTTTTCTGAATTCTACTTTTTAGCTTTGCTGTACAGATTAAGACCAGGTCAGAAGAGTCATCTCACTATCATTAGAAGGTGGATATTTAAGGGTTTGCTCACCAATGCATTTTACTTCTTATCCTGAGGTTAGGGGATAAGTTGTAAGTTATTGGGAGTCTGACCACTGGGACCTCCACTGAGAATGGGGGTCACTTGTACCCCTGTCAGAATGCTGTAACTGCACTGCTGCTCCATTTTTTTCAGTATAAGTGTTTTTGATAGGCAAAGTCCTATAATGACTAAGAGCTCTGGCTGAACACTTAGCTGGCCTACAGCATGAGTTACATAGATAATCTGCGCCAATTCCTGACTGGCGTATATTTCCATCATAGTGCACAGGTGTGTGCCTGATTTATTAAAGGGGTTTTCCAGGCTACATAATTGATTACCTATCCTTATTAAGATTGGCAGAGATTTGACATCCATTTCCCAGGCCAATCAGCTATTGGAAGAGGCTGCAGCACTTGGGAGAACGCCGCAGCCTCTTCAGTATTTACCTAGCACAGTGCCGTACATTTCTGCAGCAGCTGAGGTTGCTATTGTAGCTCAGCCCATTCACTTGAATGCGACTGAGCAGCGATCAGGCCATGTGACTAATGAATGTGACGTTACATGGTCTAAGAAGCTGAAGCGGCACTCAGGGAATGCTACTGCTGCTTCAAACAGCAGATCCATGGGGGTTCCAGGTATCGAATCGCCACGGATCTTCAATTGATGACCTATCATATGGTTAAATCCCTTTAAGGGCCGTCGGCTCTTGATAATTCAGTAGTGCCTTATGCCAATCGGAGCCTTTATTAAGACTGGTGTAGGAAATGCCATTCTTAATAAATTCCCCCATTATATCTAATTAATATAAGGCAATGTTCACATCTGCGTTGGAGACTCCATTGCTGACGAACGCTAGTGGGAAACTAGAGTAAGTAGCATAAACTACATGAGACACATCTGCGTTGGAGACTCCATTGCTGACGAACGCTAGTCCCAAACTAGAGTAAGTAGCATAAACTACATGAGACATTCCCTTTAAGAAATAATACTGCAAACTGATATCTAAAATGCAAGTCAATAGCCATCACAGCTTTAACAATCAGGTCCAGATATTCTTCGTGAATGATTGCTCAGTTTGCCTCAATGTATTACAAAGCTGAAGCGGTAAATTGTGTTTGCCACATGCTATTTAATATAGTGACATGCCATGGCCCCTGTTCCGAGGCTTCCTGGTGGGCCCTTCATGCTTCAGACCAAGACTGATCAAAGGTTAGATGGTGATTGATTTTCTCCTTTTCTATATCACTCTATCTGAAAGCGCCAAACACATACTTTGCATGCACATACTTTCATGTGCAATTCTTCATTTACGTTCTTGAGATTTCACTCGGCAGACAGAGTGGCTGGGGAGAAATTCATTAAAATGTTACTTACATTTATGTCTTCATATCTTACATACTTTACAGTTCAGATGATCTTTCATGTATATTTTCTGAGCATGTTTGAGATCTCTCGGAATATTGGATTGCTCTGATTTATTCATCCTCCCCCATCCTATAAAAGTGAATCCATGTACGACATAACATGAAGTAATGGAAAGGCGACCTACAATTCTTAAGATACAGCAAGACTCCTAAATCTCTCAGACTCACAAAAATAGTCCTGGTGTCCCAAGACATGATGCAAATGTCCCAGCAGAGGACATGACTCTATGTCTGGGAAGACATTCTTCCAGATACTTGGGGCATTATGGCTAGCTCTGAGGGCATTGTAACCAAATTTGGGGCACTGTAGCCCATGGTGCAGCAATTGGTCCTATTATGGGGGCACTGTAAGAAATAAGGAATTGGTTGCAGTGCTACACTATGTACCCAAGTGTTTCTCAGACGGTCAAGAAACCTACTATAGGTTTCTGATATTAACTCTTTAAAGGCTTATTCATTGAAGACCTATCCCAAGATAGTATATGTCAAGGACCAGGATTTCAGGGACTGCGCGGGATCAGTATAGTTGGACAAATCTTTTATTTCAGGAAATAAAAATACACGACGCGTTTCGTGGTCTTTAGTACCCCTTTTTCAAGTGTGTACTTGTATTAATGTGTATATAGAGAAGGCTGCCAATTATCCAGTGTGGGTAGGGTGATCTTTACTTATGTCAGAATTTACTCAGCTTTTTACTCTATCCCAAGATAGGTCTTTAATAGAGATGGGTGAACCTCCCAAGATTTGTCTCTAGTTCTGTTGGTTTGGGTCCCTAATTCATTTTGGGTTGAACAATTTTGGATAGAAGTAGAGTTGGAATTATTATACTCTGAGGTCTTTTCAAACCCCAGAGTATAATAGATGGATGCCCAGTGAAGGTGTAAAAAATAAAAAAACATTTATATACACCTTTCCTCACCTTTTTTGGGCCTCGTCGCAGCATCCGACACTCTCTCTCAGTCTCCTCAGAGACGTCATAGGTCTGGAATCACCGCTGAGACCTGTGACTGGGCCTCATTGGTAAATTAGGCACGCAAAACGTCATGTCGTCATTATGCTTGGGGAGCCCTTGTGACCACTGTGGCTCATTTACAGGTTTCAGCTGGCACCCAGGGCGCATAATGTCACCAGGAGAGGGCCAGACGCCGCACCCCTGGGCCTCCACCTATTATCAAGAGACCTATTATTTGGAGAGATCCAAGAGTATAATAATTTACCATAATGCATGACACAGTAGCCATTTTAGTTCGTCCAAGACAAATCCCCACTTGTTCAGTTTTGTTAAAAACCAAAAATTTGGGATATTTGGGTCAATGTGGTTCACCCATCTCTAGTCTTTATTGGAAGATTGGCAGAGGTTTGTTGTTTGAAGGGTCTTTTCACAGATAACCAACAGAGGTATACATTTGTATAGCACTGTACTTGATATCACAACTCAGCCCATTCACTTGAATGAAACCGAGCAGCGAACACACCATGTGATCAATGATCATGACATCACGTGGCCTTTGACACGGAATCGATGAGACCCCAGATTATAATAACGATTATGGATGAGAAACTCCAAAAATTTCCGCTTCAGACGAACCCGACAATCTGAACCCGAGTGAGTAGAAATTGGTTCGCTCACCTCTTCTTCTGATCTGTAAAATGCCGGCTGCCATTTTGATCAATTCATGCGAGAAGAATCCCAAAAGTTTGGGACTTGTGCTGAATCGATTCTTTTGTAATTGTGTACCATCCTCTGCCTTTGTCCAATTTTGATATATTTTTAGACATCCCCTTTAAAGCTCCCAGCATCCTCTGCTAGTTTCGCATCCACACAGTGGACACTTTTAGGGCTGGTTCACATCTGCGTTCGGTTACCTGGGAAAAAGCAGTTACCTGGGAAACCTGCGGACCCCATAGACTATGATGGGGTTCGTGTGGTTTCTGCATGAAACTTGCGGAAATATGTAGAGAGGAAAGTGCTGCTTGCAGCACTTTTCTCTCTACCTGCTTCATGCAGAAACCAAGCGAAAACCACCCGGACCCCATTATAGACTATGGGGTCTGCAGGTTTCCCAGGTGACCGCTTTTCTATGCGTATAGGTTTCCGTTCGGGGGGTCCCCAAGTGGACTCCCTGAACGGAAACCGAACGCAGATGTGAATTGGCCCTTACATCACATTCTGAACTGTACAAAAGGCATCTGATAAACACAAACCCGGAACGCAGGGAGAACATGTACATTATAGGAACTCAGCTAAGCTGCGAAGGATGTGTCTGTCAATAAGTATTATCGACTGGTTCCAACAGGACCATAAAAATTATTAATGCAACAACACATACAACACATGCTATAACCTAGGACTGGTACATGTTTAGCAATGTATTTACAAACTAATTCAGCTATTCATAGAAATAATCTCCATATAAAAACTTTTAAATACTTTTTAAAGGTAAAATATGTTTCTTATGTTGTGTTCTTCATCTCAATTTTTCAAGAATCATGGAGATGATAAATTTAATAAAAAATATCATTTTTTTTTTTTTTTTACAATATAATGTATTATTATTACCATTATTATTATATTATTGTAATACATTTTTACACTCTCAACACATCTGGAATAGATTAGCATTTTTTTTTTTAATAATGTGTTTTATTTGTCTGAAAAGTCCTCTGTTTTGTGTATTCCATTCATTAGAAAAATCCTAAAAAAATAAATAAATGATATTTATTAAAAAAAATAAAATGTAAAAAAATAAAATAAAAAATAAATAAAAAATAATTACATAAAATTGTCTGATTATATTGAATGAAATTTATTTTACATTCTATTTACAATGTAACATATATATATATTTATGTATTTAATTATACCCCCATACACACGCACACTATATGTGTGTATATATATATATATATATATTTTTTTTTTTTTTTTCTATAATTTTTTTTTTACTTTTTACATTGAAAATATTTGTCCTCTCATTGCCAAGTATTGAACCACAATTTAGAGGATGGTCTCAAATAGAAATTTACATTAGGCTCATTGCACTTTTAGGAAAAAAATATATATTGTGCATGAGCTGTTATTAGACCTAAGAGTTAAAAAGTAACAGTAAAAGACAATATGAAATTTTTTTTTAAAAATCATGTAGATACATTTTAGCCGTTTGTCTCTCAAGTTGATTCCTTTTTACCAGAATTTTTTGTAGCCTGGTTTAAATAAAAGTAACTTCTGTTTTTCTTTTTTTCTCCGTTTGGTGCTTAAACTAAAACCAGAGGTGTTCAAGAAAAAGACTGTCATTCAGAATGTGATGCAGGCATTATAAAAACATAGCCCGGGTGCTCGGTAAAAAGGTCTCATCTTATGCAGTTTTGCTACAAAACATAAAAAATCTTAATGGCTTACATCTGCTGTATGACTTCAATTGCTTCTTTTCCTGTCTTGGTATGTGAGAAAATAGTCCAAGCTGGATTTCTGAGTTTCCCTAGTCTCTGGTTTAGTGAGGATGCACAGGAAATTAAGCATATTCCGAGTGATGGAAATGCAATAACTCCACGATTTAGGTCCAAATGTTGAAATGAAACAGTGCCTTAATACGGAAGCCACCCTTAAGAAGGAAAAAAAAAAAAAGGACTGACTGTTTCGGCTTCTAGGGTAGTCTGCTTAAGTCTCCAGCATAGTTTTCTCTGTAATTTTCCACACAGAAAGTAATATTTTAATATAGTGCGGCTGATTTTTTTTTTTTTCAGAGAAAATATTTTATGCCAGTAGTATAAGGAAAAAAGTAGTAATGTAGATAGAAAAATATAATAAAGTGGCAAATTAAAAACAATATCTATCTATCTATCTATCTATCTATCTATCTATCTATCTATCTATCTATCTATCTATCAACACTATCTATCTATCTATCTATCTAATGATCTATCTATCTAATGATCTATCTATCTAATGATCTATCTATCTATCAATCAATCAATCATTTATCTATTTATCTATCAACACTATCTATCTGTCTATCAATCATCTATCTCATATTTATCTATCTATCTATCTTATATCTATCTGTCTATCAAAACCACTATCTATCTATCTATCTATCTATCATATATCTATCTATTTATCTATCAACACTATCTATCTATCTACAGTATCTATCTATCTATGTACAACGTCTAACTATATATCTACAGAATCAATCAATCAATCAATCAATCAATCAATCAATCTATCTACAGTACAGTATCAGTCTATCTATTTACAATATCTAACTATATATCTACAGTATTTATCTTTCTATCTACAGTATCTATCTATGTACAGTTGGAACTATCTATCTATTATCTATCTATCTATCTGTCTATCTATCTATCAATCTATATATATAAAGTATCTATTTATCTACATATATATATATTAGATTTGTGACTAAATATTCATATATCCAGGTACTAGGAATGTGAGGACAGTGGGAGAAAGGTGTTAACACAGATGTAGCAGAGCTGAATGTTTTAGTTCTCATAGATATTGTTTAAAAACAGAAATAACAATATTTTCAAGCTACAAATGTTAGTCTCCACTCCTGTGCCTTCACATGCAGATGTTACTATTCATGGAATTATCATTTTTTTCTATTTCTCTGGTGTAATTCAACATAAAAGAAAAAGCTTATTTCCTATGCTTTGCACAGTTAACATTGTACTTCTTTCCATCTCTGACAACGCCATAGTGTGTCTTGCAATTTGAAGATTACAGGTTACAGTGTTTTGCTGCTAGACATGATCAGTGTTATATACATATATTTTCAGTCAATGGTCATATAATGGACGTATCACATTTGGATATAAAAATTAAAATGTATATTTGTGCGTTCTTTCCAGATTTTTCATCTGTGACATTGATAGAGTAGAGTAGTGTAATAGTAGTATAATCTGCAGGCAGCATGTTATAGAGCAGGATGAGCAGAGGAGACTAAACTATAGTATTGTAGGAAAAGATTCAATATAACATGTCATTTATCTATTGATATACAGATGTGGCAGAGTTAACCCGAACTTCTGCAATTGGTTAAACTGCTGCATCGAGATATCTTAACACAGAAGACAACAAAACCCAATGAAAGTGTTTTTCCACTCACTTTTCATTGGTTTTTGTTGTCTTCTGTGATCAGATATCAGCAGTTTAACCAATTGCAGAAGTTCGGGTTAACTTTGCTACACGTGTACTTGCTCTCTGTGCTCCTCTAGTCATATGAAGACATGCATAACTTTAATGGATTCTATAAATTGGAAGGAAAAAACTGTTAGGCCATATTCACACAGCTGTTTCAAAAACAATGAGGGCATGTTCACACAAAACTTTTTGCAGGCTGAAAAAATCTGCTTCTGGAATTAGGAAATGGTTTTTTGACGTGTTTTTTTACATGATGTGGTTTTTGTCACGTTTTTTGCCATGTTTTTTTTTCCTCCAGCACACAGTCTGGACCTGGAAAATTCCATTTAAAAAAACGCTTGCAGTTTTTGATGCGGTTTTGCAAAAAACGCATAAAAAAAGCGACAAAAAACATGTCACGTTTTTTTCCGCCTCCCATTAATTACAGTACAGGACAGTATGTCGCTGGGAGGCTGGGACTCCTGGCATCATAGATAATTATACTGTTAGGAGTCCCGCTGCCAGCACGAAGTTCAAGCCGGTAAATCTGGGTAACATACGGACCGTGATTCACCGGTGAAACATGGTTGTGTGCCGCTACCCTAAGAGTGAACAAGTGTATTTACTTATACATCTTTTGATGGTCAGAAAAAATGGTCAATTAAAAAAAACTCAAAACTCAAAAAAAACTTTTGATGAACACATAATAGAAATTAACGGGTCCATTTGTAACAGATTGACGTCCAAGATACATCCATTAAAAATGGATCAATGGGTTGGGTAGAAAAAAAAGACCAATGAATTTCACCTGGTTTTTTTTTTAACAGTCCATTAAAATGGATGCAAAATGGAAACTGGACTGTTAAAAATGGACAAATGGACATGAAACGGATGCAAAATGGCAGGTAAAAATGAACCAATTCGTGTGTTTTTTTTTTCCAAGACTGAGAAGCAGAAACAGACTTGTGAATATAGCATAAACCCGCTCCAATTACACAAGACAATCTATGACTCCCTCAACCTACCGGGATTAAAATGCCGTAAGTCAATAGTAAAAGGTTCCTTAAAATTTTAGATAAACCAATAGGGAAAAGCACTATAATCCATATGTATTATTCAAGTTTCTCGGGTGAAGTCCCCCCTTCCCCAATGACGCATACCTGATGGATGGAGAAATTTCAACATTTTGCTCAATTTTACTTTCCACCATAAAAGAAAACATAAACTCAATAGATGTCACAGTGTCACAGCAAGGATGCAAAATCCTAATATATTTCTCTGTGGGATAACCTCCCTTACAATTACATTACTTCATAGAGTAAAAAATAAGTTGTTTCAATATTTCTTCTAAAGCAGAACCAAGAGAGTAATTTAAGTCCTGACTGGAAGTGTTTCAATGTATGCCGGGAGACATCCGATACCCGGACAATTTAATAATCTCTGGTATGAGTTAGGATCCCAGAATACAATACTGAGGAATATAAAAATAATATTCACTTCTATTAGTTCTACACATAAAAATGAAACATTTTATATTTATGGATTTTACAGCTTTTTTTTTTTAACCATGTTTTAGAATTTTTTTTTTATATTTCTTAAATGTGAAGTTTGCTTATGTTCCATACCAAGGAGACAACATTTTTAATGATCATTTCTGCAAATTAATTTCTAAAATTTCCTAGAACTAATAAACTCAAGCCCTATAAGCATCTATAACCCCAAGGCAAGGATCCTTAATAAAGGAAAAGTTAGTAAAAATTTTATATACTTGCCATCTCGTCCTCATGTTCTGAGCTTGAAATTTTTTTTAAAGCATTGTAGTAGAATAAGAAAAAAGAGCATGTGGTAAATCACCATCGTATAAAATATAGCTAATACTTGAAGAAGACCCATGAAGTCCCTAGTGCCCTTTCTGAGACTAACGTTCCACGTTGCGGGTTGCAGAAGAAAAGTTCTGCGGGAAAATCTGCGGCGGCAACACATCACAGTTTTTCCTGCAGTGGCTTTCACAGAAAGTGACTTTCTGCTTCCATTATACCTATAGGGAAATCGCCAGCATTCCCATAGGTATAATGGACATGCTGCGATTTCCAAAACCGCAACAATTTTGGAAATCTCACTGTGTCTGCTCCATGTATTTTTCCACAATGTGTGCATGGGTTTCACTAGAATCCCATCCACTTTGCAGGGACTGTAAAATGCTAGGGTTTTTGCCCCACGTTTCTGTCGTGGCCAAACCGTGGTGTTTACACCACGTGGGGCCCCGATGTAAGACAGTATTCACACAACTTGCGACTGTTTTGTCAATGGCCATCACATAGCCGCTTTAAAAACAGCGAGAGCAATAGATTCTGTTCACATGTCTAGTTTTATGATGGACTATTTTACAAGTTCGGCAAAAAAAGTACAAGTTCTGTCTTTGTACATTCGGCTAGCCACACAACCCCCATTGAAGTCAATCGGTCCTTTTCAATGGCTTTCAAAACAGATTCGTGTCCATAAGATGGCCATTAAAATGGATTAGTGATTTGGTTAACAAAAACAAACAAAAAAATTCATCTTTTTTTAAGTCTGTAAAAAGGGATGTAAAACGGATGTAAAATGGTCGTTAAAAATGGACCAATTAATCTGCTTTTCAGATTTGAGAATTGGGCACAAACTCAACAAAAAATGTTTTTAGCTGCGTTTCACTATGTGGGGTCTTAGCCTGTCAAGGATTTTGTTGCGTCATTGAAAATCTTTAATTGAATTGAGTCAACATCTGCATACAGAAAAAAAATGAAATATGCCAAAAAGTGCCCCAGTCAGATGGATCTAAATCTGAATTCTTTGCCAAAATTCAAGGCAATTTCTCAGTTTCCCAATATAATGTTTGTATCGTATATTCTATATTTTTCTGTGTGTGCATTCGTATCACTCATATTTCTTTTTTTTTATTATGCTATAAAATGCACTTTTATTCACAAACGCGCTGCACTCATCTTTTTTAATGTGGCAGACATTCCTCAAGTGCTATATGAATCACCTCTTGTTCGGAGAATTCCTCACTTGCTCATATTTTCACACCTATGAATAACGCTATTCATTAAATGGAGAAAGCTTGTTTGATATTATACCCAATATATTTTTTCTGGACATTAGGAGAAAGTAACGACCCCATACTGTTATCGATCTATGGGCCTGTAATGTTGTAAAAGTGAACCCGGGGAGGACTATATCCATCCAGAACCGCATGTATGTCAAACATATTGGTTAAATTAAAAAGTAAAAAATAAGTAGAATAAAATTCTCCATGTAGCTTGGCTAGTATACTGCATAGAATAATTGAATATCATATATATATATATATATATATATACAGTCATATGAAAAAGTTTGGGCACCCCTATTAATCTTAATCATTTTTAGTTCTAAATATTTGGGTGTTTGCAACAGCCATTTCAATTTGATATATCTAATAACTGATGGACACAGTAATATTTCAGGATTGAAATGAGGTTTATTGTACTAACAGAAAATGTGCAATATGCATTAAACCAAAATTTGACCGGTGCAAAAATTTGGGTACCCTTATCATTTTATTGATTTGAATACTCCTAACTACTTTTTACTGACTTACTGAAGCACAAAATTGGTTTTGTAACCTCACTGTGCTTTGAACTTCATAGCCAGGTGTATCCAATCATGAGAAAAGGTATTTAAGGTGGCCAATTGCAAGTTGTTCTCCTATTTGAATCTCCTCTGAAGAGTGGCATCATGGGCTCCTCAAAACAACTCTCAAATGATCTGAAAACAAAGATTGTTCAACATAGTTGTTCAGGGGAAGGATACAAAAAGTTGTCTCAGAGATTTAACCTGTCAGTTTCCACTGTGAGGAACATAGAAAGGAAATGGAAGACCACAGGGACAGTTCTTGTTAAGCCCAGAAGTGGCAGGCCAAGAAAAATATCAGAAAGGCAGAGAAGAAGAATGGTGAGAACAGTCAAGGACAATACACAGATCACCTCCAAAGAGCTGCAGCATTATCTTGCTGCAGATGGTGTCCCTGTGCATCGGTCAACAATACAGCACACTTTGCACAAGGAGAAGCTGTATGGGAGAGTGATGCGAAAGAAGCCATTTCTGAAAGCACGCCACAAACAGAGTCGCCTGAGGTATGCAAAAGCACATTTGGACAAGCCAGCTTCATTTTGGAAGAAGGTCCTGTAGACTGATGAAACAAAGATTGAGTTGTTTGGTCATACAAAAAGGCGTTATGCATGGCGTCAAAAAAACACAGCACTCCAAGAAAAACACTTGCTACCCACTGTAAAATTTGGTGGAGGTTCCATCATGCTTTGGGGCTGTGTGGCCAATGCCGGCACCGGGAATCTTGTTAAAGTTGAGGGTCGCATGGATTCAACTCAGTATCAGCAGATTCTTGAGAATAATGTACAAGAATTAGTGACAAATTTGAAGTTACGCCGGGGATGGATATTTCAGCAAGACAATGATCCAAAACACAGCTCCAAATCTACTCAGGCATTCATGCAGAGGAACAATTACAATGTTCTGGAATGGCCATCCCAGTCCCCAGACCTGAATATCATTGAACATCTGTGGGATAATTTGAAGCGGGCTGTCCATGCTCGGCGACCATCAAACTTAACTGAACTGGAATTGTTTTGTAAAGAGGAATGGTCAAAAATACCTTCATCCAGGATCCAGGAACTGATTAAAAGCTACAGGAAGCGACTAGAGGCTGTTATTTTTGCAAAAGGAGGATCTACTAAATATTAATGTCACTTTTCTGTTGAGGTGCCCATACTTTTGCACCGGTCAAATTTTGGTTTAATGCATATTGCACATTTTCTGTTAGTACAATAAACCTCATTTCAATCCTGAAATATTACTGTGTCCATCAGTTATTAGATATATCAAATTGAAATGGCTGTTGCAAGCACCCAAATATTTAGAACTAAAAATGATTAAGATTAATAGGGGTGCCCAAACTTTTTCATATGACTGTATATATATATATATTTTTTTATTTTTTATTTTTTTTTAAAGTTAGAGCACACACAGAAATCATGGGACTCAAAAAAAAAAGTCAGAATTGGGCATCTTTCCCCAAAAAAAAAAAAACAGGGTAAGGCTAAGGCCCCACATAGCAGAATAGCTGCATTTTTCGGTGCAGATTTTGTTTTTTTTTTCAACCAATTTTGTCGTGCTATTTTTAAGTAAATGTATTTGAAAATAAATAAATAAAACTAAGTTAAAAACCCGCAGCAACAATGACAACAATAGTGTGCTTACCTCTGCCTACAGAGCCCAGTAGTCCAGCTGACCAGCAGAATACGGTAACCCTTTCGGCATAATTTTTTTCTCTGCTACTTCTGTGTCATTAAAAGGTTAATGATCTGATAGGGCAGTGGGGGCCTGTCTGATAGACTATATAAAAAATATATCAGTAAACCAAGCACAGGGGAAGGGTTTACGATATCTGCAAGGAGTTTGTATGTTCTCCCCGTGTTTGCGGGGGTTTCCTCCGGGTTCTCCAGTTTCCTCCCACACTCCAAAGACATACTGATAGGGAATGTAGATTGTGAGCCCTATATGGGACAGTGACTGACAATGTCTGTAAAGCGCTGAGGAATATGATGGCGCTATATACAGTCATGGCCAAAAGTTTTGAGAATGACACAAATATTATATTTTCACATGATCTGCTGCCCTCTGGTTTTTATGTGTGTTTGTCAGATGTTTTTATCACATACAGAAATAGAATTGCATTCATATTATGAGTAACAGAAGCTTATATTGACAGTTAGAATGAGTTAATGCAGCAAGTCAATATTTGCAGTGTTGACCCTTCTTCTTCAGGACCTCTGCAATTCTCCCTGGCATGCTCTCAATCAACTTCTGGACCAAATCCTGACTGATAGCAGTCCATTCTTGCAGAATCAATGCTTTCATTTTGTCTGAATTTGTTGGTTTTTGTTTGTCCACCCATCTCTTGATGATTGACCACAAGTTCTCAATGGGATTAAGATCTGGGGAGTTTCCAGGCCATGGACCCAAAATCTCTCTGTTTTGTTCCCTGAGCCATTTAGTTATCACCTTTGCTTTATGGCAAGGTGCTCCATCATGCTGGAAAAGGCATTGCTGAGCGCCAAACTGCTCTTGGACGTTTGGGAGAAGTTGCTCTTGGAGGACATTCTGGTACCATTCTTTATTCATGGCTGTGTTTTTAGGCAAGACTGTGAGAGAGCCGATTCCCTTGGCTGAGAAGCAACCCCACACATGAATGGTTTCAGGATGCTTTACAGTTGGCATGAGACAAGACTGGTGGTAGCGCTCACCTCTTCTTCTCCGAATAAGCTGTTTTCCAGATGTTCCAAACAATCGAAAAGGGGATTCATCAGAGAAAATGACTTTACCCCAGTTCTCAGCAGTCCACTCTCTGTACCTTTTGCAGAATATCAGTCTGTCCCTGATGTTTTTTCTGGAGAGAAGTGGCTTCTTTGCTGCCCTCCTTGAGACCAGGCCTTGCTCCAAGAGTCTCCGCCTCACAGTGCGTGCAGATGCACTCACACCTGCCTGCTGCCATTCCTCAGCAAGCTCTGCACTGCTGGTAGCCCGATCCCGCAGCTGAAACACTTTTAAGAGACGGTCCTGCCGCTTGCTGGTCTTTCTTGGGCGCCCTGGAGCCTTTTTGGCACCAATGGAACCTCTCTCCTTGAAGTTCTTGATGATGCGATAGATTGTTGACTGAGGTGCAATCTTTCTAGCTGCAATACTCTTCCCAGTTAGGCCATTTTTGTGCAGTGCAATGATGACTGCACGTGTTTCTTTAGAGATAACCATGGTTAACAGAAGAGAAACAATGATGGCAAGCACCAGCCTCCTTTTAAAGTGTCCAGTGGTGTCATTCTTACTTAATCATGACAGATTGATCTCCAGCCCTGTCCTCATCAACACCCACACCTGTGTTAATGGAGCAATCACTGAAACGATGTTAGGTGGTCCTTTTAAGGCAGGGCTGCAATGATGTTGAAATGTGTTTTGGGGGATAAAGTTCATTTTCTAGGCAAATATTGACTTTGCAAGTAATTGCTGTTAAGCTGATCACTCTTTATAACATTCTGGAGTATATGCAAATTGCCATTAGAAAAACTGAAGCAGTAGACTTTGTAAAAATTAATATTTGTATCATTCTCAAAACTTTTGGCCATGACTGTACAGTAAGAGAAATAAAGAAATAATAAATACTTGGACCATCAGACAATAGAAAACGATCAGTGTGTTGTGAGAGGGTCCTGAGATTTCATTTTTCTGTAGCCTCGACAGTTTCAAAGCAATAATTTTTGTTGCTTTCAGTACAGTCATGCTCTCTACTGCCATGTGGCGGTGTTCAGCAGGACCAGACAGACAAGGACCGCCCACATGACAGTAGAGTCAAGAATGTAACAAAAAATATTGCTCAGCAACTGTAGGTGCTAGAAAAAGAATTCTAACAGTCCCCGAATCAGTGGATGGAAAGAGTTGGAGTTGGTGGAGGTGGCGATAGGTCTCGCCTTATTTCTACAATCATTGTGTTTGTGTACCCTGCCTTTTTTGGGGTACACAAACACAAAGGGCCCAATTCTAACTTTTGCTATGGGGAACCATGATTTCTATGTATGTCCGTGGCCCAGGGGCGCACCGCTAATGAGGCGAGGTGAGGCGGCCGCCTCGGGCGGCACTGTCCGGGGGGCGGCATTTTACTATTTAATGTAAGCCAGCCCAGGACAGGCCGCTTAAAAAAAAAAAAAAAAACAGAGCTGAGCGCGGCCTGTCTTGGACTGGTTTACAAGACGTCGCATCTCAGCGCAGGCGGCGACACAATGACGTCATCACGCCGCCTACGCTGAGACACAGACGTCGCGGACAAGAAGAGGAGGCGGCGGCGGCTGCATCAAGGCATCGCAGGTGAGTATAGCTTTTTTTTATACATATAAATAGGCCGTTACTTGTTGGAGTATCCCCAGCAGGTAACGGCCTATTTATTTACCTACCCCGCGTCTGCTCGTGGCCGCCCCCGCTTCCCCTTCTGCTATGGGCCGCAGAAAGGGAAGCGGATGCCGCTGTGAGCGGCCGCGGGCATCGGTAAGTTAGGCCGCGGGCCGCAAATACTACTATTATTATACTCCGGGGTCTATTCAGACCCCGGAGTATAATAATCGGAGGCCTAGGGTTGGTGAGGGAACATAAAAAACAGTGTTACTCACCTCCTGCGATCCGATGTAACTCCGAGCAGGCTTGAGGCCTGTGGTGACGTCATCAGGTTGCGTCGCCGGCCTGATCACGTGACGTGTGTGCGCAATTAAACAGGGCCGAAAGCTGCAAGGAATGCACCGGTGTCCAGGATAGGTAAGTAACTCTGATTTTTATGTTTGTATTCTCCCCTGGGTCTCCAATCATTATACTCTGGGGTCTGAAAACACCCCAGAGTATAATAATAGTTCATGGGTCGGCCACTATAGGGTATAATACCCTGTGCAGGGACCACTGTAGAGCATAATACCCTGTGCAGGGGCCACTCTGGAGCATAATACAAGAGCAGGGACCACTATAGAGCATAATACCGAGTACAGGGGCCACTATAGAGCATAATACAAGTGCAGGGGCCACTATGGAGCATAATAGCAGTGCAAGGGCCACTATGGAGCATAATAGCAGTGCAAGGGCCACTATAGAGCATAATACAAGTGCAGGGGCCACTATGGAGCATAATAGCAGTGCAAGGGCCACTATGGAGGATAATACCCTGTGCAGGGGCCACTATGGAGCATAATACCCTGTGCAGGGGCCACTCTGGAGCATAATACCAGTGCAGGGGCCACTATGGAGCATAATACCGTGTGCTGGGGCCACTATAGAGCATAATACAAGCGTAGGGGCCACTATGGAGCATAATACCAGTGCAGGGGCCAATATGGGGCATAAAACTGTGTGCAGGAGTTTCTGCGGAACATAATACCATGTGCAGTGGCCAATGCGGGGCATAATACCGTGAGTAGGGGCCACTATGGAGCATAATACCTGTGTGCAGGGGCCGCTGAGAGGCATAATCCAGTGTGCAGGGGCCGCTGCGGGCCATAACACTGTGTAATACTGTGTGCAGGGGCTGCTGTGGAACTTTATAGTGTGTGTAAATGGGGCGCTATAAACATGGGCTATGGCACCTGTTTATATTATACGCTGTCTGTTTATAGTGACCGTGTGATGTAATTGTAGCCTTGTCACATACTGTAGACATGCACAGGACGAGGCTGTAGTTACATTACATGGCCGCTATGAGATGAAATACACTATGTAAACAGAGAAGCAGTCACGGCGCTTACACAGGTACCATTCAAACAGCTGATCAGTGGGGGTCCTGGGTTTTTGAACCCCACTGATTAGTTTATTAATGACCTGGAAAACCTTTTAATTAGTTAACACCTGGGGTATTATTAATAAGGGGCACTATTTATACAGGGTACACATGGATGTTATTAATATAAAGATGCACTTGGGGGTATTATTCATTATGGGGGGTTATATCATATATTATATAATTGGGGGTAGGAGCAGGATGGGTGTGCAGATGAGGACAATGTGGGTTGGATGCCTGGAAAAGTGAGGAGCCAAAGATATCTGTGTTGCAAACTTTACAGAGACAAGTCACAGCTGGAAGAAGTGGTCATGGCGGTCCAGGGGGAAGAGACGGGAAATGTGAAGGATTAGTCAGAGACGTCACCTGTAAGTCACAGAATGTTACTGCCCTGTATACACCTAAATGATAGAGGATAAATACCTGATTGATGGGGGTCTGTCTGCTGAGACCCCCCTGAGCCTGAGAATTGGGTTTTTTCCCCCACTGGGTGGAAATCCAGCCTGACCGCAGCCATATATATAGGTGTGTCACTTGGTGGATGGACGAACCCGCGGGGCTCTCATTCACCAATGGGAGTGCCAAAGATACCCAAAGTCCAGTACTCAGCTATCTGCGGGGCTCCTATTATAGAGAATGGGGGCCACGTGGGCTCGTCCATCCACCAAGCAGAAGATGTGTGAAGTTACTTTCATTGTTAATGCCGTGTTGTTGATCTGATACTGAAGTAATACAGGAAGAAGAATTCTTAAAAACTGTTTTATAACTTTGTGTATTGTGTATATTGTGCGACGATAACAGTGTGTTAAACTAGTAGCATGGAAACTCAGTTTTTTTTTTGTTTTTTTTTTGGGGGGGGGGGTGTCTTTCTATAGTCCGCCTCAGGCAGCAAAGAGGCTAGGTTCACCACTGCCGTGGCCATACTCACCAGAGATTAGCTGCAGGGATCCCTACCAGTATATCATCCATATAGCTGGAAGGAGTGTCAGAATGGGGAGATTGGTATGGTCATACGTCTTCTTTTATTATTTTAAACCCATTCCGAGCTGTTTAAAAAAAAAAAATCTATAAAATAAAAAAAAACAAAAAACCAAACATTGCCTTTAAAATAATGGCTACCATGCCTGTACATTATATGCACACTACCAAGAATTTAGCGATGTCAAAACTTTTTTATTGCAATTTTTTTTTTTTTTTTGTAAGTAAATCACCCAAAGAACATTTAACCAAAATGTAGCGGAGAGCCCGCTCATAAATCAAAGTCGTTTGAGGCTGGAAAATTCCTTTAAGTGTTTAGCTAAGCTCCATTTACAACTTAAATCTTACACTATCATACTCGATGACTTCATAAATCAGAGCCACCGGGCTGCAAAAGTAAAATAATCACAAAGTTTTTGTTTTATCAATGATTACAATTGCTATTGGTTTAGACACACTGGCCCGTTGTAGGAGAGAGGACGTTGGCCACGTATAGTAAATCCAATAACTGTATGCAACCCATTGTTTCTATTTTATGTTTTGTTATTCCATAGGCAAGTGTAAAATCTTTTGTGGTTTTCCTTACAGTGGTGTCTTTATGCTTGTGATATGCCTTTAATAACTAATTCTGCTTGTCTACTTGCCAAGATAGATTTCCTTCAGGCGGACTTAAAAGTGATTCTGTCCCATTCCCTGCATGGATTGAAATGATCTCAGAACAGCAAACATTAAACTTCCCTCTAGACCTTTGGATTTTCTGAAGTGTTATAATAACATTAAAAGGATAACAATATTGTAAAGAAATATATATAAAAATGTACGATCAACATCATAAAAATCTTTGTGCTTGAGCGCGGGATAAGATCTGCTTCCTAATGTGGTGCGAAAGGTGAAAAGGGGATTATTGCAACTATTACGTGTGTTTATTTCTAGGAGGATTTCAAATTTTCCTTGAAATTGTTTTTATAGATGAATTTTGGAAATTAAAATTTTAGGGCATTTTGAAAATTTGTAGTTAAATGAGTTGGGTTATATATTCATTTGAGCTCATTTTGGCAAAACCAGAATTACCTATCTGGTCTAAGCTAATTTGTATAATTTTCCCATGGTGCATTGCCTGAGTAAGTCTCCATGTACCACTGTGTCTCTTCAATGAGCTAGAGTACCCCCCACCCTGTTCTTAGTTGGGATTTCGTAAGCCAGGACTGCCTGAATGAAAGGGTCTTTGTAAACAGTCAGACCCTTAAACTGTGCCAGGACTAGAGAATTTTCTGAATATAGGATGGTCATGTGAAAAAATTCCTCTATGGCCACATAGGCCTAATAAACCAATGATAAAAGTTTCATTATTAGTGGTGGCCAAACTTTGTGAGATTTGCCCACAAGCTTCAGTTCGGACTGTGATTTGGCCTCAGCAGTGACCTCGAGGTGCGTGATGTCGGAGAAGATGCCAGAAGAATTCGCTAGAGCCTGCGGGTGAAAACTGGATGCTCAGGAGAGACGAGAAAAGTTGAGTATGAGTGTTTTTTATTTTGTCCGCACCTCCCCTGGGCCTCTGCTTATTCAGACCCCAGAGGGTAATAATGATTCATGGGTGGTGAGCCCCAAATATTTCAGAAATTTTTGGAAAATTTGTAATGAACCCAGCTTGTTATGAACCGGTTTGCTCATCTCTAATATGCAGCCATTATACATTAAAAAAAAGGTCAGTAAGTTGATATTCAGGACCAACATCCTATGTTCATGTTCAGATACAGAGCTCCAAATTCCCTATATAGACAAAATTAAAGGGTTAAGTGATTTATAGCACTTTTATAGCAGTTTTAAAGCAGGGTTTAGCAGTACTGAGCAGTGTACTCAAAAAGTGGGCAGGGCGAAGATGAAATAGGACTAAGGTGAGGATGCCCTGGCCCGATAAATTTAATTCTTATACCAGAGTTGTGCCTGAATTATTAAGTGGCCTCGTAATAATCCTGGTGTACCTTGCACAAAAGGAACTAAAGGGAGCCTGTCAGCAGATCCCAGCATATCAACCCAGCCCCGCAGATAGATAGGTTAGGGTCACCTGAATCAAGTGGTGTTTTCGCCTAAGTTGCCGAGTTATCACCTTTTTTTTTATCAATAAGCAAATTAGCTCTTTGAAACACTGAGGGCTTTGCTATTGCTCCAAATTGGTAAGTGGTAACATTCTCATTGCTCCAAAGAGCACAGCGAGTCACAAAGGGAAAACACCATTTAATTCTGGTGACCCTAACCTATCTATCTGCAGGGCTGGGGTGAAATGCTGGTTCTGGTGACACTAACCTATAAATAATTCACAATTTTGCAGAGTTTTAAAGATTTTCTCTAACCATCTTAGTGGTGACATCTTTTGTCTTGATTGGTTGTCAATGGATGAATGCAGGAACTTTCTATAGTCTGGGATTTGTCAGAAATCCTGCCATGATGTCCTTATTGTGGTCGGGTTGTCTTCTCATACATGTAGTGCCCTCCTGATAACCAGCCATGATGTCCTTATTGTGGTCGGGTTATCTTCTCATACATGTAATGTCCTCCTGATAACCAGCCATGATGTCCTTATTGTGGTCGTGTTATCTTCACATACATGTAGTGTCCTCCTGATAACCACCCATGATGCCCTTATTGTGGTCGGGTTATCTTCTCATACATGTAGTGTCCTCCTGATAACCAGCCATGATGTCCTTATTGTGGCCATGTTATCTTCTCATACATGTAGTGTCCCCTCCTGATAACCAGCCATGATGTCCTTATTGTGGCCAGGTTATCTTCTCATACATGTAGTGTCCTCCTGATACCCAGCCATGATGTCCTTATTGTGGTCAGGTTATCTTCTCATACATGTAGTGTCCCTCCTGATAACCAACCATGATGTCCTTATTGTGGTCGGGTTATCTTCTCATACATGTAGTGTCCTCCTGATAACCAGCCATGATGTCCTTATTGTGGTCGGGTTATCTTCTCATACATGTAGTGTCCTCCTGATACCCAGCCATGATGTCCTTATTGTGGTCAGGTTATCTTCTCATACATGTAGTGTCCCTCCTGATAACCAGCCATGATGTCCTTATTGTAGTCAGGTTATCTTCTCATACATGTAGTGTCCTCCTGATAACCAGCCATGATGTCCTTATTGTGGTCGGGTTATCTTCTCATACATGTAGTGTCCTCCTGATAACCAGCCATGATGTCCTTATTGTGGTCGGGTTATCTTCTCATACATGTAGTGTCCCTCCTGATAACCAGCCATGATGTCCTTATTGTAGTCAGGTTATCTTCTCATACATGTAGTGTCCTCCTGATAACCAGCCATGATGTCCTTATTGTGGTCAGGTTATCTTCTCATACATGTAGTGTCCTCCTGATAACCAGCCATGATGTCCTTATTGTGGTCGGGTTATCTTCTCATACATGTAGTGTCCTCCTGATAACCAGCCATGATGTCCTTATTGTGGTCGGGTTATCTTCTCATACATGTAGTGTCCTCCTGATAACCAGCCATGATGTCCTTATTGTGGTCGGGTTATCTTCACATACATGTAGTGCCCTCCTGATAACCAGCCATGATGTCCTTATTGTGGTCGGGTTGTCTTCTCATACATGTAGTGCCCTCCTGATAACCAGCCATGATGTCCTTATTGTGGTCGGGTTATCTTCACATACATGTAGTGTCCTCCTGATAACCACCCATGATGCTCTTATTGTGGTCGGGTTATCTTCTCATACATGTAGTGTCCTCCTGATAACCAGCCATGATGTCCTTATTGTGGTCAGGTTATCTTCTCATACATGTAGTGTCCTCCTGATAACCAGCCATGATGTCCTTATTGTGGTCAGGTTATCTTCTCATACATGTAGTGTCCCTCCTGATAACCAACCATGATGTCCTTATTGTGGTCAGGTTATCTTCTCATACATGTAGTGTCCTCCTGATAACCAGCCATGATGTCCTTATTGTGGTCGGGTTATCTTCTCTTACATGTAGTGTCCTCCTGATAACCAGCCATGATGTCCTTATTGTAGTCAGGTTATCTTCTCATACATGTAGTGTCCTCCTGATAACCAGCCATGATGTCCTTATTGTGGTCGGGTTATCTTCTCATACATGTAGTGTCCTCCTGATAACCAGCCATGATGTCCTTATTGTGGTCGGGTTATCTTCTCATACATGTAGTGTCCCTCCTGATAACCAGCCATGATGTCCTTATTGTAGTCAGGTTATCTTCTCATACATGTAGTGTCCTCCTGATAACCAGCCATGATGTCCTTATTGTGGTCAGGTTATCTTCTCATACATGTAGTGTCCTCCTGATAACCAGCCATGATGTCCTTATTGTGGTCGGGTTATCTTCTCATACATGTAGTGTCCTCCTGATAACCAGCCATGATGTCCTTATTGTGGTCGGGTTATCTTCTCATACATGTAGTGTCCCTCCTGATAACCAGCCATGATGTCCTTATTGTGGTCAGGTTATCTTCTCATACATGTAGTGTCCCTCCTGATAACCAGCCATGATGTCCTTATTGTGGTCAGGTTATCTTCTCATACATGTAGTGCCCTCCTGATAACCAGCCATGATGTCCTTATTGTGGTCAGGTTATCTTCTCTTACATGTAGTGTCCTCCTGATAACCAGCCATGATGTCCTTATTGTGGTCGGGTTATCTTCTCATACATGTAGTGTCCTCCTGATAACCAGCCATGATGTCCTTATTGTGGTCGGATTATCTTCTCATACATGTAGTGTCCCCTCCTGATAACCAGCCATGATGTTCTTATTGTGGTCGGGTTATCTTCTTGTACATGTAGTGTCCCTGCCTGATCTGCACAAAATAAAGAAATCTTGACCATAGAAAGTTCCTGCATTCATGGTCTTATCCATTGGTAACCAATCAAGACAACAGATGTCACCACTAAGATGGTTAGAGAAAATCTTTAAAAATCTGCAAAATTATTAATTATTTGTATTTGCAAAAATGTAAAAGATATAATTGTATTCAAACTTAAATATGGTTATTTTCATGGGAAACCCCCTTTAACACCACAATACTCTAAGGCTTAGCTGACCACTTAGGGTTATATATTACCGCACAAATAGAAACTGAATTGTCATTTTCTTTCTTTCCACTATAGGATAATGAAAATGCTTACCATACCACATAGAACGATTCCAACCTGCTGCATCTGCTGCTCCATAATCCAGCTGTAATTCTACTAATGCGGCAAGACAGGGGGTCAGCAGCAGCTGTGCACTGGGGAGCCTGCCAGAGATTGAGTGACAGTATCTCCACCTCCACAGGGGACATCCTGGCAGCTTCCGACTTGTATGTTTTCTATTCATTATTCCTCTTTTACCCACAATATATTACACTATACATACAATGCACTTTCTTTGTAAAGCAGGTGTGTCATCATGCTACGCTGCTCTGTTTATGAGCAGAATAGGATGGAGGCAGATCTGCTACATTATTAGTCGCAATGACACAAAAAATATTGCATTGCTTTCGCTAATAGGAGCTATAAAAGAGTACAGTGGATAGTTTTATATTAGCGCTCTGCCTGATCTTTTGCAGGACTGACTGACATGTATTCAGGCACTCATAAATGGGATGGGAAGAGGTGAGAGAGTGCACCCTCATAAATACAGCCACCTCATAATTTTGGGGGGCTTATAGTAAAGGGAATCTGTGTTGAACAAGTATGGCATGATGATAACTAGAGATGAGCGAATTTCTCAAAAGTTCGATTCGGCAGTTCGATTCGAAGTTCCAAAAAAATTTGCTTCAATCCGAATTACTTCACGGCGAATAAACAGCTATTTCCGGGCTGTAGAGAGCCGGGGTGGGTGGGCGGGTGGCAAAATTGCGGAAGCCCTTGGATGCCGCGATCATGTCTCTCTCTCCAGCACGGACAAGTTTTATTCATGTGGAAGGATCTGCTAACAAGCAAAGACACGCCTACCCAATCACATCACTAGAGAACATCAAGTGACCGTCTGATGTCACAAAGGTCCTTACTAAATATTCGTTACCGTGAAGCATCAGGAAATCCGGAATCGTGGCGAATCAAAGATTTCCTGAAATTCGGATCGAATTTAACTTCTGCAGAATTGATTCGCTCATCTCTAATGATAACAGATCTGCTTTAAAGAGCACCTTCCACCATCTCCGCCAATTCCAGCTTCAATAGTCGAAGGGTTAAAGGTATGCAGAATCATGTACAGCCAGAATGATACCTGTAAGGATGGAGGATAGGTCCTGTATGCCTACTGGATGATGGAGGTGTGGAGTGCCGGCGTTGCCATCTATATGATGGGAAGACTGGGGCAGAAGTGTAATAAAGGCTCAGAAAAAAACGCTACTGCCCATGATAAGGACAGAGGCGGCTATTGTTCATGTCAAAGCAAAAAGAGGAGACATAGTTTCTGTGTGTCTTGGGTTCTATGTTCTATTTTTGTTCATTTTCATGGATCTCTCAATGGACTCAAATGTAAGAGGGATCAGTGAAAATGGGCGCGTCTTGGCTACAAAGCGGCCATGAAAAATTGACATTCCACATGGCCGTTTTGAATCTAGCCTTAGTCTTGGATTTGGTCCCTAATACTACATAAACTTATATAGATGTCGATAATTCTACAAATCCACCAATTAGAATTGCATTATGGGAAATAGGTAAGGAAAAGTTTTATTTCCACCTCGCATCACTTTAATGTTAACTATTTTGACTATTACTATTAAGAGAGCGCTGGGATAACGTAAAAATACAGTTCTCCATCAGCCCAAAGTAATATAGTGAAGTTTCCATGAGTAAGGCTTTTATTATCATCTTTATATGATGCATAATTCATATTTTATAACCTTATAATCTGGGATTTCAGCTGACGTTGGCTCCAGTAGTTGTATGATTCTGTCCTGAGGCAACATTGTTATAGGAACACAGAAAAGACGTGTTGGTAAAATGTAACATGCCCTCAAAATGGCTGATGTTAACACATACAAGACAAGAGGTAATGTCATATGTAATGGGAATGCCACACAGAAGAGGCTGGCCGAGGTCCAGGAGGTTGAGGAAAGCCAAGAAGATTGAATTTTCTTGGACTATGTGGGGAAATATTTGCTCTGTTGTTTAGGATTTATGCTACGTTCACATCTGCACCCTGGTGTCCATTGTTCTGGTCCATCGGTGGACCAGATCAATGGACACACTGACTGCTGAAACAGTGGATAGCAACAGTGCCCGATAAACCACATTGACTATAATGTGATCTGTCGGTTGTCCGTTTAAACTGAAGCCGCCAGACAAAAAAGTCAAACTTGCAGCACTTTTTCATTTGGTGATCACTGCGATAGAGTTTCCAAAAGGAATGTCTCCAAATAGAATGTACCTATTACTGACATCTTCTTGGAGATATCATCTAGGTAAACATTTGTTATCGATGCAGCAGTCTTGTTTTTGGATTTATAATATCAAAGATCTATAATGATGAATTTATTAGGGTTTGCTTTGTCCTAACACAGGATGAAAAAATCTAGGTTTTTCCTTTCTTTACTCAGCAACAGAGACAGAGATTCACAAGGGGAAAACACTGTGTGATTCAGGTGATTCTAACCTATCTGTGGGGCTGGGGTGATATGCTGGTTCGGGTGACACTAACCTATCTATCTGCAGGGCTGGGGTGATATGCTGGGTCTGGTGACACTAACCTATCTATCTGCAGGGCTGGGGTGATATGCTGGTTCTGGTGACACTAACCTATCTATCTGCAGGGCTGGGGTGATATGCTGGGTCTGGTGACACTAACCTATCTATCTCCAGGGTTGGGGTGATATGCTGGTTCTGGTGACTCTAACCTATCTATCTGCAGGGTTGGGATGATATGTTGGGTCTGGTGACACTAACCTATCTATCTGCAGGACTGGGGTGATATGCTGGTTCTGGGGACACTAATCTATCTATCTGCAGGGCTGGGGTGATATGCTGGGTCTGGTGACACTAACCTATCTATCTGCAGGGCTGGGGTGATATGCTCGTTCTGGTGACACTAACCTATCTATCTGCAGGGCTGGGGTGATATGCTGGTTCTGGTGACACTAACCTATCTATCTGCAGGGCTGGGGTGATATGCTGGTTCTGGTGATGCTAACTTATCTATCTGCAGGGCTGGGGTGATATGTTGGTTGTGGTGACACTAACCTATCTATCTGCAGGGCAGGGGTGATATGCTGGTTCTGGTGACACTAACCTATCTATCTGCAGGGCTGGGGTGATATGCTGGGTCTGGTGACACTAACCTATCTATCTGCAGGGCTGGGGTGATATGCTGGTTCTTCTGGTGACACTAACCTATCTATCTGCAGGGCTGGGGTGATATGCTGGTTCTTCTGGTGACACTAACCTATCTATCTGCAGGGCTGGGGTGATATGCTGGCTTCTGGTGACACTAACCTATCTATCTGCAGGGCTGGGGTGATATGCTGGTTCTTCTGGTGACACTAACCTATCTATCTGCAGGGCTGGGGTGATATGCTGGTTCTGGTGACACTAACCTATCTATCTGCAGGGCTGGGGTGATATGCTGGATCTGGTGACGCTAACCTATCTATCTGCAGAGCTGGGTTGATATGCTGGTTCTGTTGATAGACTCCTTTTAAAGTGAAGTATATGGATTTCTCTTTCATTGTGAGCATCTATTCTGCTAAAATAACCAGTTTGACGCCCACTGATAAAATAGGAATTGCTCATTTTTTTATTATAAAAAAGTTAAATCCACACCTTAAATGAACCTTCATGATAAATGCACAACTTGGCAATCACATTTTGTGCAGAAGGCGAGTACTGTTCCACCATGGTCCATGACGGCTCACTTGATAAATGTATAGGTTTCATGTTGTTTCCTGAAATACCAGGTAAAGGCCTACATATTCCAGATCTAACCAACATATAAAAGACATATTCCAGAAGTCAAACCTAACGATTCCTCCCAGGGGCACCACAAATCAAATAAAAAGGGGCCAATTTTTGGTATAAAATGCAGAAGTATGACTGTGTAATTGCCTGCATGATTTATTATGGAGGAACACTCGGCGCAGCAAATCATCTTACACCGTAACAGGGTGAACTGTTTAGTGTTGGTTGGGACAATTACTCTTTATTAAGTGCAATAATAAGACGGAATAGTTTGATTATATATCTTAAGCCGGAGTCACACTTTCTAAATTTAAGTTTAAACAAAGCTCAACGTGTTTATTAAGATTATAATGTATCGCTATTAGCCGGGGTCTTAACAGCTTAGACGAGTAATGTCCTGGTGGGGGATAGGCTTTTATTTCTATTTATGTACAAGTTTTCTTTAAGTAGTCTTAGGGTTCTTTTTACTCTATGTAAAAGGTAGACATATTTCTGGGGCAGTAGAAGAATTTTATTTTTTGTATTTGTTACAATTATTCAGTCTTTACATACTCTTTACGATACTAAGTGATAACTAGAAATGAGGGAACTAGTTCAAATTGAACTGGATTCAACCCAAATTTTCCAACCTAAACCCCAAACTTTTGGGGTTCATCAACCATTAACCACTATTATACACTAGTATAATAAGTGGAGCCTCAGGGGAGGTGAGCAGGGTGAGAATGGTAGTTTATGTTGCCTCCAGGCATCCAGTGTCCTCTTGGCATCCTCTTCCAGCCTCTTCCGGCCTCCTGGCCAATGTCACATGTTCCACGGAACCATTGAAGCCTGTGATTGGATTTCAAGAGTCACATGGGGTGTACAATGTCAGCTAGGAGGTAGGAAGAGGCCAGAAGAGGACTCCAACGTATCGCTGGTTGCATCCTAGGAGAGTGAGACAAGCTGAGTATAGGTGTTTGTGTGTTGCTGCACCTCCCCTGCGCTTCCATTTATCATCCACTGGGGTCTGAAGAGACCCCTGAGTATAAATGTATTATTTTTAGATCGTCCTGAACAAGTTCGACTCAAAACAAACCAGACGAGTTTACTATATCAAAGGAGGAACAGATTAGGCACAACTACACTGTGTTCCAAATTATTATGCAAATAATATTTTCTCATATTTTCCAAAATTACCTATATGAATTGCAGTCATTGTAATTTTCCAGTCATCAACTATTCGAGTATAATTGAAAGGTTTTTGAACAAACTGCCTATGATAACAGTATATTTTAAAAAAAAATAAACACTCAAAATGCATGTTTTAAATTATTATGCACAGCAGAATTTGCAACCTTTTCATTTTCATTAAGAACAAAAAAATGGTCATTGTGAAATTATAAGCATTAGCAGGTTATTACAAACTGAAATCAAACAGTTTTCAAGCCAAAACTTTATTCGAGGTGATGTTACATTTGCACATAGGACCCCTTGTTCGAAAGAAGCTTCTGAACTCTCTCGTCCATTGAATTTGTCAGTTTTTGGATGGTTTCTGCTTCAATTGTTTTGCATGAGGACAGAATACCCTCCCAGAGCAGTTGCTTAGATGTGAACTGCCTCCCACCATCATAGACACTCCTTTTGATGATGCTCCAGAGGTTCTCAATGGGGTTGAGGTCAGGGGAGCATGGGGGCCACACTATAAGTTTGTCCCCTTTTATGCCCATAGCAGCCAGAGATGCAGATGTGTTATTTGCAGCATGAGACGGTGCATTATCATGCATGAAAATGATCTTTCTGTGGAATGCATGGTTCTTCTTCTTGAACCATTGCAGGAAGTGCTGTTTGAGAAACTCCACATACATTATGGAGTTCATCTTTACCCCTTCAGGGATCCTAAAGGGGCCGACAATCTCTCTCCCCATGATTCCAGCCCAAAACATTACTCCACCTCCTCCTTGTTGGCGCCGTAGCCGTGTTTGCATGGGGTGTCCATCAACAAGCCATCCTCCACTCCATCCATCTGGACCATCGAGCGTTGCACGGCACTCATCGGTGAACAAAACAGTTTTGAAGTCAGTCTTCATGTATTGTTTGGCCCACTGGAGCCGTTTCTGCTTGTGTGCAGTGGATAGAGGAGGTCGACAGGATGGCTTACGCACAGCTGCAAACCTTTGAAGGACCCTGCATCTTGTTGTTCGGGGGGACATTGGAGGCACCAGCAGCTTCAAAAACTTGTCTGCTGCTATGACAAGGCATTTTTGAAGCTGCTCTTTTAACCTGACGTAATTGCCTGTTGGAAAGAGTCCTCAATTTTCCCTTATCAGCACGCACACGTGTGTGCTGTGAATCAGCTACATACTTCTTGATTGTGCGATGATCAAGATGAAGTGTCTTGGCAATGTTGATTGTAGTCATGCCTTGACCTAAACACTCCACAATTTGTTGCTTCTCAGCAGCCGACACATCCATTTTCTTTCCCATTTTGGCTGAAAATGTAGGCTGCTTAATAATGTGGGACAGCCTTCTTAAGTAGTCTTGCCTTTAATTGGACACACCTGCCAAACTAATTAGCACAGGTGTCTGCAATTGCTTTCAGTGATATAAAGAGCCCTGGCACACATCACCATCAATGAGCTTAACTGACAAACAAAAAAATTCTTACCTTATCACTCCTAAACACTTTTTGCACAATAATTTGGAACACAGTGTATTGTATAGGGGGCTGTTAGGTAAACCATCTCCAACTATGAACTGTGACCACTTAATAAATATATCTCTGAACTGGAATGCATGTGACTGCATCATTTAAAAATTTCATTCAGATGAATGGATAGTAAATTTTTGCAAAAATTTCTGCGAAATTTCTGCAAAAATCTGACTCTTCTGACCCATAAGGTGATGTTAATACTGTTAAGGATACATGGCAGGTGGGCGCCCTGTTACATATTTTGTATTTTCAGTGTTTCGGTTTATGGGACATAAACACCACATTATTACTAAATTATGGCATATTGTAACTTAACAGAGGAAGAAACAGGACAAAACAAGGTTTCCAATAAGACTAGAAAATCTTGCAGCTGAGATGGAGCAACCACTACAGCACCATCCAGGTTCAACCCGAATATCCCAAATGGTTTGGTTTGTCATGGCACCATGACATGCATTGCAGTAATTTATTATTATTTGGGGGTCTCTTGAGACCCCTGAGTATAATAGGTGGAGGCCCAGGGAGGTGTAAAAAATAAAAAAAACATTTATACTCACCTTCCCTCGCCTCTTTTTGGGCTCCCTGCTGCATCCGGTGTTCTTCTGGTGACGTCATATGTCTGGGGTCACTGCTAAGGCCTGTGATTGGGCCACAACAGTCACATGGGCACTCTGAGCGTCATGACATGATGAAACTTGGCGTGCCCAATATTTGATATAATATTTGATGGGGAAGATTAGTAGTGCTTGCGAAACCAGAATTCTTTTGAAAAGTGACAAAAATTTTGACGTACTGCATGTCAACTTCAAGAATTGCACAATATTTCTGGTGCATTTGACACAACTACATGCCAGTCTTAATAAATCTGCCCCACAGTATACAAATCATATATATTTCTCACTACAAAAATCTTGCTTCATGCCTCGATATTGAACACTTAAACTATTTCTATGGTTAAAGACCCTCCGGGAATATAAACCTCTTTTTTTTTTTAGAATTTTTATGTAACAATTTTTTATTTTGTTTCAAGCAGAAGAGATAGTCCGAATCTGTTTTCCATCACGAGTCATAAAACTGCCTAGCCCGGACAGGGACGTATCCGACTGATAATATTTAAATAGAACTTCAATATGTTGCGTGGATATAAACCTCAGTGTAGCAACGCTGATCATTGTTGGTATTTTTACGGTCTTGTAAGATATTTATCAAACTGTGTCCTGGGATAAAGTTTCTTGTAGAATGTTTTCAACTCTTTTTATTTACTGTTGATAGGTTTATGGTTGAACATGCTATTAGTGACTAAGGTGAACCCGGAGAATTTATGAAGGCCAAAGTAGGAGCATTGGTTAAGCTGTAGCTCATGTTGTCTATGGTAAGAACTGTGGTTATCACTATATATTAGCAGTGTAAGGCAGCAGCTCAGTAATAAACCAAACCTCTGGTAGTTTTAAGACTATAAATGTGAATACTTAAAGGGATTTTCCCATGAATGCAACCATATTTAAATTAGTAGACAAGTAAAAGTTAAAAATTTTTGCAAATATAAATATCTAAGAAATTTTACAGAGTTTGAGAGATTTTTGCAAACCATCATAGTAGTGACATCTTTTGTTTTGATCAGTTGCAGCCATGATGTCCTTATTGTGGTCGGGTTATCTTCTCATACATGTAGTGTCCCTCCTGATAACCAACCATGATGTCCTTATTGTGGTCGTGTTATCTTCTCATACATGTAGTGTCCCTCCTGATAACCAGCTATGATGTCCTTATTGTGGTCAGATTATCTTCTCATACATGTAGTGTCCCTACCTGATAACCAGCCATGATGTCCTTATTGTGGTCGGGTTATCTTCTCATATGTGTAGTGTCCCTACCTGATAACCAGCCATGATGTCCTTATTGTGGTCGGGTTATCTTCTCATACATGCAGTGTCCTCCTGATAACCAGCCATGATGTCCTTATTGTGGTCGGGTTATCTTCTCATACATGTAGTGTCCCTCCTGATAACCAGCCATGATGTCCTTATTGTAGTCAGGTTATCTTCTCATACATGTAGTGTCCCTCCTGATAACCAGCCATGATGTCCTTATTGTGGTCAGGTTATCTTCTCATACATGTAGTGTTCTCCTGATAACCAGCCATGATGTCCTTATTGTGGTCGGGTTATCTTCTCATACATGTAGTGTCCTCCTGATAACCAGCCATGATGTCCTTATTGTGGTCGGGTTATCTTTTCATACATGTAGTGTCCCTCCTGATAACCAGCCATGATGTCCTTATTGTGGTCGGGTTATCTTCTCATACATGTAGTGTCCCTGCCTGATAACCAGCCATGATGTCCTTATTGTGGTTGGGTTATCTTCTCATACATGTAGTGTCCTCCTGATAACCAGCCATGATGTCCTTATTGTGGTCGGGTTATCTTCTCATACATGTAGTGTCCCTGCCTGATAACCAGCCATGATGTCCTTTTGTGGTCGGTTCTTCTTGCCCCCCCCCCCTATTGTGGTTGGGTTATCTTCTCATATGTGTAGTGTCCCTACCTGATAACCAGCCATGATGTCCTTATTATGGTTGGGTTATCTTCTCGTACATGTAGTGTCCTCCTGATAACCAGCCATGATGTCCTTATTGTGGTCGAGTTATCTTCTCATACATGTAGTATCCCTCCTGATAACCAGCCATGATGTCCTTATTGTGGTCGGGTTTTCTTCTCATACATGTAGAGTCCTTCTGATAACCAGCCATGATGTCCTTATTGTGGTCGGGTTATCTTCTCATACATGTAGTATCCCTGCTGATAACCAGCCATGATGTCCTTATTGTGGTCAGGTTATCTTCTCATACATGTAGTGTCCCTCCTGATAACCAGCCATGATGTCCTTATTGTGGTCAGGTTCTCTTCTCATACATGTAGTGTCCCTCCTGATAACCAGCCATGATGTCCTTATTGTGGTCAGGTTTTCTTCTCATACATGTAGAGTCCTTCTGATAACCAGCCATGATGTCCTTATTGTGGTCGGGTTATCTTCTCATATATGTAGTATCCCTCCTGATAACCAGCCATGATGTCCTTATTGTGGTCGGGTTATCTTCTCATACATGCAGTGTCCTCCTGATAACCAGCCATGATGTCCTTATTGTGGTCGGGTTATCTTCTCATACATGTAGTGCCCTCCTGATAACCAGCCATGATGTCCTTATTATGGTCGGGTTTTCTTCTCATACATGTAGAGTCCTTCTGATAACCAGCCATGATGTCCTTATTGTGGTCGGGTTATCTTCTCATATATGTAGTATCCCTCCTGATAACCAGCCATGATGTCCTTATTGTGGTCGGGTTATCTTCTCATACATGCAGTGTCCTCCTGATAACCAGACATGATGTCCTTATTGTGGTCGGGTTATCTTCTCATACATGTAGTGTCCTCCTGATAACCAGCCATGATGTCCTTATTGTGGTCGGGGTATCTTCTCATACATGTAGTATCCCTCCTGATAACCAGCCATGATGTCCTTATTGTGGTCAGGTTCTCTTCTCATACATGTAGTGTCCCCTCCTGATAACCAGCCATGATGTCCTTATTGTGGTCGGGTTCTCTTCTCATACATGTAGAGTCCCTTCTGATAACCAGCCATGATGTCCTTATTGTGGTCGGGTTATCTTCTCATACATGTAGTATCCCTCCTGATAACCAGCCATGATGTCCTTATTGTGGTCGGGTTATCTTCTCATACATGCAGTGTCCTCCTGATAACCAGCCATGATGTCCTTATTGTGGTCGGGTTATCTTCTCATACATGTAGTGCCCTCCTGATAACCAACCATGATGTCCTTATTGTGGTCAGGTTATCTTCTCATACATGTAGTGTCCTCCTGATAACCAGCCATGATGTCCTTATTGTGGTCGGGTTATCTTCTCATACATGTAGTGTCCTCCTGTCCTCCTTGTGTGGTTTCTTATAGAGCCGGAAACATCTTAAATCCAATCGAATCCAGTGAGGTGGATCAGGTGTTCGGTTTCATGATGGACACTTGTGCAACTGTTTATGAACTACTCTATTCAATTACACTACTTTGTGACAAAACGCTTTTTCCATACTGTACACAAAGTCTTCTGTAAATATCTGCACCAGATACGCCCTGAGGCCACAAAATCCAATCACTGCGCTCTGCTCTTCTTTTGTGCAAATCACAAGTGGGACTCCAAGTTAGAATTGGAGTGTGCTTTGCAAAAAATTTACTACTGTTTTAAAAATGTTGCATGTAGTAATTTGTAGTGACATCAGGAAAGAAAAGGATGTATATGTTGGATTTCAACATAGGGTAAAAAGTGAAATAGTGACCACCACTGGTGAGTACCCTCAGCATATGGCAATAAACATGAATACTTGCTAGCGTTAAAGAGGTTGCCTAGCCATTTTTTTTTTCTTAATTAGGCAGGGGGTGGTAAAAAAAAAAAACTAAACACTCACCTGTGCCTGGGTGTCCTCACAGTGCGGTCCGTTCTTTTGTCGGAAGTCCTTGCAGTGACGTCCTATGATTGGCCTCGGCGGCCTAAGGAAAGGAACTGCGGATGTCACAGGTAGTGACGTCCCACTCCGGAGCACTGGCCTAAATAAAAAAAAAAAAGATCCTGGACAACCCCTTTAAGTGTACATGATTAAGGAAACATTTGCCCGTCAGCTATCTAATATTTTTGGTCAGCTTTATCTAACAGAAAGTCAACATTTTGAAGCCTGTAAACGTCACTGGAGACCAGGAGCGTGATATGAGAATTCTTTGTAGTTATTATATATATCGATATACTGTATGCACATAGTAATGCAAAAAGTTTAGAATTTTTCTCTTTTACTGATATTATCTTTCTACATGTAATGAACCATTTATAAGAACACCTTTTTGTGGTTCAGGGGAAAATACCTAAAATGAATATTCAACCTCTGGCCCTGTCAAGCCAGACATAAAGTATGAGGCAGCAGATGTTCGAGGGTCTCTCCCTACTTAAGAGACGCCTGGCTCTAATGATATGTGAAACATTTTTTTCCCCTTTCACTTTTCCGCCTTTCACTGCTCGTACGTTTACTGACAGCTGAAAGTATTCAAATAATGATGTGTGCCAGTATATACAGCACCGAATCTGCACGGCTCATGAGTGATTCTAGAATTCAAAGGTATCCAGCAATAGTGTTAGCGAAGAAGTCATGAATGCCTGCTCTATATGAGCACGAAAGTGGGCCAAAAATACTGTCATCTATGTAAAAAAAATTCTTATCAAATGCATTCACTTTCTTTTTTTAACAAGTCTATTTCTCCATAGAAATATTATTATCATTAACAGTATTATTAATGTTATTATTATTATTATTATTATTGTAGTAGTAGTAGTATTATTATTATTATTACTGTTATTAATATCAGTATTATTATCATTATCAGTATTATTATTATTATTATTATTATTATCGGTATCATTATTACTATTATATTATTATTATTATTATTATTATTATTATTATTATTATTATCATTATCGGTATCATTATTACTATTATATTATTATTATTATTATTATTATTAGTAATTATTATTATCAGTATTATTTGCTATCTGATGACTCTGTATTTATTATTTCTGTATCTACCAGGCACCTTTACGACCATGTCTTTTTTTGTTTTTTCATCTACACATTCCATTTAATTTTCTGTGTTGATTGTTTTTTGCGTGACGAGTTATATTTTTCAATGACTATTTTTGGGCACATACAATTGATTATATTTTATTTATTCTATTTTTGGAAAAGGAATGGATTTTCTCCCATGTACACGTTAAAAATAACACGTTACTTTTATTCTGTAGGCTTGTTCAAAAGTGACGATATAAATTCTGTATAGTTTTAAAAACTTTTTTAATAATGTATTTATGTAAGACCTTTTTTTTTTTGGTGAGTTGTTTTAATTGCTACGTTCTCAGGGTACATATATTTTATTGACTAATTTTTTTTTTTTTTTTTGGATGTCGTGAAAATAAAAGCAGCAAATCCACCACCTTTTTTAATTTAATACATTAACTTTCAATTTTTATTTACAACAATTTTTTTATTTCTCTTACTTTTAAACATAGTTTTTTTATTTTATTGTAAGAAACTTTATAAAATGTATAAAACTTTTTTTGCCCCTCTAGGGAACTAGTATTCCAAAGCATTATTTTCTGTTAGCATTATACTAACTTGCAACCTATTTTAGATTGCACCTATGGGATGGCAGAGGGTGACTGCCAGTACTGAAGTATGATACAGCCCTACTCGGGCCACTGATCTTGTTGTTATACTGATAGCGCCTCAACATGATAAAAAATGTATGTTGCGGAGACAGAACTAGCACATGACTGCAATGTACATTTTCACCTCTGATTGGGAACCTGCTAATTCCATATTTAATGAATTTTATGTTAAATATCTTATTGTATGTTAGTGTTTTGATTTAATAATAAGACAATTTTTTTTTTTTTTAGCAATTGCACAAATTATTTGTTTATTAAAAAAATAAAATTATATATATATATATATATAAATGTTTCAAAGATATTCTAATTTATTGAGATGCACTTGTAGAAAGGTTTTCCCCTGGTGAATCGCTGCCTCCATTGCCAAGATACCCCTGTTTTTTCAATATGCAAATGAGCTCCTTGGGGCAATGAGGGCGTTACCACCTACTTATTTGGAAACATGGTGATATCTAAGCAATGGAGGCACCGATTCACAAGGGGAAAACCTTTCTATCTGGGATAACCTATCTATCTGGGTTGATATGGTGGGTTGTAGTGAAAGACTCCCTACAATGTCTACAGCTACCATGCACACCTATATGTCTCCATGGTTAAAAACAGAATATTCTGGGGTGGAGTGAGCTTGTACAGAGCATGTGTTCTCCATGATTTTCAGTATTGACGTGGAGAAGAGAATAATACAGAAATAAAATAGCACAGTGTAAATTGACAGTGGCATTGCCTGACATTTATCTATGGAATTAATCATCTACTCAGACACATTAACTTCAATTCTGTTCTTTGCCTTTCATTTATGATATGGTGGGAATCCAATTCCTGGTCCTGGGCCGAGCTCTGACTATAAATATTAAGCTTCAAAGATTAAGTATCATCAACCTCTAAATTATACCTTGGCTCAGACAAGACGCTGTTATTACTGTATATGATAAAAGGTCTGGATCTATCTCAACAAACATGATGACAAAGATGTTTTATTCTATAAATATGGCAAAGAAAAGGGCTGAAAAGGCAAATTTAGTCTCAAAATCAAAACGACAACCTACAAGAGTAAATATAAATCATAAAATGTGGGTAATGAAGTCTATTTGTCATATCTCAGAGCCGATAATAACATGTTAGATACAAGTTCAAGTAAAAAGAAAGGCGAAGACATGCTAAATACAAGATGTCTGAACATTGGTGCCAGGATAACTCCACATGAGAATCACATACAATAAGCTTAAGTTACATGATCCAAGTGACGGGTTAATTAAAAACATATTTGCTATATGTAACTAGGCGCTTGGTTGATAATGCTGCTCAGACTTTACAGCAGTAGGAATGTCCTCAATATTACTACTTGCTTATCATTAAAAATGTTATTGTCATTTCTTTAATATTTTAATATATAGAGATTTTTCTAGGAGATATAGTAGAGTTGCCTTTGAGGGTACCATCAGGCTTTGGCAGCAAGAAAAATTGTTTTCCTTCAAAAGAGTTGATTTAACCCTTCCGGGATTACATTCTGCATATTTAAAGGAGCACTGTAGAAAAAAATTCTAAAAATTTCTTCCCCTTGGATTTGGTTCCCCTAATGCAGACTACAATTACTATGCCTTATTGACTTTTCAGAGGCAAAACAGTTATTGTATGTGATTCTCATGTGGAGTTATCCTGGCACCAACGTTCAGACATCTTGTATATAGAATGTCTTCATACTGTATTTACTCTGCTTTGAGACCTAAGGACATCAGATGATAGATCAATGACCTAGAATATCTGTCCCCTAACTCACAGTGCACAGTCCTGTGTGCAGGTTCAGATACAGATAATGTAGACAGCTAGTGAGTCAGGGGGGTTTATGGTATGCCATCATCCACCTTCTGCACAGGGCTCTTTCTCACCTGGAGAAACCAGGGAACACGGTGAGAATAATGTTCTTTGATTTCTCCAGTGCTTTTAACACCATAGAGCCGGGGCTACTGAGAGACAAGCTGGGCCTTGCTGGAGTGGACCACCACCTCTCCAACTGGATCCGAGACTACCTCACAAATCGACCTCAATACGTGAGAGCCCAAGACGGTGCAGGACCGGTGTGTACGGGGGCACCCAGGGCGGTTCTTTCCCCTTTCCTCTTCACACTGTACACTGCAGATTTTAGGTACAACTCCTCCAGCTGCTACCTACAGAAGTATTCTGACGACTCTGCAATAGTGGGCCTCATCACAGACGATGATGACAGGGAGTACAGAAAACTGAACCGGGATTTTGTGGACTGGTGCCACCGGAACCACCTGAAGATTAACGCGGGGAAGACCAAGGAGATGGTGGTGGACTTCCGTAAAGGCAGATGCCCTCCTAAACCAGTGGACATCCAGAGGACAGGCATCGAGATTGTGAACACCTATAAGTACCTGGGTTTGCTCCTTAATAATAAGCTGGACTGGGCAGATCATATGGAGGCCCTGTACAGGAAGGGCCACAGCAGGCTCTACCTGCTTAGGAAGCTGAGAGCCTTTGGAATCCGGGGGGCACTTCTTAGGACTTTCTTCAACTTGGTAGTGGCATCAGCCATCTTCTTTGGAGTGGCCTGCTGGGGGAGCAGTATATCAACCAGGGACAGAAATAAACTTGACAAGCTGATTAGAAGGGCCAGCTCTGTCCTGGGGAGCCCACTGGACCCAGTGCAGGTGGTGGGTGACAGAAGGATACTGTCCGTGGTGAGCTCCATGCAGAAGAAGAAGTCCCATCCCATGCATGAGACTGTGATTGCGCTGGGCAGTACTGTCAGTGACCGACTGCTCCACCCTAAGTGTGAGAAGGAGCGCTATCGGAAGTCTTTCCTTCGCACCGTGGTTAGGCTGTACAACCAGCACCGACCTAAGCGGAGATCATTACACACAGAGAACTGAAATATCTCTCTGCCTGTTAAATCCCCCCCCCCCCCCCCCCCCGCTACATCCTATCTGTCTGTCTGCTATCAATGTAATGCCTCTCACCTTGCAACATTCCTGTACATGTTGTATTTGTATCTGCTTATCTTTGCTGCTGTAACACACTGAATTTTCCCATTGTGGGACTACTAAAGGATTATTATTATTATTATTATTATTATTTTTAGGAGCCCAGCGCAGTTGGGAAAGGGGGTTCTGAAGACAACCAAGATTTCATGAGACAATCTTGTAGTTCAAAGGAAGTCAATTACACAGGAGAGACTGATATCCTGTGTACACAGGCCATACTGTTGGTGCGTTTATGGTTGCTATCTAAAGGTTATCTGCCCAGACTAGGCTTTCATAGTGACAACTTAAAGGGGTTATCCAGTTTCTAACATTGATGGTCTATCCTTAGGGCAGGCCATCAAAATTACATCTGCAGGGGACTGACACCCAGGACCCCCACAGATCACCAGTACCCAGACAGCGAGGCTTTTGGTATTGTTTACATACTGTGAAGTGCGCTGCTAACTTACTGTACTGCAGCACTGCCCCTTTGATTTCAATGGGACTGTGCTGCAATATGTAAACAATACTGAGAGCCGCACTGTCTGGGCCATCAATATTAATAACTGGATAACCCTTTTAATCCCTAGTTTTGTAACAAACAACTTGAGCGATCATGTCCTTGTCACTGAAACTGCAAAAATGACAATGAATATAAGTCATAAGTCCTGAATTCCACATGAAGCACTTTTTTTTCCTTTCTTTTAAAAAAAAAATCATAAAATAGATGAAATAACAATAAAATAAAGTGCCAGATAAGTGTCAGGCACAAATGTAAAGCTTTGCAGAATATGTTTACACTGAAATGTTTAGGGGTCCGTGAAAACGAGTGCCCCTTGGGTGCAAGATGGCCGTGAAAAAAATGACTTTTTGCACAGCTGTTTCGCACCTCTTTCATGAGAATCTAGCCTAAGGTGTCTTGCACATGACAAAAAAAAACATGAAAAACAGACATGTCACAGACACATCCGTTTGGGGACACATTGAATTCAGTGTGTCCATTCACATGTCCGTTTTTTTGACTGTCAATTTTTCACGGCCATCAAAAAAACTGAAATGTTCACTATGCTCTATTCCAAAACACATCAATGACTATTAGTTCTGAATGGGTTACGCAGGGCATAAATATAGGAATTGTGTTTCCTTTATTAATAAATATTTTAATATTATTTTAGTCATTTTAATTTCTACAGTATTAAAGAGTTTTTGGTACACAAAAATTATATTCTCCATAAAACTGTAAGATAAAGAGCATGTTGTCACCCTTGGTGAATGTTACAACAAAAGTTCTGGCAACACAAAAGTCAGAATTTTGCAGATAAGATTCCAGTTTGATTCATGCAATTTATTTTTGTGATATATTTATCAGCACTACATAATAATTGATTTCCTTGGCGACATTCCCACAATTACAGCATATGCTTTCTATTTTTTTTTTCAACCTTACAACATGAATTTAATAAGTTTCCTCTTAAAACAACCATTAATAAACCTTTCATAGAAGAACAAAATAACATTATGAGAGCACTTTCCCTATTTGCATCAATTTTAAAGATATTTTTCCTTTTTATTTAAAATTATAGGAATAATAAAATGGGTAAATTAAGATGAAAGAGATGGTAAATGGTATATATATATATATATATATATATATATATATATATATATATATATTTTACATTTTTGGTCACAATGGGGGCTAGTATGGACATGCTGTAGGTCTGGAGTTGGAATTTATATAATACTGCAGATCTCTGAGGCCATAAAAAATTCCTCTTTAATTCACATGAAGGATACAAGTAAACTTTCAGTTCTCTGTTTTTCTGATGCCTGGGGTTCTATTCTTAGAAGGCACCTCCAGAGATCAGCTCATATCTTCACAGTGGATGAAGCTGGAAGCAGATGAGCATCAAGAACTACTCATGGACAACCTCTGTAAGATTACTTTAGTGCTCTAAGATCCAAGATCCAAGAGCTGAAAAACCCTTTACTGTCCAGAGGATATATAATGAAAAAGCTTTTAATATATGTGTCTTGAAAAAAAGCATATGCAACTGTTGACCTGTCGCCAATAGTTTATGTGCAGTTTTTTGTAGCACAGGGCACTTAGACAACAGAGCGCTAAGCATGGAGTCCCCTCCTATGTTACTCCAACAAACAAAATGTAGTGAATGAAGAAAAAAGAAATGTAAATCCCATCAATATTCGGTGTGACCTTTGCCCTTTACCTTCCTTCAGTTCTTCTCGGTACTTGCAGGCAGTTTTTGGCAGAACTGGGCAGGGAGGTTGTTCCTGCCGCCATCTTGGAGAACTAAGCACAGATCTTCTGTGGATGTAGGCTTGCTCCAATCCTTCTGTCTCTTCATGTCATCCCAGACAGACTGGATGATGATGAGATCAGGGCTATATCTGTGGGGGCCGGATCATCACTTCCAGGACTCCTCCTCCAAAGGGCAAAGGTCACACCAAATATTGATGGGATTTACATTTCTCTTTTCTTCATTCACTTCATTTTGTTGAATGACAAATATTAACTATTAACCCTTCTATATCTGAAAGCATTCTTATGGTGCAATATTTTATCTATAGGTGCCTGAAAGTTTTGTACAGTAATGTATGATATGTCCACCTCTGCCTCATAATTATGTGAAAAAGTTGACTTGAGGGTGGTGGCAAGTCTTGAAAAGCCACCAAGACACTCCATCCAACAACATGCCAATATTAGCTACCAAGGCGACATGGTCACATGTGATAGGTTACCAGCTGATCAAGACAATGTATTAAGGGAATTTTTTAAACAAAAATTGATATTACAAATATGCACATCTTACCTTTTCTTGTGGCTCGTGATGTTCATAGATAAATGGCCTGAACGAACAAGCTTTGAGGAAAAAAAAACCTCAATACCCAAAACCTAATTTTTGGATAATTCCAAAAGTAATGGAGTAAAAATAAGAGATAAGTTAGGCAACAGATCAGTCCCACTTTAAAATTCAACACAATTCTGGTCAAAAATTAAAATTTAATAAACAATGATAATAAATAATACAGTCATATGAAAAAGTTTGGGCACCCCTATTAATCTTAATCATTTTTAGTTCTAAATATTTGGGTGTTTGCAACAGCCATTTCAATTTGATATATCTAATAACTGATGGACACAGTAATATTTCAGGATTGAAATGAGGTTTATTGTACTAACAGAAAATGTGCAATATGCATTAAACCAAAATTTGACCGGTGCAAAAGTATGGGCACCTCAACAGAAAAGTGACATTAATATTTAGTAGATCCTCCTTTTGCAAAAATAACAGCCTCTAGTCGCTTCCTGTAGCTTTTAATCAGTTCCTGGATCCTGGATGAAGGTATTTTTGACCATTCCTCTTTACAAAACAATTCCAGTTCAGTTAAGTTTGATGGTCGCCGAGCATGGACAGCCCGCTTCAAATTATCCCACAGATGTTCAATGATATTCAGGTCTGGGGACTGGGATGGCCATTCCAGAACATTGTAATTGTTCCTCTGCATGAATGCCTGAGTAGATTTGGAGCTGTGTTTTGGATCATTGTCTTGCTGAAATATCCATCCCCGGCGTAACTTCAAATTCGTCACTGATTCTTGTACATTATTCTCAAGAATCTGCTGATACTGAGTTGAATCCATGCGACCCTCAACTTTAACAAGATTCCCGGTGCCGGCATTGGCCACACAGCCCCAAAGCATGATGGAACCTCCACCAAATTTTACAGTGGGTAGCAAGTGTTTTTCTTGGAATGCTGTGTTTTTTTGACGCCATGCATAACGCCTTTTTGTATGACCAAACAACTCAATCTTTGTTTCATCAGTCCACAGGACCTTCTTCCAAAATGAAGCTGGCTTGTCCAAATGTGCTTTTGCATACCTCAGGCGACTCTGTTTGTGGCGTGCTTTCAGAAACGGCTTCTTTCGCATCACTCTCCCATACAGCTTCTCCTTGTGCAAAGTGTGTTGTATTGTTGACCGATGCACAGTGACACCATCTGCAGCAAGATGATGCTGCAGCTCTTTGGAGGTGGTCTGTGGATTGTCCTTGACTGTTCTCACCATTCTTCTTCTCTGCCTTTCTGATATTTTTCTTGGCCTGCCACTTCTGGGCTTAACAAGAACTGTCCTTGTGGTCTTCCATTTCCTTACTATGTTCCTCACAGTGGAAACTGACAGGTTAAATCTCTGAGACAACTTTTTGTATCCTTCCCCTGAACAACTATGTTGAACAATCTTTGTTTTCAGATCATTTGAGAGTTGTTTTGAGGAGCCCATGATGCCACTCTTCAGAGGAGATTCAAATAGGAGAACAACTTGCAATTGGCCACCTTAAATACCTTTTCTCATGATTGGATACACCTGGCTATGAAGTTCAAAGCTCAGTGAGGTTACAAAACCAATTTTGTGCTTCAGTAAGTCAGTAAAAAGTAGTTAGGAGTATTCAAATCAATAAAATGATAAGGGTACCCAAATTTTTGCACCGGTCAAATTTTGGTTTAATGCATATTGCACATTTTCTGTTAGTACAATAAACCTCATTTCAATCCTGAAATATTACTGTGTCCATCAGTTATTAGATATATCAAATTGAAATGGCTGTTGCAAACACCCAAATATTTAGAACTAAAAATGATTAAGATTAATAGGGGTGCCCAAACTTTTTCATATGACTGTAAATAGCCTACATTGATTAGTACAAGAAAATAGTAATTTTTGTCAATTGTTCTATGTTCTATGGCAATAAGTTCTGTACAGTCATGGCCAAAAGTTTTGAGAATGACACAAATATTATATTTTCACATGATCTGCTGCCCTCTGGTTTTTATGTGTGTTTGTCAGATGTTTTTATCACATACAGAAATAGAATTGCATTCATATTATGAGTAACAGAAGCATATATTGACAGTTAGAATGAGTTAATGCAGCAAGTCAATATTTGCAGTGTTGACCCTTCTTCTTCAGGACCTCTGCAATTCTCCCTGGCATGCTCTCAATCAACTTCTGGACCAAATCCTGACTGATAGCAGTCCATTCTTGCAGAATCAATGCTTTCATTTTGTCTGAATTTGTTGGTTTTTGTTTGTCCACCCGTCTCTTGATGATTGACCACAAGTTCTCAATGGGATTAAGATCTGGGGAGTTTCCAGGCCATGGACCCAAAATCTCTATGTTTTGTTCCCTGAGCCATTTAGTTATCACCTTTGCTTTATGGCAAGGTGCTCCATCATGCTGGAAAAGGCATTGTTGAGCGCCAAACTGCTCTTGGACGGTTGGGAGAAGTTGCTCTTGGAGGACATTCTGGTACCATTCTTTATTCATGGCTGTGTTTTTAGGCAAGACTGTGAGAGAGCCGATTCCCTTGGCTGAGAAGCAACCCCACACATGAATGGTTTCAGGATGCTTTACAGTTGGCATGAGACAAGACTGGTGGTAGCGCTCACCTCTTCTTCTCCGAATAAGCTGTTTTCCAGATGTTCCAAACAATCGAAAAGGGGATTCATCAGAGAAAATGACTTTACCCCAGTCCTCAGCAGTCCACTCCCTGTACCTTTTGCAGAATATCAGTCTGTCCCTGATGTTTTTTCTGGAGAGAAGTGGCTTCTTTGCTGCCCTCCTTGAGACCAGGCCTTGCTCCAAGAGTCTCCACCTCACAGTGCGTGCAGATGCACTCACAGCTGCCTGCTGCCATTCCTCAGCAAGCTCTGCACTGCTGGTAGCCCGATCCCGCAGCTGAAACACTTTTAAGAGACGGTCCTGCCGCTTGCTGGTCTTTCTTGGGCGCCCTGGAGCCTTTTTGGCACCAATGGAACCTCTCTCCTTGAAGTTCTTGATGATGCGATAGATTGTTGACTGAGGTGCAATCTTTCTAGCTGCAATACTCTTCCCAGTTAGGCCATTTTTGTGCAGTGCAATGATGACTGCACGTGTTTCTTTAGAGATAACCATGGTTAACAGAAGAGAAACAATGATGGCAAGCACCAGCCTCCTTTTAAAGTGTCCAGTTGTGTCATTCTTACTTAATCATGACAGATTGATCTCCAGCCCTGTCCTCATCCACACCCACACCTGTGTTAATGGAGCAATCACTGAAACGATGTTAGGTGGTCCTTTTAAGGCAGGGCTGCAATGATGTTGAAATGTGTTTTGGGGGATAAAGTTCATTTTCTAGGCAAATATTGACTTTGCAAGTAATTGCTGTTAAGCTGATCACTCTTTATAACATTCTGGAGTATATGCAAATTGCCATTAGAAAAACTGAAGCAGTAGACTTTGTAAAAATTAATATTTGTATCATTCTCAAAACTTTTGGCCATGACTGTATATATTATTCTATATAATAATTTCTGTATATATTGTTCTTAAAAGAACATGGAAGAATAAAAATGGATTACAGGCCAACAAATATAAATGTAAACAAGATAATTTTCTCCATTGCTTATGCGTAGAATTTCAGTCAGATCTTAGATTGTGGTTTTTATGTTATTTATGGAAAATCAGATAAAAAGGTCCAGCAAGCAGAGCACATTCTGCACATGGTACATTCCAACATAACATAATGTCACAAGCTCTCGTGATTAAACTGAGTCTAGAACCAAGTTACGTTCCCACACTTTTCACAAGTATTATTCATGGATATTAATCATTTACAGAATATGGAGCAATATCTGTTAATGGATCCAAATTTACTGTGGTAAGATCGGTAATTGTGCAAAGAGCCGTGAGAAACGTTGTATATAGAAACACATGACTATTTATTACATATATCATTGGTGGTTTACATTGTATATGTTATTCAAGAGTGTTTGTGTTGCTTTTAGGCATAATTTATTTCTATTCGTACTAATGTAAATAGCAAAAACTAGAAAATTTATTATTGTCTTAAATGTAGACATTTTAGAATGAAATGAAATTTATCACAGTGGTTCATGGTGTGTAATAAATCTTGGACATGTTTAGACACTGGAGCACGCCAGACTTCTGTAATGTGCATAGGGGAGTGGCGGGTGTTATCTGTGGTCCTAGGACTTGCCCCTTTATTAGTATTTATATTGTTTTTGGGGGGTTTGTAGGTTTGGTATTGACTTTCTTTCACTATATATGTTATTTTGGGAGCCTTGATCCATCCTGTCCTGTATTTTATGTATTGTAGTTGGACCTTCACGTGTATTAAACACTCACCTATTGTCTTTTTCATATTTTTTGCTGCCTTTCCTCTGTTTAACCACTTCCGGACCGCCCATTGGGTTTTTACGTCCGGAAGGTGGTTGTCTAGTTCAGCAAGGATGTACCGTACTTCAGCCGGAGCTCCCAGAGAGAAGGCAGGGAAGATTTATTACCTTTCCTGCCTTCCCAATCGCTGTGTATACAGCACTCAATGAGCGCTGTATACACCGCTATGGGCGCCGCCATCTTGCGGCCACCCTCTGACCCGGTGGTCATGTCATCCGCAGCTTCAGTAAGAGCTGCTGGGTGCTACAGGACCCAGATCAGCTCTATAAGTCCTATAGTTATGCACAGGAGGCTGTATACCTCCTGCAACTGGGGCTAAATATACCAGCCCCAGTTACAGGGGAAATCAGCCTTCCCAAAAAAAAAAAAAAAAAGTAATCAAATGTCCCCAAAGGTCTATTATGACCTTATGGGAACACAATGTAAAAAAAAAAAAAAAATTAATAGAAAAGTTACAAAAAATGTAAATAAAATAATTTAAAAAATAAATAAAATAATACATCAATAACATTCCCTTATTACAGGTTATAGCCCCACCCCCATTCCTGACAGTCTAGCTGGGCTGTGAGGAACGCCCCCTGACTGTACTCGTCCATAGACTTGTACTGGGAGGGTGTTCCTCACAGCTCAGCGTCATCGTTGGGCAGTAAGGAACGCCCCCTCTGACAGTACAGCGCTATGGACAAGTACTGTCGGGGGGGGCGTTCCTCACAGACCAGCTAGACTGTCAGGAATGCCCTTCTGACGATGGGCAGAAAACTAACGGCACCAATATCTCCAGCCCCGGGGCACATAACGGGAAATTCAGCACACTATCGGCTTTCTAGCGGTATATAAAACCACATATGCCTGAGGACCTTAAAGGTCCTCTTTAATATGTATTTTTACATGTCCTCCTGCCTCAATAAAGATTTGATATATTTTTTTCACAGCATTTTGTAAGTCTAACACTTTGTCCATTTCTTAGACACTTCGTCTTACTTTATACTACTGCCTGATTTCATTAGTTTAGACCAGTGATTCCCAAAGTGGTCCAAGTGGACCCCCAGGGGTCCACGGGAGACTCGACGGGGGTCTACGTTAGATCTAATCTTCACATTTTTTGATGAGTTTTGGGAATATGGTAGAAATGTAGTAGCAGGGGGTCCACCGAAACCAGTAAAATTTTGAAAGTGGTCTACGAGAAAAAAAAAGTTTGGGAATCTCTGGTTTAGACCAATTTTTTTTCCAATTTGTAAGACATCCCCCGCTTTTCTTGACTGCTTTTGTTGTCTACTGTGTAAAGATGTTGACAATCTCCTTTACCATGCATACCATCCATATATTTTTGCAGTATTTACATTTCACTTTTCTTCTTTATCTGGTCCCAGATCTGTACACAGAAGCTTCTCATGTTTGCCAGCCCCTGTAAATGCCCCATTGTGGGTCACAGCCTTCACCATAGAATTCCTTGACTATATGTTGCTGAGTTCTATTTTTGCTACTCAAGGGTTACTTTTCTCCTTTCTGACAGTGGAAGGCTGTGTATCATAAATCTTCTGTACCTGTCCCACCCCATTTTACCAGAGGGCAGGGGTCATAAATTTATGAGTTATAGACAGCTATCAAAGGAAATTAGAAAGGAGATCAAAGAATTTTAACCAAAGCCAGTGTGGTGAGGGTGACCTGCGGGCCCTCCTGACCTCCGGGCCCAGCTGTGACCACTTTGACCCCTGTATTTACACCAGTTCAAAGACCCTTGTTTTAGTCAAATGATATATTGTTTATAATTATCATTATATCTTTATATTTATTTTTTTATTATTACGATTTAATTTATAACTTATATAGTATTCACAGCATCCAAAATCTGAATTATTACATTAAAAAATAAGATCTTGTAGTAGCCTGGGCAATAAATCTGTGGCGAGGGGCCACTTGGAAACTGTGAACTCACTCAATGCTGCAATGCTGAGTTTTTAGTAATATATCTAATATACGCTGCCAACTCACTCACCTGTTTCTGGCCTGGCTGAAGTGGATGGATCAGGCTTTCATAAGGCAGCTGGCATTGAGCTGAATTTTTAGCTGAACTCTCAAGTTACTGCAAAGCCTGGATGCAGAGCGAGCCAGACACTTTGCTTGGACATAGAGCCATTAATCGTATGAGGGAAAGAGCCGTAGCCAGGTGTAAATGGAAATTCTTTCATTAAAAGCAAACAATTTTTTTCTGTGTGAAATGCATTTAAGGTTGCACGATGTACCACATCATATTTTTTGTAATATACACCATATTAGCCGTATTGTGTGACTTCCTTCTCTTTCTGTTTGTTCTGTCTCCTTCTTAGTATAGGTTATATACTGCTGTAGATATAGGGTTGTCAGCTTCTTGAACAATTTTTGGCAGTACTTTTGCTACTGAACCCATGTATCTTAGCCTATCATGTGTGATACCTTTTAACAGAGCCGCGCAGTTTACGTTCCCGCATCATAAAATATCTACACAGTCCATTATCTTAAAAAAAAATATTCAGTCTAACTCAACTTTTTGCAAACTGTCCCCAAGTTTCTTAAGAGTTGGTCTGATGGACCTCAGCAACAATCTAGTAAAGATAATATCCACCCGCCATTGATCCCTCCTGTAAATTCATGTAGTAAATGAAAAATTACAAAATTGTGAGATGAATCATATAAATGCTCTTAACCACTTCATGACCATACCATTTTCCCTGGTACGCCGAACACATTTTTGTTTTTTTTTTATACATGCAGTTTCAAGGGCACTAACATTTTTTTTTTTTCATTCAGGCTATTCAAATATTTTTTGTGTCTTTTTATCTTTAGATCATTTTTCTTTTTGCATGTTTTTTCTTATAATGAAAAAATATTAAAAAAAAAAGCAAAACAATTGAAAAATGTCTATTTTTCACATTTTTCCTGTTTTTTCTTTTTTTGTCATAGCACAAAGTACTACTAAAAATATTATTTAAACAGTCTTCTCTCGTTTGCGGTAATTCTTTGCGGCGAGAAATCATTTTGTGTCACAGCTAGAACTTGTGATGTGGGCATGGTAGTGACACTATTTTTATTTTACTTAAGAAAAAATATCCCCTTCATTTTTATTAATTAACTAATTAATTAATTAGATAATTTTACACATTCTGCCTCTCATAAAATAATAGTCCTTGGGGAGCATTTTAACATAATTTTTTTTGGGGGGGCTGATACATTAGATCTAGTTGCAGGAGTAATACAGCCTCCTTGCACTTACTGCAGAGATGATATTGTTCCTTTCGAAGCATCATGATGGCTCTCAAAACTGTATACACAGCTTTTATTGAACGCTGTATATATAGCAATCGGGAAAGCGGAGAAGGTAATAAACCATTCCTGACTTCTCTTTGGGATGTCCGGCTCTCAGGGACAGCTGGCTCCCCACTCCTGCAGCAGACTTGTCCAAAGGATCATCTACTGATGACAACATGATGCGATGGAGTCCAAGATATGCTGATTCCCAGGTGATAGGTCTGGTGAGGAGAAGGAGGAGAAGGCGTCTAATATATTCCTGTGACAAGTCTGCACCAATAGTCATTTAAGCTCACCAGCCCTATCGCCCGGGAATCAGCATATCTTGGACTCCATCACATCATGTTGTCATCAGTAGATGATCCATTGCACACTATATACTTTTATATGCCTGATGAAGGGCACACGCTCGAATCGTTGCATTAATAAAAATAAATTGTTTGAAGCATAACTTTGATTGGAGTACAGTTCTATCTCTCCTTCGTGTACAATTGTCCAGTAGGGAGGTGGCCAGCCCTACACGGAACAGGCACCCAAAAATCTTTCTACTACCTGAGTGCTGGCTTGACATAATTTGGAAATTGAAATTTCGGGAAGTGACTTGTTGCAGATGTGACTCCTATTATGCTGAGCTCTAGAGAACCGGCCATTCTGTCACTAATATTTGTAAAGGCGACTGCAGGGCGAGGGGATTTTATATACCAGGGCAATGGGACTAAATGAAACCTTGATGGTGGTACATTATATGGAGAAAAGTATTGGACCCACCTGAAATTATTTTGAGAAGTGTGGTCCAATACTTTTCTCCATATAATCTACCACCATCAAGCGTACTGTACCTCCAATGGTGTTACTACATAACCAGTTCCCTAATAACTAGTGAAAATCCTAGTTACAAAAAGCAAAGCCAGACTTCAACAAACATCTAGCAAGTCACAGAGCAGACGGTATATTCCTTCCAGCATCCAGTGATCCTGATCTTTAGGGATCAGCTGCTCCGTATATCTGTAGCAGATAATTATATGAAAACTATATGCAAGAAAAAATTCTCTAGTATCGTCCAAGAAATATGCAAAATGAGTTACTATCAGCTTCGTAAAGACTCCCCATGGACGGAGAACACAATGAAAAAGCACATAAAAGCTATCCTTGCTCTAATTTTATTAGGAGAGAAGTGATGCTTCAGGTATCATATAAACCGGCTCTGTCTCCGATCTGTAGCATTTCCTTGCAGAGGAGGAAAGTCTATTTTATTGGTATCCTGTATTGCTGCTGTTACTGCTCCTTTACAGGAAAAGGTGAGGAATAAATCGTTGTTCATGTAACTGCAGATTTACGTTGAAAATCAAGGAAAATGACAAAAACATGGAATGCAATGGGCTGCGCCGTGTCCCGCTGGTGAGTATTGATGTCGGCTTACAGTACTGGGGTCTTGGATTCATTTCCTTCTAAGGACAAAATTTCATGGAGTAAGTAGTTATCCCTGTAGCTGAATTGTTCCTATTGTAATTGATGCTGTGTTCTACGTTCCCGACACATTCATCTGCTTCACACCAGTGCAAAAACCTAGACATGATGTAGATGGCAGACAGGTGCCAGGTAGAGCATGAACATACCAGATGGTTTAGGGAGAGCAGGTAGAGGGGAGATTTGCCCCTAGCACATTGCCAAGTGTCCACTAGAGATGGTCCAACCGTTCTGTATAAAGCCAGGTTTGTTATGAATTTTTCCAAGAATTTGGGGTTTAGTCCAAACTGATATTTTTGGGGTTCACCACCCACAAACCCACTCTCTTCACGCCCCAGGGTATATTAGGTGTGGAAAAGTAAAATTTACTCACCTTTCCTAGGCTCTGCCACAGCATCCTCCAACATTCTGGCCTTCTTCCCGGGTCATCCACCAAGCAGGACTTTTCTCTCCACCAATTTCGGGCTTAAACCAGGTGAACCCCATTATAGTCTATTTATAGTCTTTTTAAGCGGATAGGGCTTCCGTTTTTCAGGTCTCCATGCGGACCCAAAGAACGGAAACCCAAACGCTAGTGTGAACCTACACGTCTCCGAGGTTTTGTACTTGATTTTGATGGAATTAGCTGACTATTTAATGTATTAGGTCCCTTCTAGAGATGAAAGAATTTCTCAAAAGTTAGATTGGGCAGTTCGATTTGAAGTTCCAAAAAAAATTTGCTTCGATCTGAATTACTTCGCGGCGAATAAACAGCTATTTACGGTCTTCAGAGAGCCGGGTGGTTGGGCGGCAAAATGGCGGAAGCCCTTGGATGCCGCGGTCATGTCTCTCTTTCTCTCTCTCTCTCTCTCTCTCTCTCTCTCTCTCTCTCCAGCATGGACAAGTTTTATTCATGTGGAAGGATCTGCTAACAAGCAAAGACACGCCTACCCAATCACATCACTAGAGAATATCATGTGACCGTCTGATGTCACAAAGATCCTTACCAAATATTCGTTACCACGAAGCATCAGGAAATCTGCAATTGTGGTGAATCGAAGATTTCCTGAAATTTGGATCGAATTCCACTTCTGCAGAATCAATTCACTCATCTCTAGTCCCTTCCCCTGATGACAGCTGGGCTTCAGCATGCCTAATGTATAAGATGCAGGTATGCAGGTATTTGCCCAATACTTTTCTTTTCAGGGGACATAAGAAGCGCCAAAAATACTTGCCCAATATTTATATTTTCAGAGGTTATAATACGCTGCCAAAGGTAATTGCCCAATACTTTTGTTTTTGGGGGATATAATATGCTGTCATGTTTCTCTATTCTCCTACAACCCCAAGCAACGGACAGTACTATAATTCTAGAAATATTGTACTACACCCTATCATGGGTGTGAGTGATTTTGTGTGTAAATTGCAATTGAAGGATGGACAGTATATCACATAGTGGGCACTGATCATGTTCTCATTACTTTACTGTTAATAATAGTTATGACAAATGGGAATATGTGGCAAAGAATGAAAACACATTTTTGTAATCTGGTAAGAAAAGAACTTAAGTAGAGGAATTTAGTAAGAAGGAATGCTTTTACGGTAATATATATGGCTGGATCAGATGACTTTCCATCCCACGGCACAATTACTAGGAGCCAAGTTAACATGTTACCTTGAAATTACTTAAAAGTGTTGGCCAGGTAAGGTAAATCATTGCAGTGTAAGAAGCCCATTGATCTCTTCCACATTAAGCCTCCCTATATAGTGCCTATATTAAAGTATATATTCACCTCCGGTGAACCTAGGTGTATATATTAGGAAAATACGTAAAGAGAAAATTCCTATTCTTATTATCAGAACTGACCCTTATTCAGATGGGAGCAATAGAATAATAAGCATTCACATTCAGTAGAAATATAGTTGATATTTTCTGCTGCCAATATTTTGGCTATGGAGGAGCAGACTGACATGAAACAGTAAATCTTAAGTCCGTGCAGCTTTTCTGATTTATTAGGAACCATTCATAGGGCACAAACTAATACAAAGTATATATATTATTAAGTTGCATTTTACTTGATATTCTACAGTATATCAGGAAGCGGCAAATATAGCAATTTCTTAGTAAAAGTCATTATATAACGCCAACATATTCTGCAGCACTTTTCAAATTTCCAACCACTGCCTTAGGCCTCATGAGCACAAGGCACCAATGTAGGTAGACATCAATGCAGGTCTGTAATAAGAACTCCTATTACTATACAGGGGCCCATAGAAATATTATGGACTCACTAATGATAAATAGGGTTGGACTAGGCCACCAGAGTACTAGAGATTCTGAGACAATAATAGGCCCCAACTCAATTTGTTGCATACTGGGAATGAATCACATTGAAGTATGTACAAATGAATAGTACAGGTGAATATAAGGAACTTTGTAATATATCTTATTAAAGAAATATTTTTCCTTCTCCGCTTATCAGAGTTACTTTTTACATAGACGTCTATGGAGAGGGGAGGTAGAGGAGGAAGCTGCTGAAAAAGACAAGCAATTAACTGTAGCTTCTAAACTCTGTTACACTGTGAGTCAAGTCAGCTCTTCTGACACTGCCATATCATCGAGATAAGACTCTACCACTGCACAAAATGAGATAATAAATCAATTAACAGTCTCCTCCTCCCTTCTCCATAGACTTCTGTATGTGAGGCTGAGTACAGAGAGGATTGGTATTGGCCCATTGACTTGAATGATACTAAGCTGCCATCAGACCATGTGACTGATGAATGTGATGTCACATGACCTGTGAAGTCGTGCCGATTCAAGCAGCTGATCCACAAAGGTCCCAGGTGGCGGACCTCCTCTGATCTTCAGTTGATGACCTATCCTACCCTGTAATTGAATACTTCAGTGACCCAGTGAGCAATACTAGAATAACTGATCTGGAAGAGGTTTAGGACCCAAGTTCATACCCAGGGCTGCTCAGTACATGGCTCCTTCAATAGTCTCTGGAGTTCTTTTAACGATACAGTCTCTGATGTCTTCACTGACCAGACCATTGGTACATTAGATGCCTTCTGCTGTTCACTCTACTCTTCTATAGAAATGAGACGTACGGTTCTACTAACTTCCACATTATGTATTTGGAATTCAGACTAATCATTCAAAAAATATTTTAGGCGATTTACACAGTGTGAGCCTAGAATCCAGTACAAGCAAAGGTTTCAGCCAAAAAAATGCTTCTAAATTTCATAATGGCTGCCTGCTGAGATTAAGATGAAACTTGGCCGGGGTCTGGGTGTTTGCACCAGATCTATGACCTAATGCTGGGGTGATTGTGACTGGTTCCTGGTTGAAGTTTGGCTTTAAATGACAATTAGTCCTAAGAACTGAATTTACTATGAATTAGGTTAAGTAAAAATGACCCAAGACCTAAGGTTAACCTGGTTTTCCTTTGCCGTCCTGTAGAAAAGTAATATATGATATTATGGAACAATTTCTTCTTTGTCAATAAATTACAGCACAGTATGTTATGGATGAAAAACATGAAACAGCTACAGCTATGTAACTGAATGTTAGAGAGAATTTGAGTATATTTGTGCAAAACTTTTTAGCCTAGAAATGATCATCACCCAGATATATTGGTTTGTGTCACAGCATAGTCACTTCCTGTGGACCACAACACTTACTACCAGCATGAGAAGGACCAAAAACTCTATCATTCAGTCCTATTACCCTAAGTGTATAAAATCCAGCCCCTAGCCATGCAGTCGCCATTACAAAGATTCAATGGAGCTCACTGAATTCTAGCATGGTCAGTTCCTATTTAGCTACAGCATCACACAAAGGCACTGTTTCATCTTATGTCTCTCACTCCGCTCGCTCCTCTCCCCTCTGCATAAATTTCTATAGACATAGGTAACCTGAGTCCTGTGACCTGCAATCAGTCTAAAAATGGATATAGCAGAGATTTTCAGAGTGAAAGTCAGTTTAGCAGAGGGAAAGGGTGCATTGAGCACCCCGATAAGGACAGAAAAAAGCACTTTTCATCAGTAAAATACATTACAAAATTTCTTATAATCTCTTGTACTATTCATTTATGCAAAGTTTGTTGAATCAATAGTGACTCTGGTGCCTAATTTATGTTCCCGTCCACGTTGCAAACAAAATGTGACTTTAAGCTCAGCGGAATAAATATGTTACCGAAGCAGGAAGCTGTAGAAATAAAAGGAATTTTACACGTAAAAAACTGTCAATTTAATAGTGTGGAAGCTGGAAACAGATGTTGTCTATTGACATGTAACACAAGCGTTGTATCGGGTCGATCACTTTTAAGGCTTTCTCCTTGTCAAAAGCTCAGTCAAGAGAGAAGAATTAATGAACTGTTGAACGGTATTGTGTGATCTTCTGATGTGGAAAGACTCCTTTGGAAAAACGTCTTGGGCAGGAGTAAGATGACTGCAACTTCCTTGTTTGATGTGATTTCAATCAGCAAGTGTATAGGAAACAGAAAGTGGGGCTCCGACCTCTGTTGTGGCAGCAAAAAGAGATGATAGGAATATCAGATGCTTGCATCGTCCATGGGTATTATAGTCAAACAGAGCTGGTAAAAATAATACTTTATCGTACAGGTGCCTATTTACACCTTATTTGAGAATTATGAGTTAATAATTGGGGGTCCTCCATTTAGGACCCTCAACTATTAGCCAGTAGAGCGTCTACCACGTCTGTGCATTATACAAACAACCCATTGCTGTTAATGTAAACAGTGTAATACTTTATTTCTCCTGCGGTGGTGCTGCAGGAAAATTCAGCGCTTGACTTCCCCACAGATTGCTTTTGAAAGATAGGGACCTGAGTACCGTGCCATCTGCTTATTGTTGAGGGGGGAATTCTGCTTTGAAACAACCCATCTAGTAGTGGTATATCTTCCAGGACTAAATGGATGGGGTATGTTGGGATCCACCATGGTCAGTTCTTTTCCATTATGTCTAGATGTTCCCAAAGACATTACCGTATTGGCCAATTCCACCAAAATTGGTAGGATCTGACGACTTTCATTTATTGTGCCTATCCAGGCTTAGTTTCTTAAGGTGATCTCAGAGGTCGCAGATTTGCTTTAGATTTGTGGTGCGGATTCTGTAATGAGTTGTTGTTCTGGCCTGAAGCTTTTTCAGTGTGAATTGATGATAATCTATGGAAGCGATGACAATATTACAGCCAGAGGAGAAGGTTATTGGGGAAAACTGTACAACTGGGTAGAGGCTTTTGGACCCTGTTGAGCACTTCTAGTCTGGATTCAAGATAACATATGTTTGGACATGGAGTTATACAGGTTCTGTATGGTATCCTGCGGCACATTTGCCCACAGATGTTGCAGCTGGGCCCGAAGATCCTACACAGTTATAGGTTGCCAAAGATGGCATCCCAGGTGGTCCCATAAATGCTTGAATCTTGATAAATCTAAAGACCAGGCAGGCCAAGGAGGTGGAGCAATTTGGCGGAGACATTCCTGGGAAACCTTTGCTGTGTGTGGGTGAGCATTATCCTACTGAAAGATGCCAGTTGGAAGCCCTGCCATAAAAGGCACCACATGTGCATACAGGGTGTTCTAGAAATGGTCCAGGCAGAGACAGGGGTGTGTATTAAAGGTGCCACCTGAGACTGGATGGTCGACAAGGAAACTGTAGTCTTCTGGGCTGTCTAGAGCCTGTTCGATGTGTGTGTTTGTGCTCTTGTGTAACTACTGTTTCCAACACCTCCTAGGTCAGAGCAGCCTAGATGGCAGACACTCCATCAAAACGACCATCCTGCTTCTCTTAGTCCAATGACTCAAACTCTGTCAATTGGGCAAAATGCCTCCAAGAGGCAGGTCTAGCAGTCAACGATTTCTCACCACACCTGTAACCATTTACATATCCGCCTGAGATATAATTGCAGAACACATTTCGCAGCAATCCAACATTTCTAGCTGGGTGCATTGTTATTTGGGAGAGAAAATTCATGATAAATATGCAGCAAAATTTGGATCCAACACTGCGATCACTGATGGAACACAGATCCATGATGGAAAAATTCTGCCACTTACAGTCTTAGCCTTATACTTAGCTACAAAAATATTTTGTATAACATAAATATTACATTTCATTGCAATGTTAGATTTCAATAATAAAAGTCACCTCGAAACAAGAAAAGTAAAAAGTAAACTAGTCAAACTACTGCCTATGAAGTGTGACGTGATAAAATGGGCAAAAATTTAGTTTCTCTTTTCTTGTTCCTTTAAAAAAGTGCACAAAGAACAAAAGCAATTTCAAGAACATCCAAAGTATTGAATTTGCTTTCCTCGCTCCAGCGTGTCCTACAGTAGTGGATATCAGATAGTTACGCCTCTACCTGAAAGAATCATCTGTTGCCTGAGCCCCGTGCGTCAGTGGAAAGCGGTGGATTCTCTTTCCAGGAACAATCAGTGGCCCTGTCTGATACAACATTCCTAGCCCGGCCCCAGGTACGTTGCGTCCATTAGTGCGATAGGGGAACGATATAAGTTTCACTATTACTTTTAAACATGGGCACACGGGCTGAAACCTTCTACTGCAGATAAGGAAAAATTTATAGACTTCAGTTGTTAGAACACTTAAGGAAATAAGTGAATAAAACACAAGGCAATAGACGCATCTATTCCTCAGCTATTGACAGTATGGAGGATAATTATAAAAACAGCAGGAAATTATAGACTGCCATCATCTACTAAAACGTACCTAAAGATACCAAAAAAGTTTAAAAAAATTTAAGACAAGTTTTCGAAGGTTCTATTTTTAAATTCAGTTTTTATCTTTGTATCAGACTTTTTTTTTAGAAATATAAAAGATGCCAAGTGGAATACAGATACCAAAATAACCAAATAAAGACAAGATGGTTGAATAAGAAAACAGGTAAAAAGAGTAAATTTAGGGTATTTTTTACTTATATTTTAGATTAATTTAAATTGATATTGGAAGCCCCAACATTTGGATGGGAGGGGGAAATAAATGTTAGGATAACAATTGTAGAGCATCTTTACTTGGAGCTCTGAATAGTGCTGTTCCTCTCTTAATCCTCCTGGAAATTTAGGAATTAATTGACATATAAGTGTTACTATTCCCGACTGCTTCTGGCTCCATACACTGTATAGTTCTGGTGCCAGAGGGAGCTGAGTAGAGCTGATCAGCGGATTGTCAGGTGCCAGATCCCTATCGATCTAATATTGATGAGCTATCCTAGGGATAGTTCATAACTATAAATTATTGGAAAACCCCATTAAGGTACCATTAGGTGCCCCATTATACCTTCAATAGCTGATGGCCGAATGTTTGCATGGCCAACAGCTATTTGTTCCCCATACTTATGCATGCTGAGGATATGCTCTGAATGGAGAGGCCAATAATCTGCTGCCAGATATCTCTAGAGGGGATTATCTTCCCTACAGAAATAAAGGAATGATATTGAAATTCAAATATGCTGTCAGGGAAGAGTTGGTAGGCCACTATATTCCTAAATTCTGTGACATTAGATTTTAATTTTGTGTACAAGAAATCCACATCACACAAAAAGCAGACAATGTATAGTTCTCAGGTTTTTCCCTATTTCCCAGGGGCTAGTTCTGGTTAGTGGCAATAACCTAGCTAGGGTTGGAATACTGTGAAATGTCTGGTCATTACTCCATCACCCTATGGATAACGTTAATAGGGTGGGAGAACTACATACTAGTCACCCATTGGTGAGACTTGGCCACCACAGACTCAGTAGGCAAGGGTTTGAAAGTGGACTATAGTACTACTTATAGTAGATCCAAAATCTTGGGTTCAACTGAACTCAAGATTTTTGGGGCTCATCATTTACAAATCGCTATAATACTCTGGGGTCTCTTCAGAGAATAATAAGTAGAGGTCCAGGGGAGATGCAGAAAAATATCGAACACTGATACTCTCCTTCCTGCACCCCTTCTGTGCTCCCTCGTGTCATCTGGCATTCCATCATGTTCATCTTCGATTGTCTTATGGCCTCCAGGATGATGTCACGAGCCCGGGGGACTGCTGAGGTATGAGAATGGGCCTCAGAGGTTACTTGGGTTGTGCCAACATTATGATGCTTTGACACTTTGATGCCGGATACCATGAGGGAGCCCAGTAGAGGTGAGGGTAGATGCATATCAGTGTTTATTGTTCTACACCTCACCAGGGGTGGAATGCAGTTAGTGTTCCCCTCCCGGTTCTGCTGATCTGGTTGCTACAATTACAACTGGATCATAGAACGGGGAGAAGAGGAATCCTCACCCTGGTTCTGTTACTGGTAGAGCTGGAAGCCATAGGCTCTCTGCCCTACCACTTTCTGCGTGTGGGGATTGAGATGTAAGTATATGTAGAGTACTTAACTTTTGGCTCCCTGACCCCTCTCACTCCATCTTGCTTCGGATACACATGTCGCAGCAGTGTGCCCGGAGCAGGGGAAGAGCATGGCCGGGGAGCAGATAGCTATGTACTGTAATTAAACACTATAGGGACCACTATATGAGGACATTATACAAAATGGGGGTCTTAACCCCCACCAGCACATAACCTGTTGCTAAAAATTTGAATCCCACCCCTGGTTCTGCTTAAGAGACTTAAGAGACCCTGGAGTATTATAATGGCACTTCTGGTTCTGGTGCAAATGTTTGCAAAATTAATCTTGTAAGCTTCTCCATCTCTAGCTATACAATGATCATGACTTTAAGAAATTGCTTATCGTATGGGAAAAAAGTCAACCTTTGCAGTAGTCCCTACAATCTTTTGTCTGGCCTTAGGGGCATTTCAAAAACTTTATAATTTCTAATAGGGGACATTTGAAGACATCATCAAATCTGAAGAGTCTGAACATCAATAAATAGCCAAGCAAGACTGTACCTGAAGATCCAAGGTTGTAATGTCTGGCTCAAGTAGGATTTAGATGGTGAACACATCACTTACAAACAGGTATTGGATGAGTAATATGCATATTGCAAATTCATGAACGTCTAGATCCATAAATGTCTGCATCCTCAAGTAAACCCACAGAATCTTATCATCGTCCTACAATTCCCTTAAGTGCTCCTCATGGCATTGCCAATGATAACATCTTTTATCTAAGTAAGCTGAGCCCGCATTACAGAGATGTCAGGATTGGTGCCGGAGTTCACTGGAGGAACTTTTTAGAATAATTTCTAACAATTCTTTACCACTAGAGGGCAGAACTACATTAATGAACTCCCTGACTATTGTCCATTTTTATTTCATTAACTGAAGCTTTTGTTGTATCTTTTACATATTGTAAACTTAAAGACTTATCCAGTTTTTTTAATTTTATCCTTCTAAAAATATAGCCACATATTGGTTAGTAAATGGCAAATCAGCAAAACCGGTAGTTATTTACCTCCAAAAATAATAAACTATCATACTTGCTTTCCCTCACCTCTGCTGGGCTCCCTTGCGTTGTCTTGTGATTGGCCTCCTCCGACCTCCTGTGTGACATCAGTGACCTTGGAGGACTGCTGGGGCCTGTGATTGGGCATGATGTCATGATTCTTTGACGTAGGTCTTTGAAAAAACCCTGCTGACGTCACCCAGGAGTCTAGAAGACGCCTGGGCACTAACACTGGGAGCCCTGATGAGGTGAGAAAAGGTGAGTATTTTTCCGCACTTCCCCTGGGCCTTTGTATTCTTGGGTCCGAAGAGAACCTAGAGTATAATGGTGATTCATGGGTGGCAAACCCCAATAATTTTGGGCTCAACATATGTGTCTCGTTACAAACCAGTCCGGTCATCTCTAACAGGAAACATGGCCACTAAAACCAGTCAACATAACATCGTTGGCGCAGGATGAACAGAGACCAGTGGGAGACTGTGGAAGCGTCAGCACGGGAATGGCAGGAGACTGGTAAGGTGAGTAATATTTGTTTTTTTATTTTACAAATTTTTAAGGGCTGGTTCTCATCTAAATTAGACTCGCTGTTTGGAGATTCCATTACAGTGTCTGTCTAAAATTGTCGGACAAAAAATTCTTGCATGTCCGACTTTGCTGTCTGGTGATTCCAGTTGAAAGGAAAGACCCGATGGACTCCATTATAATCAATGAGATCCTTTGAGCTCCGTTGGTGTCTGCCATTTTAGAGGTCCATTTGTCTGTCCTCCAACAGACCAGTAGAACGGACACCCGGTGCTTGTGTGTAAAAAAAAAAAAAACACATGGTGCTGGACAACATATTTTAATTGCCGTTTTAGGATTTTTTTTTGATAAAGAGTTCCATTCTTCAGCACAGACTGTTTCTGGTATTGTTGAGTCCCAATCAAATGAATATTGCAATATCAGTATATATTGCTGGTGCTATTTCTTCTCCTCTTCCTCTGCCCCTTGCAGTTGGGGTTCCTCTGGACTCAGTCCTAGGTCCCCTCCTCTTCTCTCTGTACACAGCCCCAATTGGACAAATCATCAGCAGATTTGGTTTTCAATACCATCTTTATGCAGATGATACCCAACTATATACCTCATCCTGTAACATCACCCCTGCACTACTACAGAACACCAGTGACTGTCTCTAACATCATGTCTTCTCTTTATCTAAAACTGAATCTTTCAAAAACTGAACTTCTTGTGTTTCCTCCATCTACTAACCGACCTAACCCTGATATCTCCATTTCTGTCTATGGCCTTACTATTACCCCGAGGCGGCATGCCCGCTATCTTGGGCTTGTATTTGATTCAGATCTCACCTTTACCCCACATATTCAGACACTTGCACGCTCTTGCCACCGGCACCTTAAAAACATCTCTAGAATTCGCCCTTTTCTCGTGGAAACATCAAAACCCCTCATTGTCGCTCTGATTCTCTCTCGTCTTCACTACTGCAATTCTCTTCTAATTGTTCTTCCTCTTACTAAACTCTCCCCACTACAATCTGTCCTGAATGCGGCCGCCAGACTCATCTTTCTGTCAAACCAGTACACAGACGCATCTACCTTGTGTCAGTCGCTGTATTGGTTGCCCATCCATCACAGAATACAATATAAAATGATCACACTGACCCACAAATCCATCCATAGTGCTGCGCCTCCCTATATCTCCTCTCTCATCACTGTCTACCACCCTAATCGTCCTCTCCGTTCTGCCAATGACCTTAGACTTGTATCCCCTGTTATCCGATCATCCCATTCCCATCTCCAAGACTTTTCTCGAGCTGCACCGGTGCTCTGGAATACTTTACCCAAGACAATCCGATTAATCCCCAACTACAGCAGCTTCAAAACTGCCCTAAAATCACATCTGTATGGTCAGGCTTATCACGTGCCTTATTAAAGTGTAGTGTGCGGAGGTGGAGAACAATAACACCTTTTATCCTTCCTCCTCTGTTCCTCAGATCCTGTCCCCTCCACCTAAAAGTTACACTGCACTCCTCGCACTTAGTATATGTATATTCACAGATACCGGCTGGTGATGGCTCATACAGCTTCAGTGATATGACCTTATCTATTAATAGATGGCCGGACCATGGTAGCAAACAAGCCCTCTGACCTCTTGTGTCCCCCTATCTCCTCATAGATTGTAAGCTCTTGCGAGCAGGGCCCTCACTCCACTTCTTTGTCACATTGTAATGTCTAATACTGTCTGCTCATTTCCCCTCTGCTTTGTAAAGTGCTGCGGAATATGTTGGCGCTATATAAATAAAGTTATTATTATTATTACCAGTCCAAGAATGGTGCCCAAAAAAAGAGAACACACAACCATTTCCTTCTGATCTTATACAATTGTTGGATTTTTAATAACTTTCCAGACAATAGAAACCTGCGGAACTGTCAATAGTAAAGTTATATGCCGATAACTGAGATATCACATTCAGTAAAGTAACACTTTAGTCACCTGTAAATCAGTAAAAGAAATATTATGGTATGGGATTAGCAGCAGCATGACAGCTCGGCATGTGGCTTTACTAGAGAGATAGGCAAAGGTCAAATATTTAAAGGTCACTTAAATGTCACAAGGGAGGAAAGTGTCGTGACATTTTCATCTTGTTTTGTTTCTAAAAAATCCAATATCTCACCAAAGATCTTACAGCAAATTGCCTCATGATGGCTGCACTACCTTCTAGGCTATGTGACTTCATGACAACTGTATTCATATGGAAGGGGTAAAAATTTATTGAGCCATTCATTTGGGTTATGAAATTAAAGAAAATTTACGACCACCAAAATCACTCATAACTTATATCACTTATATGCAAAGATGGGTTAACCCCGTTTCGTGAACATTTGGAGTTTCGTCCACCAATTTCATTTCAAACTGACTATTCTGACATTTATTATACTATGGGGTCACTTCAGGCCCTAGAGTATAATAGACGTAAGCCCAGGGGAGGTGACAAAAATCAAAAAAACATATACTCCCTCCGTTACCTCTTTTGGGCCTCCTCGCAGCGTCTGGCTCTCTCTCCACTTCCTCGGTGATGTCATACACTCAGGGTCACCACTGAGGTCCAGGAGATAAGTTGTGACATCATCTATTCTCAGTAGTGGATGCAATGATGGATCGGTGGTATCTATAGAGGTGTTATCTTCTATTGCAATCCTGTTTGTGCTATAAATGCTGATGCAAAGAGACCCCTGATGAATTGGCAAGCGTCAGGCTATTATTAGGCTTAGTGGCAAGGGTTAGCATGGCAGGATTTTTTTTTTTAAACCAAAAAAAATCTAGATAGTCACATGGAAATTTTAAATGAAAAAGCCAAACATTCTTAAAAAATTATGTTTAACATAAAAACTAGATTTAAAAAAATGGTCATTGTTTTGTGACACATTCACTTTAACTGTATTATCAGCAAAACTACTACTGAAGGTACAGAGATGTGCAAACAAAAAAGGGGATATGGTATTGGACCCCAACAGTCTGATATGAAGGGGCATCAATTTTAAAATCCTGGAAAACTCCATTAGTCTGAGGCCCCACATTGCAGAAACGCAACTTTTTTTTGTTGTAAATGTGGTTTTTTGAGTGTCAGGAGTAGATTTAACAGAAGGGAAAAGTCTAAGAGCTTCCTATATATTTCCCATTCCTTTTCAAGTCACTCCTGACTCAAAAAAACACAGCAAAATCTGCAAAAAAACCCCCACTGCGTTTCCACAAAGTGGAGTCTCAGCCTTAACATTTCAAACTCCTATGTTTTGTCTGTAAAGTATTGTAAGGGAAAAGTACAGAGCGGTCCTAGGAGGTGAATTACCCCTTTTATAATCTGATCCTGAATATATAAATACAGAAGTCTCATCTATCTATCTATCTATCTATCTATCAATCTATCTATCTATCTATCTATCTATTATAATCTATCCGTCTGTCTATCTATCTTCTATCTATTTGTCTATTTATTATCTATCTATCTATCTATCTATCTATCTATCTATCTTATCTATCTGTCTGTCTATCTAGCTCATATCTATCTATATATTTGTCTATTTATCATCTATCTATCTATCTATCTATCTATCTCTGTCTATTTGTATTTCTTTCTATCTATCTACGCACATCTATGCAATTATATATTATATATACAAGGAAATTGAATTCAGGGTCAGATATTTAACATAAAAACCATCAGATGGAAAACAGATGTAGCAAATTTTAAAGGGATTCTCCAGGGAGCCTGTGAATACTTACTCCTCTGGGGCTGGCTCTGACCCTGGGTCATGTGATTGGAAGCAGCTCCAGCCCCCTCAGTCACTGCCTCCTCTCCTGTATATACAGGTATATGCTATGAGGGCTTGTAGACTATAATAAAGCCAATCACCCCTATAGCATAGGTAACTACCTGTGAACACAGGAGAGGAGGTGGAGCAACTAAGGGGCTGGTTTCTGGTTCCCCTCACATGAATCTGGGTTGGAACCAGCCTGGTTTGTCACCCAAAATCCCTGGAAGAAGTAAGTATTCATAGGCTTCCTGGAGAACCTCTTTATCTTGCATTTGCTGCTTCTTTTCTGCCCTTCTTGCCACCAAATCAGTCTCCAAAACCCTCTCCAAGAAATACAGGGCAGATTGACATTCTGGGAAACAGGGATTGGACTGCAGAAGACTGGGGTAAAGTTATTTTCTCTGATGAAGCCATTTCAGACTATTTGGGACATCGTAAACAGTAAAGCACCCTGAGACCACTCATGGTTGTGGTTGCTTTTCATCCCGGGGAGTGGGCGCAATCTCAATGTTGCCTAAGAACACTGTGATGAATAAAAAATTATGTCTAGAAATCCCCCGGAGAGCAACTTCTCCCAACCATCCCGGAGACACTTGGTGATGAACAATGTATTTACCAGCATTATTGGTTACCATGTGATAACTAAGTGGCTTGATGAAAAAAACACTAAAATTTTGAGTCCATGGCCAGGAAACTAGTCAGATATCAATCCCATTGGGAAGCTGGGGTTAATCCTCAAAAACCTGGTGGACAGACAAAAATACAGAAATTGTGATAAACTCCAAGCACTGGTTAGACAAGAATGGGATGTCATCATTCATGATCTGACCCAGAATCTGATATCCAGCATGTCAGGGGGAATCGCAGAAGTCTTGAAAAGTAAGGGTCAACGCTGGAAATATTGAGTCTTTTGATGCATTTGTCAAAAACAGGTAAAAAAACTATGAAATGCTTAGAATTGTACTTCAGTAACCATAGAAGTATTTTACTAAGGCTCCATGCACACGACCGATTCCGACGCTCCGTTCTGCGGAATATGGAACATGTTCTATCCAGCTGCGTGAGAACTGGAAATCAATGGGGGACGGAAGACACTCAGATGAATGACTTCCCCTCGGAGTCATTGTTACAAATCAAAATTTGTGGCGAGTTTTTTTGGAGACGACTATATAAAATGCAGAAACGTTCAGTAGGACTCAGTAAGTGAACCTATCACTGACCAAAATTCGAGCTTCCTTTTTTTCCCATTTACACCATTCTCCGTGGGAAACTGCTGTCATCCTGTGTCATGTCAAGAAAGGTGCAAGACTATTGAAAAGTTTTAACCCTGAGGGTACGGTCTAAAACGATTGCATCTGCTTCATTGAATATGTATGAAGGCTTTAAAGGTACAGCAGCGCTGATGCAAGTAATCCATAGGCTAAAGCTGAAAGACGAGCTGAAATAATTAAAGGCGAGGTCCGTTTCACTTAGTGCATTATATTGATTACGATGCACTCAGCAAATACTGTAATTTTAGGATGAGCACTTAGGATGTTCCCATACAGAAGCCGCCCCTGGTAACCTCGACTAAATAGAAAATGATCTAATGGTTAAAAGGGGTCATCGGGGTTTAATTGAACTGAGCTGTTGTGATTGGAAAGAAAGCCGCAGTTAATCGAAAGTAAGCCCTATCATGTAAAGCGATACCTGTGTCCAATTTCAAAGGCCGTGTAGAGTCTATGGACGCGAGAGGTAGACAAAGCATTTAATAGAAGTAAATTCAATTGAAATGCCTGAGTTACGTCTGGACATGCGGCTCGTGTTTTAGATACACAAACATGAAGGGTAACAATAAACATGGAGAAAGAGAAACGATGGCGGTAAAGCCGGGAAATTCATTGTGACACAGAAATTTAACTTTTTCCCTTATTTTGGCTGAATAGGTTGAGATTCAATTTTACATTTTTAAGATGGAATTTTAAGCATCTGGACAAAAATAGTCACCTTAATTCACTCCTGAACTTTGAGCAATTTTGGATTTTCCTGCAGCATTGGTGACAATAAGAAATATTGTAAAATACTTATTGACGGATATTGCCTCCTTTCCATGAAATTCTGCACTGAAATCCACTTTCTGTCCCCTGTAATATTCTTTGACATGTTTCTTTCACTGGAGTATGGGTGTGCAGGCGCTAATAAAGCAGGGAAACTGAATGGGGGTGGGGGGATGTCACTTTAAACAGTTAAATCTTGGCCACTATAAAATGTAGAATGGGGTTTTGGTGTCATATGAAAGAGGGGATTTTCAGTTTTCATATGACACCAAGATATCAGTTAAAAACATTGTTGGGATTGGCATATTTATATACAGCTGCTCCCAATCCTGACTGTGTTGGTAACTGATGATATCTCTGGAAATAAAAGGGATACTTGGCATTCTTGGTGTCATGTGAAAAATGACTCTCTCATCTTTTATATGACACCAAAAGCATTTTTCTATGTTTTATAATGGACAAGATATATCTATTTACACTGCCCCCCCCAGACTCAGCTTCCCTGTTCTATTAGAGTCTGTACACACAGACTCCAGTGAGAAGCAGTGAGAGAAGAAATAAGGCATAGAATAAAGAAGGGACATTGGATTTCAGCACGGGATTTCTTGGAAAGGATCCTAAATCCATAGATAAAGTATATCACAAGATTTACTATTGTTGCAAATGCTGCCAGAAAATCAAAAATTTCGGTACACTTTAAAGGGAGTCTGTCAGATCCAAAACGCCTCCCAAACTAATAATAGTGCCATGTAGGGGCTGTTAATAGGAGAGGAAACATACCTTTGCGGCCACAAACCAGTGAAGCAATGCAGAGATAATCAGTGTTTCATGGATTTGCAAATCAATCTGCAAGTACATCAGGGGCGGGACCCAATTTCCCAGATTTGTCTACAGTTGCAAATGCTCCGGCTCTCCTCTGGAATTGGTGCCCTGTGTGTTACCCTTAGTTGTGATTGACATTTTTTTGCCTCTATCTGCATCATCACAGTTGTCTATAAGCAAATCTAGAAAATCAGGCTCCGCCTTCAGTGCACTTGCAGGATGATTTGCATATCCATAAAATGATGATTATTTCTGTATTTCATAACAATTAGGGTCCTTTATACCCCTGTATGAATGGAGTGGTGGTACTCATGAGTGACCCTGCTCCAATCGCTTCTGTGTGACTGATGGGGCGCTATACTTGGCTATCTCCGTCAGTCTCCTAAAATTCAAAAGAGTGATGGTCGTGGATGTGCAATACCGCTCTGTTTACAGAGGGGCCCTGAGACCCCTGTTCTTGTGATTACTGGAGGTCCCAATTTCTTATTATATCTCAGTAATACCAAAGGCCTTGTGCATTCCATGTCCCTGTATTATTGAGATATTCTCTCCTAGAAACAATACTTCTAAGTGTGAATACAGGCTTAATACAGCATCTGATAGCACATGGCAGAATTATTAATATGCAAGGAAGGGCATAAGTGTAGTGCACTTTATGTATATACAAAATACTGCATTACAAAATATTGCTGTAGTAAGCAAACTCTCTAATGGGACAAAAAATTATAAGATTTTATAAATATTTCAAAAATTCACCATAGAAAAAAAAGCAAAAAACATATTAGGTATCACTGTATCTGAAAATGCCCAAACTATTACAGTATAACACTATTTATTCCATACATTGAATGCTGTAACGGAAAAAAAAAATAAAATGAGCAAATTGATGTTTTTTGGATACTTCCCCCCCAAAAAATATAATTAAATAAAAAGTGATCAAAAAGCCATAAGCCGTAATGGAACCAATAAAAACAAAAGCTTGTCCTGCAAAATAGAACTTATAGACAGCTCCGTAGATGGAAATATAAAAAAGTTATGGGAGTCAGAATATGGCGATGCAAAGAAAATTTTGTTTAGAAAAAAGTTTTTATTTTTTTAATGGTATTAAAACAAAATAGAAAGTATCCAAGTTTGATATCACTGTGATAGTACTGACCCACAGAATATACATAAGATGCCATTTTTATTGCATAGTGAATGCTATACAAGCAAACCCATAAGAAAATCGTACAACTGTTTTTTTTTTTTTTCAATGCCACACCATTCAGAATTTTTTTTAGATTCTCGGGACATAATATGGAATATTAAATGGTGCCAAAATAAAGTTCAATTTGTCCTGCAAAAAACAAGCCCACACATGACTATGTGAACAGAAAGGTAAAAAAGTTATGGATTTTAGAAGACTGGAAGTAAAAAACAAATACAAAAAATTAAACATTTTCTGTGGTGGAAGTCCCAGGCCCTCTAGAGGTGGAGACCCTCTTTGTAGATATTCTCAGCTCCAGCTAATAGATAGGTATTCTCCTTTATTAACCCCTTATACCTAACAGGGTATTTTAAAATACATTTTATAAACCCTTTAAAAAAAAGTGCAATAAAAGGGCTCTCTTAAACTAGTAGAAAGTCCGTAAAAATATAGAAATTGCCTAAAAGTCTGCAATTATTATACAGCTCTAACCAGGAGAGAATCTTCTCATTATCTTCATGTCAGCTAGTGTAACAGTTGAGCCCTCGCACGTGTTACACACATAGTCGGTGCCATTCTTAGAGGCGTCCACGACCCCACTTTAAATATTTGTTACCCCTGGATACAATGTGTGTAATGCAAATACTTGCTGCTTGGCCGTTGCTATGAATGCAGAGAAGGCTGCTACGGATGGCTCTCATATCAGACCCTGTAACAAAGCCGAGCTATGCGTGGTTATCATGTGCACCGGACCTGGGTCACTTTAATTAGAGGTCTATTAATGGCAGACACTACCTAACCGTCAACTGCTCGCAGGGCCTGACTGGGGCTGGGTGCGAGCCAATGTGTAATGCCTGCAATTACATAGATGTCACTCTATCCGTGTATGACTCAAGTGCTGAAATTAGACTGAAAACTCTGCAAAGGACTTGTCGTGCCATTAGTATGACATCATTATATAAGGGGGCTATACGGTACATTGCAGCTAGAAACACTCATTTATCTTCTACAATTATCCTTATCCATCTTAACTTACTTTTGTGTTGCTCTATTATGTGCAATGGCCATGTCACCTGTTGTGGTAAGTGGAAGGATATACAATAGCTACTATATCTTGATCAAATGAGGTCTGAGGTCTTATGGACTATCTTATGTGGATAAGGATGTGTAACAGATTATGTCAGGAAACAGAAGCATGTTAAAGGGATATTCTGGCAATGTAGAGTTACACACGTGGACAAAATTGTTGGTACCCCTCGTTTAATGAAAGAAAAACCCACAATGGTCACAGAAATAACTTGAATCTGACAAAAGTAATAATATATAAAAATTCTATGAAAATCAGACATTGCTTTCCAACCAGGCTTCAACAGAATTTTTTAAAAAAGAAAACTCATGAAACAGGCCTGGACAGAAATGATGGTTCCCTTAACTTAATATTTTGTTGCACAACCTTTTGAGGCAATCCCTGCAATCAAACGATTCCTGTAACTGTCAATGAGACTTCTGCACCTCTCAGCAGGTATTTTGGCCACTCCTCATGAACAAACTGCTCCACTTGTCTCGGGTTTGAAGGGTGCCTTTTCCAGACGGCATATTTCAGCTCCTTCCAAAGATGCTCAATAGGATTTAGGTCAGGGCTCATAGAAGGCCACTTCAGAATAGTCCAATGTTTTCCTCTTAACCATTCTTGGGTGTTTTTAGCTGTGTGTTTTGGGTCATTATCCTGTTGCAAGACCCATGACCTGCGACTGAGACCAAGCTTTCTGACACTTGGCAGCACATTTCTCTCTAGAATCCCTTGATAGTCTTGAGATTTCATTGTACCCTGCACAGATTCAAGACACCCTGTGCCAGATGCAGCAAAGCAGCCACAGAACATAACAGAGCCTCCTCCATGTCTCACAGTAGGGACAGTGTTCTTTTCAAGACATGCTTAATTTTTCCGTAGAGCTGATGTGCCTTGCCAAAAATTTCGATTTTTGTCTCATCTGTCCATAGGACATTCTCCCAGAAGATTTGCGGCTTGTCAACATGTAGTTTGGCAAATTACTTTTGTCAGATTCAAGTTATTTCTGTGACCATTGTGGGTTTTTCTTTCATTAAACGTGGGGTACCAACAATTTTGTCCACGTGTTTATAACTGTCCGATTGGTGAGGGTCTGATGGCTGGGATATTCACCGATCACAAGAACAGGGGACACGTTTGCCTGTCTGAATGGTCGAGCATGTGCAGTGATGCTCAACTTTATGGGACTGCCAAAGGTTTGTACAACGACTATCTCTAGTAGTTCCACAGAAGCAGATGGAGCACTGATCATGTAAGTGCACTGCTGTGTTATTCGGAGGGAGGATGCAGGGAGACTTTCAGTCCTCCATTTCCCTGATCAATGGGGGTCCCAGTGGTGGGACCTCCAGCAATGTGACACAGGATAGGGGATAAGTGTCTGTAATGGGACAACCCTTTTAAGTAAATCAAGCAAAAATGTCACTGATCATATGATGGTTGGGTGCCCTCTGCATGCTTAGACTAAGATCACAGTATACGGCTATTTTCCAAAAAGTCATATGTACACCATAATAGAACCAAAGAAAATTATATCTCATCCCACAAAAAAGACCCCGTGCACAGCTCTGTAGATGGAAATATAAAAAAGTTATGGGTGTCAGGCTATGAAAATTTTTTAAACTCAACATTTAAAAAAAAAAAAAAAAAAAAATAGTGCAGCATTAAAAACTATAGAATTTAGTATTGACATAAAGATGCTGACTTTTTTCACCTTCCTCGCCCTCCTTGCAAAAAAACAGTTATCCTGGACAAATCCTTTAAAGGGAGTCTATCATTCGCAAAACCAGTTTTAAGCTAATGGCACGTTGGAAGGGCCTTTAAAAAGGCCGTTCTTCTCTTACCTTTCCTTGTTTTCTTCTCCCAGCCGATTCCAAGATAATTCATTCCTTTATGTATGTAAATGAGCACCACGGAGCACCCGGGGCGTTCCTTCTCTCCAGCGAGCACCCATTGCGTCATTGCTTCTCACTGCCCCTCAGGCCATTGCGGTGACTCCCCTCTTGGCCTTCTTTCTTCTTACATCTTGCTCTCAGCGAATTTTCGCGACTGTACATGCGTGGCATGGTCGGTGGTCTGTCACAACAGCGTGGCAGAGCCGACTGCACAAGTGCAGTCACGAAAATTCACTGACAGCGAGAAGTAAGAAGAAAGAAGGCCAAGAGGGGAGTCACCGCAATGGCCGAAGGGGTGGTGAGAAGAGATGATGCGATGGGTGCTCGCAGAAGAGAAGGAACGCCCCGGGTGCTCCGTGATGCTCATTTACATACATGAAGAAACAAATTATCTTGGAATCGGCTTGGAGAAGAAAACAAAGAAAAGTAGGAGAAGAATTGCCTTTTTAAAGGCCATTCCAATGTGCCATTAGGGGTGGGGGAGGTTCCTGCTGCAGCCAGTTGTTTTACATCCAGACACAGGACAAGGAGGAGATACGGCTGATAAAAATTCTTGATATATTTCTTAGTTTTAATTGCCATATGAAATAAAACAACCTTAAAGGGAATAACTAGATTAATGGAGGAAGTGCTGATATATGTTTTTCTTTTTTTTGTGCATTTTCTATCTTTTTTGGAGACATAATAACCCTTTGTCTAAGGGCAGGCGTATTAACCTTACTGCAACATGATCATTTTCCCACCAAAATGAACAATACACGAAGGAACATTATGAGACGTGTTTATACAGTATGTACGGTTCCTGCTCTCACAAGTCCCCATTTGTCTCTCTCTGAATGTGTCACTTACATGGCTATCGGACTGCAGGAATGGAGGTTTTTATACACAAGGACACTTTCTTCTGTCCAAAAAAAAAAATGAGAATTTCTCAGACGACTTTATTATAAACACAATTAGTGGAATTATTATGCAAAATATTCCGGCAATGGAAGTTTTTTTTTTTCCTGTTATTTTCAGACTGAAACTCCAATACTAATTTTATGTATTAAAAATTTAAAAAAAAGCCCAAAACACAATATTACCACTCAGTGACATGTCATGAATAAGTTTACATTAATACATTATTGCAAGAGTACTTTGGTTTACAATTTGGATTCTAGAAGGAAACTTTTTATTTTTACAAGGACTTGTAAATCAAAGTGTCGGAAAAAGATGTAAAGACAAGTTCTACACATATGGTCAGTGTTGGACTGGCCCATCAAAGTACCAGAGGATCCTCCTGTGGGACCAGGTTCTGACCACAGATGGGTGAACTGATTTTTTTCCAAGCCAGGTTTGACCCAAATATACAAAATTGTTCGGTTTTTAACAAATCTAAACAACTGGGGATTGGTTTCGGATGAACTAAAATGGCCACCGCGACATTCATTGCCTTAAATTATTATATTCTGATTCGTATCTGGTTGAACAAGTTTCGATAGATTTGTAAGTGAAATTATTATATTCTGGGGTTTTTTCTGACCCCAGAGTATAATAGGTGGAGGCCCAGAGGAGGTTAAAAAAAAAACCTAAAAAACATTTATAGTCAACTTTCCTCATCTCTTTTGGGCTTCCTTGTGGTATCCAGTGCTCTCCTGGTGATGTCATGCACCACAGGCCTGTGATTGGACCACAGTGGTCACATGGGCATGTGGAGCATCATGACATCTCTCTCATTCTACTCGGTGATGTCATGCACCCGGGGTCACCTCTGATTCCTGTGATTGGGTCTCAGCGGTGACCCTGGGTGCATCAACAACACCGAGTAGAATGAGAGAGATGTCATGATGCTCCGAAATAATATGTGACCTTATTCTTCTATGGTTACAATATTTGCTATTTCTTGAGTATTTTCCAGAGATGTTGTAGAAATAACAGGGGTCACTTTGATTGTGAAGTGATGGCTTATCCTGGTGATCTTCTGATGCTATTGATACATTTTCCCTACTGTGTCCTCTTCAAAGCCCTTAATCCATACTCCGGAGTTGGAAACCAGAGGCCACCTGCTCCCTAGGAAATACCTGACACGGGGGCTAGTGCTCCATAACAAATTACACTGCCAAATGATGAACTAGAGATGGCCCCTCTTTCTAGCAGACATCTAAATATCTTATTATTGCCTGGCCAAGGCTGAATTCCCTGGATCCTCCATCACCTAGAGGCATCCACCACCCAGTTCCCTCCAGTCCTTCGAGCAGCAAGATATGGGGCTTTAAAAAATTGTAGCATAAAATATAATACCTCAGAAAAGTTGTTCTTGCAACTTGACTAATATTACTAGTGAGGGTCTGCAGGGGTCATACCCAAACTTGAGCTTTGTTTGCTTGACTGTGCTGCTACGTAGAAGAAATTGAGTGGTTGGACATATTTATATCATAGAGACCAAGGATAAGCAGTGGCAAGAAGTAGTTGAAGGAAGGAATGGACTTATTTATTTCCGTCAATAGCACACATTAAAGGGTTATTTCATAAAGCGATGATATATTTGTAGGATATGACATCACTTTATGATCTGTGGAGATCAACTTTTCTGAGCTCTCACTGATCCTGAGAATGAATGGGCAGCAGTGATGATTCCATCTATCCACCAGAAGTGCTACACAGTTCTATTTAATGAATGGGGCCTGCTGCAGTTCCTGACACAGCCAGGTAGCTGGGAGTGGCGCTGTCCAGGGAAAGACTGTAAAGGGGCTGTAGCACTGCTGTGATGCTGCCCTTTCATTCTCAGGGTAGACCCCACTGATTATAAAGTGATGCCATATCCTAGTGACATAACACTTTATAAGATGGGAATACCCCTGTAAGGTACACTGGAGCATCCCTCAAGCATAACAAATTGCTGTCCAGTCATCCTGAAAATTGTCTTGTATGTCTTATCTTGTTTGCATGGCCTTTGTAAGGTATCCACACATTATATTAGTGAGAAAACCGTCACTATTTTGTTACCAAGGGACTCCAGCAATCTCAGCCTGTCCTTGTGCCTAGTGTGAACAATATCGCCTCACCCAGCCGCCTGGCACGCCTGCGATCAAACTTCTTTCTTAACCTCCCACTCACACACCGTGAGTGGACCGGGTCATAGGATAAAACGAAATGAGCGATATAAATTTTATATGTTTAATAACCCAAGTGGGTCGGTATGAATTAATAGCATATACAGAAATATACAATATTAATATGATCAAGCATAAACATACAAGCAAAAGAGCAATGATACAATACACCAAAATAAAAGGAAATAAAGATTAGAAAAAATACCTGAGCACACAGCCCTGTCCTAGCTGTCTCTCTTCCATGCTCAGCACAATAGACTCTGAGAAAACTCCCTACCTCCGTGTGAGACCCTCTCCAACTACACCCTTCACCTCCCCCAGCCAGGGATGAAAACCAGTGAGACATAGTGTCCAGAGGTGTAACCTCCTTTGCATCACATTCCAACCAGTGGGGGAAGGAGTGACATGATCAAGTAAAAACACACTTCCAAGAAAGATACATAAATTGAGGGTCTCATCATCACACCTCCCCCTTTTAGAGCGTGTCGGGAGGAAGGAGGAGCCTCCATTCCTCTTCCACCCGCACCTCCGCAGCCTCACCGCGCCGGGACAGGCCATCGGCGTTGCCATGGGTCTGGCCAGGCTTGTGTCGGATGTCATAGTTGTATTGCTGCAGCACCAGGCTCCAACGTAACAACCGTCCATTCTGACCTGCAACACGTTTGATCCAGATCAGGGGGTTGTGATCCGTCACCACGGTGAAGTGGCGCCCATACAAGTAAGGCTGCAGATGCTGCAAGGCCCAAACATTTGCTAGGCATTCCTTCTCCACTGTGGCGTAGGCCACCTCCCGCGGCAGTAGCTTTCGGCTGAGGTACTGCACTGGGTGCTCTTACCCCGCTGAGTCAAGCTGGCTCAGTACGGCACCGAGTCCGTAGGTGCTGGCGTCTGTCTGTAGCACAAGCGGACGTGTCTCATCGTACGCCTGAAGTACAGGTGCGTTCGCCAGGGCCGCTTTCAGGGCTTGGAAGGAGCGCTCGCAAGCATCCGTCCACTGGACAGTTTGCGGCAACTTCTTCTTGGTGAGGTCCGTCAAGGGGGCAGCCAGAGCACTATAGTTCGGTACGAACTTCCTATAGTACCCTGCCGTACCCAGGAAAGACATCACCTGTCGCTTGGTCTGGGGGGTTGGCCAGGACGTGATTACATCCAGCTTTTCAGGTTCTGGTTTCAGGGTTCCCCCACCTACCCGGTGTCCCAGGTATTGGACCTCGCGCATGCCCAGCTGACACTTTTCTGGTTTGATGGTCAAGCCCGCACGGTGGATCCGCCTCAGCACCTGCGCCAGGTGCTGTAGGTGTTCCTCCCAAGTGGAGCTGAAGACGGCAATGTCATCCAGGTACGCTGTGGCAAACCCTTCGCATCCCGTCAGCAGGGAGTTGACCATCTGCTGGAAAGTGGCAGGGGCATTCTTCATGCCGAATGGCATGACAGTGGACTCGAACAGTCCGAAAGGGGGTGATAAAGGCCGATCGCTCCTGTGCCTGAGGGGACAGGGGGGATCTGCCAGTATCCCCGACTCAAGTCCATGATGGACAGGTACTGGGCCTTACCTAACCGGTCAAGCAGGTCGTTGATGCGCGGCATGGGGCACGTGTCGTCGACTGTAACCGCATTAAGTTCCCTGTAATCTACACAGAACCGGGTGGTCCGGTCCTTTTTAGGCACAAGAACCACAGGTGAAGCCCATGCACTGTGAGAGGGCCGAATCACACCCAGGTCCAGCATCTCGCCAATCTCCTTGCGCATCTGGACCTGTACCTCCGAGGAGACGTGATATGGCGACCGCCGGATAGGGGCATGATTCCCGGTATCCACATGGTGAATGGCCTGGTCAGTTCTCCCGGGCTTCGCGGAGAACAGACCAGGTAGGGAGTGCAAAACTCCATCCAGCTGGGACAGCTGGGCCTTAGCCAGCAGGGGGTTCACCTGCGCCTTCTTGTTGGACCCATCCTCCTGAAAATGAGCAAGCAAGTCAACAAGGTCTTCTTCTTCCCCCTCCTCTAACAGACTGCATACCGGAAAAGCACTAGCTTCCCGGTCATGATGATCCTTCATCATGTTGACATGGAAGACCTTATGCCTGTTCCGGCCTGGATCAACAGTGACCAGGTAGCTGACGCTGTTGACCTGCTGGTGCACAACGTATGGACCGGTCCATTTCGCCTGAAGCTTGTCCTGGGGCTCAGGGACTAGGACCCATACCTTCTGCCCCGGCTGGTATGTTCTCTTACGGGCATTCTGATCATACCAGCGCTTCTGGTCAGCCTGAGCCTGGACCATGTTGACATGCACCAGCTGCGCCATAGCCTGCATTTGGTCACGGAATCGCAGGACATACTCCACGACTGGCACACCTTGGATGGCCGTTTCTCCTTCCCAGGACTCTTTCACAAGAGTTAGGGGCCCACGTACATGTCTCCCGTACAAGAGCTCAAAGGGGGAGAACCCCGTTGAGGCTTGAGGCACCTCCCGGTAAGCAAACAGCAGGTGCGGGAGATAAGGCTCCCAGTCGCGCCCGTGGGACTCGACTAACATCCTGAGCATCCTGCTTCAGGGTGCCATTGAACCGTTCACACAGGCCATTGGTCTGTGGGTGATACGGGCTGGACACCAGATGTTGCACCTCTGTTACTTTACACAGGCCTTGCATCAAGGCAGACATGAACTGGGTACCTTGGTCTGTGAGCATCTCTCTGGGAAATCCAACACGGGAGAAGATGCCTACCAGAGCCTTGGCCACTACATCAGCCCGGGTGGAAGACAGCGCAACAGCTTCCGGGTACCTAGTAGTGTAGTCTACTACCGTTAATATGAAACGTTTCCCGGTGCGACTGGGAATGGACAGGGGTCCAATGAGATCCACAGCCACCCACTGGAAAGGTTCGGTTATGATGGGCATAGGTATCATTGGTGCTTTGGAGCCTTGCCCCGCCTTGCCCATCCTCTGACAAGTGTCACATGAACGGCAGTATTTAGCTACATCTGTCCCCATCTTAGGCCAGTAGAATAAGTGGCTGAGGCGAGCCTTGGTCTTAGCGATCCCCAGGTGGCCTGCCAGTGGAATATCATGAGCAATCCGCAACAACTCCACCCGATAGGGTTGGGGTACCACCAAATGTTTCTCCCTGAGCCGACTTTCTTTTCCCTTTGTGGGGATCGTTTCCCGGTACAACATCCCTTGCTCCCAGTACACGCGGTCCTTGTCCGACTCCAAGGGAGGTTGATCAGCACGCTCCTTCAATGCATCCATACTGCGGTCAGCTTGGACAGCGTCCCTGAACTCCTGACTGGAACCAGACAGAAGAGATGAGCATGTCACATACCCGCCGGGCTCCTCTGGCTCCAGGGTGGGGAGGCTAGTCATGGTGGTCTCAGAGCCATCTCCGGGTGACAGAGGGAACGGCTCAGGGGTCGGAGCGCCTTCCACCCCTCTAGCACTCTGGCTGCGGGTCACCACCGCAATACCAGCAGTCCGTTCCTCATCCGGATCATCCCTGAGATCCCCGTGACCCACCTGACCACTTGGCACATTGTCCTCAGTTGGGGTTGCCCCCAGCATCTCAGAAGAGCTACCCTGTAAACCTGCAAGGCAAGAATTAGCAATTACATTGACATTGCATTCATTCATTGATTCACAGTGAACTGCATGGGTGAATGGCTGAGCCAGGGTCACACTGAGGGGGCTCTCAGCACCCGCAGATGTGGGCGGGGCTACAGCCAGGTCAGCATTCCACAATGTCTCTTTCACATGCTCACTGATTACTTTAGCTGGGCACATAGCAAGGGGAGACAAAAGGCTGACCCCTCCCTCTGCCTGTGTCTGCGTCTGGGTGACAGGCTTCAACACCACATTAAAATCATCCTTCAGTACAGACATTTTGTCACAGCGAGGTGGGGCTACTCCCACCCCATATTGGGACACCAAGGGCCCCAAATCTCTTCCCAATAGTACATTGGCAGGCAGATCAGACACTAGCCCCACATCACGCATCCCTTTTCCAGCACCCCAGTCCAAATGGACGCAAGCCATAGGCACAGTTACGCGTTCTTGTCCAATACTCTTCAGGGTCAGAGTTTTTCCAGGGATAATACTGTCCGCAGGGACCAAGTCAGGTTGCACCAGAGTAATCTGCGCCCCAGTGTCCCGAAATCCCATGACCACTTTACCCCCCACAATGACCTGTTGACTGTTGGCATCGGATTGCAACCCCTCCCTCCCCACCAAGTATACAGATGGGCCAGCTGCCGTGGCTGGGGACACAGGGGGGTTCTTAGAGCGGTTGGGGCACTCCGCCTTGAAATGTCCTGGCTGGTTACAGGCATGACACCGCCGGACCTCTCCTGGGGATTTAGAGGTGGTCCCTGGGGTGCCCAGAGTTCTTGGGACAGGGGAAGTAGAGGGGGCACCCGGGACAGAGTTTGTCTTACCCCACTTGGAGACCGCAGGCTGTGGTGAACTCCAACTTTGCCCCTCCTTCCCGCTTGGGGGTCTCTGCAGTGTGGCTCCTCTCTTGATCCCTTGCTCCCTGGTGGACACATAGTCGTCAGCAATCTCTGCAGCATTGTCTGCTGTTGTGGGTTTCCGATCACACACGAACTGGCGGACCTCCAGAGGGCACACCTGGAGAAATTGTTCCTTTATCATAAGATCCCCAATTCCCTCAAACGTGGTGACAGTAAGTCCTTTGATCCACTGCCACAATGTAACCTGTAAGTGGTGCAGAATATCCGCATAGCTCTCTGTGGGACCCCGCTGGATATTCTGGAACTTTTTGCGGTACACCTCCGGCGTGAGCCTGTATCTCTGGATCAGCGCCGCTTTGATGGTCTCATAGTCCGCGTCCACTGGTAAGCTCGTGGAAACATCCAGGCCTTTTCCCTTCAGCCGGGGAGACAGGTAACGGGCCCATTCTGCCTGGGGAATATGATGCTGCTTACACACCCGCTCAAATCCCCGCAAGAACGAGTCCAAGTCCCCGTTATCTTTCAAGATTGGAAAGTCCTCGGATCGGATCTTTAGTGCTCGGGCTCCTGGAGTTGGTGCAGGGGAAGGTTGCGCCCGCCGGGGAAGTTCCAGCTTTCTTAGCTCAAGCTGATGCTCTCTTTCCACCCGGCGCTCTTCAGCTTCTCTCTCCGCCCGACGCTCTGCAGCAGCGGCCTCTCTCTCCGCCCGACGCTCTGCAGCTTCTCTCTCCGCCCGGCGCTCTGCAGCTTCTTGGTACTGGTGAATCACCTGCAGGCGGGCGCTATAGTCACTGGCGTCTATCTGCTGTAAGGCCATTTGCAAGTATAAGTCCATTACCCCCACAGAACTGGGGTTACTGGTCCCTCCAGGCACAGTTACCTCTGGAGTCCGGGCACCTATGGAACCGTCTGGCATGGTGATGTTTTCTGGTGCCAGCCTCTCAGGACTTTGCTCCGCCTCCTGCATGGCTATGGTAGCTTCCATATCCGCCATCTCCTGGAGTTCAGCAGCAACCAAGTCCTGCAGACGTTTGGTTATGCTTCTGGTCCCACCAGCCATCCACTGGAAACCATTGCCAAATAAAAGATAGGACAGAAAAAGAAGGGAGGGAACAGTACTGTACCAAACTTTCACCGTATTTTAAGCTTGATCTCATACCGCGCTCGTGCCATAGGATTGCCTCAATCCTCAGTGTCTGCGTGATACCACACCCACACACTGTTATCCTAAGATCCCACCGCTGCCACCACTGTGAAGAATATTGCCTCGCCCAGCCGCCTGGCATGCCTGCGATCAAACTTCTTTCTTAACCTCCCACTCACACACCGTGAGTGGACCGGGTCATAGGATAAAACGAAATGAGCGATATAAATTTTATATGTTTAATAACTCAAGTGGGTCGGTATGAATTAATAGCATAAACAGAAATATAAAATATTAATATGATCAAGCATAAACATACAAGCAAAAGAGCAATGATACAATACACCAAAATAAAAGGAAATAAAGATTAGAAAAAATACCTGAGCACACAGCCCTGTCCTAGCTGTCTCTCTTCCATGCTCAGCACAATAGACTCTGAGAAAACTCCCTACCTCCATGTGAGAACCTCTCCAACCACACCCTTCACCTCCCCCAGCCAGGGATGAAAACCAGTGAGACATAGTGTCCAGAGGTGTAACCTCCTTTGCATCACATTTCAACCAGTGGGGGAAGGAGTGACATGATCAAGTAAAAACACACTTCCAAGAAAGATACAATAGCCATTCCAAAAGTTTTCATTTTTTTTTTTTACTAGAGGTCATGGACATAGCTACTACACTAGTAGACATAGCAGTTACAATGGGGTCTATAAACTAAGGGGGCCCATTTCCACTAATACTTAGGGTGAAAATAGTGAAAATAATTATGGATGATGAAAGGGAATGTGCAAATGTACCCCATAACTTTATTGAAACATCAAAATGCCTGCATGTGACACATTATAATTACAATCTTCTTATTCATGATGTCACAGTGAACAGAGTTATCTTTGTGTGTGTGTGTGTGCATTATCCCTGTGTTATGATGCCATAGTGGACCTAATCCCAGTATTGTGACATCACGTGGCATTATCCATGTACTGTGACATCACTGTATTTGTTATCCCTGTACTGTGACATCACTGTGTTTATTATCTGTGTACTGTGACATCACTGTGTATATTACCCCTGTACCATGACATGACTGTGTTTACTATCCCTGTACTGTGACATCACTGTGTGTATTATCCCTGTACTGTGACATCACTGTGTATATTATCCCTGTACTGTGACATCACTGTGTTTATTATCCCTGTACTGGGACATCACTGTGTTTATTATCCTATACCATGACATCACTGTGTGTAGCATCGCTGTACTGTGACATCACTGTGTTTATTATCTCTGTACTGTGACATCACTGTGTTTATTATCTCTGTACTGTGACATCACTGTCTTTTTATTATTCCTGTACTGTGACATCACTCTGTGTATTATCCCTATACTGTGACATCACTGTGTTTATTATCTCTGTACTGTGACATCACTGTGTTTATTATCCTATACTGAGATATCACTGTGTTTATTATCCCTGTACTGTGACATCACTGTGTGTATTATCTCTGTACTGTGACATCACTGTGTGTATTATCTCTGTACTGTGACATTACTGTGTGTATTATCTCTGTACTGTGACATCACTGTGTTTATTATCTCTGTACTGTGATATCACTGTGTGTATTATCTCTGTACTGTGACATCGCTGTGTTTATTATCTCTGTACTGTGACATCACTCTGTGCGTTATCTGTGTGTGCAAAGAAGACCAAAATAATTGTACTCTATTCATGTTCTGAAGTTGCTGCTTAAGGTGGCCATGGTAGAGAATGGGGCCCCCATGACTACTTGTCATGCCCCTGTTAGGGACCATATAAGATTGATCTATAGTTCCCCATTTATTTATGCAATAATTTTTCCCACCTCCGATACTGTAAGATGATGTGAACCTCCTTGGGATCCTGGCAGTTGTTTTTCTGGGATGGTATTTCTCACTTACCGTGTAAAATTCAGCACTTCCTTGACATTTTAGACGTTTGTATAGCAAGTTCTGGGAAACAGAATGTGATACATTGTAGCTAAGTTACACTAAGAGAAAGAAAGATTGTTTTTCTCCAAATAGTGGACGATCTATAGGAGCTAATAGATACCCGAGTAGCCATGTATTATTCCATTAGACCCTCTGTAAAATAAACCCAGGCGCGACCGTACTGTATAAAATACACCATGAAATTTCATGAGCGATAATTAGAGTTACATAAACATGTGACGGCTCATGGGGGAAATGAAGGAGCAGAACGGGGGCTCGTACTGTTTGTACAAGTGAAGCTCTTTAGACCATCTGATACGCTGAGCAATTAACATTTGTGGGTTTAATAATAAACCAATGAGATGGTAACAAAATAAAGACAGAAGGGAGGAAATGTGGCAGGAGGAAGTGCCTGCTATGCTTTCTATACGGGTAATGATTATTAATTGATCCTAATGACCTCCTTCCATTTCCATTACTGCCTAACTTATAACCTTATTAGCATATGCCGAAACAATATATTTATTTTCGGGCTGCTAACATGGCTGAAACACTCCATTACTTACACTCAAATGGGCCCCCAGAAAAGTCGGCACTAAAAAGTTAATTTATGCTTATAACAAGGCTGAAACATTATATTTACCATCTTATTTTTATCTATCTATCTATCTATCTATCTATCTATCTATCATCTATCTATCAAATAATTATTTATGCCAATGACAAGAATGCACTGTTTTTATGTACTGTCTTATTATATTTTTTAATCTCAGCCCTAATTTAAAGCTCTAGAGCCGCGATTTAAAAATCTGTAACAAATCAGCTTCATCAAGTTTCATTATAATCTAATCTATCTATTATCTATCTATCTATCATGTATTATCTATCTATCTATCTATCTATCTATCTTTCGAATTATTAGTTGTGCTTATTGCAGAGTTACATAATTTAAATTTACTGTCTGAATATTTATTATCTGAGGTATAACTTGAAACGTGGAAACTCCAATATAAAATGAGTAACAAGGATTCAATTGCAAACCATAATACAAATGTATTTTTTGGGAAAGAAAGAAAGAAAGAAAGAAAGAAAGAAAGAAAGAAAGAAAGAAAGAAAGAAAGAAAGAACAGCCCATGAATATCCATTTCCTCTCTCCTAGGTGCAAAGAAAAATCTGAACTGCATGGAAAGGAAATATTAATTTGCTACTGAAAAAAAGACATGAAATAAATAGATGAAGCATGGATAAAAGAAGAAGATAGATAGATAGATAGATAGATAGAATTTGTTTTTATTACGTTCTCATATTTATCTTTTATATCTGTTTTCTCAAAATAGGTAGATAAGATAAAAGGTGATAGATGATTTATCTTCTTTCTCAGAGAGACAGTAAGGGGTTATAAATAGGAGAGAAATAAAAAGGGGATGGAAAAATAAGTAGATGGATAGGTAGATGAAAGGAAATTTGTTATGGAATTGCCTGTTGAGCAATTCCCCAGGGGCTGCTGCTGAAACCTGAAAGGAAGGGAATGAAAGAGACAGTGAGTTCTAAACTCGACCCAGCCCCTGTCCCTGCCTACTTGCCTCAACTACCCTAGGTGGTAGAGGACAACTGGGTGACAGTTCTTTCTCTAGATAAGTGTTACACAGAACAGGCCAAGACACACAACACAGAAGAGGAGTCAGCAAGCCGAGGTCAAACCAGAGAGACAAAACAGTACCAAATTGAAATACAAAGAGTCAAAAGCCAAAAAGCAGAGGTCAGTAAATACAAAACAAGAGCAAGGACAAACGCTTAGCAAGGTCAGGGACACAATGGCCGGCAAACATGTGGGCAAATGACCTGTTTATGGGAAGTTCAGAACCCGCCCCAGGCTTGATTGGCAGATAGGCTGTCAATCACAAAGCACAGTAACCCTAACCATGCCAACACAAAATGATCAGGAGCAGGTAATCATGAGCGGACAAACCTCCTGTGCCGTACAATGCGGTCAGAGGATGGCACAGAAGTTTGAATGGGTGAGGACGTAACATAAATCAATGTGAGAAAGGAAATAAGTGGGTAATAGAGACTTGATAGATGATCTTTCTATCTATCTATATATCTATCTATAGCAAAAATAAGTGGCACTCCAAAAGGACAGTAGTAAAAAAAAAGTGAGGGTTTATTGCCTCATACCAGCAACATTTCAGCTCAACTTACTTGAGCCTTTTTCAAGCAGTGAATGGTATACATATGCAGACTTATATAGTGATCAAACCGCATCAAAAAAATAATCAGCAATTATACAATCAAGTGGAAAAGTTTATATTTACCCTACAATATACAATAAAGTGCTCAGTGCAATATAAAGTGCAATGCATGACGATCAATACAGTGAAGCAAAGTGTACTAAGTACATTAATACAATGTGCATATAGAGCATTATTCATATACAGTAATTGATAATTCCATAAAGGTGCCATAAAAATTACCCCATAGAATCCTGATTATGTTCATAGCTCTATGCGCGCCACCCGCTGTCTCACTGATTTCATGGCACATGCGTGGGGTTCAGAATTAAATGTGCTCTAAAAATAAATAAGAATATTAATTTCTTCTATCTATCTATCTATCTATCTATCTATCTATCTATCTATCTATCTATCTCATATCTATCTGATATCTATCTATCTATCTATCTATCTATCTATCTATCTCATATCTATCTGATATCTATTTATCTTATCTAGTCATTACATGTTTGGGTTTACAGGTCCCTGGTACAGATTTTGAACTGTAGCCTAAAATCTTTATGCTGCGCCTCTGACCTCATGTCACCAAGCCCCTTTTATAACGCTCTGAAGTAAACTACATTGGCGCCGTCTGTGGTTACAATTGAAGAAAAAGAATTCTTGTTCATTCACAATAATTTTCTTCTTTAGCATATAATAAGAACAATAGTCGGCAGTGCCAGGTCGGGGAGCGCGCCGCCTCCATGAATAATGCCGCTATTTCATCTCTATAGCCATGAAATCCTGTCATTCAAAAACATAAGTAAAGTAAAACCCAACATTTTCTTCCCATTTTTATTGAAAGGAAACATTGTGGGGTCTCCTATATTCACAAATGATGCCCATAGCTCTGTGTGAGGATGAAGAAGAAGGGGCCCATTCATAGAACATTCTGTGGAGTTATCCCCCCTCGGTCTTTCTGACATTGACTTTTCTGTAGTTATTTATTTCTATTGTGCCTTCATATAATTTGCAGAATAAGGGTCAGGACCTGGGAAATAACACAGATATTTCTATAATTCTATAGATACATTCACTATAACAGCCATAACATTAAAGCCACTTGCTTAATATTGTGTATGCCCCATCATGCTGCTTAAATGGCACTGACCTATCATGACATGGACTCTACAAGACCTATACTTTAAGTCCTGTAAGTCACAAGGTGGGTGTCCATGGATCAGACTTATTTTTCCAGCCCAACCTAGAAATGTTTCATCGGATTGAAAGCTTGAGAATTCGAAGACCAAGTCAACACCTTGAACTTTTTGCCATGTTCCTCAAACCATTTGTGGAATCGTGAACAATATGTACATTGTGGCCTGGTACATTATCCTGCCATCCTGAGGTCGCTGCCATGAGAGACATCTCCTGCATGGACTTGGTCTGTACAATGTCTAGGTAGGTGATAGGTGTCCATGTAACATTCTCATCAATGCCAGGAGCCAGGGTTTCCGAGCAGAACATTGCCCAGAGCATTGCAAGGCTTCTACTGGATTGTCTTCTTCTCTGTAGTGTCATCTCTTCCTCAGGTTAAGTGACACACATGGCCACCGGCCACCCACATTATGTAAAAGAAAACACGACTGATCAGAATGGTCCATTGGACCATCTGGGGCAGGTTTCTGTTCAGGCTGTATATCATAGCAGTGACCTTTCTTCTTAGCTCCTCCACCATCTTCTGGTATTTGTGCAACCATTGTCAATGCCTTAGGAAACCTGTCAGCCTGATCCTGAAATGGGGTATTAAGCCCCACCCAGACACCACCACCTCCCCTCCATCAGCAGGGAACCAGTCCAGGACAGAATTGACATAGAGAAGAGCAATGGCATTTTTTCACAATCATATCCCTAGATGCAAAAGAGGTGACAGGTATCAGAGCAGGTACTTGGACATTTTTTATTTTTATTTTTAGCCAGTTCCCAGAACCCCTTTAATCCTTTAAGGACGCAGGGTAATTTGGGGTGTTAAGGTTCAGCAACTTTTTTCATATTTTCCATCTCCACCTTCCAAAATTCATAACTTTTTTATTTTTATGTTTACATAGCCATAAGAGGGCTTATTCTTTGTGAAACAATTTGTATTTTTAATTGCCACCATTTTGGGGTACATATAATGTCTTCATTCGTTTTTATTAATGTTTTTGGGGAGCCCATGTGAAAAAAACATTCTATCCATCTTTTTTGAATTTCGTTTTTTAAGGGGTTCATTAAAAAGGACATTGCAACTTTATGTGGCCGGTCATTACAATTGTGGCGATACCCTATTGATATTGGTTTTATTATGTTTTATTACTATTACTGAATAAAATGTCATTTTTCAAAAACAAAAGATTTGCCTGGGGCACCGTAATCTGAAATCGATAACTATTTATTTACTGTTTTGTTGATAGAGCTATGAGCGGGATCGCTGTACTGGATAAATAACCTATTTTTTGGAAGGGGGGACAGGATACCTAGTATGTTTGTTTGATTTTTTTTGTTTACATTATTTAGTTTTTAATTTGGATTTTTTTCTTTACTTTTTATGATGTCATTTTTTTTTAAACTTTATTTTAAAACTTTTTTTAACTTTAATTTTTTAATTTTTTTCCTGTCTCACAAGGGGACTTGAGCCTGAGATATCTTGATCCTTGTACAATGTACTGCATCACTTCTGTATTGCAGTACATTGTACATATTCTAACTTTATGTATTAGGGAAAGACAGCCAGGAGGCCGTTGATTATTACAACATGCTAACTGGGTAGCCACACATAGACACATATGCATTATTAGTATATCACTTTGTGATAACTTATCAAAAAATCATGTTGCTTTTAAAAATGTTGGGTTCCTAGGAGGTATTTTCATACTCTGGGGCTGACAACAAAAGTTGATATCTCCATGACAGAAATAACAATTTCTTAGACTCTGTGCCCCAGTTTAGTCGACACAAAGCCAGCGGAGGAGCTAGAGGTTCCACTTTGCTGGTGAATCCTGTAACTTGCAGTTAAAGGGAATGTATCAACAGAAAATGAGCTATTTTTTTTTTTTATTAAGTTTTATGTTAAGCATATTTTTAAAGAAGATTTGTTGTTTTTTTTTAATAAATGTTATTACCTATATTCTAAAAAATTCTTAAAAATCCTGCAGTTCTAACTCTGGCCACTAAGCCATATAATATGCTGAGACTTCCTGTTTTCTGAAGGAGATTTTTTTGACAGCATTCACCTCACTTACAGCACACTGATGATCGATCACTGATTGACACAAAGCTTTTCCTTCACTTAATGTCTTACAGACATTTGGTAGTGTAAAATAAAGATATCATCTGCTGCAGAACTTCTTTGTGAAGTAAAGGTAGTTGTGTTGTGTAATGTAAAGCTCATTACCCCTATCATCTGTGCTACGCTGTTACTGTAATTGTGCTATACGCCAATTGTAGTTGTCATGTGTGATTTATGCGACTTTCCGCTGGTATTTCCTCACTGATTGACAAGACCAGACGAGAAATTGTTTGTGAAATATGTAAGTGATCTCTATCTTGTTTCATTACACGGGACTGTGAAATATCTGTGGAAGGAGTATGGAAAATCTGTCTGGAACAATACCGCACTAGAGCATTGTCCGGGGAACTCCCAGCTGCTGGCTGGAATATCAGGGTCTGTATCTGTAACAAATGTCATCCATGTTTTATTGTAATAGAGTTTAGATGTTGGCATTGAAATATAATTTTCCAGTGGTAGGGTGTATAGTATAGAGACAGTAGACATAGACATAGAGATGGGGTTGCTCCATCATTGTGACCAGCTGTTATTAGTATGGTGACCCTACAATTCTCCTGCAATAGCCAGGACTCTCCAGTGATTTTTTAGACTCTAGGACCATCCCCTCAATAGTAATAGTTATCTGCTCACAATGTATTTTCTTATCCTGCTTTCACCTACTTCAAAAGGTCACTTGATAAGAGTGTGACCTGTTTCTTCTAGCATGGGTTGCTGTGTAAACAGGTGGTCTCTCTCTGCTGCCTGCAAATACTATTGAGAACTACCATGTGACCTCAGAGTCATCAAAATCCTGTCCATGTTCTTCTGCCCTGACTGTTCTGTGAAAATTCCTCTCTCCTCTTCCTCTCCCTCTCTATAGCCCCCCCATCTCACATACCACTCATAGTTTCCCTTTCTGTAACAGTCAGGTCACCGTGCCGTCATTACTTTCCCCAGTGTTATCAGCAACAGTTGGTGGTGCTTCCAGGATCTTTGGTGAAGGTCCTGGTAGGTTAGGTATATACTATTAAAAGCTCTGCAGTGTTTGATAGGAACAGGTAATAGACATGGATACAGGTACTAGGCAAGGGTGAAAGCATCAGCAGCAGCAATTTTGAATCTACTTCAATGACTATCTTCCATAGCTAAACCCACCCTCCCAAAAAAATGCTGGGGGGGTCACTTTAAATTTAGAGAGGGAAAATGTAGCTGTTCATTCTGGCTAATGGTGCACAAACATGTTCTACCACCAAACAGTGTCACAACCTACAAAATTTTAAGCTGCAATGGTTTCAATATCAATCGTGCAGCAGTTTATGTGAATGTATAAATTATAGAATTAATAGGTCAGATGATAATTAGAAAAGGACAGAAGCTTAACCTTCTCATAATCTTAAAAGTTTACTTATATAGCGCCATCATATTCCGCAGCATTTTACAGAGATATTCTCAACACTGTCCCATATAGGGCTCACAATCTATATTCCCTATCAGTATGTCTTTGGAGTGTGGGAGGAAACCGGAGTACCCGGAGGAAACCCACGCAAACATGGGGAGAACATAAAAACTCCTTGCAGATGTCCTATGTATTAAGCTGGCCATGTATGTTTTTGACAGACATGATATGTAAAATTAGTATGAACGATTCCACCAACAACATTAACCATTAAACTGTTCAAATAGCTGATTATGCCAAACACTATTTTTGGACAACCCCAGCCGAAAATTTCCAACACGATCATTTGGATATACTTTTTAAACTGATCTTGGCCATTATGGATGACTAATAACTAATCTATATGGCCAGCTTTAGGCATGAGTTGGAGAACCATTTACTTAACCATTAGTTGTCTTGTGTGTGAAAGATAATACGTTTATTTGGCCGTGCCGAAACACACTATTGTGATACCAAAGGTGTGGACAGCTCTCTTGGTGCTCAAGTCAAGGATTTCATGATGCACCCACCACATGATCCCTAATACTCAGCATGAAAGCTGTCAGATAGACAATCATTCATTTAACTCCTTTCCTGCCTTGCGAAAGCCAACAAGGCCTTGAGGTCAGTGAGGAGAATGGAGAAGACCAAGGTCAGACACAACTGGTGGCCATTAACAAAAAGATTGGGCACATTGAAATCCAATATCTTGAGCCTTCACTTCTTGAATCTTCCATCAGTCAGGAGACGACTATATACCACTATGGTATAAACTGACGCGTTTGGTTGACATGAATCTAATGTGTATGCTACCAGACAACTCTTATCTCAACATGCCCAATTATTTCAACATGCCCAATCATTCTTTCCCTGACATTCTCTATTGGGGAAGATTTAGGATATCCTCTCTACGCATTAGCGAAAATTCTGCAGGCTTGGGTGACATTCACCTAATGTGTATGAGCACCTTTAGCTTATGTTTAGCTCTTTATCCCATGGTGACCCCTATACAGGACCATGTCTGTTTGTATATGTGTACATTCAGTAACCCATACCTCCCCGCACCATTTGCGATATGTCGCCTCCTCCTAGAATACTGTTACATAAAGCAGATTGTACAAATATTTACTTTCTCCATTGAAGTCAATAATTGCACATAAAATATTCTGAGAGCGCTCCGCTCTTCTGTGTCTAATGGGCTGCGGCTCATTAACCCTCTATTGGAAATAAATTATAAAACACTCTCTTTATTCACACCATGTTCCTTGCTATAACAAGCACCAGCCTCAGCCCCCGACTCTGTATATATTTTTATAGTGATTATTATAATAGACAGACAGATTCTTCTCCCTGTAGGAGTGTGTGCTAAGCATCTATGACTTGGACTAGACAAAATCGTATTAAATATTCTTTTCTCGCACAGTACGAGAACTTTTGCAGAAGATCTGGAGGCAGCTGGACTACAATGAAGTGTAACACAATCCGGTGCAGGGATGGTTATATACATATAGCAGCTACTGGGTCCTTGTTATATTTCTACATCACTCTCTCTATAGAAATAAATGGTATAGAATTATTAAAGTAATAACATCTAGAGAGCCAGAATAGACTACTGATAATGCTTGGAAATTGGGATATTACTGTATTGAATGGATATATTTCACGACTTATATAACAAAGACTCCATTGTCAGGAGGCCTCAGACGTCTCGAAAGAACCCAATGCAGAAAGGTCGGAGAATTTTCATCCTTACACTATGCACCCAGCATGATATCTTGGGCTTACTGCTCACTGTATTTTGTCAGGACGATATGTGAAGCTTTTATAATGTTATCTCCTCTGGTTTGTCGGTTTGTTATATATAGAACAGGTCAGTAAATAGACAGAAATGAGAAGCCTTCAGAAGAGGCAGCATGGACATCATCCCTGTGTCTGCTTTTAAGCCCAAGGCCAAATTCTGTGCTGTATTATCTAAGTCTGGTTTTCAACATGTCATTTATTGTATGAGATAAGGGACACAATGGACTTCCAGGTAGCACAATGTAGGATTACCTCTGATGAACCTACAAGAAGATACTAAGGAGTAGCTTAAAGGAGTAATGCCATGAAAGTATCCTCTATCCATATGATACAGAATAAATACCTGATCTGTGGAGGTATGACCGCTGACAACTACTGATCCTGAGAACACCCCCCTGTTGCGACCACCGCTGGACGGAATGTAGGCATGATAACTAGCACAAATAAAAACATCAGTTGTTGCGGCAGCTGCTGGATCGCCGTCACATGGACGTGAACATCAGATATCTGTATGGAGGACCAAATCCAATATCCCAGAGATATCCACTATGGACAAGGGATATGGAAAAAAAAATCTGCGCTAAAAATAAGCACGGATTTTTTTTCCATATCCCTTGTCCATTGTGGATATCTCTGGGATATTGGATTTGGTCCTCCATTCCAGATATCTGAATATAGGCATGTCCTTTGTTGGTCGGACAAACCTGTGCTCCCATTCTCTACAATGGAAGCTCTGGAGATAGTGGAAGTAAAGCACTTGGCTAACTCTGGTGTTCACATTGACCTAAATTGGAATGTTGTCCATCAAGGCACATGCCGACTCTCAGCCTGGCTGCGTTCAGGATGAATTTGCAATGGGGGAAAAACACTCCCCATTTTTGGAATCGGTGGGAGTCTCAATGGCCATACCCCTACTGATCTGGTATTTATCTTATGGATAGAGCATAAATAATATTCATTTCATAACTCCTTTAAAGGGAACCTGGCACATTGAACATTCAGTCCAGGCTTATGTTACAGAGCAGGAGGAGCTGAACAGATTGATAAATAGTAACTTATTGATTGAAATAACTGCTATTACTATGCTTAGAAGTCCAGTGAGTGATCCCAGTCAGTGATTGACATCTCAAGAGTGTGGATACTTGTATTGTGGAGGGCGCACCCCCAGGCTAGTAGAGGACAGTGGTCTCATAGGCTGGAACGATTAGGCAGGTGCTGGAGCCCAGGGACAACAGGAAGGAGGAGGACTCCATAAAACCAGTGGAGAAGTGTGCAGTTAGTACGCCATAAATGTCAGAGAGTTAGGACATGCTCCAGGTCGGAGGAAGACCTAATTGGAGTTCCCAAAAATGGAGCAAGAGGACCAAGCTCTTGTTCAAAAAGCAGGTTCAGATACAGTGCCATGGGAAGCAGCGATGAAGCAAGGTCCAGCAGGAAGCTGAAAATGACTGTACAGCTGAGGGCAGCCATCTTAGGAGCCAGGGAGCAGAGGCAGTGAAAGGAGCCACAGTGCATGTTATACCCGGTTACCATCAAAGGACTGAGTAGACTGTTTAAATGGTCACTAACTTTTCAGACAACTTAGTCTCATTTAATAGAGCATGTGATTCTGGACCAATATGGAATGTCCTTTAAAGGGTTTCTATCATTGAAAAAAATCGTTTTTAAATTGAAATCACGTTGGAATAGCCTTTATAAAGGCTATTCATCTCCTACCTTTACTTTGCTGGTCCTCACCGCCATTTTCAAATTATTCCTCTTTTTTTCCTTATGCAAATTATGCTCAGAGACCACAGGGGCGTTCCCCCTGTGCTCCGAGCACAGTGTCGTCATCCATCGCAGCACCGCCACTGTCTCTTCATCTTAAAGCCTCCATTAGATTTCTCCGCCTCTTCACTGCATCAGCACCCGACAAGCACAATTTCGGGAATCAAAATCCTGCACATGCACAGTCGGCTCTGCCATTTTGGGTTCGGGCAGAAGAAGAAGTGTTTGAAAATGGTGGCGAGGACCTGCAAAGTAAAGGTAGGAGATGAATAGCCTTTATAAAGGCTATTCCTACGTACTTTCAGTTTAAAAAATGATTTTTTCAATGATAGAATCCCTTTAATTCAAAATAATGCTGCTTTCTGTCTGTAAAACCTCTCTAAAGTTCCTGCCACTAGGTGTCTTCCTTTTAGCTAATTTGCAGTTCACTCTCTGTTACTTGGAAAGTCCCGTTCATAGATTCCATTAAAAAGCAAGATGGCTTTGCAGTGAGCAGAAGGAGGAGTGTTTGTTCTGTCTTCACACAGTGAATGCAGGGGAGGGGGCTGTTTTTCCTGACAGCACATCTGCTAACTGCTTGCTCTGCGCACTGGACTGAACATTCTGCATAGCTCACAGCTTATAATGTAAAAAGAGTCATCTATGTACTTGTATCTACTTCTGGCTGCTTCTGCTGATAAAGATAAAATATTATTTACAGAGAGAAAGCAGCTTTCCTGGCTGTGCTCATAGATTGCTCTTTTCCTGTGTTAGGGATCTTTTAAGCTACATCATGCCTGCATGTATGTGTCCTGTATTTACAGTGCGGTGTCCCTGTATCTCCTATATTATGGTGACTTGGGTTTTCTCTGCTATTTGTTTGCTATTGTACAGTTACTTCTGGCAGAATTACATGTAAATAAAGCAATAGTAGTTATAATGGAAGGGGGGGGGGGGCAAACTGCCTCTTATTGTACATGCCCACAGCCTCAAAGACATAAATTGACCCATCCATAGTTTGCGTGAAGTGAATTTCTATTTTTTAACATAATATTGCATTTAAGTCCAACATTGTGTGCTATATTTTTATAGTGGTGTAGTTCCATGTGTCTGATACAGAGCCCCAAATTGTCTCCATAGCCAGACAATGACAAAATTCTTAAAGACTGCAGCCACCAGCAGAGGGAGTCATAAACAGTACACAGTCAGGTGTAAAGCTCCCTCTAGTGGTGACTGATGGTAGCCAGCATTTTATCATTTACCTATTTGTCTATACATGGAATTTGGAGCCCTGTATCAGAAAAATAACTGATAGATAAATGTTTCAATTAATTGGAAAGCTTTTTGACTAAAAAATAAATTGATGTGGACATTCACTTTAATCCATCATATACGGTAGCTTCATCAGGATCAGAGGAGCAGCAGTGAGTGCATTTTTACTGATATGTTCTTATATGTACGCAGCCTTATTATTTGTCTAGGCTTTTTGTGACTTGTACAATGATATACAGGTTATGCTCCTGAGGGTGCTTTTAGGGGATTTATATTTGCTATTATTTGAGGTCACTGCTGGACTTTCCCTTCTGTTTGCTCTGGTTTGAGGACACTGACCAAACAAATCTAACAGCTTTAGCAAATACAGATGGAGGTGTATGCTTGAAGATATTTGCTTGGTTGGATATGACAATGGATAAATTCTTGTGTTGAAAAAGACACCACAAAGTATCCAGAATTCACTATAGCAAAACCATTTACAGAGACGAGAAGACATTTTTGCAGGCTTTATCCAGTCTACAACTTGTCCATACAAGTCACCATGATCATTTCATATTTTGGTTGTCAAGGAGTGGAAGAACGAATCTGCATTTTTCCCAGTAATAGCGCTACTCCTGTACAAAAGATAAGCCAGGAAGCACAGCTCATCTCAGACTGTACTACAGCAGCTATGCCTGTGTCTCCATGGTAACAGACTACAAACAAAACTTATGTAGTCTTATCCTGAAGTCATAATTTCTGCTACTTTTTGTTAACCTACCACATTTAAGTTAGCAAGATGTAAAGGGTACATGGAAGTGACTACAAGATCAGCCCAACGCATACAGGGTTTGTAGTCTGTTACTATGGAAACACATAAGTTTGCATAAGGCCTGAGACACAAAATATTTGGATTTTTTTCAATTACCACTGTTCATATTTCTATAGAAGCAATAAAAGTGATCGCAATGGTGGGTATTCACTTTTGGTCCTATGTTTTATATGGGAGAATTTGCAAGGTTCATCTGTCTGTTTCATTTCAGTCTGAACTGGAAGTGCTATTATTATAATCTGGGTTCTCTTCTTCTTCTGCTGCGAGGTCCCACCGTGGGAGGCCGCTGAGGCCCGTGTTTAGCCCTGATCGGTCACAAGGTGTGTGCCGATGTCATGATGCTTTAATGCAGTCACAGGCCTAGCGGTTTGCCAAGGCACAAGACGTCACTCAGGAGCCCAGAAGAAAACAGCATGAAAACAGCGGCTTTTCTATGATCACACCGTTCTTGGGATACTCTTGATACCATTGCACAAGACAGGTTGGCAGAAATGATAATCCTGGCCCTGGCTAGTATAGCACTGAAGTCGCCCAGATCACTTTATTTTCCCATCTAAGGTGGACTCTGGATACTGAAACTGATCCACAAAAAACTTGTCACTTGATTTTATGCTACACACTGGGGTCACATGTTTAATGTCCATACACAGAAGCACCAATCGTGAAAAGGCAGGTGTCTCTAATAAAGTGGCCATTCAGTGTATGTAGTATAAATAGATCCTATGGTTTACATGCTCTTATCTAGCATCATGTGAATTCATTAGAGGTCATGTTTCTCTAATAAAGTGTCCATTCAGTGTATAAAGCATACATAGGAGCTGTGGTTCACATGCCCTTATGTAGTATCATGTGAAGTCATTTGATGACAGGTGTCTCTAACAAAATGGCCATTCAATGTTTATAGTATTCAGAGATCCTATGGTTCATATGGCCTCATGTAGTATTATGTGAAGTTACTAGAGGGCATGTGTCTCTAATAAAGTGGCCGTTCAGTGTTTATAGTATACATAGATACTATGGTTTATATGTACTTATGTAGTATTATGTGAAGCCATTAGAAGGAAGGGGAATCTAATAAAGTACCCACTCATTACATATAGTATACATAGATTCTATGGTTCATATACTCTCATGTAGTATTATATGAAGCTATTAGAAGGAAGGTGTGTCTAATAATGTGGCCATTCAGTGTGTATAACATACAGAGAACCTATGGTTTATATGTTCTTATGTAGTATTATGTAAAGTTACTGGAGGGCATGTGTCTCTAATACTATGGCCATTCAGTGTATATATCAGACATACATAAATCCTATGGTTCTTATGCCCTCATATAGTATTCTGTGAAGTCACTATATACCATATACTATACACATGCCACTGGAGACATATCTTGACTATTGTGAAGTTAGATAACCTTTAGCTGCCCCAGAAACACAAGACAGAATCTAACTGCAGTGTAGAAATAACAACTGGAAGAGCTATTTATTTCATGACGTAAGTGTTGTAACATTCTTCCAAGATTCCCCTTCTTTTCCTTCATAAATGTGCAGATTTTTCCTATTTTAGAATTCACTTAATAAGTTGTAAAATCTTGCGGCATTACAAACAGTCAGACACAATATACACACATTGCATAATGTTTTCTTAGGCTTTCACGACCTCCCCAGTGAGGGAGTGTTGTGGGTAAGAAACTTTCTCTGATGTTTAGAACTATGTAAGTATTAATGTAACACTTAAAGGCTTAGATGTTTACTCTCCGGCCTCATATCCCCCAGCGTCAATGGAATGATTAGGATAAAGGGGTTTCTCTTATTTATGTAGCTGTGCTGAATTTATCGGTCAATACTTTTTATTGTACTTTTATTAAAATAACTAGTAGGTTTGTCTGCAGTCCTATGTAAATCCACAGAAAATGGGGGGGGGGATTCATAAAGACTGGGGTATTGTATGCCAGCCTTTATGTTCCCTGTACCAGCAGAGGCAGTGTGTAATTCATGATGAGGCTGTTACTCGTCATGAGTAGGGATGAGCTGAGATAGTTGAATTTTCCAAAAATTTTGGATATGGCTGAATCTGAGATTTTTTGGGTCCACTACTCACAAAATGTTGTTAAACCCTGGGATCTCTTGTGACCAGATGGAGAGTAAATAGAAAACACTGATACTCACCTCTCCTGGGCGTCAAGTCTTCTTTCCCAATGTCTGGTCTTTACCCTCAGGCTTTTTCAGTCTTTTCTATGATGTCATATACCCCGGAATCACCGCTGAGGTCTGTAATTGGGACGTGTCAATGTCATGACGCTTTGATCCCATGGGTGAAGACCAGATGCCAGGAAAGAAGACTGGATGCCCAGGAGTGCTGAGAAGGGGTGAGTATCAGTGTTTTTTGATTTTCTCTCCATCTCCCCTTGGTGATGGTGGATGAAGAGGTCCCAGACAGTGGTGAACCTAGCCTCTTTGCTGCCTGAGGTGGACTATAGAAAGACGCCCCCCCCCCCCCAAAAAAAAAAAATTGAGTTTCCATGCTACTAGCTTCACATGCTGTTATCGTCGCACAATATACACAATACACAAAGTTATAAAACAGTTTTTAAGAATTCTTCTTCCTGTATTACTTCAGTATCAGATCAACAACACGGCATTAACAATGAAAGTAACATCACACATCTTCTGCTTGGTGGATGGACGAGCCCACGTGGCCCCCATTCTCTATAATAGGAGCGCCACAGATATCTGAGTACTGGACTTCGGGTATCTTTGGCATTCCTATTGAAGTGAATGAGAGCCTCGCGGGTTCGTCCATCCACCAAGTGACACTTCTATATATATGGCTGCGGTCAGGCTGAATTCCCACCTAGTGGGGGGAAAAAAACCAATTCTCAGGCTCAGTGGAGTCTCAGCAGACAGACCCCCATCACTCAGGTATTTATCCTCTATCATTTAGGTGAATACAGGGCAGTAACATTCTGTGACTTACAGGTGACGTCTCTGACTAATCCTTCACATTTCCCTTCTCTTCCCTCTGGACCGCCATGACCACTTCTTCCAGCTGTGACTTGTCTCTGTAAATTTTTAAACACAGACATCTTTGGCTCCTCATTTTTCCAGTCACCTGACCCACATTGTCCTCACCTACACACCCATCCTGCTGCTACCCCAATTATAAAATATATGATATAACCCCCCATAATGAATAATACTCCCAAGTGCATCTTTATATTAATAATGTCCGTGTGTACCCTGTATAAATAGTGCCCCCTATTAATAATGCCCCAGGTGTTAACTAATTAAAAGGTTTTCCAGGTCATTAATAAACTAATCAGTGGGGTTCAAAAACCCAGGACCCCCACTGATCAGCTGTTTGAATGAACCCTGGTACCTGTGTAAGTGACGTGACCGCTTCTCTGTTTACATAGTGTCATTCATCTCATAGTGGCCATGTAATGTAACTACAGCCTCGTCCTATACACATCTATGTGACAAGGCTGGAATTACATCACACGGTCACTATAAACATTCAGGGTGTGATATAAACAGGTGCCATAGCCCCTGTTTATACCGCCCCATTTACACACACTATAATGTTCCACAGAAGCCCCTACACACAGTATTATGCCTCGCAGCGGCCCCTGCACACGGTATTATGCCTCGCAGTGGCCCCTGCACATGGTATTATGCTCCATAGTGGCCCCTGCACACAGTATTATGCTCCATAGTGGCCCCTGAACACGGTATTATGCTCCATATTGGCCCCTGCACTTGTATTATGCTCCCTAGTGGCCCCTGCACATGGTATTATGCTCCATAGTGGCCCCTGAACACGGTATTATGCTCCATATTGGCCCCTGCACACGGTATTCTGCCCCATAGTGGCCCCTGCACTTGTATTATGCTCCATAGTGGCCCCTGCACTGGTATTAGGCTCCATAGTGGCCCCTGCACACGGTATTGTGCCCCATAGTTGCCCACCCATGAGCTATTATTATACTCTGGGGTCTTTTCAGACCCCAGAGTATAGTGATCGCAGACCCATTAAACATTTACATTAAATAGTAAAAAATGCCGCCCCCCAGACAGTGCCGGACAGTGCCGAGTGAGGCGGCCGCCTCACTTCGCCTCATTAGCGGTGCGCCCCTTGTCCCAGAATATAATAATAACCCTTGCGGTTCAGGAAGCGAAGTTTGTGAGTGAACCTCGCAAATATTTGCAAAACAAATCTCACAAGGTTCACTCATCACTAGTTATGAGTTAGACACATCCTCTGGAAGTCCTTGGGCCTAGATGAAAATTTACACCAGGATCTCTGCTGCTTCAGCCAGTCACAGACCACAGCAGTGACCTCTTCACAAATGGCATGTAACTGCTTTGACGTGCTGTTTGTGAAGAGGTCACCTGTGATTGATTGTAGCAGTCACCTGGCATAAATAGAATGTCACTGCTGACACCAGCTGGGGGGCCTGAAAATGGAAGACCAGACCTGTCACCACTGCAAAGGGAGGACCAAGGAGATTGAGTAAAGTTTTTTTATGTTTTTGACCTCTTCAGCAATACTGTTAGACGTAAAAAAAATGTTGGACAATCCCTTAAACTCTGACGCGACTACAAATGTTAATATTCAATGTATAGCAGTTTAGACCTTACATTGCACTCTTATTAGATTACAGTATTGTATCTGTAGAGCTGTTATTTTGGTATTATTTCAGCACTATACGGTAGCATTGCGTGGCTATGTACAGCGTATTACTTTTGCTGTAGGTGGCAGTACTGTACAACATTGCTATTTGGATAACTGTATATTTGTGCACTATGTTATACAGTGCTTATAAATACACAATAGCATTTTGCATGGGTGTATAAACACTGTATTATAGTACACCATATGGGGGGGTGAGGGGTCACTAATAATGTCACAAAGGTTCCTTGCAGCATAAGGTTAGGCCTTATGAGGAGGCTCAGTATTAGTGCAATCTGCATTTTGCCCCCCCAACAATTATCCCTTCACTGGAGCTTTTACAGAGTACCCTTATTTTAAAGGAGATTTGTAGGAGTATGATATGTTTATCAAGCACAGTGCTTTGCTTTATATAGTGGTTGTACTTGGTATTGCAGCTAAACCCCTTCACTTGATTGGGACTGAGCTGCAAATAGGCCATGTGACCGATGAATGTGATGCCACCAATGCCATGACCGATTTAAACATCTGAACGGCAAGGGTGCCCGGTGTCAAACGCTCGCCGATATTGATGACCTATTCTAAGGATATGTCATCAATAGCTATTAGTCCCGTAAAATCCCTTTTAAGGAGTTTGTCCTAGGGATAGATACATCTTCCTATATATTCCTTATTACCTTTCTTATATTGTCCCTTCGAACATTAATAAATCACAGTACCTGCTTTTTTACATTAAGCCCGGTGATGATAAGTATCCTGGAAATGCTGAATACTCAGTATCGTAGTGTTGTGGTCCAGCTTGATCCATCTACGTTCCCCGCCTGTGTGAATAAAACATCTATTCTCATAGCTGTGCTAGTCCTTTACTTGTGACTTTATCCTGACCTAGATGCTATTATGTAATATCCAGCAGCTTCTATCTTTAACCTTATGGTTATGAAATCTTCTTTTCATTTGTGTTCCAAGTGAAGATAATAGAAATACTGCCAGTAATGCAAATATTTTTTCCAGTCACATGCAAACACAATGGTCCACATTTATTAATACTAAGACGGTCTTATACTGCACCAGATTTATAACAGTGACTAATGCTGGAGGACAACTCTGGTGTGTCTTTAGACTGTCTATTTGAAGTCAATAATACCATCAGTTGGGTTACTTTGGCCCAGAATTTTACCCCAATTTACTTGCCACAATTTGATACATTATAGAGGACCTTTCATCACCTCTGTTAACTCCATTTCTTTGCATCTGTGAATAGATGCTGCTCCACAGATTCTGGTGTAGAACTTTTTCTCTACCCCACACCATTCCTGAGCAATCAGTACAGTTAATTCCAACACCCAATATGCAAATGAGGCTCTCTACTGTCAGGTGGGTGTTCCCTGTCTATCTGTTCCAGCTCAGAACCACCCACCTGACAATAGAGAGCTTTATGAGCATAATGGGTGCTGAAAGTAACAGCAGCAAGGATGGTAGGAGATAGAGGAAAAATTCTAATTTTCCTAAAATACTGTAAGTTGAGCAGCATCTATTGAAAGATGAAAAGAGTTGGAGTTGGTGGAGTTGGTGAAAGGCCCTCTTTATGCCCCCCCGAAAAACCACACAGCTAGTCAAGAAATTAGGTCTAAAACAAGATCCTTCAAAGTGCACCAATTTGTACCAGATTTTGGCACATCTTATGCCAAGATGAAGTTGCAATCGCAATAATAAATCTGCCCCCATGAAGAGGAGACAGTCAGAGAGACCATCAGATAAGTATGTCATGTGACAGCTGCCATCTTGGGAGTTATGGACATGACAGCCGATGGGGGACCTATGGACAGAGGGTACATGTTGGGGTAAGCAGTGACCACTTTTAGGGCATCACTTGGTACTACACAGAAGCTTATACCATCTCTGAAATGTTATCAGAAAGCAGTGAGCCCTATTCAACGGGTTGTTCAAACTCTTTTTTGAAAGGTTATGTTGTGATACAAATTAGGCAATAAAATAGAAAAAAATTCCCTACCTCTTCCGGGTCCTCCGTTTTAAGTGTTGGCAGCTCCGCAGTTCTATTTACAGGTCCTGACTGATGTCAACAGTGAAGTCCCATTTGAGGACAGATCTCTAACAAGGCTCAGCGATGACCTCTTCCCAAGCCAGGACCTATAAAAAGAAGCTCAGGTCTGCCAATGTTGTAAACGGAAAACCTAGGAGAGGTGAATAAATATTTTCTAAACATTTATAAACCCTACCTGATTCACAAAATAATCTTTTAAAAAAAAGTTGGACAACCCCTTTAATACTTGATCAATAGTAACCATTTGGGATTAATAAGGATTGCCTCTCTTTTTATTTTCTTACTTCTTTACCATGACGTCGAATATATGTCACTTTTTATATAAAATACTTAAAAAGGAATTAATAATGTATCTAACATGATAAAAAATAAATTAAACAAAAATAAACTTTCTAAAAATAAAAACCCACTAGATTAGGTCAAGTTGCTTTTCTGGAACTTTGGTTTTAATTACATTGTTTAGATTCAACGTTTCCTCTTCTTGGCAACATTCTCCAGAATTGTTTTCCCATCTCTGTTGTTGGCCCATGGTAAAATGTTTTGACAGCTATTTTTTGATGAAATATATACAATTTGGTCATTAACCTTTTATCTGACTTGGTTGCTTTTCCCCGGTAAGATGTTTTCTCGAAGGTTTACTCAACGTGTTACATATCTTTCAGTGTTTCTAGAATTCTTTGTAAACTGCCTTCATTCCGATGATGAATTACTGATCTATCGGAGTAAGTTTGTTGGTCTAAGGCTTTTGCTATGTGTGGACAGACACAGTATGTTATTTTATTCTTTCTTGCTCCATACACTTTCTTTAACTTGATGGCAAATCCCCCCTCTGGTGCCAGTTTTTACATTCCAGCTGTTGTACATTTATCTTTTCTACAACAAATACTTATCATCCGTTCACATTTTCAGAGCTAGACTTTGGGGCAGACAGTATATTTGTGGGAAAGCCCAGGGAATCTGGCAGCAGGTCCTACTAAGTTGCTCTGAGATGGAATATTTGGTTTCAGGTTTGTTCCTAGACACTTCCAATCGCAGCAATTTTTTTAATTTAATGTACATATGTATATAAACTCTATACAGAAAGAATAATGGAAGTAATAACGGCGATAGCCTCTAGCAAAATCTGTCCATGTCAAGAGTGTGAATTCCGCTATGATTACTGGGTTTAACAATGGCTATTGGAAAATACAAAAACTTCTTCTTAAGATTTAAAACTTTTTGGGGACTTACGTTGTCAACGACTTGTAAAACAAAATTATGAGACGGAGAAACAATGTAATATTAGAATGAGCCGTATGACGGGGAGATGTGAATAAGAGATTGTTATGTCGCCTGGGTATCATAGGTCATATAAGAAAATATTTAATTTCCTCTGCATAAAATAATGACTTTGTTATTTTTCTTATAGTATAATTAAGTGAGAAGCAATTTCATCTTCCAAAACATTCCACAATCTTAGGGGTATTCCTGGTGAGATCCAGCTGAAGAAGGAGTATTAAATGGCACAGTCCTAATCTATCTGGTCATCTGTATAAATACATCTGCCCTTTGTGGAGTATTTAGATAGAGGATGTTATAGGTCATGACCCTAGGCCATGCAAGTTTTAAGATTGTGGTGTTTCTAAGAATATAGTAATGTGCAAAAGTTTTAAGGAATTGTGGAAAAATGCTTCCAAGTAAGAATGTTTTCAGAAATAGAAGGGTTAATAGTTTATTTTTTGTTAAAATGAAGTGAATGAAGAAAAGAGAAATGTAAATCCCATCAATATTTGATGTGACCTTTGCCCTTTGCCTTCTATCAGTTCTTCTCAGTACTTGCAGACAGTTCTAGAAGAAAGTTGGCAAGGAGGTTGTTCCCGCCATCTTGGAGAACTAAGCACAGATCTTCTGTGGATGTAGGCTTGTCCAATCCTTCTGTCTCTTCATGTCATCCCAGACAGACTGGATGATGATGAGATCAGGGCTATATATGTGGGGTCCGGATCATCACTTCCAGGACTCCTCCTCCAAATGCCAAATATTGATGGCATTTACATTTCTTTTTTCTTCATTCACTTCATTTTAGTAATTGACAGAAATAAACTATTATCCCTTCTATTTTTGAAAGCATTCTTACTTTGTAACATTTTTTTCACACCTGCCTAAAACTTTTGCACATTTTTGTAGGTGGCAGTTTCTAAAAAACTTCAATCCCTTATGCAGCGGATGCATATTAGATAGAGTGTATCAGCTGTGCTATGTATGCTGACATATCAGAAATTTCCAACTATTGCTCCCTCTCCCCTCTCACAGCAGGAGCTCACAGACAGGATAAGGCAGAAGATCTATAACATGGTTCCCCTCCTCCTTGTCTACTATTTACTGTTTCACTCTAGATTGATGTTTTGACACTTGAGGACATTTCTGAACAATTATAGACAGCTTATTGAGAGGGAAAGGAGAAGACAAAGTTTTATCAATTCACAAGTACAGATTTATGTATAACGGTATAGCAACAGATAGGCTTCAAAGGGGTTGTCTCGTGAAGGTTCCTCTTGCTCTTCTGCCCTAGTAGGGTTTTTGGACACCAAAGAGAAGAACTCCCCTTCATTGAGCTTCCTTTTATGAGACAGCACAGGGAAAGACTCTGTAAATATATCTCCCATTCTGGTGGGATTTGTCAGCTATTACATACAGCTAACACCCAGTTCCAGTGCCCAAGATAAGCAGTTAAGGGTTATGTCATAGTGTGGACACCCACATCAGCCCCTTAGACCATGAGGTCCATGATTGTGGGGTGCCAAGTTCATCATAGCAACCAGGGGCATAATCTTTGTGCACCTAATAGGTCCTGCCAGAGGCAGAGTCTAATAGGAAAGTTGCTCTTAGCTTTGCAGGACATTATATCAGCTATCAGAAAATGTCAGGGCTTAGTCTCTGCCGGGGCTAAGAAAAAATGAAAAAAGATAAATAAAATATTTGTAAATGTTTAAAAAAGACTGAAAAATGTCAATTTACCCATTTAAAAATGTATTATTTTGTAAAAAAAAAATTAAAAAGCACCAATGTATATTTCGTATTCTTACATCTTTAACATCCTATAGAATAAAAAAAAATTTTTTCTTGGTCACCTTGTCTGCAACAAAGGGAATAAAAAGTGAGCAATAAGTCATTTGTAATCCAGAATGGTAACAATATATACTATGTCTTGTTTTCCAAAAAAACAAAACAACAAAAAAAAAAAGTTAATAAAAAAGCAAAAAAATAATAATAAAAAATTAAAGGCCCATAATTGCTGCCTCCTTAAGGAGTTTATATTACTCTTTATATGGCAGTATTGTTTTTTCCAATATATGTACAAACTTATTATCTAGATAAAAATTTATAATTATTTAATTTAATATATTATTAAATATGTAAATTCAAAAACTTTGTAAAATGTGTTTTCTAATGTTAGAAAAATATACGATTTCCCAAATCCCAGACACCATTGTATGTGAAGCAAATATCATAACGGGAGGTTCCGATGGTCTGACACATCTGGAGGTCGTGAACCTAAATATAAATATTCTGCAGGAAAATAATTAAAGGAAACCCCTAGAGATTAAGAAGGGGTGGCAAAGGATTTCTTGTGTATAAGCCTCTTATTCCCCTTAAGGAAAATCAGTCATTCAAGACTTTTGCAACCTGGAGGTTAATATAGATTAGGACCACTGATTAAGAGCGTCTATGAGGTTCTCAATCAGCGGCCATTCCACCCCACACAAAGGGGATTTTCATAGCTGGGCAGAATGTTTTTAATGATTATGTGTGATGGTAACGCCTTCCAGCCAGTACATGCCATATGGGTTCTGTAATGAGTAAGATTGCTTGGTTATTATTACTAGGTTTGATGCCCCATGATGCCTTATCCCCTACATGGTCAGCAAAGTTATCGAAGAAGAAGACATTAGCAGATATACTATGGTAGAGTTGCCCAAAGTAGATCCTCTCTTTCATTTGCTTTTAAGAAAACCTGGTTGGAATGGAAACAGCATTGGTTGCATTGTTTTAATAAAATAGAGCCTTTTTTAAAAGGGGGCTGTCCATTTTTACCAGTCCGCACTTCTTAGAAGGGTCTCTTGGCAATAACCCAATCACAAAGTGACTTCCTGATAGAACCACCAGAGATCAGCTATAATCTGTGAGAGAAATCTGGCATTAATTTTTTTCTCTACAGCACTACTAGAGGTGATGTGAAGCATTACAATGAGTCCATCCAAATCATTGGCTTGTTGTCATAATACAGGACAGGATGGGTCATCCAGAGCAAGAGATGCTCTTTGTGACCACATTACAGTCTTTCCAAGAGATGACGATCCTGAACAGAGGACCCCTTTTACTAACTCTGAATTCCCTAAAAGGGTATATGATAATGGATGTCTACACCAGACAACCCTTTTAATAAAATGTCATATTTCCTTTAAATTATCCAAAAAAGCTGATGTCCAAAGGAAATTTTTAGACTGTGTTCACAAGAGGTATTTTTTGTTATGTTCTTTTTTTTTGGGAAAAAAAACCTTTCTTATTTTTTTCTAGAAACAGCTACAAAAAAGTGCATAAAAAATGTCATGGATATACATATATGTGTTGCGATATGCAGCTTGATCTCCATTAAAGCATATGAATTTAAGCCTGGTCTAAACAAATGTGCAGTAAAAACCGTGTAAGGCCGGGGCCCCATGTAGCGGAAACGCTGTGGTAAAAAAAACACAGCGTTTTACTGTAAATGCCACACATTGCAGAAAAATATCTGCAGCGGAAATGCTGCGATTTCAAAAACTGTGCGGACTTTCGGTGAAAAGTGCTGCGGGAAAAACCGCAATGCATTTTCGCTGCGGTTTTTCCTGCAGCGCTTTTTGGCTGCGGCTCAGTACATGGGGCCTTAGCCTTAGACAGGGTTCACATCTGCATCTGAGTCTCTGTTGAGTGTTTCAGTAACAGTCAGAAAGTGCCAGACAAAAAAGTGCTGCAAGTCCGACGTTTTTGTCTGCCGGTTTCGGTTTAAAAGAACAGACACCCAACAGACCCCATTATAGTCAATGGGATCGACCGGGCACGGTTAGTGTCCACTGTTGCTGCGGTCTGTGTATCTGTTTTTCTAGTTCTCTGACGGACCAGAACAACGGACACAAGTGCACTGATGTGAACATAGTGTAAATCTGTTACAAAGCTTCAGTGTTTCCTTAAGAGACAAAAAGTTGCAACTGACCATGCAGCCATAGCAGAATACCTGATGTTTTGTCTGGTGATCACAAAGTCCATACAACATTTTTTTATTCCCCAAGGAAACATTATAGTTGTTGCAGACAGGGAATAAATGTACATAGGGACTTCCACTGTCATGATTAGAGATGAGCGAAGTTTTAAAAAATTCGATTCGGCAACTTCGCCGAATTTTCCGATACAATTCTATTCGATCCGAATTAAATCGCAGCGAATCGCGTTACAAAAACAGCTATTTCCTAGCTGCAGAGAGTCGGGGTGGGCGGCAAAATGGCAGAAGCCCTTGGATGCCGCAGTCATGTTTGACCGCAGCATCCAAGGTGTTAAAACCCCCAATCGGTTATGGAGCAGGGTGTTAGCTGTCAGTTACAGCTAACACCTGCTCCCGATGCCATGGGCACTCACGAAGGAGTTAAAGGGATGTGACATCACAGAGCTGGCTGCTGATTGGCTAAATGCATGGCATTGTGGGTGATCCCGCGTTCCCAGAGTTCCTTGCCCCATGTCCTAACATGTGCAGCAGCCATTTTTTAAAAATTGCGATTCGGTACCATGAAGCGTGAGGAAATCCGGATTCGATGTGAATCGAATATTTCCTGAAATTCGGATCAAATTCCATTTCGTCAGCTTTGATTCGCTCATTTCTAGTCATGATCTCCAGTACTTAGACCTCCAACAATAGGACACTGATCACCTATCCTGTGGATTGAGGATATACAATGCCTTGCGAAAGTATTCGGCCCCCTTGAACTTTTCAACCTTTTGCCACATTTCAGGCTTCAAACATAAGGATATAAAATTTTATATTTTTTGGTGAAGAATCAACAAGTGGGACACAATCGTGAAGTGGAAGGAAATTTATTGGATATTTTAAACTTTTGTAAAAAATAAAAAACTGAAAAGTGGGGCGTGCCAAATTATTCGGCCCCCTTAAGTTAATACTTTGTAGCGCCACCATTTGCTGCGATTACAGCTGCAAGTCGCTTGGGGTATGTCTCTATCAGTTTTGCACAGCGAGAGACTGAAATTCTTGCCCATTCTTCCTTGGAAAACAGCTGGAGCTCAGTGAGGTTGGATGGAGAGCGTTTGTGAACAGCAGTTTTCAGCTCTTTCCACAGATTCTCTATTGGATTCAGGTCTGGACTTTGACTTGGCCATTCTAACACCTGGATACGTTTATTTGTGAACCATTCCATTGTAGATTTTGCTTTATGTTTGGGATCATTGTCTTGTTGGAAGATAAATCTCCGTCCCAGTCTCAGGTCTTTTGCAGACTCCAACAGGTTTTCTTCCAGAATGGTCCTGTATTTGGCTCCATCCATCTTCCCATCAATTTTAACCATCTTCCCTGTCCCTGCTGAAGAAAAGCAGGCCCAAACCATGATGCTGCCACCACCATGTGTGACAGTGGGGATGGTGTGTTCAGGGTGATGAGCTGTGTTGCTTTTATGCCAAACATATCGTTTTGCATTGTGGCCAAAAAGTTGGATTTTGGTTTCATCTGACCAGAGCACCTTCTTCCACATGTTTGGTGTGTCTCCCAGGAGGCTTGTGGCAAACTTTAAACGAGACTTTTTATGGATATCTTTGAGAAATGGCTTTCTTCTTGCCACTCTTCCATAAAGGCCAGATTTGTGCAGTGTACGACTGATTGTTGTCCTATGGACAGACTCTCCCACCTCAGCTGTAGATCTCTGCAGTTCATCCAGAGTGATCATGGGCCTCTTGGCTGCATCTCTGATCAGTCTTCTCCTTGTCTGAGATGAAAGTTTAGAGGGAAGGCCGGGTCTTGGTAGATTTGCAGTGGTCTGATACACCTTCCATTTCAATATGATCGCTTGCACAGTGCTCCTTGGGATGTTTAAAGTTTGGGAAATCTTTTTGTATCCAAATCTGGCTTTAAACTTCTCCACAACAGTATCACGGACCTGCCTGGTGTGTTCCTTGGTCTTCATGATGCTCTCTGCGCTTTAAACAGAACCCTGAGACTATCACAGAGCAGGTGCATTTATACGGAGACTTGATTACACACAGGTGGATTATATTTATCATCATCAGTCATTTAGGACAACATTGGATCATTCAGAGATCCTCACTGAACTTCTGGAGTGAGTTTGCTGCACTGAAAGTAAAGGGGCCAAATAATATTGCACGCCCCATTTTTCAGTTTTTTATTTTCTGCAAAAGTTTAAAATAACCAATAAATTTCGTTCCACTTCACGATTGTGTCCCACTTGTTGTTGATTCTTCCCAAAAAAATTAAAATTTTATATCCTTATGTTTGAAGCCTGAAATGTGGCAAAAGGTTGAAAAGTTCAAAGAGGCCGAATAGTTTCGCAAGGCACTGTAGGTTGGCAGTGGGTCAATTCTTTTAAAAGTTTTGCCCACAATTTTTTTTAATTTCTCCAATTAATCGCCATAAAAATTGCAAATGGTCTTTATTAGAAATTTCTACCAATTTGGGTTTCCGGCTCCTATGTAGAGCCATGAGTCTCTCCACACTTACCCATCAATAGACAATGTATGCCATATTGTGAAATACTTTAGGCGATTGATAGTATTTTTTTTACTTTTTTTAATATTATTTTCTACAGCTGCTACTTAATTGCTTGTTAATTGCTCCCCATTAAAGATGTATGACGTTGTGCTCTCCAGAGGTCTGGAGCAATGACTGGCAGATGTCACGTGCAGATGGCAGCTGTCTCTTAAGTGCTCTGCCATTTCACCCCTTTATAAAGGCCTCTCCCATATTACTGCAGATGGAAATATATTTTTCCTTAAATCTCCAGTCACAAAACATCAATAGCACAAGCCAGACGTAACGGCCGGTATGTAAATATACCAAATAGGATTTTCTCGTAAATTAGAAGTGTTATGGTTGTTGAGGTTCTATATGCTTATATTCAAGACATCTAATCCCCTCCGTTGGGAAAAACTAATCCTCTTGTAATTAAAAAAGAAGGTCAACCTCCTCAAAGCCAGTACAATGGAGGTGAAATCTCTCCTTTTAACGTGGGGAAGGGAAATGAAAGGAGTCAGCCATTTACATAAGGGTACAACAGTATACCAATGCTATTGTAACCTTTCTGAGAGCAATATGACATTCCCAAGAGTATAAGGGGAATGGACCAGCGCTCAGACTCTTTTGTGTCGTATTCCAAGGGACCAAATGCTTTGAAGACTATAGAGAACCAACTTACTAATATTCTACCTTTCCTTTCTTATATAGCACCATCATATTCTGCAGCACTTTACAGATATTGTCAGCCACTGTCCCATATAGTGATCACAGATCCCGATCTGTAGGTCTTTGGAGTGTGGGAGGAAACCAGAGTACCCAGAGGAAACCCATGTGAACACAGGGAGAACATACAAGTTCCTTGAAGATGTTGTCCTTAGCAGGTTTTGAACCCAAGACTCCAGCACTAACCACTGAGCCACCTTAGATTTTTATCTAATGGTATACTGAATTTTATGTATTTAGATAGAAGTGTAAGGGTGGTGAACTGATCCTTTGACCCGGGTGAAGAAAGACCTAGCTAAAGCTCTGTATAAACATTGAAACTTCGACAGAAGATCACCTCTTTGAGAAGACCCTTCTTAAAGGGAACTTGTCAGGGCTATTTAGGACAACATATCATCCATAGGTCCTTATAGGCTTAGTGTCCCAAATAGCCTAATCCTAACTCTAACCTTTATACTTACCTATAGATGGGTCTCATCAGGCTCATCTTTGGGGCTCCCACCCATAGTACAGCTCTTCACTACATCTCCGCTTCTTTTTGCATACAGCTGAGATCCATTGCATGCACACGGAACTTGAAGTGTACTACTCCTTCTTCAGGTAAGGGCTGCGCAGGCGGCAAAAGCACAGGAGCAAGGTAAGAAAAAGGTTTTCTATGTTACCCCAACTACAGACCGCATTAACAGAGGGGTATTTAGGACACTAAACCATTGGTACCTAAGGACCTGCAGGAGGTTGAGGGTCCTAAATAGTCCTGATAGGTTCCCTTTACCTAGACCAGATTTCCTGACTTCTTCAGTAGTGACATGGGCATGCCGACTGTCATGACGTCATGATGCTCGGTGTTCCCATGTGATGACTAGTGGCCCAACCACAGGACCCTGGGTCCAACATGTCACAGGAGACCGCCAGAGCTACGAGGCGGCCCAAAAGAGGTGACGAAAGTGAATATGAATGTTTTTTTTATTTTTGTCACCCCCCTTGGGCCTCACCTATTTTACTCTGGGTTCGTCTGAAGTGAATTGTCATTTGTTTTCTTAAAAATCTAACAATTTGGAATCTTTGGGTCGAATCCGCCTCGTGATGAAGCGCTTCTCCCATCTCTAATTATAACACATATAATACAGCTCTACTACACTAACAAACGTAACTCTGCTACCTCCGAAATCAGATAGTCAGCAATCTAATGATGCCTAAACCTAAGAAGCCTAAGGTCTGTAATCTGTATATTTTATATGTAATTGCTGTAAATCTCATTCAAGGTCTTCTCCATGAGAATAAGATTGGGAGGTAGCCTCCACCATAGCCCCCGCCTCACCCTCTGCGCAGGATTTCCACAAATAGCCGGTGTTTATTCTAGTTCTATATGGATAGATTGAGGTTCGCTGCAGTAGTTATAGTATTTCTCAGAGCGGTTCTCATGCTCATCCTGTTTTCCATACCAGCAGTTGATGGGTTACTGGCCATAGGTCTCAATAAAATGACACAAAGGACATGTCGGCTGCAAACATATCTATTACTTCACATCATCTAAGATAAGAGATCAGACTTTACCAAGATTCTTTATAATAACTTTACAAATATTCTTGACCTTGCCTAATGACAATATCTTACAGCCCCTGTGCGTCTCCATGTCTATTAACAATCACCATGTGTCCTGATCCTGCAGTCACATGTTACTCCACGTCCTCTGTACCCTCCTGTGGTAAACCTATGGTACAGAATGACTGGTATGTCTCATTAGGGAGACGCCACTTATTACACCGTGCAAGCTCTGCTAAGAATTCTGGGTAAGGAATACAGAGAGGGTAGGTTCCTGGCGTTCATCTGACAACCCTCTCCATGTATAGAAAATATGTACGAACCCATTACATAATGTTTGTCCTTACCATTGTACACACAGGGCATAGCAAAATAAGTTATTTGTGATCAACTCACAAAAAATATTCTATAGTGGTAAGTGATTGGCTCAAAATAAGGTTATCGTCTGCTTGACCCTTCATATCTATCTATCTATCTATCTATCTATCTATCTATCTATCTATCTATATCATATCTATCTATCTATCTATCCATCCTCCATCAATTTCAGATTTTCCTTCCTTTCTTTTTACATTTATTTCATATCTATTTATCTATCTAGTTTATATATATTTATCTAATATATGTAAAATGGACCAGCACCAAGGTTCAACTCATGGCCACAATGATTGCCAATCCAAAATCCAAATATCATACACAAGGTCAACCACCCCAAAGGTTTGCATCAGGTGAAAAACCTGAGATAGATAGATAGATAGATAGATAGATAGATAGATAGATAGAAAAAGATAGATACATATCATACATGAAGGTAATCAGCTGATCTTTTACAAACAATAGATAGATAGATAGATAGATGATAGATAGATAGATAGATAGATAGATAGATAGATAGAAGATAGATGATAGATAGATAGATAGATAGATAGATGATAAACAGATAGATAGATAGATAGTAGATAGATAGATAGGAGAAGATAGCATATAGATAGATAGATAGATATCATACATGAAGGTAACCAGCTGATCTTTTACAAACAATAGATAGATAGATAGATAGATAGATAGATAGATAGATAGGATAAAGGAGGATCACGGCACCACAGAGGCTTGCAGGAGAAAAAAACTGGGATAGATACTGTAGATAGATAGATATGCAAAAAGTGCAGCAGACTCTGCACACAGCACTAGGACATATAAGAAATAGAGATGAAAATTGCATTATTGCTATTAGTTAATATATGTGTTAACATTTGTAGACCTATCCTGGGTCCAAGAGAGGTATGTATATTTAGTGTATTGTCCCACCTGAATGAGGTCGCCTTGTCGGGGCAGGTACAGGGCTTCTTATTGTTTGATTAACTTTCCCAGGTTTTTTCACCTGCTGCAGTCTCTGTAGTGCTGTGACCTTCCTGTCTATCTACCTGTCTATCTATCTATCTATCTATCTATCTATCTATCTATCTCTATCTATCTATCTCATCTATCTATCTATCTATCTATCTATCTATCTATCTATCTATCTCTATCTATCTATCTATCTATCTATCTATCTATCTATCTATCTATCTATCTATCTATCTATCCGCCCTTATACTGTATATAGTAATTTCTCCTAATTTCTCACCTTTATCAACATCAATTTAATTTACTTCAGTTTATTACTGAACATAAAGCACGTTATAAGTTATTAGGAAACATGTATACTACAATAACCCACACACTAGATGACAGTGATGAATACTATCAGTCCTCACCGTCATCCCTTCCAAGCTGAAATAGTTAATGTAAGTCCTACTTCCTCCGAAGTTCATTAGGCCTAAGAATCCTGTGACCGCACAACAACCTTATACATTTTTCTCAACTCATCTCTTAAGATAAACATTGGGATTTAGAAACTAAAATTGAATCAGCGCCGTAGCGAGAAGATAATACAGCGCCGCACTTCCCGACTAATTCTGTTTGCTTCTGCGTAGGTTCGGCTTTGTTAACCTGATATTGAATGGAATGTATGGCCGATCGGTCAGGTTCCTAAAGAAGTTTGGAAAAAGCTAAAGATGTTCTCGGGTTCATACACTGGATGCTTGACTGCTCCTTAAACTTCCATTTCCTGTTCATTCCATTTCTTGGAGGAACAAAAGTCCCTTCTCTCCCGCTCTGTTCTGTGATGTGGAAAAACTCAGTTACCATTCTCTTTAATTACAAAGAACAAAAGTATTGTCCTGCTTTATTACTAATGACTAAACACATTAGAGGGGCCCCGGCTACTAAACACTGCTACTGTTTTTCCCATGTATTAGGTTACATGTGAAGGGATCAGAGTTCTTTGCCGGCTTTCAGGTGCGTGATCCCAATAATGAGGGAACGCAAGACATTTAATCTTCATCTTTCAAACATTGTTGAGAAAATGGCCGTAATCTACAGACGATGAAGAAGTATCTAGAAGAAAATATTCTCAGGGCTGGGAATACCAAGGAGGAGTCTCATAGTTCCAATTTTTTTTTTTTTTAGCAAATTTGCCATGATGTCTAAGAATGTGAGATGATCTTTTTGGGTGGTGGTGGTGGACACTCAACATCTTCCATTGGGAAAAATGGTGAACAAGGACATCTGAGGGTGCATGTTTATTAAAAGGGGAAAGGGGAGTAAAGCCGACCATACTTTAGATAGCTATCAATTGCTTAATTGTCTAACAGCTATTTCTTCCTCCCACCATTCACATACATACTGGGCTTGTCCAAGTGTGCATGTGTTTTAATGGGGGAGCTGCTACCAGATATCTTCTGAGAACAAAGTGACCAGGCATGTTTGATTCAGGTGTCCCTAACCTACCTATCTGTGGGACTGGGTTGATATGCTGAGTTCTGGTGACCGACTCTCTTTATTGGGGTGAGTGGCCAATCCTTATATAACTGAACACTTATTTGAATGAAAGTTATTCCTTCCTCCCCACCATACACATGCATGCTGGAGTCTTCTGAATTTATAGTTCACTTTGGGAAGCTGATACCAAAAATCAGTGGGTACGACCTATTCTTATGTGCATGGCCAGCCTAAAGAGTACACTCAATTGTAAAACCACTTTTCATAACTGAATAGTGCAGTTCAATATAAAAAAAAAAACCTTTGTGATATATCAGACTGACTTACTTCTGACATAGAAGTCTATGGAAAGGGGAGTGGGAGAAGAAAGCTGCTGGTAGAGACACATATATTGCAACTGCAAAACTCTGCCACACTTAGTAGCTAAGACAACTAGTTTGACTGAAGTGAAATGAGTAAGATCGTGTTCTAGTAATGTACAGAATGAGACAGCAACTAAATAACTAACCAGAAGCAGCCTCCTCCTCCCCTCTCCATAGACTTCTGTGGATATGGATAAGGTTATGGACGCTATTAAAGATAAAAATCTAAGGGAAGGAGAGTAACCTGATAAGATTTATTGCAAAATTTCTTATATTCACTTGTACTATTCATTTATGAAAAGTATTTTTTGTAGGTAAATTCTAAGAAGCTCCCAGACATCTCTGAAATTTAACAAGCCTGATCCCATTTTTGACACTGATGATAGAGTTGGCATACACACAAGATCATCTGACAATCCCACCAAAATCAGCAAGTTTGGGTAATTTGTATTTTTTGCATATGGCCTGCTTAAGTTGTTGGGGATATATCTGACATCAACTCCTCCATTATTACCAAACATCAGGATTGTGAAAGTGTGGATCCTAATAAAGAATACAATTGAGGATCTCTAAAAAAAGACAAATGATGCTATGAATGTCTGAAGTTACTCAATGTGTTCAGTATATTACTTTAGTCTATAAACTGTAAAATGTCCAAAGCATGACAAAATTATATCTGGCTTTACAGCAGCCAATTGACACTGGCTTTACACTAAAACCCATTAGATGGACAATCGTTGATATATTTGGCCTATGTAGTCCCCCTTTTCCAAATTGTCATTGCATTTTATGTCTATTACATTCTCTCAGTGTTACTTCACCTCCATCCTGTCCGCACACGTGTAGGACCAACTCTTCTCCAATGTCCATAGTAGGGTTCTCTACAAAATCTGTTTCTGCCTTACCGGCACCATTCCATTACTAAAGTGCTCCATGTAACCTGGCACCTAAAGAATTATAAGCAAGTAGGAAACACTAATGTCCAACCAATTATAAAGAATATATTTTTAAAATTCTTAAATTGACCCAACCTCCCACAACGAAGCCCTAGGCGGCTGCCTACGCCGCCTGCCCTTGTCTCCAAGTTATATACTGGTTATAGGCTTAGCCACTTGGAGTTGTTTTTTTGATTTTTCCTTTGGATCCCAGCTAATTTTTGCTATATCCCTGTTTAGACCACCAGGACCACTTTGTTTAGGATAGCTTTAGTTAGTTACCATGAGTAGAATCATCACCAATTTTATGCAGGCTGAACTATTACTATTAAATTAATTAATTAAGTTTATTTTTGGTTTAATAAACCAAAGTTCACTTTTAAATCATTTTTTTCACTTCTTTTATGTATAGACTCATATATCATCCTATGTGATTATAAAATCTTTCCTGTTCCAGTGCCAGGAACGATACCATAGCGATTAATATTGATATAACTTAGTATGACAGCTGTTAAATCGCTTTTTTCCAGCATTACTGTGATTAATTGTTCTGCAAAAACTAAAGCTGCTTTTTGTCATTTTTTTGCTAACAAGCAATAGAGTTAAATGCAAGTTAAGTGACATAAAGCAGGTAGGAACAGGATGCGTTTAGCGGGACAGACTGACAACAGTGAAGTAGCTTGGACTCTCTTCACTCCCAAGTGGCCGATTTCATTACGTTAATAGCCATATGAGGGAATGCTCACCTGGGACAATCGGAGAAATAACTAGACTGAGAGGAGAAAATATCACATGTGCAAGAAATGAAATTTCTTGCAAATAATTCTAGTAGTTCCTTATATTCATTATTCCAAATTTCAGTTGTTCTAGATTTATTCTTTAATCACTAAAAGAAAGGATTTTCTTAAAGGGAGTCTATCATTCGCAAAAACACTTTTAAGCTAATGACACGTTGGAATGACCTTTAAAAAGGCAATTCTTCTCCTACTTTTCCTTGTTTTCTTCTCCCAGCCGATTCCAAGATACTTTGTTTCTTCATGTATGTAAATGAGCACCACGGAGCACCAGGGGCCTTCCTTCTCTTCTGCGAGCACCCACCTCATCATCACTTCTCACCGCCCCTTTGGCCGTTGTGGTGACTCCCATCTTGGTCTTCTTTCTTCTTACTTCTCTCAACTGCGCATGCGCAATCGGCTCTGCCACGCTCTTGTGACAGACCACTGGAAAATGGCAGCCCGATTGCGCATGTGCAGTCACGAGAATTTGCTGCCAGCGTGAACTGAGAAGAAAGAACACCAAGAGGGGAGTCACCCCAACGGCCGAAGGGGCGATGAGAAGCAATGGCGCGATGGGTGCTCACAGAAGAGAAGGTACGCCCCGGATGCTACGTGGTGCTCATTTACATACAAGAAGAAACAAATTATCTTGAAATCGGCTGGGAGAAGAAAACAAGGAAAGGTAGGAGAAGAATGGCCTTTTTAAAGGCTATTCCAACGTGCCATTAGCTTAAAACTGTTTTTGCGAATGATAGACTCGTTTTAAGATTAAAAAAAAAATTATATACACTTGGTAAATTTGCTGCAAAAAAAAAAAACCCTTACAGAATTGGCAATGTCATTCTATTATTAGGCTTAGTAGCCAGAGTGATAATTGCAGGATATAGTAATTTTTTTTAATGTAGATAATTCCATGGAAAATATAAAAAAAGTTATCAAAATTTATTAAAAATTGTTTAAAATAAAAACTTTTAAAAAGCAGTTTATTTTTAGGTAGCATATTTCATGGCATAGTCAATGGAAATAAGATGATCTAATCTCCAGAAACTTGCTTCTGGTCTGATTTACTTGAAATGGCAGATTCGATTCAGTCTGAAAATTTGAAAGTGATCTAATAATCCTCAAAAAAGTTATTTTTTGGACTCTTTGGGATAGATGGTATATTACCGTATGTCCAGAAAAGTCCACTAGTAACTCAAGGTCATTGACCTACTCTCAGTTAGCTCATCTCTAATATTATATATTTTCTAGTAGCCATTCCATCTCACAATGATTTTCCATTCCTGTAAATTTGGACTGGCCTTGTAAAGTAACCAAGGATCCTTTAGTGGGTCTAGACTCTGACATACTATATACATATGGGCTCTACATGTAGCACATGTAATACATCAGGTGACCAAATGTATAGCAGAAGACAATCCCATTTAGAGTCAATCACTTGTCCCACGGTCTATTTCTAATAGGTTCATCACTAATATTCTATAAAATCTTATTGACAATACATCCCGTCACGTGTAAAATAATACCATAAAGATTACAATGCAACTAAAAGTGAATGTCACATATTCAGCATAGAGGACAGCCCTGAAAATCATCTGGAGGGTCCAAGTCAATGGTATAGGGCAAGGCCGTGGAGATTGAAATTGTGGGGTCAGAATACAGGCCAGTTATGGGTAGAATCCGAGTTTTAAAAGAAAAAGTTCCTCCGACTTCAATATAAAATGATTCATTATTTTTAATCATATTATCCAATTATTAATATTGTATAGTTTGTTACATATTTAATTGTATAGGAATTCAGTTACTAGATTTTTGTAATGAATTAGAGAATCTTTATTGCTTCTGTCTGACCATGGAGTCAGTGCAGGAGTCGTAGTCGTAGTCAGGCTTTGGAAAAATAGAAGGATCGGAGTCAGTGCTTTGGATTTGAGCTGTGAAAAAGTAGCGGAGCCATGTGATTCGGTGTACAGACTCCACAATCCTGGTATAGGGAACCTGTAGGAGGGACACATGACTCCCACTAGGAATGTTTTCTCACAGTAACTTGCTGTAGAGCTCTGCTGAGCTGTAGGAAAGAGTTAATGATTGTATATGGTTGGACGCTTACCGCACTGTAAATGCGCCCGTATTGTTTTCCTATGGAAATGTTGTGCTTATTTTAATTAGAACACTTCCTTTTGTACACTATTTTTCATGGGATTTTTTTTTTTCAAAGGAAATTAAAAAAGAAATGTGTACTTTCCCTGGAAGTCAGTGACCTGTGCAGTGAAAACACTGTCTGTATGCAGGGCATAGACATGAGTGCAGGGAGCTCATGTGTATCTGTCCAGAGAACAGGTCTCATCTAGTAATATCACACAGCAAAATCTTAAAAAAATGAGAAATGATTCCATTTGTCATTGTTTTTTGTAAATAATAATAAATATCGTCATCTCCATCACCGATATCATCATTATCATCCATGAGTTTACACAAGTTGTGGTTGAATTTGTAATATTTCAACCCCTGTGATCCCCAAAATTCTGTGACCCTTAAAGTGTTATTTCCATGCATGTTGTATCATACAGTTGTAGCCAGGTTTAACATGACTTTTAACATGTTAAGTAAAAACTTGCTAATCTCTTTAACTGTACTCTTTTCCATTGCTTTCAATAGTTTTTGTTGTGTTATCGGGGTGCAACGAGTTTTCAGATTCAAGTTGAGGATGGCTACATCTGTGTCATAAGGATATGCCATAATATTCTAATCGGTGGGGGCTCAACTTTTGGAAAACAGCACTGTGGCCTCTTTATTCCAATAATTGGTGGAGGTCCCTGGAGTCGAACCCCTATTTATCAGTTAGTGATATTCTAGCAATATGTCATCACTAGAGATGGCCAACCTCCCAAGATTCGCTTTGTTTTGGATTTGGTTGACTTGTTTCTCTGATTCGATGAATTTTGGACAAATTTGATAGAACCGGAAGTGAAATGATTATACTCTGGGGTCTCTTTAGACCCCATAGTATAATAGGTGGAGGCCCAGGGGAGGTGTAAAAAATAAAAAAATAATTTATACTCACCTTCCCTCACCTCTTTTGGACCTCTTTGCAGCATCCGTTGCTCTCTTGGTCTCCTTGCACACAGGGTCAAGGCTGAGGCACATGGGCAGGCCGAGCATCATGACGTCATCACAGGAATCAACCTTTACTACGGGAGCATGACGTCACTGAACACTGAACACCACAAGGTGGCCCAAAAGAGGTGAGGAAAGGTGAATATGAACATTTTTATATTTTTTACACCTCCCCTGGGCCTCCAACTATTTCACTCTGTCGTGGCGGCCATTTTAGTTTGTCTAAGATGAATCCTCAGTTGTTCGGTATATTTAAAAACTAAACTATTTGGAAATTTGGGTCAAACCTGGGTCATGGCGAAGTGTTTTACCCATCTCCAGTCATCCCCTACCCTAGTGGCAGAACCCCTAAATCACCAAATATAAATTGAAGAATGGCTATTTTCTGTAATGTGTTTCATTGTCATTATTGTACATTTTTTTATTTTATATTATTCATATATGTATGGGAGCAGCCATCTTGCCGTAGATGTGAGAGAAAGTGTTGAGGGCATGCTCTGTGACAGAGGTCACTGTGCAGAGTGAGGGTGGGGGAGCTGAGCTGTTTCCATCCATTGTTGTCAATGATGGATCCTGTGTTATCCGCCCACAGCTCTTTAGTAGAGATGTTACACTTTATTATAGATTTGTCCTTCTTTTGTGTTTCCCATAGATATCAGATTGTCAGGTCCACTGAAAATGAAGGTGCTGGCACCTTAACTATTCATAGTCCTCTCCAAGTAATGGGCAATGTGATGGTGGTGGAAGGAAGAAAAGGAAATAAACATGACAGCTATTGATACCTTTATTATTGTATCTCTATCCATTGTATCCATAGGAGAGGGCGTAACTTGATGATTGGTAGGGGGCTGACCACTGAGAGTGAACTGGGGTGTTTTTGCATGTGGGAAATACACACCACCACTCCACTCATTTCAATGGGAACCATTGGAGAAAGCTGGGCACTGTACCTTGGCTATCTCAAGTGGTTTACATTAAAATGAATTGAGTATCAGCTTACATTTTCGACCTTCTACTCCATTCAGACTGGAGTGTGAATCACCCCAGTTTTTGTGATCAGTGGGGGTCCCTGGGTTGACAAATTATCCCCTATCTTGTGGATAGGGGGTAACTTTTTGTGACTGGAATACACTTTTAATGTCCACTTACAGAGATTGGTTGTCACTCATGCATTAGGGCATGCATTATTGCCTAAGGCCTGGTTCACATCTGCTTTCGGGTTCCCATTCGGGGGAGTCCGCTTGGGGACACCCCAAACGGAAACCTATATGCATAAAAAAGCAGTTTACCTGGGAAACCCACAGACCCCACTATAATGGGGTCCGTGTGGTTTCCGCACGAAGCAAGCAGAGAGGAAAGTGCTGCAAGCAATATACTTTTAGCAGGAAGGTCCTTCAATAACAGCCATGCTTGCAGTGCTAAGATTCACAAGCACCCTTTTTAGAAGTGACAGGGAACCCTGCCCCCTAATACCCCCTATATAAACATAACACACATCTATTAATCTATAGCTGAATTCCACTGATGACATCAGATTACCATGTCTGCTGTGTACCTAGGTATCAGATGAGACATCGTGACACAGAAAGTAGTTCAAGGTTTTCGCCAGCTGCCTCTTTAAGATGGATGAAGATCACATGAGAACACATGTGCAGGAGAAGGAAAGTCATCTTCTCTGAAGTATCTGAAAATGTCAGAAATGGTAATCTGGGATGAAAGTAAGAAAGACTATGTGAATATAGGATATCTATGGCGTGTTTTCATTTCTATCATATTTCCTATATGATGTCAGTATGCAGACTGATTAATGGAGCCTTGGAATATATAGGGGCATATGGTATTGGCATATGTCACATGAATAGAATAACAATGCGTATGTGTACTAACAATATATGTGTGTACTATCCACAAGACGTTCAACCTTCTTCATGGTGTCCATGTACCGAGGGAATGCTGCTGCTGAATTCTTGTGTTCTTGCTGTCTCTAGTTCTTCTTCCATCTTTCTTCATTTTTCATTTTGTTTCCTTTATCAGGAATATTTTCCACCATCTGTCATCAACATCAGCAAATTCCCTTCCTTCTTTTACTTCCTTCCTGATCCTTCTTCCTTCCTTATTTACTTGTTTCTTTCTTCCTAACCCACCTTCCTCCTACCTCCTCCTTTCTTTCCTTGTAATCCAGTTTTCCTTTCTTCCTTACTAATCCCTCTTCCTTTTCTTTCTAAACCTCTTCCTTCTTCTTTTCTTTTTCTTAACCCACTTCCTGCCTTCCTTTCTTCCTAATCCCCTTCAATCCTCATATATTTCCTTGCTTCTTTCCTTCCTAACCTACCTTCCTCTGATTTATTTCCTAACCATTCTTCCTTTCCTACGTTCTTTTATTACTTCTTTATTTTCTTCCTTCATTCCTAATCCCCATTCCTTCTTAACCTCCTTCCTACCTAATCTTTTCTCCCTTCTTTCCTTCCTAACCTATCTTCCTTTCACTTCCATTCTTCTATGTCTTCCTTCCTTTCCTACATTCCTTTACTTCCTTCTTTGCTTCCTTCATGCCTAATGCCTTCCTTCTTTACTTTCGTCCTTCCTAATCCTTCCGTTCTTCTTTCCTTTGTCTTTCATTCTTTGTTTCCTCTTCATCTTCCAGCCCTATGTACAGTAGTTTTGCTATCACTGCTCTTTCAAGCCATGTCTTGTCTTAAAGCGTGAATTCTTCTTCATCCAGTGATACAGATCCTCACTGTGTATCCATGTTGGCTGACATTGGATACTACAAAAGCAAAATATGACAGCAATGGTACCGACAGAAGTTCCTATAAAACTTGAAGGAACTAAGTATAGATAGAACATCAGCGAATATTTTTACAAAGCAAGATAATAGATGGATATCCTCACTATCTTGGAGAGGAATCAAGGATCCATAGTCAAGGGGGAATATTTATTATTGTTGTACACCAGTTTTGTGGCGTAAAAAAGCCACTAAACTAGAGTTTGCAACTTTTTGTGTGTCATTTTTATGTCACTTTCCTGAAAGGCATGGTGAGGGATGTAGTGTGAGCGGGGCCGCTAGCCCCTTCAGATTTTTGATCATTTATACTGCCATAGATTTCATTGCAGGTGCATGGCCCAGCGGAGGTTGTGTCTGATTTATGAGAAGGTGTGTGTCTCCTTATAAATCAGACGCATCCTCTGCTAGCGCAGGAGATATGAAAATGTGATCTTCATATACTGTATCTCCCTCCAATATGCCAACTGCTGGAGATGCTTCTCTTCTGAAGTATGACGATAAACTGCATAGAGCAGGGGTCCCCAGCCAACGGTCCGTGGACTGGGACCGGGCTGTTGGGGGGTCTTTTGTTGGTCCGCGGTGCAGCGGGCTGGCCTCGGTAAAGGTGGCTTCCGACACATTATGTGGGGCGGGTCGGCGATCTGGCCACAGTGTTGTGACTCCTAGCATAGCTAGTGGCGCAGGACCTTGGTGTACAGCGCTGTAGACCAGGTCCCCGCCATTAGCTATGGTCATATCGCCAACCTGTCTCGTCTAAAGCGCTGTATAATGTATAACCCTGCCCCCATATGACCAAAGCCCCACCCCTAAACTGAGGTCCCGTCCCCGCTCCTTGACCCTCTCCCCCTTCCTGCCGGGCCGCGGAGTAAAAAAGGTTGGGGATCACTGGCATAGAGGACGCAGTAGGTAATATGACCAATGTAAAAAAAATTTAATTCCTGCTTTCCAAAAGCCATAACTTTTTTATTATTCAGTTTACATGAAGTCATATGAGGGCTTATTTTGTGCAGGACAAATTGTATTTCACAATGGTAATATTAATATACCATACAAAGTACTGGGAAGATGGAAAAGAATTATAATGGAGTGAAATTAGAGAAAAACTGCATTTGTGACACTTTCTTAAAGGTTTTCTTTTTACAGCCTTCACTAAGCACCCAAAATGACATGTTATTTATATTCTGTGCGTTGCTAAAATTACGGCTTTACCAAATTTATTTAGTTTTTTTTAAGTTTTAACACCATAAAAAATCCATATTTTGACACTTTTTACATTTATATTTTTATATTTCTCTACATTATTTGTGGAGCCAGATGTACTTTTTATTTATACCATTTTGGGGAATGTCTGATGTTTTGATTGCTTTTTATTCAAATTTTTTTTATGAGACAAAATGGCAGAAAAACCCTAGGTTCGGCCATTTTGATTTTATTTGGCATTCATCATATGGGGAAAATATTTTTATGTTCAGGGATGTTCAATGTGTATGTGTTTTACTTTATTTATTTTTATATCCAATCTAGGAAAAAGGGGGTCATTTGAACGTTTAGGTTTTTCATTTTTTATATTATTTTTTGAATTTTTAAACCCCCCCAAGAATCTTAAACCTCAGGGGTCTGATCACTAATACAATATATTGCAGTATATTAGGAAGTCCATAGAGTTCTATTACATGCTGCCTAGCACAGTGTGTATTAGAACTTTATTGAAGACAGGTCTGGGAGACTTCAATAGGCTCCAGGCTGTCAAGCAAAGGATCGCCGTCCCCGGTGATCTCAGTAAAAATGGTGGCACCTCCAGTAAAAAGATGCCTCAGTCACGTCTGACGGAGGCATCTTGAGGGTTAATGCTCTGATCGTAGGCATTGCGCTGGGTCTCCCCTATATAATACAGCTCCTGGGCGACATTCACCGTAATCTACCTGTTTAAAGACCTGACATTCACCCAAAGGCAAAATCCATGTGTCATGCCCCACCCCCCTCCGGCCCAGCACTAGGTATCCATTACTTGGAGTTTTCCTTAAAAAACACATTTCCAATTTGCAATCATACTTTATGTTCTAAATGTCTTAAAAATCTAAATCTAGCGCTGGAGCCAGAGTCGTGTCAGTGTGTCAGTTACATTTGTGAACCAGAACACAAATATGTTTCACATTTGCATATAAATGATTTAAATGAACTTAAATGCTACATAGTTAATCTCCTGGAAAGTAGCGATACCGCACCGTGACTACAAACAGCTGTATCCTGCCCGGATCATGGAATAAGCACAGATGTACATGAAATGACCAAACTAATCTGACCTGACCCGGACTGGACGATGACTATAGCTGCAGATTGTTGTACTAGGTCCTATGACCGCCATGTTACAGTATCCATAGCATAGGAGTGTACAGTATGTCCTCTATACTGAGTTACATGGTAACTGCAACATTAACCTTTTTACTTATAGTATATTGAATTGTGACCCAAGGTGAGAAATATCAGGCATGAAAGTAGTGATGTGTGAGTTACATTGTAAGATTGTCTTGTAGGTTGAATCTGATGTGTTAAAGTAGTATAATGTAATGGTCAGTATATAATCTGACATGTCTTTGGAGTGTGAATGCTTTTTGGTAGCTGAATTAAATGGAAGTCAATTGACTAAGGCTACATTCAGATGACCAAGGTGCAAAGAGGAAATTGGGCATTTTTCACGGCCATCTTGGACCCAAGTGGCACCCATTTTCATGGATACCCCATACATTTCTGTGTATGTAGGGATCTGTGAAAACACTCAAAAATAGGACATGGCCTATATTTTGAGGGTCCGTGACAACGGACTGTCAAAATAATGGTCATGTGATTAGCCCCATTCACTGACATTGAATTTAGTTCTGCTGTGTGATGTCCATTAATAAAACGTATGTCACATGGCCATTAATCATGTGACTCTAGTTTAAGAAATATCATAGATTACAGCTCCCTTCCCGGAGACCAGGGTATGACAGTGAAGCTGCATATAGAGACATATCTAGGTGTATAGTAGTACTATCCTTTATTATGTAGACCTCAAGCAGTGCAACAAAGCCATCATTAACTCACCCACCTTCTAATGGTAATGAGATGACTCTGCTCACCTTGTCCTAGCCTACACACCAAAGCGGACAAGTGAGCTACAGAACACAGGAAATGTCGGCTTATTGTGTACAGTAAAAACTGCGACATTATAGAATTTTATTTCTATGAATAATCAAATAAAAATATAAGCAAACATGGATTGAAAGAAAAACCTGATTGAAATAATGGACTTTATTTATTAAGACTGGCATTATGTACATGATTCTTAATGAAGTCCCCAACTAGTGCTAATCGCACCTGAATTATCAAGAGGCTCTGACTTCTTAATAAATACAGGTGCACTCCCATGTGCCAGAATGGAAATCTACAGCAGTCAGGGCCAAGGCGTCCCTGCTCTGGCTCGCCTTGGTCTCTGCTCTGCTCCACTCACTTTTGTATAAAGTGTCAAGCAGGTAAGAGAGTATAATAATTTACTGACGGCGACCAAATTGTTCCGTTTCATTAAAAAAAAAAAATCAATTTGCAATATTTGAGTAGAATCTGGATTGTTTCAAACCATCTCTAAGCTATGCCCGTTTTCTCATGTAGAGGGAATAGTAGGTTCCCTCCATTGTGTTATTTTTCGATGATACATGCAATCATAACTGTGTATACCATCTGTACAGGAAGGGAGCATGACTCAATTCTTGGCATTTGTCACAGAGATAACAATAACTCATGTTATTAGATTGATGGGTAGATAGATAGATAGATAGATAGATAGATAGATACGAGATAGATAGATAGATATATATAAAGAGAAAGATATAGAAAGATAGATAGATAGATAGATAGATAGATAGATAGGAGATAGATAGATAGGTAGATAGATAGATAGATAGATAGACCTATCAAGTGCAATTTTTATTTTTTATATATTTTAATTTCTTCAATCTTCAGGGTTTGGGTCCTTGACTTGCTTTTGTCCTGAATCCTATAGTATTTCCCCAAACAACATGACTATATCATTGCATTATTCATGGAAAAAGTTAAAAATAAGTAAATTTCTTTAAGATACAGCTCCTCATTGTTTTGATATAGTCTAATTAAAAACATCCTTTCCTTTGTAGACATGTAAGTCTTTTTGGACGTAGATTTTGTGTGATTTGTACATATGGAGAACAGCTTTCCATGAACAGTATCAGGTATTAATCTCAACAATTGTGCACAGCTTGGAAGCTGAGTGTTTGGGTGACTGTCATGTTGAAAACAGGATCCCACCTGCAAACAAGTATTTCATCTTCCACTGTAGGGATGTGTCATACGTAACTAGAATACATGAGGTTTCATCTTGAAAGTGGATCATATATCTATAGAACTGAAGCTGGATATTAGTCCATGTCGAAATAGAAGAACATGGACTTTTCCAGAATCTGAAAGGACGCAGTTTACAGGGTCACTCTATCAAAATCTACAATCCCTGCCACTGGTAAGCCCAGTTATTCCACTCCCCCCATTTCACACACATCGGGCTGCTGGAAGTTGAGATATAGGGGTTGTTTGGCACATTTCTTGTAACTACCTTTCCCAGCAGACCTAGCCACCTGGTTACCTCTGAGCATGCAGAGAGGAACTCACTCCATAGAACAATGTAAAGAAGGATTCCGGCACTCTCCAATAAGTTTTTGGAATACTCCAAACTTTATTCAATCCAGATATAGATATAGCATTTACACTCAGCTACCTTGCCTTTCATTGATACTGCTCCTACTCTGAGCTATAGTCCGATGTCTGATGAAGATCTATACAGACCGAAAGGTCAGATCTATATCTGGATTGAATAAAGTTTGGAGTGTATTCCATGTTAAAAACTTATTTGAGAGTGCCGGAATCCTTTTTTCATGTTTGGACTAACATCCTTCTGTCTGAGCTATCTTGTTCTATTGTCTGTATGTTTATGTGATTCTGTAAGTTTCTTCTATGTGGTCCTCTTTGGTTGTCTTCCAGCCTCCTGGGTGATATCATGAACTCCAAAACATCTTTGAGGCCGGTGATTGAGCCTCAGTGGTTACATGGGGTACACCAAAGAGGCCCTAGAGTATAATAGTAATTTATACTATTTATACCCCCAATATCTCAGGTTCGGCCAAACCCAAGATTTTTGAGAAATTCAACTCATTACCAACCATTTTGCTCATCTCTACTTGCCAATCTAGCCAATAAGTTAGTCCTTATTTGGCTACCCATTAAGACGACTCCTTTGGCAATGAAATCAGCTGACTGTCAAGGGTCTGACTTCAAAAGTCCTGTCAATCAGCTCTGGATGACTATACATTTTCCCTGCAGTGGCCACTAGAGGAATAAAGTAGTATTACATGCTGGACATTTAAATAAATGGCCCACTGTGTAATATAAGGATGGGTCTGGTCTGCCACAGCATGCGCAGCTCTTTGTTGGCAGCTATCCACTCTGGCTCATCGTGGGGGTCTCGAGTTGCATGTGCATAGATTCAGGAAAAGAGGAATTGTCAGATACTTAAACGAGTGTTGATGTGTAATTACACGAGGAGAGAATGTTTTGACCCCTCTTTGTTCCGTTACAGAGTCATTATAATGATTGTAGTCAGATGTGGGATTTGTATTTCTGCTGATTTCCTATAGAGACACTGTCAGTGCAGAACTTCATAAAGTCTTATTATCAGATTGTTTGTACTAGAATGTCTGCGAACCAAGCAGTTCTGAGTTCATGTCAACAACATGTTGTGCAACTTGCAAGCGCTTGTATGCAGTGCAAGTGCGATGACCTGTTATTTCTCTTCCAGACTGCAGGCGTTGAATGTGACTTTGAAGATGACTTGATGACAGTCGTGGAACAGTTCTGGGAGTAAGGATAACATACCTACCAGAGATGTCTTTGGTGTACCTAATTCTCCTTGGTATGGATGTGTCTGAACTCCCCCAGTTGCTCTTGTAGTTGTCCACTGAGTTAAATTAACTCTTTCAACTGATGTTTAACTTTGGAAAATACAAGTCCCTTAGACTACGTTCACGTCTGTGCTGGAGTCTCCATTGGAGTGTCCGCTGAAAATTGATTGAGGAAGAATTCCTGTATGGGGGACTTTTTCCTCTACCAGTTACAGTTTAAAAACAATGGACACCTGAAGGACAACTTTATAGTCAATGGGATCCTTTGGGCTCCACGTGTAACCACTGTTTTAGTGGTCTGCCTCTCCGTTGTTTGGGTCCCCTGATGGAGATGCAATGCTAGTGTTCAGATCAATTTCTACAGTAAATATGTCATAATAGTTGGCATAATCAATTTTTCAGATACATAGCTCCATATACTGCCTGTAGTATACAGCCAACAACCACTGGTAACAGCTGACACCCTTGGGGCTGCCATCTTGGAATGCATCACTGCCCCCCAATTATCATGACAACATGAACTTGTGTTACACCCTGTCAGGGGTCTTGTTTAACTCTGCATTGTCTAACTTTGTGACTGTCTTAGTAAATCTGTACCAATGTCACATCTTAAGCAATTGCCCTCCCCAATAAGCCACATTCACTGCTGTCCATGTATGCAAGTTGTCCAGGAACTGGCCAAACTCTAGGGGAACGAGAGGCAGGTGTAATATTAAAAATAAACCTCATCTGTCCCTGGTTCTCCGTTGTACGTTGCCGCTTTCTTTTCGGTCGTGCCCCCCACTTGACATGTGAGTGACATCACCGGTCCCTCTCCACGACTGCTGAGGCCAATTGGGTGGGGCACAGGGCTTCTGGGGACCGAGCTGTGACTGCGGTGATGGACAGGTGAGTATCCCCTTCCCCTGGCCCCTCCGGATTTTTTCCAATTCCATGTCTATACAGTCTATTTGAAGCTTTTCCTCTACACGGGTCCTACAGACAAGAGTATGGAAAAACAACCTGAAGATAATGGAAAGGAGATGAAGGGTCCAAGCACCATTTCTTTAGTGGCCTCCGTACAATATAATTCTCCCTCAGTGGCTCTTCACACAGTCAAATGCCCCATATAATATATTGTCTTCTCAGTGGCCTACATAATACATAAAGTAAAACATATTTACTTATCCCTATTCCTCTAGATTTGCCTGCAGGATCCTGATCTAGAGCTGTCACTAGCTCGGCACTCAATGTACCAGAATGGGGACCCAATCTGTACAAGTGATTCCCATTCTGGCAGGCTTGAGCTATCCTTGTATTCTTTAGGGTGTGAAGGGACCTCAGGAGATGTAGGAGCTGAATTCTGAAAGGGGTGTTTCTAATGAGACAGCCCCTTTAAGGATGTGGTGGCATTGACCAGCAACAGTGGAGGCTACATTTTACTCTATGGTATCTGAGCAACATAATAGTTATAATGACATAGCTAAATACATATATAGAAAAACTATGTAATAATTATAAGCTGGAGAATGTATCATGCCTTACAATGAATCATGTCCGTGGGAGAACACAGAAGAACGTACATCTGGCCTCTGCACTCTTCGTACAGTCAGCCGTATCCTCACCTGAACTACAGCAGTTTGTGGCTTGTTCAGAAAACCCAATCTCTATTAGATATGAAGAATTGTACAAGGGGGAGACTTAATTGCAAGGAAACCTGATATGTCCACAGTGCTCTGGTAATGAGGCTCCCGGACTCCACATAGTCTTCAAGTAACACTCAAGTCAATAGTCCATGAACATTCTTGCAGCTCAGGTATTCCATAAGACCATGTCCAGGTTTTGTGTTAGATAAACAATGGCTGCTAGCAATGTTACTTACTTATAACACAAATGTTATATATGGAGGCACAGAGAGGGGTTTATGTTCGAAATTTTTACAGAACGGGCTCCAAAAATGGCATGCTACCCAAAAAGTAGTCCTGTCAATGAAGACACCATATGACAGCACATACTGTGCCATCAAGGTCATAACATGGTCCTACAGATTGGTGTTCCATCCCAGACCCTAAGTCCTTGAGTTGTCCTCTTCTGTCTGAGAAGTTTATCAATGAATTAAACTATTCCCAATGTCTGATCGCTGGGATCACAGCAATCCTACCTGGCCCCAACTAAGCAGTTATATGTTGTTAATCATTTAGAAATTAAGTGGTTTATGTCATTTTTAATACATGTTTATTAAAATATCATTAACCGGATTATATATATAATTTATTATCACCTATAAAAAAAAGGATACATATCTGTATTTGTCATTATGTAAACCCTTGTATCCAGTTCGAAGCAATGGTAGTCAGAGAAGGCAGTATACTAAGGAGCAACTGAGAAGGGGTTCAAGGTATGGACATTAAAAAAATGTTCTGGCTTTAGATTGCCTTCAATATGTAATGGTTGGAGGTCTAACCTAGGGGTATCGTTATAGAAGGATTGAGGTAGCAATCACTACCAGGTCCTGCTCATCATAGTCACAGCACAGTAATCAGACATCTGCCTGGTAGCGAGCCGTGCACCTGTGTGTCCATCACATGACCATGGACTGTACATCACATGACCATGGACTGTACATCACATGACAATGAACTGTACATCACATGACCATGAACGATTTGTGTCCACTGGAAGTAAGCAGAATGAATGACAGCAAGAAGAGATCTAGAAAACCGTGAGGCATTAATAAAGTAAGTATATTGGAAAAATGTACAACTTTTATAATACAAGCAATAGTATTAAACTCTCAATATTACTCTGAAAATAGACAACCCCTTTAAAGAGGACCTTTCATGTCCTCTGACATTGGTGGTATTATATTCCGCTGGAAAACAGACAACACACTAAATTCAGCGCACTGTCAGCTTTGCTGGTATCTGTCCCAGTTCCATAGGTATCGGTGCCATTATTTTCAGCACCAATATCCCTGCATTGTCAGAGGGGCCAGCCTTACAGCCTAGCATCATTGCTGGGTGGCGAGGAATAGACCCCTTCATTGTACACTTCTTTAGCCTTGTACTGTCGGGGGGGAGTGTTCCTCACCACCTAGTGATGGCGCCGATCGATAAGGCTGGCCCCTCTGTCAGTGCAGGGATATTGGTGCGGAAACTAACTGCACCGATATTTCTGGAACTGGGGAAGATTACGGTAAAGCTGAATTTAGTGTCCAATGTCTGAGGACATGAAAGGTCCTCTTTATATCAGGAAGTCACTGATAAATCTCACACATTTTTCCCGCAGCTTGTATGTGTCTTGATGTCACGTGACCAGAGTTGCCATATAGCCCTATTTTATATGTCTGCCAACTGCATCAATGAGAAGCTATTTTTTTATTTCCATCAATTTTTTTTTGTATTTTTCTTGCATTAAAAAAATTCTACTAAAACACACTGAAAAGGGGTTAAATTTGTGTTTCCATCTTTTTTAAGACAAAATTTCTATTTTCTGACTTTCTAAAAACTCATTGAAGCGAAAGACCTTTTTTTTTTTTGCGATTTTATGAATATTGGGTCTTTCTGCTGTTACTGATTTATTTGAAAGACTATTTTCAATCAGAAAAAGCTTACACACTAAGCCAGAAGTATGTGGAACCATGTGCGCTATCACAGTCAGACATTGTGACCCTTATCTCCATCCATCTATACAAAACACAGGCCTGGGTACTGCGGCCGACTTCATTAAAAAGTTATTTAATAAAGAATTTGAGACTATTTACAGAAGAAATGTTCCAAATCTGTGAATCTACGAATTGTTGGGTTCACACAAGTTCCTGCACATTAAAGCCACTTTATTACAGCTCCAAACCGTTGCGGAATATAAGAACCAGATGATTGAAGACTACATTTTCCTAAATTGAAGCAGTAGCTTAAAGTTTTCCCTGATCTCATGGGAAGACCTTGTGTCTTGTGGGATGTACAAGATATTACCGAAATTCCACAAGCTCCTGGAAAACGGCTTGGAAGCCTCTGTTATCCGCCTACATGGAAACCTCCTGTAGGACATCTGAGATATTACTGATAATTGTGTTTGGATCCAGAAGGAAATTTTTCAATTGTTCCAAACACTTGGTTTACTTAATATGATAATTGCTGAAATTTGATTAATAGGCAGTCGCTGGATTGGTCCCGATCAAGTATTGTGTTTCTGTCTCTGTGGGATGTTGTCAATAACCATAACCAGATTGTTGTCTATACGGCAGACACTGGGGAGAAGACTAGTAGTAGAAATGTCACATCAAAATATAACTAAGATACAATATACGTGTAAGTAGGAATAAATATAAAAAAAAATGATGAATCTAAAAATTGGGGGTAACTTTAAAAACAGAAATAATCAATATATAATAATATAATATAATGTAAAATAATATAACAAAATATAATATATGGTATTATCTATTAAATTATAATCTGAGCACATTTTTACAGGTCATGGCGATTGACAATTAACCAGTTGCCGACCCCCTATTGACTATATACATTCGGACGGTCGCCATTTAACGCTGCAAGGACATACTAGTCAAAATCGTGTAGTTGCAGATTTGGAGAAGTGTCTGTCAGGACCGCCATATTGCGGCATCCTCCCAGCCCAGCAATCATGTGATCACAAGGTGGCGGGGACCTGAGCGAGCTAAGGAACACAGATAATGCTAGGTTCACATTAGTGTTCGAGTCATCGTAGGAGACTCCGTCCAGGATTCCGCTTAAAATCGGCAGAGAGAAAAGTCCTGCAATGAAGACTTTTCTCTCCGCCGTTTCAGTATAAAACAGGCGGAAACTCAGATGGACCCCATTATAGTGTATGGGGTCTGCGGGTTTCCGCAGGTAACCGCTTTTTAAGTGGACAGGAATTGCGTCTTTCTCAGACCCCAACGACGGAGACCCAAATGCTAGTGTGAACCTAGCATGAGCTCTACAGTGTATACAAGGAGGTTGTACTTCTCCTGTACCTGTGTGACCGCCACTTTACAGGGAAAATCATAAAAAAAAAAAAAACCTCAACATTTTTTTATACTCCTATAGGGGCACAATATTTAAAAAAAAAAAAAATTAACACATACAAACAAGCAAAAAAAAGAACACCACTCACATCACAGGTTCTAGCCCATCCCCTGCATGAAACACATAAAAATAATTATAATAAAAAGGGAAAATATAAAAAATATATATTTTAGTAGCATTTTGTGCTATAGAAAAAAAGACTTTTATGTTTTCCCAGATATGAAAAAAAATAAATGCAAATAAAAATGGCTAAAAAATAAAGACCTATGTATGTCCGTAAAAAGTTGCAAAAATTGTTTCAATAACCCAAATGGGAAAAAGTTATCAATTTCAAAACTACATGAACTAAAAAACACAAAAATGTGTCCAGTCCTGAACAGGGGAATATGGGCTGGTCATGAAGTGGTTAAGCAACATTTATAGGACATGGTGCTGTGCTTAAAGTGGATGCTTCACATCTTCTGGCACTGGCAGTATTATATACCGCTATATAGCCGACAGTGTGCTGAATTCAGTGCACTGTCAGCTTTCCCGGTATCTTGCCCCAGGAGAGATTGGTGCCCTTTTATATAATACCGCTGGTGCCAGAGGACATGAAACTTGCTCAAAGGTCCTTCCATCTGCAGCAGACCAGATTCAGATATGAATAAACAAGCAGAGTTTAGAAAATGAGGAAGCAAACTAACTACCTAAACACATTAACAAGGATACTAGGAACCTTATTGCTCAGGCACCTTCCTATGGGGCAAGATGCCTAAAAGAGCCAAGAGATACAGAGGATTGACTATTTACAAGGTGGTCCTTTACAAAGCAGTCAGAAACTATCTCATCCTAAAAGAGAGAGCAGGAGCTGGAAGCAGAACCCATCAGAAGCCATAAGGAGGAACAGCATGGCAGACATAAAAGTGGCACCAGTTGTTGCAGAAGACAAGGAGAGGTTAGCTGAGATGCCAGTGACTGCGTTACAAGAATAAGAGTATGACCATTGTAAAAATGAAATAGAAATGTGTCAGACTTTTCACGATGGTCGCACAAGTTCATAAGGGCTTAGTCTCCCTAAGGGATAAGTTCGGCCGTTATTCAATTATCCCACAATTTTACTGCAACTTTTGCGCAACCAAATATCGCCACCGTAACTTCACCTGATCTAATTTTAACCACTTATCTACTTCTGTTTGCAGGCACGAAACAAAGGCCATGTTCTTTTCAGCAGAATAGAGAAGAACAAATGAACTTCAACAGGAGCAATTTGGTCTGGGCCGAGGTCTGAGCAGCTGAACGCTGTTTATTTCATTACAGACAATACAATTGTAGCTCCACAGCTGCAGGATATAAAGGAAAAGTCATGTCTCAAGTCATCTTCATTAATCAATTGACTTTTCCGGCTGAAGAAATGTGCATTGGCAAACATTAAGAAATTTTCCCCAAAGTGTTAGTGTAACACGACTCACACCCCTGTCAACGGGGAAAGCACAGTTTATTCTGTACAATAGAGAGAATTGAGCAAATTGCTTGTTTCATTAGAGATGAATGTTCTTGTTAAACTTCTACTGAGTTGGAAAGCTGAATATGTTGCAAGAAATGATGCACAATCATAATATTTTGGCTCTCTCTCTATCTATCTATCTATCTATCTATCTATCTATCTATCTATCTCCTATCTATCTACCTGTCTATCTATCTACCTGTCTATCTCCTATCTATCTATCTATCTATCTATCTATCTATCTATCTTTCTCCTATCTCTCTCTCTCTCTCTCTCTCTCTCTCTATCTACCTGTCTATCCATCTATCTAAAGACCCTGTTCTATGACTGTATAAGCCTTCATACAGAACGTCCTATCAGTTTTTCTGCTGCTAATAATCACATTATGGATGCAGCACATTTTACATTTGTCTCCGAGGCTGGAGGCTTGTACAATAAGGAGCAGTCTGCTCCCTCCCCTATCCATTACTGATACTGTTCTGCCATTCTTCCTGAAATAACTATACAAAAGCAAACAAATAGCTGAGAAAAGCCCAAGTAACCATAATATAGGAGAGCCAGGAACACTGTAAATACATGGAAAATACAGCTAAGACACAAGAAAAAAAAACAATCTATGAGAATAGCCAGTACAGCTGCTTGCTGTATGTGAATAATATCCCATCAGTAATCACACAAGCAGCCAGAAGTAGATACAAGTACAAAGAAGACCTTACTTATATTGTAAACTGTGAGATTTGCAGAATCTTCAATTCTTTGCACAGAGCAGTTTGCGGACGTGCTGTGAGGAGAATCAGCCCCTCCCATCTGCATTTACTGTGTGAAGAGGGAAAGAAATCTTCCCCTTCACTCACCCTCTTCCCTCTATCTTCTATCTGTGAACAAAATTCCCTGGTAACAGAGTCAATTGCAAATTAGCTAGAAGGGAGACACCTAGTGACAGGAACTTTAGAGATGTTTTTCAGCCAGAAAGTATCTACATTTTTAATTAAAGTGCATTACATTTTTGTCCAGAATTACATGGTCTATTAAATAAGACTAAGTTATCTGAAAAGTTTAGACCATTTAAAGGGGTTGATCGGCCTTATATCAATATTTCCTGCTGATGGTCATCAGGATAGCTTATCAGTATGTGGTCTGTGGGAACCGACATGGGGATCCCACACAGATCAACTGTTCTGGCAGCATCTTGGCACCAGAAGCCGCCTTGAAGTAAAAGAAGCAGTGCTGCACTTCCCTGCAACACCCTATATACAGTGGATGGGGCTACAGTAATGCTCCTATTACTTGAATAGGAGCAGGCTGCATAGGACGGTTGATCTGTGCGGATTCCAAATCGATTTGGGGCCAGAAAACCCCCTGAGAGGTTTCTAGTTCTATGATATTAATGACCTATCATATCTCATCAATATCAGATTGGTGGTGGTCTGACATCCTCAAAATCAGCTGTTTGAAGAGGCCACAGTATCCAGATGAGTGCTGCAGCCGATTTACTGCTTACCAAGCACACTATACATTGTATAGTGGCTGTGCTTGGTATTGCAGCTCAGTCCCATTCACTTGAGTGGGACTGAGCTGTAAATAGGCCATAAGACCAAAATCATGTCATGTCACTGACTTGTGAACTGGTGCCCACCTGAATGTCAGTGCCAAGTGATACAGCTAATCGATAGGTGATTGTGTTGAACCCCCACTGATCCTTAGGATAGGTAATTAATATAATTCCCAGAATTTCCCCTTTAAGCAGGCATTTGTGACCCTGACACCATCCCTGAGGGAATATATATATATATATATATATATATATATAAAAGGAGAAATGTAAATCCCATCAATATTTGGTGTGACCTTTGCCCTTTGGAGGAGGAGTCCTGGAAGTGATGATCCAGCCCCCACAGATATAGCCCTGATCTCATCATCATCCAGTCAGTCTGGGATGACATGAAGAGACAGAAGGATTGGAGCAAGCCTACATCCACAGAGGATCTGTGCTTAGTTCTCCAAGATGGCGGCGGGAACAACCTCCCTGCCCAGTTCTGCCAAAAACTGTCTGTACCGAGAAGAACTGATACAGAAGGGGTACTATGTCTCATCAGTGTGAGACAGTACAGGGACTTAGACCATGCATACACTGCTAAGAATTCTTGTTATGGAATATGCAAATAAGACCTCATTGGTGGAATGGGTCCATCTTCCTTTTGGAGGAGTAATTTTAGCTTAGCTATAATTCCCAGAGTATTCTCTTAGGTTTTTTTTTTTTTTTTTTTTTAAAAAAAACAAACATGCATTGATCCATAGGGGGATACCTTCCAAACTGTGGCACTAGAGCAAGTTACTCTTTATTACCTATGAGGCATATTTGCATATACCTTAGAAGAATTGATGGCACAGGGCACCCACACCAAATATTGATGGGATTTAGATTTCTCTTTTCTTCATTCACTTTATCTTGTTAATTGACAAACTATTAACCCTTCTAATTCTGAATGCTTTCTTACTTTGCAATTGCACCTCACCTGCCTAAAACATTTGCACATTACTTTATCTGTACTGGTATTTCAAACTATTGCAGAAATTACAGAGCAAACTGTCCATTACCTTTTCATTATTGAATCCACCATGAGACCCCGGAGGGGGAGGGGGGTGCAGAGGTAGAAATTGCACCCAGGAATTTTCTAGCAAGGGTTGGGAATGTCATTCAAAATCTGCCTGCAGAGTCCTCTTATCTCCAGTCATGCTCCTATGCTCAGTAGCCAAAACAATCTACGTAACCAGTTGTAGACGGTAAGAATAAGCGACTCTCAAAAAATTCAGTAAACTGGTAGTAAAAGAGATCCTACAGGTCATCCTCTGGTCTCGTCCACCCGCAAACATGGGTGGAGATGTGACCCTAAGAATAACTATGTGGTTTACAGTAGGAAATAAAACACATGCTAATATAATGAATGTTGTCAGAGAAAAATAAAACCCTCTGGACGACATTTCTGAAGGAAAATCTTACAAATGCCAAATCTTATTTACTTAATAAAATATGAGCGAGAGCAAATGTACTTGTAATATAGCAGCTGCTGACCTCAACTCATATGTCTTATTATTGAGCTTCAAGTGACCTCACTAGAACCTTTTTTGCTGTTTGTTTTGTGGCTACTCTTATAAAGTCTTTTAATAAATTTGCCCCTTTGTGCTAGTGGTATCAGGGATGGCTTAGTAATACTAAATCAGAGGGGTCCAATCTTGGCATCCCCACCAATCATCTACTTGGGCAAGTCATGCAGCCTCTTCATTGTTTACCCTGGTCTATACACCAGAATGCTTTACACTTAGTAGTGGCTGTTCTGGGATTTGCAGCTTTGTCTTATTCACTTACATAGGACAAGGTTGCAATACCAAGAACAATCATTGCATGGTATTGCCAACACTGACAAGTAGAGATGGGCGAACCTCTGAAGATTTGTTTTATCTCAGGTTCGGATGAGTCTGTTTAGTTTTGGTCTGAACTTGTTCGGATAGAACCAGAAGTGAAATTATTATACTCTGGTGTCTCTTCAGACCCCAGATTATAATAAGTGAAGGCCCAGGGGAGGTGTAAAAAATAACAAACAGTTATAGTCACCTTCACTCACTTCTGGGTCTCCTCGCGGTGTTCGGTATTTCCCTGGGTCTTCTTCTGGCCTCTTCCAGCCTCCTGGTGGCATCATGTGCCCAGACTCACTGCTGAGGCCTATGATTGGGTGATGTCACCCAGGAAGCCAGAAGAGGCCAGAAGAAGACAGGGAGAGAGTGCCAGACACTGCGAGGAGACCCAGAAGAGGTAAGAGAAGGTCAGTATAACTGTCTGGTTTTTTTATGGGTTTTTTTTTACACCTCCCCTGGGCCTTCACATATTATACTCTGGGGACTCAAGAGACCCCAGAGTATAATAATCTCACTTCCAGTTCTATCTAAACTTGTTCGACCCCAAACAAATCTGGAACCTGAGCCACCCCAACTTGAAACAAAATTAATCTTGAGAGGTTTGCCCATCCTCAGACCCCAGAGTATAATATTTTTCACTATAGGTTTGCAGATGACAAGCCCCCAAAGTTTCACGTTCGGAAGAACAGGTAACTTTTGAAAAATTCGGGTTGATCCAAACTGGTTCGCTCATCTCCACTGACAAGTCAAACAGTCGATTGGCGAGGATGACGAGAATCAGCCCCTCATAAATATGACAGTGATCACCTATCTTAGGGATAAGTCATCAACATTGTGATCTCTGAAAACCCCTTTAAAATTGAAACAAGTTAAAGTTAGATAAAAAGAAAGTTGCTAGCCATGTTACTAAGTCATATCTTTAACGCCTTCCCATCAGAGTAAGTGGATTGTTCCCGTGACCTGACATACTATTATGTCATGGTGATAGATATGTATAGCTGGAACAACTGTTCCCAATAGAGTCCCAGGATTTGCGCTCCTCTATGGATAAACCACAACTGATCTCAAAGTGCGGGAAGTTCAGGCTTTATTTAAGATTACGCGTTTCGGGGTTTTAAGGCGTTCAAAAGAGCGCACCCCTTCATCAGATCTACATAAATAATGATAAGAGATAAAATAAAAACACTTATTTCAATTACAATCAATAAAATAGTAATAAAACATAAAATAAACATATAAAAATTTATAGTAAAAAATCATAAGCTAATATTATAACAAGATATTATAACAAGAAAGACATAAAAGATGTACTATAAGATCATAACATAATCAGATGATAAAAGATCTAACTGTTGGTTACATTATTAACACACTTGTTGGTTACATTATTAACACACTTATTACTTTATAGTCTCCTATGTAGAAACATAGTTTATATCTGTATGTATGTATATATATATGTATATTATTTCATAATAAAAATGTCGGGTATATATTCAAATTGCCTTATACAGACCATTATAAATACAATGGATTAATGGATGGTATATAAATTTATCAAGATGAATAAATAACTTGATATGGACACTAGAAAATATTGTATACGATGTGTACAGTCAAAACAAATATATAGTAACTAAAAGCAAATTGTGTAAGAACAGGTAGTTAGCACGAACAGGTGATTAGCACGTGTAACCATATCTGTAGTAAAGATGGTAATATAGCCAAGGGACTTGTCTTTATAGATACCTTTCATATAAATATCTGCAGTACTAAAAATTGCAACAATATACATAATCAAAATGGTAGTTAGCTTGGACAGGGGGTTAGCGCGTATAACAATATATATAGCAATATATATAGTAAAGATGGTAATACAGCAAAAGGATATCTGCAGTGCTAAAAGTTGCAACAATATACATAATCAAAATGGTGGCTTATCTATATATATAGTAAAGATGGTAATAAAGCCAAGAAGAAAGGGGCTTATCTTTATAAATATCTTTTGTATAAATGCCTGCAGTACTAGAAATTCAAACAATATACATAGTCAAAATGGTGGCTTATCTCTGTGAATGTCTTTTGATTGAAATGCAGTTACACCAATTTGCAGCAGTATGTATACTCCTGATGATGGTATAGTTAAAATGAAGAGTGCTTACCTCTGTAATATTGCTTGTGCAAAGAGCCAGTGTTGTGTGCAGGAAATGAGGGTTAATTTATAATGTGTGGCATGTGTGATGCCAGCGCAGGTGTCTAGAGTAGCTAGAAAAAAAAAAAAAAAAAGGCGGGTTGAATAAATGGGTAACAGATTATGTAAATGAATAATGAAATTGTGGTCCTAGATAAAAAAAAAAGGTTATATAGATGGGTTATATAAATGGATGATGGAATTCATGAAATAGAACTGTGTATTGGATACTGAAATGACTGGATACAGGTGTCATATGGGAATGAATTGATAAAGGAGAGGAAAAAAAAAAGGGTTTGAATAAATGGGTTGCAGATTATGTAAATGGATAATGAAATTGTGGTCCTAGATAAAAATGGTTATATAGATGGGTTATGAGTTATGTAAATGGATGATGGAATTCATGAAATAGAATTGTGTATTGGATACTGAAATGACTGGATATAGGTGTCATATGGGAATGAATTGATAAAGGAGAGAAAAAAAAAAAAAAAGGGTTGAATAAATGGGTTACAGATTATGTAATTGGATAATGAAATTGTGGTCCTAGAAGTGTAGTAATGAAGTGGGATGAATTTTGGATGTGAAAGGTTTAGGTGATTATTTCGGTGGCTTCGTTCAGACCATAGGGATTTAAAGTACTGAGCTTGTAAATCCAATACATCTCGCGTTTTTTTAGAGTGTCAAATCTGTTGTCTTTTGTGATAGGGATTTGTTCTATTATGGTAGATTTAAATGATGAGAATTCGCTATTGTGAAAATATTTGGCATGTTTTGAAACGCCATGTTTAATATAACCCCTACATGAATTGGATCTATGATTGTTGAGTCTAATATGGAAAGGGAGTGTGGTACGACCAACATATTGCAGACCGCATCCACATTCGATCAAATAAATCACAAATTCAGATTCGCAATTAAGAAATTGATTAATTTTGAATGTTTCACCCGTGGAATTACTTTTAAATTGTTGTAAATTATGGCTCAGAGTTGAACAACATTTGCATCTACTTTTTCCACATTTAAAGTTTCCATTTTTCTTTGGTATATTATTTGTACTGGTCAGAAGATGCTTCTGACGGAGCTTACTGGGGGCTAGGATATTTTTAATAGTTTGAGCTCTTCGAAATGTGATGGCTGGGTTGTCTGGTAATGTTTTACCTATAATTGGATCTTTTTTCAAAACGTGCCAATGTTTATTTAGAATGTTGCGAATTGTTTTGATTATTCTCTGTTGGTGGAGGTTTTGGTTTTAAACAGTCGGATTGAGTAAGCTTGTTAGCTCTTGATTTAGTCGCTGTAATAACGGATTTGGGGTATCTTTTTTCTAAAAATCTGCTTGTCATAATTTTACTCTGTTCAAGGTAATCCTCAGTTCGGGAACAGTTCCTCCTGAGGTGTTTAAATTGACTGAAGGGAACGTTGATTTTCCACTTCTTATAATGGTCACTATGGAAGCTTAAAAGTCTATTGCCATCGACTTTCTTAAAAAAAAGTTTTTGTATGAATTACCGTATTTTCTTGACTGAGTACCAAGTCAAGGTATTCAGTTTCAGTGTATGAATAGGAGCTTGTGAATTGCAGACTTAAATCGTTAGTGTTCAGGTGTTTAATAAAATTTTCTAGATCATTTGTAGATCCTTTCCAGATAAATAGCAGATCATCAATATAACGTGTATAGAAGACTATATTATTTGACCAATTGTGTTTTTTATAGATAAATTGATCCTCAAAAGTGCCCATATAAAGATTAGCAAAGCTGGGAGCGAATTTCGTACCCATCGCGGTGCCTTTGCACTGTTGGTATAGAGAACCCTCAAAAGTGAAAACGTTATGTTGCAAGATAAAATAGATACTGTCTAAAAGAAATTTCTTTTGTATAGATGGTAATGACATATCAAGGTCAAGGTAATGAGCAACTGCTTTAAGACCTTTTAAGTGTGGAATATTAGAATAAAGAGAACTCACATCTAATGTGACCCAAATATAATTTTCTCCCCATGTAAGGTATTTTAACCGAGAAATTAATGTTGAAGAATCTTTCAGGTATGATGGTAATTTAAGTATGTATTGTTGTAAGTGATGATCTATGTATTCCGATAGATTGCAGGTGAGGGAGTTGATACCTGATATAATGGGTCGCCCTGGTGGATTGGTTGTATTTTTGTGTATTTTTGGTAGATGATAATAAAGAGCTGTTTTAGGGTGTTTAATAGTCAAAAACTCACTTTCTTTTTTGTTTGAAATACCATTATCAACACCTATTTGGATCAACTTTTTATATTCTATGAGAAAAGTATCAGATGGATCAAAAGAGAGTTTTTCATAGTAATCTACATCAGAAAGTATTCTTTCTGCTTCTGCAAGATAATCGGTTCTATTTTGTAGAACTATACCCCCACCTTTGTCAGCACTTCTAATGACAATGTTGGTATTTTTTAATAAGTTTGTGAGGGCTTTTTGTTCAGATCGTGTTAGGTTCTTTTTTAAAAAGGTAGATTTTGAATGATTAGGTTGATTTGGATTATTGATGTGTCTGAATGCATCTGAGACTAAGGCAAAGAATGTTTCTATAAAATTGCCTCTATGTTGGGTAAAATTGTGACTTTGGTTTCAAGTTTGTCCCTCTAGGTGGAGGTGAATTAGGATACAAATGATGAAATTTGATCAAATTTGTTTCAACTGAGTTTGTCGAAGGTTCATTACGTAATGTAGATGTATTTTTTAACAACTCAAAATGTCGTTTGAGTGTGGGTTTACGGGTAAAGTTGTTAAGGTCTAAAAAAAGGCGAAATTCGTCTATTTTTTTTTTTTTTTTAGTGGGGCAAAAGGATAACCCTTTCAGCAAAAGTTTATTTTCATAGGGGGTTAAAATATGAGACGATAAATTAAATATTTTTATTGTGGATGTATTTTGTTCCTTTTGGGTTTTGGACTTTTTTTTTCGGATAAGCGTTTTCTGTATCTATTCCTACTTCTTCCTCCTCTACAACCTCTTCTGGTTTTCTTTTTAGAGGTCTTTTCGAGGGGGAGTGTATAGGATGAAAAAACTGGGTGATTTTGATGGGTGTTTTTTGGGGGGGGAAATGGTGTACAGATGTAGTGTGTACTGGATTGTGAATAATTTCTTGAGTAGTGAACGTTATTTTTGGTGATAGGTTTTGGGGTAATTCTAAAAAAGAATCTTTAATATGCATTTGCAGAGGGCTTGTTATAACAGAAGTGAGAGATTTAGATGCAGGTATAGATGAAACTGGAGTATTATAAACTGTAACTAGAGAATCATCAAGAATAGTGGAAGAGCTATGTATGCTGAGATCCAATAGTTGATTAAAACTATCCGAGTTACCAAATGAGGTGGGTGGGAGTGATAATGATGAAATAGTATGTATGTTGAGTCCTTCTAGGGAATTAACGATGTTTGCAACCACTGGATTAGATATAGTGGTGTCTATTGAAGTAGTGGGTGGTAAGGAAGAATCCTGAATTGAATAATTATTAGGATGGGCTTCTAGGTTGTCAGGTGTCAGGTATGTCATGGTGATGATGTAGTCACAGGAGTTGTGCCTGCACCATCACTAGGTATTGTCACCTAGGTCTTTTAACCCCTTAGATGCCTTTGTCAATAGTGAGCACGGCATTTCAGGAGTTTAACAGGGTTGTGATGGCAGCTCGACATCGATCAAAAACTCATCTGCCATGTTCATCTACCTATTAGGCCCTGCCTATGATAAGGAGTAATAGGTTGCTATCAGTAAAACACTAATAAACTGATAAACTGCAATACATGATACTGAAGTGTATTAGTGAAGAGATCAGAGAATGATAAATCAAGTCTAATGGTGCGTTTAAACATAGAATTACAGAAAAAAAGTTTCATAAAAAATCCTTAAAAAAGTGATATCCCTAAACCTGTAAGACCTCTCATATATATTTCCCAGGCCAGAAGAAAATAAAAACAGTTCATTTTAAAATTAAGTAGTCAAAAAGTTCAGAAAAAGTGCAATTCCCACTCAAGATTGGCCAAGGTTGACCTCTTAACCCCCAGGTATTTACTCTGTCTGCTGTCATTTCGGTTGCTATGCCTCTGGGCGCTGCTAAATCTAACATTGCTTTCCTGTGTCCTTCCTATAACTTTCTAGTAGACAATTTTGATCATTACTTAGATTTTTTAACATTATCGTACTTTTATACATCTTGGGCTTTTAACGTATCCAATTTTTCACCATATTATTTCTTAATTTAGAACGTGTTTAATACATAATATTTATTTCCTCTTTTTCTGATCCTACTTACTTTCATTTGTGGTCCATCTACTGGACCTTCTTTGGTCTGAGGGCTACTTTGTTAGATGGTAGAACCAAAATAAATCTTAAAGGGGTATTCTTTTTTGATGATATAGTATAAATATCTGATAAGTGGGGGTCTACTTCTAGGACTTCTTGGAAGAATGGTCCTCTGTTCGCACTTCAGGGGAAAGGAGCCAAAGCGTCTACGCATTAATGTGGCTATCTCCTTCATAGTTTATGGAAGTGAAGCAAGTCACGAATATGGGAGTGCCAGAGATGGTTGAGGGTTGCACTGAATAGCATAATGTACCCTCTATCACAGATTGTGAGCCCCTATACTAGACCACCTGGATATGTTTTTTTCTTCCTCATGTAATATCATTAGACAGAATAAATTTAGAATTTATAAAATTTCCATAAGAAATTTGGAAAACAATTAAGGTAACACAACTTAGAAAAATGTTTTGCGAAATGTGATCTACCAGGTTCTTATTTAAATGTTCTGGTCAATGGCTAGTGTCATCATACTACCTCATGTTTTTCTGTCATATTTTCTTGTTTACTCATGAGACAGAGATCTAATCCAGGGCTGACAAGGTCAAGAAAATTATGGTACTTTCTCAGATCTAGAAACTTCAAAAACATTTTAAAAAAGGACGGGAAACGTTTGCAGATGGAAAGATTTGCATGCTGGAAAAGAAGAAGAGTGCGTGGCCGAATGCTGGAAGGCAATAGAGGATAAAGCTAACATGACAATGGCATCTTGAATTTAGCATTAAATAAATTATTTGTCTGGTTAATCCCATTGTCAAAAAACCCTACCAGTTATCAGCAAGTCACAAAGGTAAATACTCTCCATCACTGTGTGTACTCTCCCTGCAGTGTGTAAGTGTTCACTATCTGGGACTTGGAGGTGTTTACTTGTTTGCGTGTCTTAAATGGGTAAACATGGTGCATAAATCTGCAAACATGCACATGGAACTCTACACTGATGGGACCGGATCGGAAAAGGACAAATGTTATCACAATGGAATAGATAAAAGGCAGGAGAAGCAAACTTGGATTAAGAGTGATCTGGGCACCTGGACATTAAAGGTTATGACCCTCACCCCACCAACAAACCACTGTAGTCGTGATACACTTGGTTAGGATATCACTTGGGTTATCACTTACAACTATTTTTTGTGGACCCTTTACAAGAAGTTTCCCAATAGTAACATCTTATCACCTGTAGATGCACTTCAATGGAGTCCTATAGATGCACTTCAATGGGGCCCAGTAAATATTGAGACTATTACCAAAGTATTGGTGTACAGTATGAGAATTGATTTATTACATGGCACCCAAATAAATCAGCATATAATACATGATTATACCAGAATTACCATAGTGGGATCTGCTCTTTGCAATGGCTGTCCACTCTAGTGTTACCGCCTACTTGAACCAATTAGTACAATAAAAGGGCTTATAAACACTGAAGGGGCAGGATCATGTAGAGTTACCGCCCACTTGGCTAGTATACCCTAATTTGTATCAACACTGAAAGGGCTTATAGCTTTGGAATGACTGAACGGATTTGGAAGAACAAAACACCAATGGTGACTGCGCCGATCAGATGATAGATGTCATTGGGCTTTTCACACCTGCTGACTGGTCCACTTTAAAGGGGTTTTTTGTCGGCCCTGGATGGATTTTCCAAACTGATGATCTATCCACAGGATGTGATATGTGGGGGACCAACACCCGGACCCTACACACATCAGCTGTGCAGTGGACAGGAAGTGTGTGCAGACCGTTCCTATACAAGTAATAGGAGCAGTGCTGCAGCCCCATCCACTGCATAGTTGTGGTTCAAGGGAACTGCAGTGCCGATAATTTTCTTGAATAGGAGCAACCTGCACGCTCTCCCTGCAAGCTGCCAGTACAGCTGATGTGTGCAGGTCTGGGGCGTTATAGACCCACAGACCACATACTAATCACCTATCATGTGGATCATCAATATAGAAAATCCATCTTGTGCCGGAAAACCCCTTTAAGCCACAAATGGAGGACCCCCTCTATAGTATGAATATTCCCCCAACAAAAGGAAAAGGATCGGCACAGGCAGGGCGGATTGGGAACTGCAAATAGCCCTGGCAAAAAATCTAAAAATGGCCCCATTTTATAGGTGGAAGTAGGAAGAGTCAACACAAGTAGGCCCTGATGTACAAAGATATGGCTACTATAATAATGGTCCAAGGAACCTTACAGAACCTTTATACAGGAAGGTGGCAGAGGTGGAGTGAGCACTAGTCAGCTCTACTAAGAACGTCCAGACCCACCGAAGCACGCTGTGTCAGTCTTCGAGGACCTCCTATGGTGAATCATGGTCTGCCCGATGTTGGAGATCTTAAAGGTATAGACCGGCCGGCCACACGTGCAGCAATACTCAGGGTAAGGAGCCTCGGAGCAGGTAGCTTGCCGGCCAAGTGGCCCTATTCAGGTTAGCCCAAGGACACAGCTACTTTAAGCCTATTTATAAGTCCTGAACAAACCTTTTAAATATTGCACAAAGTATAATAATAACCAGAATTTTTCTTCCAAAACAATTCCAACAGATGTACCAAATAAAGCCAACGGGCACATTCAAAAACACCCTAAATATGCAAAAAAAATTAGGAATTGAAATAAAACTTCCAGTGTGAGTAACAATACAGCTTGTAAATGTTCTATCACAGGAGCTAGACTGTTTGCAAGATGGATTTTAGCGTGCACACAGCAGCAATAATTTCCATCCACATGTATAATGGAACCGCTGAAAGCTACATTTTCACTATTAATGATACTATTGAGAATTTTGGAGGCAAGTGTTGAAGTCTTGAAAGAAAATGGATATAGATACAGACGATAAAACGGTCTCGATGATCACCGGTTCCTCATCTGGATCACAGACTTGGCAATGTGCAGTTAACAAATAGGCCTTGTGTGCTGTGTGAAAACATTAGGATCAAGCTTACAGCGCTGACACAGAACAGGCCACAGATCACAGCGTGATTGGTAAAGATGCGTTCTCTAATCTCCATAATCAATCCAAGCAATAATTACATTCAATAACCTCGGAATCTTCTGTCCACATTCATTACAATGATACAGGCCAGATAGCAAAGCTATTCCGAATCCTCTCCTTCAGGACTGGCAGCCATCGAGGTCTTGTGACTTGGTAAGAACTTCACATAGTAAACAGAAAATGCCAGAAGATCTTTCTTAAAGACCTAATTCTGCAATTTGTTTTACTTTATTTGTCCTAAATTCTCCGTACCATGTGGAGCTGGGATTGATCACTGGCCAAACATTTCATTAGGTATTTAAAGGGGATGTCTGGTTTACAAAGTACCCTATTAGGATCGGTCATTTTCAGTTAATGGTAGGAAATTGTGTATTGGTGATCACCATCAATTAACTGGAATGGAGGACAGATATAAATAACGTCTCTGGAGGGCCGAGCATGTCCATCGATTAAAGGGGTTTTGCAGGATTTATTAATGGATGATCTATCCTTAGGATGGAATTGAAGTGGGGGTCTCTGAAGGGCTGAGGATCCCCATGAACCAGCTTCACAGGCCATGTGTTGTCACAGCTCAGTCCCATTCAAGTGAATGGATGGGGCAGTGATATCAAGCACAGGTGCTATACAATGTACAGTGCTGTACTTGGTAAGTAGTGAAGAGGCTGATTTGGCTCCGTATACTGTAGAAGTGGCGCTGAGGAATCACAATTGGGCTCCCATTAACTTGAATAGAAACGGGACTGCTTCCAGACATACTGTCAGGACATCTTGCATACAACTTCTGGCAGCCGAATCAGCTGATCGGTGTAGGTTCCAGGTGTCAGACCCCCACTGATCTTATACTGATGACTTATTCTGTGGATAGGTCATCAGCATTCATGACCCCTGAATCTCGGACCATTCCTTTAAACGGGTACTTCATTGATATCAATAAGAACTGTGTAATACTTCATTTTTCCTGTAGGGGTGCTGCAGTGGAATTCGCAAAGTTTCTTCCAAGTTCATCCACAGATTAGAGGTGATTGATGAGGGTCTCAGCAGCAGAAAACCTCATTATCAGTTTATTAGCACAGAAGCCTTAAAGGGGTCATCCAACTCATTTTTACTGATTATGTAGATCATCATTAAGAGATTGGCTGCTGATCAACTGATTGAAGGGGCTGCAGCACTTGTATGAGTGGTGTGATCCTCACCAATCTATTATTGATGACCTGTTTGGAGGGTACAAGTTAGTTGGATAATCCCTTTAAATTTTAAGGAATTGTTAAAAGTGATTAGATCTTTTAAATGAATGGCTAAACAATGACAAGTCTATGTAACTGGTGAGGAATAATACAAGTTATATGTAGGGCAAAATACTGAAAGATGAAAACTGGAAAGCTTAGTGGGACTTCTTGTTTGGTTTTGGACATATATTATTGTCAGACCTTCACCAGGCACTATATCAAGACTCCAATACTTTTTGCCTCTAAGATGTTAAGGTTAGAGTTCCACAAAAGTACTGTTAGTTGAGGAATGGTCATGGTCATGTGATCTCAATGTTTATAGATGGGGAAAAAAAAATCCACGGGTGACAATTGCGAGAATTCTGACAAGGCTGTCGGACATTCCCTCATATGGATGCATCAGGGATGTTCGATATTTATGGTAACAAGACCTTGATATCCTAAAAGGATAGGTCCAAAATGCAACCCCAGGCCTGGCAGCAGGCAGGTATCAGTATATCTGTACACACAGAAAGGTGAAGACTTTTGGAGGTTGGCTGGGTGTCAAGAAGGGCAGCAAAGAAACCACTTCTCTCCAAGAAAAACATCAAGGACAGACCGACATTCTGCAGGAAGTACAGGGATTGGACTGCAGAGGACTGGGGATGAAGAGCCCTTCAGACATTTGGAAGAACCAACTGCCAACAGTAAAGCATCCTGAGACCATTGATGGTTGGGGTTCCCTTCCATCCATGGGAGTGGGCTTACAATTTTGAACATTGCCATGAATTAAGAATAGTATCTAAACATCCTCCAAGAGAAACTTCTCCCAAGCATCCAGGAGCAATGTGGTGGTGAATAATGCTTTCTCCAGCACGATGGAGCACCATGCCACAAAGCAGAAGTGATATCTAAGTGGCTTGGTGAACACAACATTGGTCACTCCTCAAAAAGTGAATGGACAAACAAGAACACAGAAATTGTGATAGACTCCAAGCACGGATTAGGCAAAAATGGGTTCCAACATGCCAGGGCAAAGGGCCAAAGTCTTGAAAAAAAAGATTCAACACTGGAAATATTAATTATTTGCATTAAATTAACGTATTTGTCAAAAAAATTGCAAAAATTTATGTTTTGTGCTTTGATGTCATATGTTTGAGTAGGCTATATCTGGCCATGTTACGTTGTATACCAATAATTTATACGGCATCAGAAGGTGCTTTTACTGCTCTTCAATTACTTTATTTTGTAACATTATTCCAGGTTTTTTCACCACATATATAGATTTCCGGTATCTGAAAATTGATGCATGTCTAGAGTGTCAGTTCGACAGGATATGTCAATGGGTCTATCTAACTTCCAGACGTATTATGCAGCAGAGCAGCTTTCCACTTCTACTGACCTTAGCCAAGCCACTCTGCTCTGTTTAGTTTTTACGGTCACTTGTATGTTCTGAACATTGAGGGTTTCAGTCAAAGATCAAGTGTCAAAGCAGCTTGGAAGAGGTAAAAAGTCACTGCTGCAAAAATGTAAGCATGGGCTGCTTAAATTGGATTTCCCATTTGCAACCACTGAAACACAAGTTTATCCTAGTCTCTCAGCTACGAAGGAAAGCTTTGATTCATGAAGCAAATATGTGACTCCCACGGGAGCCGTCAGTACATTGGCAAACCCTTTATCTTGTTTAGGGAAGAAACATGGTTTCAATATATCTTGGTTAGATCATTAATCGTATTCCCTTCTGGTAAACACTGACACCAGGACAACGCTTCAGAGACGCTCACTCCGATGTAATAGTGTTTATTAGGCAACATAGCTAGGCTTTCCTTTACCTGGGGCAAAGATTCAGTTTAATGTTCTAGACATCTATCTAAATACCCTGGCCAAGGGAAAGACTTGTTGGTGAATCTTCTGGCACCTAACGCTGAGGTATATGCCCCACCTAGCTACTGTAGGTGTCCTAATTTACTGTAGTTATCCTAATGATGTGTGTGAAAACAATAGGTTGACAAATAGCAGCTCATTGATGGCCAAGGTTGTGTGGTTCCATTTACATATGAATGAAGGTGATCATAGACCATAGTTAGTGATAACCTCATGGCAGCAATATACAGTCATGGCCAAAAGTTTTGAGAATGATACAAATATTAATTTTTACAAAGTCTACTGCTTCAGTTTTTCTAATGGCAATTTGCATATACTCCAGAATGTTATAAAGAGTGATCAGCTTAACAGCAATTACTTGCAAAGTCAATATTTGCCTAGAAAATGAACTTTATCCCCCAAAACACATTTCAACATCATTACAGCCCTGCCTTAAAAGGACCACCTAACATCGTTTCAGTGATTGCTCCATTAACACAGGTGTGGGTGTTGATGAGGACAGGGCTGGAGATCAATCTGTCATGATTAAGTAAGAATGACACCACTGGACACTTTAAAAGGAGGCTGGTGCTTGCCATCATTGTTTCTCTTCTGTTAACCATGGTTATCTCTAAAGAAACACGTGCAGTCATCATTGCACTGCACAAAAATGGCCTAACTGGGAAGAGTATTGCAGCTAGAAAGATTGCACCTCAGTCAACAATCTATCGCATCATCAAGAACTTCAAGGAGAGAGGTTCCATTGGTGCCAAAAAGGCTCCAGGGCGCCCAAGAAAGACCAGCAAGCGGCAGGACCGTCTCTTAAAAGTGTTTCAGCTGCGGGATCGGGCTACCAGCAGTGCAGAGCTTGCTGAGGAATGGCAGCAGGCAGGTGTGAGTGCATCTGCACGCACTGTGAGGTGGAGACTCTTGGAGCAAGGCCTGGTCTCAAGGAGGGCAGCAAAGAAGCCACTTCTCTCCAGAAAAAACATCAGGGACAGACTGATATTCTGCAAAAAGTACAGGGAGTGGACTGCTGAGGACTGGGGTAAAGTCATTTTCTCTGATGAATCCCCTTTTCGATTGTTTGGAACATCTGGAAAACAGCTTATTCGGAGAAGAAGAGGTGAGCGCTACCACCAGTCTTGTCTCATGCCAACTGTAAAGCATCCTGAAACCATTCATGTGTGGGGTTGCTTCTCAGCCAAGGGAATCGGCTCTCTCACAGTCTTGCCTAAAAACACAGCCATGAATAAAGAATGGTACCAGAATGTCCTCCAAGAGCAACTTCTCCCAACCGTCCAAGAGCAGTTTGGCGCTCAACAATGCCTTTTCCAGCATGATGGAGCACCTTGCCATAAAGCAAAGGTGATAACTAAATGGCTCAGGGAAGAAAACATAGAGATTTTGGGTCCATGGCCTGGAAACTCCCCAGATCTTAATCCCATTGAGAACTTGTGGTCAATCATCAAGAGACGGGTGGACAAACAAAAACCAACAAATTCAGACAAAATTAAAGCATTGATTCTGCAAGAATGGACTGCTATCAGTCAGGATTTGGTCCAGAAGTTGATTGAGAGCATGCCAGGGAGAATTGCAGAGGTCATGAAGATGAAGGGTCAACACTGCAAATATTGACTTGCTGCATTAACTCATTCTAACTGTCAATATAAGCTTCTGTTACTCATAATATGAATGCAATTATATTTCTGTATGTGATAAAAACATCTGACAAACACACATAAAAACCAGAGGGCAGCAGATCATGTGAAAATATAATATTTGTGTCATTCTCAAAACTTTTGGCCATGACTGTACAATAGATAGTTATCAACCATCACATCCACAGGTTTGGCCCTGTCCACTGAGCTCAGATAGGTAACTCTTTTATTCACTCCACTTAGAACCCTCATCTACTAGCCAGCCTATTGATTTCAATGATAACTGTGTAATACTTTACTTCTCCAGTGGTGGCACTGCAAGGAAATTGCTGTGAGATCTTCCTACAGATCACCACTGATCACTGAGGGTCCCAACCTATGATCATCTTATTGTTGGCCTTCCTTATAAAAAAAATAAATAAACAGGATTATTCAAAACAGATTCTAAAGATTCTAAAGAAAATGGCCAAAAGAAATAAAAAATTGTCACACTGGCATATGGGACCACCAGAGTGCCAGAAGATCCTCTTGTGGGCCAATGCTCTAATGCAATAATGGTCCAGCAGAAGACACCTAAATTTGAAGGGTACTATGTAGAAATGGGTGACCCTCATAAGATTTGTTTTGAGAGTCGGCCCTCCGGGTCAGTGTCAGAGAAGACCTCAGAGTATAGTATTGTTTTATGGATGACAAATCCCAAAATATTGGCCGGACACAAACCTTTTGGAAATTTCAGGTGTGAGCACCACGTTGCGGAAAAGCTTTTTTTTTGTTGCAGATTTTGCTGTGGCTTTTTGAGCCAAAGCCAGGAGTGGATTGAGCAGAAGGCAGAAGTATAAGAACTTCCTAGATATTTCCCATTCCTTTTGTAGCCATTCTTGGCTTTGGTCTGTTTCCTTGGGGTTGTGGGAGGATGTCCCCCAGAATTATTGTATCTGGCGGATCCAAGAAACCTCAGTGGAAACACTGTACGGGTCACAAATGGGGAAACACAGTTGCTTCTCTCCCCTAGGTTTGTTGACAGGTGTAATAAAGTGCATTACTCAGCAGGGGGTGACAATGAACACAACAGAAAAATTCTACCAAAAAGAAAAGAAAGAACTTAAAATCTGCGCTTCGACCAAAGGCATGATGGTCAATGAAAGTCAGAATCTGAAGCACATGTAATTGGTACTTTAGTAAAATATTTTTTTCCTGTTTTAAAGAATATCTGTCTGGTCTTCTGACATATCTGTCATCCTCATTGTAGAACAATTGTAGAGCATCTTTTTTCTTAGATCTGTGAATTATGTTCCTCTATGAAATTTCCAAATGGATTACCGTTACCCTTGTCAAAGAGGTGTGTGCCTCAACACGGTCTGGCTCTACTAGCACCGATTGGACAATGTGAGAGTTTCTAGGAGTAATTACAGAGGGACGGCTCCTCTTTAAGGGGTTTTCTTCATTCATCTTGCAGCCTGTGCTTGGCTTTCAGTGGATGTCAGAAACAAACCAAGTGACACAAAGCACATGGAATATGCGCTCATCCCCAACACCCAGATGTTTTACAGGAAGCCAGGTGTACCTCTCATTATATTTTTGGAAACCCACACAAAATACAAACACCACACAGGTTTGGCCCTTGGTTGGATTTGAACCCAGGACCTCAGCACTGCAAGTCAATAACACTAAACACTAAGCTACCATGTTATTCAGTGAAGAGGTGGCAGAACTCACCCAAACAGCTGGTTGGTGGTCAATAATATCATTATCCTAAGGATAGGTCATCAATATCACAATCCTGTAAAACCCCTTTAAATAAGATGTTGGGTCTTGAAATAAGGTGCCCCCTCAGAAGTTCTGGTTTCTGCCATTTTTCCTGATGCCTGAATTCAGTACATGGTACATAATCTCAAAAGATTACATTGCGAAGCATAATTTGTCCTGCAAAAAATAAGCCCCCAAATGGTTCTGTGAACGGAAAAAAGTTATGGGTTTTGGAAAGCCAGCAGTGAAAATGAAAATGCAAAAAATGTCTGTGGCAGGAAGGGGTTAATAGCATTAGTGGCTATAATAGTCTGCGACGCTGCACTGTACGACATTCGTAGTTCGCTCCTGACTCTGAATTTCCACAATAAAATGTGATAAATATTTGTGTAATGTTCTGTATAATGAGCATTTCCTTCCTCCGAAATGGAACCCAAATTAAAGTAAGAAGATATTAATAGAACTTCTACTACAACATCTGGAGCAGAACACAACGTTCACACACTGGATCATTTTCTGGAAAAACTGGGAGACCTCCTGCAGATTGTACAATAATCAGGACCAGACCGACGAGGCGATGTCATTAAAAACAGTCATCAGATCTGGTGGATCAAGGTGCTTTAAGATCAAAGCGTCTACGCGCAGATTGTCGAGAAAATGTCTTTCCCAGAACAGACAATGTAAGAAAATGGGTCAAAACTGAAAACTTCAATTTGAGGACTCAGATCACACACACATATATTCTGTATATACATATACACGTGGCCTCATTTATCAAAACTGTCTTTGCTGCCCATTGTAACCAATCCCAGCGCCGCTCTCACTCCTCGTCTCTCTTTTAGACGTTTTTGATAAATCCAACCCCATTGGTATGGAACTCATACAAAACTCATAGAGGAAGATTTATTTTGCTTTGTTTCACTAGTTTTATGAGAAAGTCACAAATTTTTGCACAAGTCTGGCTTTTGCACAAAAATTTGCAACTTTTTTTCTTACACTACCCTTGGCACTTTTCTGAAAAGCAAGAGGCAGGGTGTCGGCAGATCTATGATCATTTATAACAGGTTACACCATCCACGACCCAACCACGGCCCAACGGAGAATGCACCTGATATAAGATGTGAAGACAGGCGTTGAAATGCCAGTCTTCATAAAGGAGTATATGGGGCCATAATGTACCACACGTTGTGTCTGATTTTATATGGGCCACATGGGCAATCATTTTTTGGGCTTGTGGCAGGATAGTGCTTGAGGTTACAAATAAACTGCAGTCCTTCAATAACATGCAATCCAATGCTATGTGGGGCCAACAAAAAAACCTTCAGGGGGCCATGCAAAAAACACCCAACTATGTGTGTTACATTGAGGTTGAAGACACTATATGCTGCTTATTTTTGAGCCAAAACCAGGACTGAATTCAGCAGGAAGGAGAAGTATAAGTGTTCCCTTTACATTTCCAGTTCCTGTTGAATCCACTCCTGACCACAGCAAAATTTGCATCAAAAAGGGCGTGCAAAGTCACCAAGTCAATGGAGGACACTTCAGGTCCAGCAGTTGACATGAGTTGCCAATTAGACAGCAAGGAGCTTGGTAGAATAACTTCCAGAGAAGCCATAGAAGCCAGTCACAGTAGGCTAGCAAAAGCTAGGAGAGGCTCACAAAAGCCAGAGGACAATCGATGTCATGTTCATCCATAGAGCTTGGTCTTCTTCAGCCTGGATTGTTGTATGTCTGCTTGTTTCTTCACTTGTTCTTCTGCCTATAGCTCTGAAAGTAAAGGTCTGTGTTATCCATACTGGTTGTCTTAGTCTGTATACATCAGTTTTTGAAAACTACACATGCAGAACTTTTTGCCCCCGATTTTTGAAGTGACTCTGCAATGGAGACTTAGTGACATAGATGTGTACATGTGCCTAACTGTAGCTGTGACAACCTCTCAGACCTCAATTTCCATGGTCATTGGTGAGAGGATTACACACCATGCATGGTCATGTGCCAGTTCCAGACATAGTTGATGGTTGGGTCTTCTTAAGCCTCTCTGATCTTATGGTCACTGGGGAGAGTTCTTCTTTAACCACTAACATTCAGTACATGTTCTTGTGTGAACGGGAGGTGTAAATATTTTAGGAGCTGTAGCCTAGAGCTTACCCTACCTTGGTATCCAGGGGGTCAACTCCAAGGAGGGAGATTAAACAAGAGACAGATAAATAGAGAAACAGTCTTTCTTTTGCAGGATGCCTCAGCGTGAAGTCTCATTAGCATTTATAATGAAAAGAGGCATCTAATTTCTTCTCCCAGCATGAGAGGACAGGGAGACACACACACAAGACTTTCCTAAGAAACCGCCAGCTTTACATTCCACAAAGCCTAATCCCAAACCACCCACAGGTAAGATTGTAATGTAAAGTACCTGTGTCAATTCAAGTGTTCCTTTCCCTTCCAGTCTTTAAATACAGTGTCCTTGAGCTATTATCTGATAAGATCTTCCAGAGGGGAAACCTGAATTGAGAGGCTTAAGCTGTGTTTGCTTTGTGTAGAAGTTAATAATCCCCTACTAATGATTTTTGAAATGAATTTGTGAGAATGTCAATAGGCTTTAGATGGTTATAAACACCGGCTGATATTACACTATGCAAATCCCTAAATTATAACCCTGGGTAATGGTAAATACAAGAGTTTATAATTATGGAGGAGGCATTGTGAGGAGCGTTCATGGATTCCTTGTCCTTGTGCTGTAGACCTCTTCATCACCAAAAAGATTCATGGAAAAAAAGGAAAAGTTCTAAGGGGACTTAGGCTGGATTCACTTCTGCACTGGAGTCTCCGTAGCAGATTCCGCCTATAATTGGCGGAGAGAAAAGTCCTGCAAGGAAGCCTTTTCTCTCCACCAGTTTCAGTATAACCGCTTTTTTATGCGGACAGGGTCTCCGTCTTTAGGGTTCACATGTGGACCCGAATGACAGAGACCCAACAGTAGTGTGAATCTAGCGTCAGACCACAACCCAGATCTGGTCATTCTATGGTGTTCATCTTCAGACTATATAGTTTGGTGCCCTCAGATATCCTATGTCCGGAAACATATATAATACATTATTTATAGCTCCTATTACTGATCTAACTTGTAGTTGAGGACTATGGGGTCTGTACAATACCTCTTCTAGTTAACCTAAATAAATGGTCAAAATGACCAATTTTGGACTTTTTGGCTGACCATTGTTTGAAAAATTAATGAACATTCGGGGTGGCTATCTGCAAATTTCTGTTTGTCGAAAACATGATTGCCCAGGTTGCAAAATTCTGGGCGTTAACGGCATAATCAATTCAATTTGGTGATTGCTTGTCAATTTGCACAGACCTCTGATTTCCCTGAATGCCCAGTTAAATTTTGTAACAATCAGCGGTTGTGGACTCACTGTGTCACCAAACCAGTTTGGCTTTGGACCACATCTAAGGGCACTGTCTAAGTGGCCTCTCTGGTCTTCACCATTCAACCTTTATACAGGTATTTGGACTTTGCTACAAAGAGATTACCAGGTCACTACCTCTTGGAGTGGTCCTAGTATTGGTGATGCATGGCCTTGGGCAAGAGACACTGGTGTGAAGCAACAGGGAACAGGAACGAGATTGACTAGATTGATTGGCTGGATACAGGGTGAGGTCAGGGTAGGTGGAGTTTGTGCAATGTGCAAAATCAGGCAGTAAACCAGGACAGAAACACGGGTTCATATCAGCAGGAATGCAGTAACGTAACAAGTCATGGACAGTACAAAGGAAATAGGACAGAACTCTGTTCTTAAACCGTCACAGAAGCTAGCATGCTAGGAACCTCACCATGCTTAAGGCTGAGAAGATTTCAATAGGAGAGGACTAACTGGGATGGTTGGATGGATGGAGATGAGTGCACTGGTGAGCATGCTGGTCCCTTAGACACAGAAAGGGCGAGTGTAGAGGATAGCAGAGGAAACATCTAGAACATAGAGCTTCCCTTCTGACTATGAATGCTATCAAAGTAGAAGGCTCCAAGGCACTGGCCACTGACTGTTCTCTTAAAGTGGCCATTCACATTTGCTAAATCTTATCTGAATTTGCCAATTGGCGTATTATCCACAGGATAGCTTGTTGATCGTGGGGTTCCTGTTCGCCCATCTAAATGGAGGAGCAGGTTCAACATGTGTGCTGCTGCTCCATCCATTCTCTATGAGACTGCTGGAGTTAGAGTACAATGTCCATCCATTCCATAGTACAGTATGGTCAATCTACTGTTCTATTCAGAGGAATCGGAGCTCTGCTCTTAAGAACTTTGAGGATGCCAGTGCTCAGAATGCCAATGATCAGCAAGTCGGTTCTCTAAGACTATGATATTGATCACCTGTCCTTAGGATAGGTTATCAGTATAAGATTGGTGTGGGTCTGACCTCTAGAACCTCTACAGGTCAGCTGATTGAAGGGGAGGCAGCTATTTAGATAAGTGCTGTGCCCGCTTCACTGCTTACCAAACACAGTGCTGTACATTATATAGTGGTTGTGTTTGGTATTGCAGTTCAGCCCCATTCATTATGCTACAGCATATGCGACCAATAGACATGATGTCACTGGTCTAAGAAGAGAAAACCCAAGTGCTGTAAACTCTTTAAACAACTGATTGTCAGGGATTTCGGGTGTCGAACTTTCCCTAATATTCTAATAATCTAGAATATTCTAATTAGAATATAATCTAATTAGAATATAATCTAATATTGATGATCTGTCCTAAGAATAGGTCATCAATATCATAGTCCCAGAAATCCCCTTTAATACTTGAGAGACTCATACCCTCCTCTTGCCATCTTGGGGGACTCCACCACTCTTAAAATTCTGGTACAAGTTGATCTCAAACCCTGTCTAGTGCAGTAAATGGGATTTAGTGCTTAGTGGGGAAATCTACTGTAGTTAATACCTAGTGCCTTCAATTCTACAAAGGATTGTATATTGGCTGAAGACCCTTCTACATCCATGGTAACCAATATCTGACATATTAGCTGTTGTGAAGCTACAACCCCCAGCATGATCCATGACTCCAGCAGTTTCAAAACTACAACACCCAGCATGTCCTCACAACCTGCAGCCTGGGGCATGAAACCCTACTGAATATATGGAATAGTTCTTGGCTCACAACAGTGTGGTGCATTCACCTTCCTTTGTGTCCTCTCCATCAGATGGAATCTTGCTGACTTTTACACCTAGTTACCAATCCCCTCATTTGTTTTACTCCACATTTTACAGCTGCAGAGTAAATAATAGCTATTCATTAAGCCGGCCCCGTCATAAAGTAATATTCATTAAAAGCCCTAAACCCAGAGGGTGTTTGTTTATCTCAGCATTGCGAAGACATTGCATAGGGGTGATCTCTATATACTGTGTATAATGTATCAATGCTACAGTAATAGTGATAAACTAGATAACTGGAGCACAACATGCTACAACTTACAGTCTGCGCTCATGTACAGTCTGGGCCCTATATTCTCTTGGCAGCATATGGAAGATTTTTGAAAGAAAGTGAAGCTATATGCCTTGTGTTCCTTGCAATATTTTGACCTCATGCCCTCAACCTACAGCATCTGACCTATGGCAGACCTCCAGCCTCCCAGACATTCCTAAATATTTGCCAATTAGGGTACAGTCCTGCACAGCCACCATTTTTTTTTTTATTAGGCCATCAATATCTGATTCATGGAAGTGGAGAAGCGCAAAACCCAGGCCCTGCACCTATCAACTGTTCGGGAATGCTGCCATGCCCGGTATTATTCAGATCTCATTCACTTCATGCCTCCCACTAGAGATTCTTTTAGTTTTGGGTTTGGCTGGCTCGGGTCCCTGATTTGTTCTTCAGACCACAGAGTATAATAAGTGGAGGCCCAGCGGAGGTGTAAAAAAGAAAAACATTTATACTCACCTTCCCTCACCTCTTTTGGGACTCCTTGTGGCGTCTGGTGCTCTCTCTTGGTCTCCTTGTTGACATCGTGCGTCCGGGGTCACCGCTGAGGTGTGTGATTGAGGCTCAGCATTGACCCTGGAAACACGACATCATCAGGAGAGCGCCGCAAGGAGGCCCAAACAGGTGAGGGAAGGTGAGTATATATTATTTTTTTATTTTTTACTCCTCCCCTGGGCCTCCACCTATTATACTCTGGGGTCTGAAGAGACCCAAGAATATAATAATTTACTGCAATGCATGTCACAGCAGCCATTTTAGTTCGTCTCAGACAAATCCCCAATTGTTTGGTTTAGTTAAAGCTGAACAATTTGGGAAATTCAGGTCAAACCCGGCTCATGACAAAGCGGTTTAACCATCTCTACCCCCCACCAATCAGCTATTGATTGCCTATCAAAACAAAAAAGCCCGGAAAAGCCCTTTAAGCTGGCCATACACATAAGATAACTGATGGCTGAGCAATGGTTTTCCCGACAACTACTGTATCTTGCCCATACTTGCCAATTCTTCTGGAATGTCTGGGAGGCCCCCAAAAAAGGGTCCAGGGACTTCCTGTAGTCAATTTTCCCAAGCCCCTGCATGTTACAGCTTTCTGCTGCTTTTTTTTTTACTCTTTATGTGCTGGTCATATCATGAAAAAATGGGCATGACTGGTACATTGTGTGCCCCGTATCACAAAATGGGTGTGACACATGTAGCCCTATTTGGGGGGGGGGGTATGAGTATTATCCCTCCCGCAACAGACTCTGGCGCTGACCTGTGTGTATAATGGGACCTGAAGCCTTCGCTGAAGGGAAGAGTGGGAACATATATGAAATATATCAGTGCCTCCACCCAGGATAGAGCCTCTGTATTACAGGGAGGATCTCTTCCTGGGACTTACCCATGAGGTACAGTTAGTAGCCTTAACAAGGATTACTGTACTAATCTCACAGTCTGAAGAATACATACAGATACCACATAAGGTTATAACAGTAGCTTTATAAGAATCAACAGGGTAATAATACATACATAAAATATACTCAGAACACAGCAATACTACAACAACCAGCAAGTCCTCAACCGTCTTAGGTTATATACCCGGGTATATATATAAATATATAGCAAGAGTCCAGTGCACAATACCTCCAGGCAACAGAAGAGATGCAGGGGCCCCTGTGGATGACTGTGGATCCTCGGATTCTTCCAGGAGATGACAGACAGCCGATCAGGAGATGATGATGATGGTGAGATTCTTCACAGGCAGCAAACAGGGCGACGGTGACGGCAGTAGATGCAGGCCTGACTACCCTAACACTGAGTCCTTAACCTGCCAGCTAAACTACTAGTGCCACCGGGCCTCTAACTAGCTAGTTGGCCTTCGGAAGCCTAACCTATCACTGCCCTGAACTATATATATATATATGGATCCCTAACTACGGTTACTAGCTAGGTCCTGTGAGTATATAGGGGGTAACACATACCTAACTATATACTGTGAAGTAAAGAGGAACAAGTGGCTCTTAGACTCCCCCAGACACAACATGTCTGTCTCAGCAGCTCTGCTCACATCTCTCCCCCCAGCAGCTCTGCCTCACATGTGTCTGACTCACTGTATTTACAAAACAAAACTTGCACTAAATGCCTGGGGTCTCTGAAGCCAAACTGCAGGGGCAAAGAAGCCAGATACATTATATACTAGTAGAAATGGCAGTTCCCTACACTCTCCCTCTGGTGAAATCTTTACGTCACGTCAAAGACATACAAAGTCATAGTATACAGTCAACATTACCAATGACAATATCAATATGGTTGCTTTTGCATTTACAGAGTCACAACAGGTTAATAGGTATACATGCCAGCAGGAGCGAAAATTGGTAACATATTGACCAAAGTGGACACTGCACCCACCCAAGCATGGTATAAATGAGGCTGAGTAGTAAATCTGGGGTCCCCCAAACTATCATATGTCAGCATAGGTGGAGGGTGTCTAATTCTCTCTCCTCTCCGTACCTCTCTCTGAGGTAAACTAGCATGTCCAGGCCCTAAACTAGGGTTGTCTGCCATGGGAGGGGATGGTGCTGGTGGCGTAGGAGAGCTAGATCCCTGCTCATCTGTAGACACAGATCTAGGTACGAATTCTGGAGTTTGAGGGTTCATAGGTCTCCCTGAAGGAGAAGATACTGGTGATCTAGGAACTTCAGGAGCCACAGTCCAATCACTCTCAGGAGTTTCAGGAAGGTCAGGTGGAATATCGGCTAAGGACTGTGGAGAATCGCAGGCCGAGCCATCATTGGAGATATCCATACCATCAATCTGAGGTACAGGCAACAAATGATTTCTATGCCAAGTCCTGATCCTCCCGTCCCGTCCTTTTATCTTGTAGACTGGTATTCCAGGCAACCGATCTACCACTGTAAAGAGTTCACTCCGCCATCGATCAGCCAGCTTATGTTTTGCAGATGCTCCCAAATTCCGTAGCAGAACATGGTCCCCAGGGTTCAATTCTCGGTATCTTACTCGAAGATCAAATCTCCTTTTATTTCCTTCATTCACTTTGGCCGCATTTTCCTCAGCCAGCTGATAAGCACTCTTAAGCGTTTCTTTCAAACGTGCCACGTATCGGTAATGATCTCGATGACTGATACCATCGGTAGAGACTCCCAACAAGATGTCAATAGGTAGCCTAGGCTCTCTTCCAAACATCTGAAAGTATGGTGAATATCCTGTGCTCTCGTGCCTTGTACTATTATAGGCATGCACCATAGCCTCCACTTTTCTACTCCAGGATCGCTTATCCTCAATTCGTAAGGTACCAAGCATATCAAGTAAAGTCCTGTTAAATCTTTCAGGAAGGGCATCTCCCTCTGGATGGTAAGGCGTCGTCCGACTTTTGCGGATGTTCAACAACTGAAGTAACTCTTTGATCAGGTTACTCTCAAAATCCCGGCCTTGATCAGAATGCAACCGGTGTGGTAAGCCATAATGGATAAAATACTTTTCCCAAAGCACTCTTGCAACAGTGACTGCTTTTTGATCCTTAGTCGGAAAGGCTTGAGCATATCGTGTGAAGTGATCAGTCACCACCAATACATTTCCAAATCCTCTGGAGTCGTTGTCAATACAAAGGAAGTCTATGCAGACAAGATCCATGGGGCCCGAACTCTTCAAGTGTCCCATGAAGGCCGCTCGAACCGGGACAGTCTTCCTCTGCAAACATCTGCGACAGCACCTACACAGACGAGTCACGGTATCTCTCATTTTGGGCCAGTAGAATCGGTCTTGTATTAGGCCATAAGTCTTCTCAGGTCCCAAATGACCATGATAATCATGCAGACTTCGGAAAATCATCTTCTGAAAGCAGCTTGGAATAACTAGTTGGCGCCTTCCAGGGTGATCATGATACAGCACCACACGATAAAGTAGGCCATTGTCTATTTCAAACTTCTCCCAATCTCGTAGAAGTTGACTGCATTCAGAGGGTAGGGATGTCTTTAACATTTCTCTGTCTTGAGAACTCACTGCTTGATAAAGAGGTCCAATTAAAGGATCAGTCTTTTGACTCCAGATCATTCGCTTTGAAGATATAGAACAACTCTCAAAGGATCCTAAAGCGGCAGGGTAGGCAAACATGTCTGGTACAGCTTCGGGACCTCCCCCAATAGAGTCAATAAGCCGAGTTTCAGAAAAGGCTACTCGGTCTTCAACTACAGCAGCCATGGCACACAAAGCTCCTACTCCAGGACTTGGCACTTCTTCCCATTCATCCACTACTTCCGGACTAGGTAATCCAGGCCGTCTTGATAGAGCATCTGCCCCAATGTTCTTAGGCCCCGATTTATACTTGAGTGTGAATTGGTAGTTGGATAAAGCTGCCAACCAGCGATGTCCTGTAGCATCGAGTTTAGCGGTTGACAAAACGTATGTCAGTGGATTGTTGTCTGTTCTTACTTCAAACGTGGCTCCGTATAAATAGTCATGTAATTTATCAACAATGGCCCACTTGAGCGCCAAAAACTCCAATTTATGTACTGGATAATTTTTCTCGCTGGGAGAAAGACTTCGACTTATGAAAGCTATGGGCCGTAACCCGGCCGGGTATTCTTGGTGCAGCACGCCACCTAATCCTTCAAAGCTGGCATCTACATGTAGCACATATGGCTTATGTGCATCAGCATAAGCCAGAACGGGAGCTTCTGTCAATTTCTTCTTCAACAACTTAAATGCTTCTTCACAATCCGCAGTCCACCTATCGCCAAAAAGGCTTTTGGAAGACCCTTTCTTCTTTCCCGGATCTCCTGCATCACTCTTCAACAGGTCGAGGAGGGCTCGAGCAATTTTTGAATATCCTTCCACAAATCGTCGATAGAATCCACAAAACCCCAAGAAAGATTGCAACTCCGTAATATTTTGCGGTCGGGGCCAATTCACCACAGCTTCAATCTTACCAGGATCGGTAGCAACTCCTTCAGCAGAAACAATATGACCTACATAAGTGACCGAAGATCTACAAAATTTGCATTTGTCAGCCGACAACTTCAGCCCCTCTTCTTTTAAGCGATGGAGTACTCTCATGAGTCGTTCTTCATGTTCTTCCAGCGTCTTTCCAAACACAATAATGTCATCAAGATATACAAGGCATTCCCGGGGCACTAAATCACCTAACACTCTTTCCATCAACCTTTGGAACGTTGCTGGCGCACCTTTTGTACCTTGCGGCATACGAGTGAACTGAAAGAAACCCAAGGGGCATATGAAGGCTGTCTTTTCCTGATCCTCAGGTGCCATTGGGACTTGATAGTATCCCGATCTTAGGTCCAGCACTGTGAACCAACAGTTTCCATTCAGAGCTTCCAGAGCTTCTTCAATTCTCGGCAGTGTATACTGATCAGGTAAGGTTCTCCGGTTCAGAGTTCTGTAATCCACACATAGGCGAATTGCTCCAGATTTTTTTCTTACCACCACAATAGGTGAGGCATAGGGGCTCTTACTGTCCACAATGATCCCCTGACCTTTCATTTGCTGTAGAGTCTGTCTTAACTCATCAACATCCTTTGGAGCAACTCTCCGTGGTCGCTCCCGGAAGGGAGTAGAATCGGTCAATCGGAAAGTGTGTTGAGCACTTTTAGCACAACCTACATCCATATCATCCATGGAGAACACTTCCGATAATTCAGACAACTTCTGTGTCAGTCGCTGATTCCAGGCCTCTGGTAAATGTGGATCACTCAAGTCAAGATTGAGATTAGGGATTGCATCTCGGATTTGAATCCTGCACACTTCAGCGTATGGATTTACTCCAAGCACAGGGTAGCAGTGGGCCACATTCTGGTATGGTCCAATTACAATCGGATGCGGTGAACAGTTCCTCACTGTCACACAGGTAGATAACTCCACTTTATTTCTCCAGTCCTTTCTCTCTGGGATCACCATCCAGCCATTCTGGTTAATCATTTCTTCAGGGGTTTCCATAAGGACATAACTCCCCCCTTCAAGCAAATCGGGAGCAATGCTGGAGGCTACTCTCAGAATTCTCTCCCCGCCGGCAGGAACTTCCACGGTTCTCTCACCGATATGATATACCATTCCATGTCGATAGCCAGTAGACAGGGCATCACAGAGTTCTCTAAGATCAGAAGATATATTCACCGGCTGAGCTGCAGGGTTCCAATCTCTTCCAAGAAACTTCTGAAAAGCATAATGCACTGCGGGACAATTAGTGCCAAGTATCACAGGAGCTGCACAAGAATCCCCTGTATCAGGACAGACAAGAGCCGTAATCTTCATGGGAGCGACACTCTGATCTTCTAATTCAGGGACAGCTATAACTACTTGTAGGCTGCCATCTACAGGATATGATCCTGAATTAAGCCCCCACAATTTCATTTGTCCTGTAGACTGAAGAGGTATATCCCTCAGATACTTTTGGTAGAACGAGCGATAAATCAGGGTCACTTGAGATCCTGTATCAAACAGGGCAGGAGCGGCATGACCATTGACAGTGACTTTGACAACGGACCTGGAGCCCGCGATAGCGCCTCTGGTATTTACTCGGCCCGCCTTCCTTCGGTGTCTTTGATTCTGAATAGAGAAGACAGCACTGTGTCTCAATCCCTCACTGTCCTCCGTACACTGTCTGGCACTATGGCCCGTCTGACCACATTTATAACAGGTTCTAGCATCCTTCCTCCATTGAGTGGCAGTGGGTGGAGTGGCGGACTGTCTAAGTTCTGACCGCTCCGCTGGTTTGTCCTTGTTTGAATTAGGAACAACATCTTCTTTAGAGATGCTTTTCGCTTTCTTAGGGGTACTAAAACTAATGTCAGCTTCTTGTTTCTTCACTAACTTCATTAAGTCAGGAAATGGAAGGACTCTATCAGATAGTAAGACCTTGAGTACTTGAGCAAGAGGATGATGAGGTTGTAACCCTCTCACCAACTGACTGGTTCTCATAGCGTCTACCTCTGAAGTAGATATAGCTGCGTGGTACACCAGACGTGAAAGAAGTAGCTGTAAACGGTTAATAAAAGTAGAGACATTTTCCCCTTCTTTTTGACGAACCATTCGGTAATCAGCAACCATCTGGGCAAGGTCATAGTATGGCTCAAAGTGATCAGACAGTACTTGTATATAGTCCAATGCACTCACTCCTTCATGAGAGTCTCTGTACAAGCGGATCAATTCTGCAGCTGGAGACCGCAAACTTTCACTGATACGCTGCCGCTTGCCTTCTTCAGAGCAAGACCATTCCTTCAGGCATTGGAGAGTATGTTCTTTCCATATCTCAAAGTTTTCCTCCCCTTGTGGTACTGGGACATTACCAGAGAATACTTTTAGTTTCTTGTAGTGAGTGGCCTGCAGGCCCTGAGCTAACATTTCAGTCAGCCTGGCTAAAGTGCTAATAGCACTGTCACTAGAGGAACTGCTAGCGACGGCCATACTGGGGGGGTAACTGGCTGAGCGGGGTTCTTCCTTTACCTGAACCAGGGGAGGAACAGGAGGTCGGTAATCCCATGTAGTAGCTAGTGGGAGGTTCCCCTCTGAGCTATATCGCTTCTCCATATCAATGACTATTCCCACTTCTAAATCTCAGCAGTGCCTCCAAATGTAGCCCTATTTGGGGGGGGGTATGAGTATTATCCCTCCCGCAACAGACTCTGGCGCTGACCTGTGTGTATAATGGGACCTGAAGCCTTCGCTGAAGGGAAGAGTGGGAACATATATGAAATATATCAGTGCCTCCACCCAGGATAGAGCCTCTGTATTACAGGGAGAATCTCTTCCTGGGACTTACCCATGAGGTACAGTTAGTAGCCTTAACAAGGATTACTGTACTAATCTCACAGTCTGAAGAATACATACAGATACCACATAAGGTTATAACAGTAGCTTTATAAGAATCAACAGGGTAATAATACATACATAAAATATACTCAGAACACAGCAATACTACAACAACCAGCAAGTCCTCAACCGTCTTAGGTTATATACCCGGGTATATATATAAATATATAGCAAGAGTCCAGTGCACAATACCTCCAGGCAACAGAAGAGATGCAGGGGCCCCTGTGGATGACTGTGGATCCTCGGATTCTTCCAGGAGATGACAGACAGCCGATCAGGAGATGATGATGATGGTGAGATTCTTCACAGGCAGCAAACAGGGCGACGGTGACGGCAGTAGATGCAGGCCTGACTACCCTAACACTGAGTCCTTAACCTGCCAGCTAAACTACTAGTGCCACCGGGCCTCTAACTAGCTAGTTGGCCTTCGGAAGCCTAACCTATCACTGCCCTGAACTATATATATATATGGATCCCTAACTACGGTTACTAGCTAGGTCCTGTGAGTATATAGGGGGTAACACATACCTAACTATATACTGTGAAGTAAAGAGGAACAAGTGGCTCTTAGACTCCCCCAGACATAACATGTCTGTCTCAGCAGCTCTGCTCACATCTCTCCCCCCAGCAGCTCTGCCTCACATGTGTCTGACTCACTGTATTTACAAAACAAAACTTGCACTAAATGCCTGGGGTCTCTGAAGCCAAACTGCAGGGGCAAAGAAGCCAGATACATTATATACTAGTAGAAATGGCAGTTCCCTACACACACATGAAAAAAAAGGGATGCAGCATTGTTAAAAGGGACATGGTCTTCTTAGAAAATTCTCCTGTCAATCGTGTGCGCTTTTAGAAATCCTGCTCCGCTTCTACATAGACTTGTCTTAGCCATGCAGTGCATGCGTATTGGACATTAGGATTGGGCACTTGAGATCCAGTTGACATCTGCTGTGACTTGCATGATCAAATGTTTACCATATGCCATACAAAGTCCTCAATATCTGGAATACTCCTTTGAAGCACGATCCCATGCACCTCTATGGGTGTTCTACTATGGCTCCATATAGATCAGTAATAGGGTCATGTGCATGAGACTTTAGGGACTAAGTGACGACTGGTAGCGATTTGATTCTGCTGCACTAATAGTGTTTACAAGTGATGACGTGTAATTACCATGTTATGTGTATTGCACAAGCCTCTGGATGTGCATGCTGTAGTTGTGTAATGTGTCCTGACCTCTGTGATTTCATCTGCTGACTGACTTTTGATAGTCCTCATTTGCCTAAACTAGCACCAGAAAGGCATTAGCTAATGAATAATAACAGTGTATGGGAGTGTGGGAGGGGGGCGCTATGAGCATTGCTTGTAGTGTGTTCTATGTATGTGTATTGAGGCGCCTGTCGGGCACAGCACTGGACACTGCCACCTTCTTTTCAGCAGTGAACTTTCAGCTTGGAATTCCCTTCTAACTTTTTATGACTCTCTGGTGTTGATGCTCTTTTCTTTGTGAACTCTCGGCCGCCATTGTATTTCTTAATTAGTTGCTAACAGCAGTATAATAGGGCCTTGATGGATAACTATGTCATTAGCACTCACCCCTGCCATTCGCTGTCTCCAGCAGGGCAAGGGTTACCCCATGTAGAGTCCATGATTTGTAGATTTAGTCTAAAGAGGACAGCTTTATCCTTCCACCTCCATTATCCTCCGTAAATGCCCTGCAACTTTTCTTTGGGTTGCAGAAATGAACCCATTACAATATACCAGTGGGACTTCATTAACCCTTCAGAAGCCAGAGAGTTTATGTTGCTGGCTGAAGACGTAGCTATTTTCTGAACATAGTGATGTGATGGCCGTGGTTTTTTTAACGGATAGTATGTACTAAACAGAGGCATAACATGAAGCTACTGAGACCCAATGCAAAATTTGTAATGGGGCCCTTAATTCCCTTGTGCCACTTACAATATTGGAATATTTTATGTGACAGAGGGACCTCTCAGGGTCCCCCTGGTGTAGCAAAATGCTTGCATATCTGCCAGGATTTCTGTCATTTCACATGCCCACTGGTACTAAATGGAAATTTTGTGAATTCTTACAAAATTTATTATGAACATTTTGAAATTTTTAATTTTTATTAGTTCTTATTCACGTGACCGAATGATCAGAAATGAAAGCTGCTTTGTGCTATGGGCAAGAAGGACAGTTTTTGATTTAGGCAGTTTTATAAATTTGCCCCATTGTATTGAGTTGTAATACAGAGACTTCCTTGGGCCCACATTGTTCTTCCGCATGCCTCCAATTTTTATATGCGTCTTGTTATGTCAAACTATATTTGCCAAATCTCCCGAAACATCCAGGCAGTAGTGTACACGAGGGGGCAGTTTCACAATTAAAACTGTCCCCTTGCTTACTCTGGCTGTCATCACTCTCCTGAATGATGAGACATAGTAACCAATGAGCATTTCCATAAGTAGTGAAGGAAGCGCTTATTGGTTGGGGTGGGGAATTCGATACGCAGTACTTACCCTCCTGACATCAAGTAGACACCAGGACCAAAGAAGAAGCAGTGAAAAGTACTGAGAATCGTTCTTAATGTTGAAATGTGTGGGACCTTGGGAATGGTACTATGTAGGACCTGGGGGTTGCATTATACTATGTGGGGACTGGGGGGGCATTGTGATATGTTGGATCTGGGGGAGAGTATATTATGTGGGACCTGGTGGGCACTAAACTGTGTGGGACCTAGGTGGGCACGATACTGTATGGGACCTGGTGTCATTATACCATGTGGGAGCACTTAGGGGACACTATAGTGTGTGTGGGGAACTTGCCCCACAATATGCCCCCAATGATTTTTTTCCCCCACAATACTACAACCTTCCCGCAATATGTCCCCCCCAAAGATACGCCCCTGTGTGCAGGGTTAAAAAATCTTCCAGCAGAAACCTTCTGAAATACTGTGGTTGACTAATGGTTCCCATATATGGCACTGGGATCAGACTGTATTGCGGCATCATAAGACTCAGCCCTGTCTTTCATATGAGGTGCTGCCAAGATGTGTAAAGTGGTGTTGTGTTTTGCAAAAGCAGGGGTGTGTTCTACAAAAAAGTGGGTGTGCGCCCCAAAGAGCAGAGTGCTTTGAAGGCACTTACCAAATGTTGGACAGTATGTGTCAAACGTAGGGACCCATTGGGGACTATTGTTGCTACTGAGATATTACTACGATAGGCCCACAAACAGCCCTTTTGGTAAATTGTCAAATTCTTGAGTTGCTCACCTTGTACAAAATTTTATTCACTAGTTTCCTTCATGAATCTAACAAGCTCATAAATGCCAACATTTATTCAGGAACTCCTGGGACAGTGGCATATTTAGGGTGCCCACACCCTTTTTAAAGAAGACACACCCTTTTGGAAGGTGACACACCCTTTTTGCCTAACACAACCCTTTTTGGGATGTGGGCATGCAAAATGACACAGAACCCGGGAGATATGCAAGTATTTTGCTGGGCCAGGGAGTAGGTATAGGGTGTGCAGTGGTGGCAGTTGCTACTGGGCCCTGGACCCTGAGGGGGCCCCAAAAGGTCCCTCTGTTACATAAAATATACCACTATTCTAAATAGCACATGGGAAATAAGGACCCCAATACAGATTCTGCAGTGGGGCCCTGGAGCTTCCAGTTACGCCTTTGACTGGGCCCAAGAGATTTGTATGCCCTTCCGGGAGTCCGAAGGTCATAGGTCGCTAACATTACCACCAAAGAATCACCCAACTTTCCCAGACTCCTGAATAGAAGACTCTGCCTAATTATAAGGTGATAAATCCTTTATATTGCCTAACCTTTAAGAAACTCTGAAAATTTGTTTCAGGTTTGGAAAGTTCAGCTCAAAAATTTGTTTTGGGCTGAACTTGTTTGGATAGAACCAGAAGTGAAATTATTATACTCTGGGGTTTCTTCAGACCCTGGAGTATAATGATCGGAAGCCCAGGGGAGGTGAGGGAACATAAAAAACAATGTTACTTACCTCTCCTGCGCTCCGCAAGCCTCCGATCATTATACTCTGGGGTCTGAAAAGCCCTGTAATGTCTCGGGCCCTGTGGCAGCTGCTACTGCTGCTATCCTGGTATTTAGGGCCCTGATACTCACCTTCCCTCATCTCTTCTGGTCCTTCTCCCAGCATCTGGTACTCTGTCTGGGTCCTCTTATTTCTTTCTTTCTTTCTTTCTTATGGTTACTTATATAGCGCCATCATATTCCGCAGTGCTTTACAAACATTGTCAGTCACTGTCCCATATAGGGCTCACAATCTACATTCCCTATTAGTATGTCTTTGGAGTGTGGGAGGAAACCGGAGGAAACCCACGCAAACACGGGGAGAACATACAAACGCCTTGCAGATGTTGTCCTTGGCAGGATTCGAACCCAGGACTCCAGCGCTGCAAGGTTGCAGTGCTAACCACTGAGCCACTGTGCTGCCTGCCTCTTCTGACCCCTTCCAGATTCTGGGTGACATCATGCGCCCCAAGGTCACCATTCCCCAGGGTCATGACGTAATGGCGCTCCACGTGCCCTATGTGACTGTCGAGCCCTAATCACAGGCCTCAGTGGTGACCCCGGGGCACATGATGTCACTAGGAGGCCAGAAGAGGACTGGATGCCACAAAGAAGCCCAGAATAGGTGGGGGAAGATGTGTATGACTGTTTTTTATTTTTTTTTTTTGTACCTCCCCTGGTCCTCCACCTATTATACTGAAGAGAATCCAGAGTATAATAATTTCACTTCCGGTTTGCAGGTGACAAACCCCGAAGGTTTTGGACTTGGGTTGAACCCAAAACTTTTGGAAAATTCTGGTTGAATCTGGTTTGATCTGAACCAGTTCACTCATCTTTAATGCTATACAACTAAGAAATAGTATGTAGTGCAGAAAAACACCACAATGTTACCATGATGATTTTTGCTATTCACTACCATGTGGTTGGCCCACGTTGGATTGCCCATAGCTGGACGATGCACGTACAATTTTGCATAGTGCAAAGAGCGTGGTGACATAATTGTGTTGCAAGCGTGTCCAGCTGAGCAGACTTAAGTGTGACATTTCCCTCAACTATCTGTGGCTCTCACTCAGCCATTACATCTTCTCTGCCTTTAGCTGAAGAGATATAATAAACATCTAAATGAATTGTCCATTTAATGCCGTCAGATAGTCATCACTTCCCAGAGGTCAGATAATCCTGTCCAAACACACATCACTGCCGGTGGTGTTTATACAAGAGCTGGGCAAATACAAAGCTCCATGCCTCATTATACACATCAACTGGGGCCTATAAACACCCTCGCCATTGTTTATTTATGGAAAGCTTAATTTTAGGCCGTCCACTCTGTGTATTTCTATATATATTTATATTGTCGTTGTCTGGTTCGTTGTAAATAAAGTTGATTGACACTGGGGCCTTGTTAAGCAACCAATCAGAGTTCAGCTCTCCTTTTGTGAACCACAAGTGGAAAATGGAACACGGTCTCTGATTGGTATCTATAGTCACTATGGTTACATCACTATCTCCCTTAGGCCTCACTATCTCCCTTAGGCCTCACTATCTCCCTTAAGCGAGACATTCGGCTGATCAGCCCCATTCATCTGGGGCTCTGCTTCAGCTATCTGCTGTGGGGAGCCGGAAAGCAGGAAAATGAAGAGGAATATGAGTCGGAAGTCCCCTTCAATTCCTCTTCATTTTCCAATGTCTGCACAGGCCCTTTTTGTGCCGCACTTTTATAAAATGTCCAAAATAAAATGGGGTATAGCTCACTGGAATCATAAGATGCGCCACATTTATTAGCTGCACAATTGTGTCTTATTTAGCAAAACTGTCTTCACCGTAAGACTTTCTTTGTTGCTCACAGCAACCAATCATAGCTCAGCTTTCTATTCCAGAGCAGTTTAAAAAATGAAAGCTGAGCTCTGACTGGGGGATATTTAGACCAGGGGCCCCACATGGAGTAAACGTCATGGTTTGCCTGTGGCGAAAACGCCGCTGAAAAAACTGTGGTGTTTTATTCTAGCGAATCCCATCCCCACTTTGCGGTAAAATATGTGCAGCGGACACGTTGCGATTTCCAAAACCATCGTGGTTTTGGAAATCGCAGCATGTCAGATATACCTACAGAAATGCCGGCAGTTTCCCTATAGGTATAATGGAAGCAGAAAGTCTGCAGAGGAAACCTTTGTGATCGTTCTGTGCAAAGTGCTGCGGGAAGAACCGCGATGCGTTGCCGTCAAATTTTTTTTCCCACGGTGCTTTTCTGCTGCGGGACGCCACGTGGGGCCTTAGCCTTACTATTATACTATTATATTTTAGGCTCTTTTTACGCCTTCCTAGACACATTGAAAACGTCAAGAAAAAAGCAATGTGAACTATAACATACAGAAATGTGTTAATAAAGTCACATTTGTGGGGCATTATTTGTGTCATATTGCTATACAAAAATTAATGTATTTCATCACACTCTTGACAAATTTCCTCTATTACAAGTATGTGTAGAGAACTTCATATTTTCCTATTGACTCCCAGTAAACATTACAGATTTGCATTTTGAGCAACTGAAAAGTCAAAAAACTATGCATAAAGGCGCTATTCTGTAAGGGTGGTTTCATCCAAACATATATTTTGGTGTTTTAACAGGTTTTTTTTTAACCAAAAAAAATCCCTATTAAGAATTCTGTGCTGCTACACAATATTCAATAATGACTAGCCTTATATTACATACATAGAGTTTTTTGGGGGGTTTTGTCTTTTTTAAATTTTTTTTGTCTCTTTGTCATTTTTTTTAATGTAGCATGCTCAGGGTATTGTGTTTTTTTTATTTATTATTATTGTTTTCTATTTATTTGATTATAACAAAACCATCACCATAAAAAACAAAAGAAAAATGTTGCATGAATAAAAAAACCAAGAAAAAACACAGAGCACTACAAGCAGTTTTTATGGTGTTTTTTAAATTTTTTTTTTGAAGAAAAAGAAGCCATGAAAAAACTATGTTTGAAGGGAGCCTAAGGCCTTATTCACACGACAGTGAAAACCGGTCGTTTCGAGAATATATTGATTTCAATGACATCCAGACCATTTTTTACAGGTGTCAAAAAAAAAAAAAAAAAAATTCACATGCTCTATCTTCTATCTTTGTCCATTTTGACAGACAAATGGACCCAATAGAAATCAATGGATCCATTTTTAAAAGATTGGACTGACATCCGTTTTACGTCTGTAAAAATGGATCAGGCTACATTCACATGACAGTGAATAATAGCTGTGCGATATCCGTTTTTTTACGAGCGTCACATGGAAGCATTGAATTCAATGTCAGTGAATGGGGTTATTTACATGACTGTTATAAGGAACGTCAAAATATAGGTCATGTTCTATTTTTGCCTGTTTTCACAGATCCCTCCAAACACTGTAATGAAAACGGGGGCATTCATTCAAGAAGTCCTAAGAATCCTAAGAAGTCCACTTCATATTACTCTACTGCAAGTATTTTATCTGTACCATACTAGCAAAAATGTAATTGTTTCCACATGGAAAAGCTGGGGACAGTCACAGTGATTTATCATTATTACATATAACACCTGGTTCTAATAGAAATTACTGTATAATGTTCTGATCTATGGTTTATATTGGTAGTGTACTCTTATATCATATCAAATCGGTAGTGTACTCTTATATCTTATCATATTGGTAATAATAATAATAGTGTACTCCTATATAGTATCATATCGGTAGTGTACTATAATATCATATCGGTAGTATACTCTTATATAGTATCATATCGGTAGTGTACTCTTATATCGTATCATATAGGTAGTGTACTCTTATATCGTATCAAATCGGTAATGTACTCTTATATCGTATCATATAGGTAGTGTACTCTTATATCGTATCAAATCGGTAATGTACTCTTATATCGTATCATATAGGTAGTGTACTCTTATATCGTATCATATAGGTAGTGTACTCTTATATCGTATCATATAGGTAGTGTACTCTTATATCGTATCAAATCGGTAATGTACTCTTATATCGTATCATATAGGTAGTGTACTCTTATATCGTATCATATAGGTAGTGTACTCTTATATCGTATCATATAGGTAGTGTACTCTTATATCGTATCAAATCGGTAATGTACTCTTATATCGTATCATATTGGTAATAATAATAATAATATTGTACTCCTATATAGTATCATATCGGTAGTGTACTATAATATCATATCGGTAGTATACTCTTATATCGTATCATATCGGTAGTGTACTCTTATATCGTATCATATAGGTAGTGTACTCTTATATCGTATCAAATCAGTAATGTACTCTTATATCGTATCATATAGGTAGTGTACTCTTATATCGTATCATATAGGTAGTGTACTCTTATATCGTATCAAATCGGTAATGTACTCTTATATCGTATCATATTGGTAATAATAATAATAATATTGTACTCCTATATAGTATCATATTGGTAGTGTACTATAATATCATATCGGTAGTGTACTCTTATATCGTATCATATAGGTAGTGTACTCTTATATCGTATCAAATCGGTAATGTACTCTTATATCGTATAATATTGGTAATAATAATAGTGTACTCTTATATCGTATCATATCGGTAGCGTACTCTTATATCGTATCATATAGGTAGTGTACTCTTATATTGTATCGTATCGGTAATGTACTCTTATATCGTATTATATAGGTAATGTACTCTTATATCGTATAATATTGGTAATAATAATAATAATAATAATAGTGTACTCTGATATCGTATCATATCGGTAGCGTACTCTTATATCGTATCATATAGGTAGTGTACTCTTATATCGTATCATATCGGTAGTGTACTCTTATATCATATCAGTAGTGTGCTCTTATATCATATCGGTAGTGTGCTCTTATATCGTATCATATCGGTAGCGTACTCTTATATTGTATCAAATCGGTAATGTACTCTTATATCGTATTATATAGGTAGTGTACTCCTATATCATATCAAATCGGTAATGTACTCTTATATCGTATCATATCGATAATAATAATAATAGTGTACTCTTATATAGTATCATATCGGTAGTGTACTCTTATATCGTATCATATAGGTAATGTACTCTTATACCATATCATATTGGTAGTGTACTATAATATCATATCGGTAGTGTACTCTTATATCGTATCATATCGGTAGTGTACTCTTATATTGTATCAAATCGGTAATAATAATAATAGTGTACTCTTATACAGTATCATATCGGTAGCGTACTTTTATATAGTATCATATCGGTAGCATACTCTTATATCGTACCATATCGGTAGTGTACTCTTATATCGTACCATATCGGTAGCGTACCCCTTATATCGTACCATATCGGTAGTGTACTCTTATCATGGCTGTTCATACATTCAGCTCTTACTTATACCTGCCACTATTACATCCCCTGAATAGTCGCCATGCTACTTTCATAGGGCCCAGAATGTCAGATCTGGTTAGTTATCACTATGGGCAAAGAAAATACAGATGTATTTGAACTTCTGCAATTGGTTAAACTACTACAGCGAGATATCTTATCATAAAAGGTAACAAAAACCAATGCAAAGTCAATGTTTTTTCCCACTGATTTTTCATTATGTGTTGTCTCCTGTGATAGGATATCTCGCCGCAAGAGTTTAACCATTTGCAGAAGTTGAAGTTAAAATCTGCTACATCTGTATATAACTGCATAACTAGACAGACGTCTGGAAAAGCTCGGTTACAACATCTTTAGAAACTATGACATCTGCTGTATTGGTTGTCACAAAGTTATTTTTTTTTGTCTGAGAAAGAAAATTATTATAATTATTATTATTTTTCTTATTTCAACTTTAAAGGTGGAGGATTGTTGTTGTTATTATTATTATTATTATTATTATTATTATCATCATTGTTATTATGTTATTATATAATGTTGCCGCCCCTTCAACCTCCTGTGTCACCCCCTCTACCTCATAGATTGTAAGCTCTTGCGAGCAGGGCCCTCAGTCCCAGTGTGTGAATTGACTAATTCTTTGTAATGTATCTTTTTTGTCAGTACTTGAACCCTACAAATTGTACAGCGCTGCGGAATATGTTGGCGCTATAAAAATAAAATTTATTATTATTATTGTTGTTATTATTGTGTATTATTTTTATATTATTATTATTATTATTATTATTATTATTATTATTATTATTATGTGTTTATTTATTATTATATTTATTATTATTACTATTATCAATATTGGTATATTATTATTATTATTATTATTATTATTATTATTATTATTATTATTATTATTATTATGCATTTATTTAATTATTATTATTATTTATTATATTTATTAGTATTACTGATATCAATATTGATATTATTATTATTATTATTATTATTATTATATATTTTCTTATTTATTTATTGATTATTGTTGTTATTATTCTATTTATGTATTATTATTATTGTTATTATTAGTTGCATAAAGATGATTAAATAAATCCAGGAGTACAGAGGTTAACTCTTCCCTATGTTTCCCATTGACTAGGTTTCCCTGTAGTGAGTAAAATAACATACAAGTGTTGTGCACTGGAGAGGGCGGTGAGGGATAACCAGGTAATATGATACTTTGCAGGGTAATATGGCAATGGAATCAGTCTGCAGAGAGAGGTGCGGTAGTAATCAAGTCGCCGGACACCTTGCTCCTTGTACATATGTGCACCACAGAGATTGCCTGTGTACAATCCTGCCTGCTTTACTAGGAGTTAAACTGCTGGGGGCACCCGATGATCTACAATTCTTACATCCTAGTGTTTTGCAGGCTGTGGCCTCTCTGCATATAAAAAAAAAATATGAAGCAGTAGCCTAATCTCAGCTCATCCTCAAGTCTGAAGACAAGGAAAATGCAATGAGCCACATGTCCTGATGCAAATGTTCAAGCCTTGTACAATCCAGGAGAAGGGGAAGTGTTTTATCCCTCTATGAATGACTGATGCTGTCACTCAGCAAGAGGCTGGACTTAAGAGATCCGTCTGAAAACACGCCTTCCCCCTCATTCCTTCTCTGACAGTCCTGCAGTGAACATCCATTCTGTGTAGGATCTGGAGCTGCAGAGAGAAGTCAAGGCACCAACTTATCAGAGCAGGAACAGAGGTTGGAATAGAAAGCTGAGAAAAAAATTAAAGTTTGGTCTTAAGGATCCTTTAAGTGTCCACCTCCGATGAGTGAAGATGTCCAACAGTGCAAGGATTTAGGAATACAATGTGAAAGAAGACTACTTCAGCTCCCATCCTTCAACCTAAACAGAAGTGCTGAAGGCTGGAGACCCGGACAGAACCTGAGAATGAGACGAAGGAAAATTGTGGTTGCAGGCGGCTTCTGTCTGTCCTTCTTCCTTGGCACTTTGTTGAATTTGCTTTGCGTGCCAGGCTTTGATCATAATCATCAATTACAGGATACCGGGACTCCTGTACCTCTTGGACAATCGTGGCAAGCCAACGAGGTATCTATGGACCTAGTGAAGCAACTCCAAGACAGGTATCGAGAGGTGATCCGATATAGAGAACACCAGGTTCCGGTGTCGGCTACGGAAAGGCTTTTGAGACCCTTAGAGAGGAGACTTATGGACCTGGCCCAGCAATCCTCATCTGAACACAACCAGAAATGGGAAAACCCTAAGAGATCCAGTTCTGATCAGGACATGTTATCTCAGTCACATCCCAGTTCAAAAATAGATCTGTCCCTACAGCCACCTTTGTTGGGTTGCCAGGACATTAGTAAAGGAACCAACGTACGTTATCTAGGCTCCGGCTACACGAAAGCTGTTTATAAATTGGCGTTGAATGACACGGTGTCAGTGGCGCTGAAATCTGTCGACTTCGGGGGACACGACATACAAAATTGCCTTAAACGGTATGGGACTTTGGAAGATTGCTATAGGTTGGCGTCCTTTAAGATTGTCAAAGAAATGATCTTGTTGCAAAGACTTCAGCACCCAAACATCCTACAGGTAAGACTGAGCATCAACATGCTCGAATGTGCTAAGAAACCAACTCTGTGTTTTTGATTCTTATTCTCTTCAAATATAGATTCGGTGTCTTCAAGACAATTTTTTTCATTTAGTATTTTTATTCGATATACCTAGAGCTTGCATTGTAAATGTTTGCAGATTCCTCGATTTTCAAATCTGTATAATTCAAAAATTGGGGAAAAACCCTAAAAACAAACTATTTGAAAAAACTTTCTCATGGAGACGTGCCAGTGGTCCTTGAAAGTTTCTATATTTACTGAGATGCTCTGCCTCCTTGTAATCCCAGACAGCCTTGTTTGCAAGCAGACTTAATTTTTCTTCCTGAATCATTCACGGGACTCCAGAGATTTTTTCTACTATGATACAAATCATTCTCCATTTTTAGTTATGTATTTGGATTGCACTTTCCAGATGCGCTCATGCTCGCTCTCTCTCTGTATGCCTTGGATATGAAACACATTCTCTGTGTTGACTTATGTTTTCTGGAGACATGCTTAAGAAATGCAAACTGATGCGTATATCAGGCATTACACTACAGATGCCCCCTTTGGGATGCATTCTAAGGATATTATATCACCTATGGAGCTTACCATTGGCCCGATTATACCGACCCATCACTTGTATGCCCAGTTATATTAATAATTGCCACCAATATCAATTTGATAAAAATGACAAAAAATTTCACAGATCTAGTGTAACAGATGCCCCCTTTGGGATGCATGCTATGGAAATTATATCACCCATCGAGTTTACTATTGGCACCATTATGCTGAGCCATCACTCGAATGCCCAGTCCTGTCAATAATTGCAACCCATGTAAATTTCATAAAAATACAAAAAATTTTTACTGATATAGCAGACTGAATCTTTCTTTTTAGGGTAAGTACATGTGTAAAGGTAATCACTATCAGGCCCATGCATGACCATAGCTGATATATTGTGATCTCATGATCATTTGGCCCTAATATACATCTAACAAACTCGACTCTTCTACACCTATACATAAAAATTTGCACAATCAGAATTCAGCTATGTGAGGATTTTTGGGAAACGATTATTGTGTGTCTTAGAGTGTAGTAACCCTTTAATATAGCGTAGTAGTAGTAGTAGCACATGGCCTAGGATTTTTATGTTTGCAAACTTTCTCTAGAAGGACAATCCAAGTGTTTTAAAGGGCTACATCCCCCCTCCCAATACAAGAAGTCAATCCTCGAGGTTTATTATATGCAGTGAAAAGTTGGAGCCTCAGCTCATTTACTAAGAGCAGGAAAAGTGTAAATCAAGCCCAGTCTTTCAAGAGAGAAAACAAGGCTATCTGTGTGCCTGAACAACACGGATCCGGAGTGTAGAATCTTTAGCACTATTGATAATTATAAAAATATTGTGCGGAACAGTTTCCCCCTCGCGAGGAACAAGTGCCGCATTGTTGATTCAGTCTTGGAGAAAAGGCTCCGACAATGTTCTAATCAGATCAGATTATTTTCTGTGAACACCTCAACTTCATAGATTCCCATGTTGTGGAGAAAGTTGGGACAGATGTTGTAGTTTGTCTGCTCTACTATTGACGTTCATATGTGTTATGGTCAATGGCAGATCTTAAGAAATCACTTTTCGGATAACAAAGTTTTTAGCTATGGGCTTCATGGTAAATTTGTCATAGTAGCCCCAGACGCTTTTCGGGTAGCACTGTAACGTTACTTAATCCTATCGTAAGATTGGCATAACCAACCATTGCTTTGAATGGGCTAATCTGACTGTGAAAATAATATTGCACCCTTGTGCGACTTTAAGACATAGCATTTCACTTTTAGATCTCAACATGCATGTTCCTTCTTTATCCGGTAGGCTAGATAACCTCTTTACACCAAGTAGCTCTCTCCATCCCCATCACAATTACTGTAGTATGTAAATAGTGATAGAAGTGGAACACATCCTCTAAAACTGGTCCAATCCTAGCAAAATATCTCTGAGTCTATGGGCAGGTTAGACAATTGTTCTGACAATAAATTGATCTGATAGGAGGACAAACACCTCACCTTTACTGCATTGTGACCTAACTGGGATAGGATTATAATTTACATAATCTCTGGGCAGTCTGATTAGTTTTTAACACTATAGTAGTGATTGAATTGTGAATATGTTGTCAAGTTGATATAATAGTTTAGATAACGTATACTGGTTATATTGTTACAACTGTGCAGTGATATGGATTAACCATGAATAATCTGGTTGCATTGTGATGACAGAATAGTGGCTGTAGATAAACTGTGTACAATCTGGCTGCATTGTGTTGATGCCATACTAGATTTAGTGTGCCCTATATAATACTGGTTGTATTGTGATACTACAGTTGTAGTATATACACTATAATCTGGATGTATTGTCATGCTACTGTAGTAGTAATAGTAGTAGTATATAAACTATGTATAATCTTTTGTATTGTGAAGATACTGTAGTATGTGTACATAAAATATCTTTAATCTGGCTATTGTGATGATACTATAGTAGTAGTATATACATTATGTATAATCTGGCTATATTGTAATGATATTATGGTAGTTATCGTATATGTATAATATAGTTGTATTGTGACAATACTACAGTAGGTTATATGAATTATGTAAAATCTGGTTGTATTGCAATGATATTTTGTAGCGGTATATAAAGTATAATCTGGGTGTATTGCACTGATATTGTGGGTTAGAGGTGGATAGTCTATCGATAATCTGGGTGAACTGTATCTAGTGCAAAATGATGGGATTATAGTGTGATACAGTAGTATAGAAGTGACTGTATGGTAGTTCATTAGAAATGGGTTGTGATGATACAATAGTAGTTGTATGTATAATCTGGTTGTATATTGATGATGTTGTGGTTAGGAAGTGGTTTGTCTATAGATAATCTGGTTGTATTGCGATGATACTTTGCAATGATATATTGTAGTGGTTTATAAACTATAATCTGGTAGTATTGTGATGATACTATAGTAGTAGTATATAAATTATGTATAATCTGGTAGTATTGTGATGATATTATAATAGTTGTCATATGGTATCATCACAATACTACCACATTATACATATACGACAACTATTATAATATCATCACAATACTACCACATTATACATATACGACAACTATTATAATATCATCACAATACTAGATAGATTATACACATAGTAGATATATGTATAATCTGGTTGTATTGTGATGATACTATAGTAATTGTTGTATATGTATAATCTGGTAGTATTGTGATGATACTATAGTAGTTGTTTTATGTATAATCTGGTTGTATATTGATGATGTGGTGAGGAAGTGATTTGTCTATGAATAATCTGGTTGTATTGCGATGATACTTTGCGATGATATACTGTAGTGGTTTATAAACTATAATCTGGTTGTATTGTGCTGATATTGTGGTTTAGAGGTGGATAGTCTATGGATAATCTGCCTGCATTGTATTTAACTAATGCTAAATAATGGGATTATATTGTGACATCATACAGTAGCCTTGCTATGTAATATATAGTGACTCTACAGTAGTTCAGGAGAAACCACACATGACTGCTGGGTTTATGGTTGTGCGCAGATTATCTGTGATCACTCTTCTTGTATCAGGATGATACTGTTGTCTGGCTAATCTCTGTGCTTTCATTGTATAGTCAGATTATCTATACATAGCATTCGCTTTTCTTAATTTAGCATTAACCACTACAAACGTAATTCAGTTGTCACAGAGGAGATCAGACACATTGCTGACCTTCTGGAGATCAAAGCCTGACATGTGATACTTTATATGAGTTTAATATCCATTCATTACAATGTTAACACTGTTTGACCTGTTACAGGCCTCCTGCATGTAGACTGAGTGTACAGATCGTGACTTTCCACACTTCAGAGGTGTAGTGATGGCCTCACGGACAATAAATAACATTTACAAGGTAGCAGGCCACTGCCAACCACAGATAAAGCCATGTAATCTGCACATCAGCTTTTGTTATGGGCTCAAGTGAGATAAATTTAGGTATCTAGTTAAAAAAAACTCACCCTAGGTTTATATTTAGAGACGTAGGAGTGATGTGTTTGTCTAATGTAGTAGAGCTGACTTTGTCATTTGGCCCAATTCATTGCTTTATTGTTGCCTATTGGTATACGATGCTTTACACTGGATTGCATGTAAACCTAATATGTTATCCTACTATAAATGATCTTATAAACTGTATTCTACATACACCTAGGGTGCTGAATAACTGACTCCTTAATATATAGCTCTAAGCAGCACTTTCCTCTCCGCATCGTTCATGTGGAAACCACAAGGACCTCATTATAGTCTATGGGTCCCAGGTTTCCCAGGTAAACCGCTTTTTTATGCGTATAGGTTTCCGTTCGGGGGGTCCCCAAGTGGACACCCCGAATGGAAACCCGAACGCAGATGTGAACCGGGCCTAAGGCTGTATGCACATAGGCATGGTATATCTCTATTATTCTGTGGGAGGTCCTATGTACAGTATGATGGGTACCAATGGTGCCTGCAGACCCCATTGACTATAATGGGAACAGCCTGGGTTCCATGATGGTGTACTGTCCATCATACTGCGCTATTTTGCACTTTTTTACAGGGCTGTGGAGTCAGAGTCAAAGTTGTGGAGTCAGAGTCAGGGCCAGTTTTAGGTGGAGATGAAGTTGCCTTCAAAATTAAAATAATTATTTTTAATTATATTATACAATGATTAATATTGTATAATTAATTAGATGTATATTTTGTTACATATTTACTTTCATAGGAATTCAAACACTAGTTTTTTTTCTGATTCTGTCTGACCAGGGCTATTCATGAAGAAGTCAGAGCAGGAGGAATTGTAGTCGTAGTCAGGCTGCGGAGAAATAGAAGGGTCAGAGTCAGTGCTTTGGCCTACTGACTCCAAAGCCTTGGCCACGTGAATATAGCCTTATTAGACTATGACTATCTAGGCTTAGAATCAAAGACTAATGGCAGCCTCTCTGCACCATACACCGAATACAGACTGACATATTGTAAGCAGTGCCTGTATTCTGCTCATACCTTCTGCAGAGTAGTGGTAGCATGGAATGCATTTACCCTTGGCAGGGTATTTAGATATATGACTCGAGTAGCCAACTGACTCTTTTGGGACAATTTATTATTCAGTTTTAGTGGCTTTTGCAAGTTTTTATACCTTGCTCCAAATTTATTAAGGCTGCGAGCCATTTCTATGATATCTATTGCGTCTTTTTTCAAACTGTTTGGCACGGTTTACATGGTGCATAGGGTTAAGACAATTCGTTTGCAACTTTTTAAAAATTGCTAAATTTTGCGCAAGCACATTCACTTCGAACTTGGATTGCAACAAATTTATAAAATAGTATGCAATGGTTTGATAAATCTGTTACAAACAAATAATCACTAGCAGAAAATAAGCCAAGTCAAAAAATTGGATAAAAATTCTCTCATGATAAATTGCCCCCTTTGAGTCCCCAGCTGATGACCTCTAGTGGCAGGGAATGTCATTTCACTGCCATTGCCCTGCTCCATTCGATCCCTCCTGCTCGTAAAGTTGACATTTGCATTATTATCATTTATTGTGTCTCGCCCATCTGTGCAACATCTCATATTTGGGTTCCAAGTGCATTGGTTGTGTCAAGGTGATCTGATCTCCGCTCGCAGGCTGATAACCAGATTGCAATGATTTACAAATGTTGACGCTTTCCATTCAGCCAGGCAAAAGAATAACATTATAACTGAGCTTATTACTACCATCTAGGATCCTCAAGCAGGCTTGTTAATATGTCATTGTTGAGAGGCACCAACACACTAACACAAAACAGACAGATACACCCAGGCTTTCATGATAGCCATCTCCAAGCCTGCACTGAAAACCATGACTTAGCAGAAGCAATGCATTTCATCTCCTCCAGAGCGGCAGCCTCACTGCCAGCCAATGGATGAAGGAGAGGTTCATTAGAAACAGATTATGGTTCACGGGACTCAGTACACAGCAATTATGTCATAAATTAGCAGTCACAAATCACCGCTTGTCTCCATGTGTAGGTGATGCTGGCTGTGGCTTCAGGAGACAACAGGAAAGTTTGAAAACTCAGAGATTAAAAATATAAAGTTTAATAATTTTAAAAATAAGTTTAATAATTTTCCTAGGAATCAGATAAAACGATACCTAAAAATGTTCCTTTATAGAACTCATACTTGGGTTGGGGGCCTGCTGTATTTTTTTTTTTTTTTAGATGTCCTATGTCTCCTGAACCTACAAAAAGCCCCTTTGAAATGTTGTTATATTTTGCTACTATTATTATTACATTATTATTATTATTTTTTTTTTTTATTATTTGTAATTTTGTTATTTTAGACTATATGCCCACATTAAAAACGGATAAAACCGTCAGCTTTTAACGTCCGTTTTCCATCAGTGTGTTCATCAGTTTTCGGGATGTCTGTACGTTTTTAGTGTCCGTTTGGATCAGTTTGTCATCTGATTTAATAAAAAAAAAAAAAAAATGGATGAACTTCATTGGTCTTTTTTTTTTTTTTTTGGCTTAACCCACTAGTCCTTCTTTAACAGCCGTTTCGACGGATGTTAAAAACCGACCCATTGACTTATATTGTACAGTTTGTGAAAACGGAAATGTACTGTTCTTTAATGGTACGCCAATATGGTCCATGTGTATGTCCCCATTGACTCCCATCGTCAGGTGCACTGGTCTTTCAGGGTGTGAAGTCCAGAATTTTTTATTTTATTTTTCTCAATTTCATAACTTCATGGTTTTTAGCAAAGCCAGAATTTAGCGAAATATTTTTTTGAACCTGACTTTTAAATATTTTACCATAAAATATCAAAAAGCTAGGTTCTTTCTAGAGTCAATTTTAATATAACTCACAAGTACATATAGCCTAGGTAGCCTTACAAACTCCCTATTATATCTTAATTTTTCATATACTGTATGGATAAGTACACAGGTGATGTTTTTACCATGTTTATTATCCATACTTTGTGTAAAAATGCCAAAAAATATATTCCTGACATGAAACACCAAGCAAAAAATTTTATAAACATACTGTATAATATTATGTTAAACTTTATTTATCTGGTAATTTTATTTATTTATTTTTTATTTTTATTTTTTTCCTATAGCAAATTTTGTATAAAATGTTAAAGGCCCAATAATAGAAATATAATGGTAATAATTTAGTACTTTTATATAAGTCATTTTTAGCTTTGATACATTTAGTACTGAAAGATCTAATCTGCATTTCACATTTCCTGTAACCTCAACAGAAATGGTCATTTATCATTATTTGCAAGTTTTTGTTAAAGAAAATCCCAAAAATTCCTTTTACCTTTTGGTCTTTTCCTCTTTTTCACATAGATTTATAGATTACTTCCAAAACTATGTTTCTTTATGCCAGTTAGTTACTGTAACTTTTGTAAAAAGCATCCTATAATATTAAAAACCTATTCTAAACTTTTTGGCTTGCATTTTTGTAAAATTTAGATACTTCCTCGGCTTTCTATATCATAGTTATATGCCAATAGTTTTCACATAAGAACATATCTTGAACTATATGAGGTTCATATATTACAGGTTTAGAACCCAGAATTTAATCCTATATGTTTCTTAAATGGGCCAAAAAGTGTGGACGTGTCCATTTTCAGTAGGTAATTCAGCTAACATCTGGGATGAATCCTAAAGAGTTAAAGCCCCAAAAATGGAAAGCTCTTACGGAAAAACTATATCAACTATGTTTAATGTCTGTAGATTGAGAAAACTTTCTAAGATAGAGCAGAACTTTTATAAAGTGCAAGTGACTTATTGGAAGCCGTTGACTTGTTTTTGCTAATACAGCATGTTCTGTACCTCCTTCTGTCACAATAAGATGGATTAGATGGTATTATCATGTAATCTGCACCATTCTACAGTGTAAAATGAGTAAGGGAAACAATGGACTTCACAGAGGTGATGAGACATCTACATAACCTCGGTAAGTTAAATAGAAGTTTTTGGGAAAAAAAAAAATTGAGGTGGAATTGTCAGCAGAAATTTGGAATAAATTCAAACCCATTTTATCAGGTTCCTCAACCATTTTAGATACATCTAGTTGGCATTGCTTAAATTCCATTCTTAAGAAAAAGGCTTTGTGATGGGCAGGTGCACTCCCATTAAGATGGAAATGTATTTGGTTGAGAGGCTTGTTCATTAAAGTAGATTTAATAATGAAGGGGCATTTGGGAAAGAGGGGGGATTTGGGTCACTGATTTATTTTAACACAAGACTTAGCAGCCCACTAATTGCCTCCTAGTTGCTATGTATCAAATACTCTTGATGGTTACCTCTGTCAGGAAGGACTTTTGTTTCCCAACTTGAAAGTTAAACGGTCATTTTCATTCTCATGTTTCGGATGAAAATTGGAAAAAAAACCTTTGTCCTTCCCCATCGTTGATGACCTACAACATCTAGTTGTCTCATTCAATTTACAGAGACAAGTCCAAAACATTACTGAATTAATTCTATTAAAGAGAAAAATTAAAAATATTTTACTTAGAGGTGGAAATTAGAATAATAAAAAAAAATTATTAAATCTAATTCAGAAAGAAATAATTTTCTAGAGAAACTTTTGTACAATGAATGTGACATTTTAAAGTAATTTCAAGGGCAAACATTTACGATAAAAAATAATATATATATATATGGGAAAATGTGTCATTGTCCCAAAAAAATAATCTAGGCCAAATCATTTAAAATGAAGTGATACATCTCAAAATAATGAAAAATATAATTAATAATATCTCAAATGAATGACAATTATGTATTTATTAATAGATAATATTGCCTTATCAAATTGTTAAATCTGTAACACATTAGATGCCTCCGGTCCTTGGGAACTCAAAATTGCTCAAAATTTTCATCCAATATTCAAACTGGGCCAAGTATGACCATCCAGCTGCTTCCATTTCTTTTTTCTTGCTTTATTCTTTCACAAAATTTTTTTTTCTTTTTTTTACTTGTAACGAAATAACCATAAAAAGAGCAAAAAACTACTAGTGAAACATAAAAAGTTGGGGAATTTTTTTTAGTAAATTTTCATATATTAAGACTCATGACAGGTGATAAGTTCTGAAATTATATATTTCCAATTACAAGGCGAAATGCATTGACTAAAGATAAAATTCTAAAATCATCAAATCAATCAATATAAATATAATTTAACTATATAGCACATTTAATACAGCCTATGGATGGATCTTTTCATCACATGATGAAAGACATCAAGAATTATTTCAGTTCAAATATTTGGCAAAATACCTAAATTTAAAGAATTAAAAAATTTGAAAAATATAAAAATATCTAATTTTTTTTTTTTTTTTTTTACTTCTCTATATATATTTATGTTTAATAAGCTTTATCGTAAGGACCAGTCATGTGACAGGGCAACTTTATTACCTACTGGCTCACACATGACACATATCTGTAATTTATGAGGGTAATTGTGCTGTGTGTATTAGTTAAAGTACTCTGCATTGTAAATCTGCTCTCCATTCATGCGTCTGGGAGAGAATCCTTTAAACACTTCCATGAATTTGCAATAAATAACTGTACAACCTAAAGAAAAAAATAACCCAAGTAGTGTGTGTAAACCTCCGCTACAGTCACGCTAATAGCACAGTTAAACAGTAGCAAGAAAAATGTGAAGCAGACGTAATACTCCTGTATATACATTATGGAGTTTCTTCTAAAGAAAATGGGGCAATAGATAACCCCCATAAAACACTGTACATTTGCCTCAATTAAGTTCAGTGACGTCATGGCCTACAATTTGTGAATTTGCTTGGTGCCATTAAAATTAAGTTAACATCTGTATGTTATATAAATGCAAATATGTCAGATGTAACATAAATGAGAAATCCGACCAAAATGCAAAGGGGCCATTCACACAGAGGAATTTGCAGCTGATTTCAGGCAGATTCCACTTCAAAATCAGCTCCAAATTCTGGCTGGAATCTTCTTTCCATTGTTTTCAGTGGGAGGCAGTGATGGACACTTTTTGCAAGATGATGTGTACCACTTGATCTTCCCATGGATTCCACAGTTGATTTAGCCACAGAACAGAACCCATGGTCCAAGACTACTGCTGACTAGAACCAATTGTTTCTACCCAATGGCTTTCTGCCGCCGGTTACACAGGGCCGGAATATGGAGAGGAATTCAAGGTGGAAGACCAACAAATTCTGTTGTGTAAACATACCCTAAAAATACCCCTCAATGACGGTTACTTACACAATCTATCCTAGTATTGGTTGAGGGAATGAAAAATAGAGGGGTTTAGTGAGTTTCGAGTATCTCTTGGCTGTTCTGCAAATCCTTCAACATGTTATTGCCTGCTGGTTATAGGGGCTAAAGTGAGTGATTTGCATTCAGACAAAGAACTCTTACTAGGAACTGGAAAAGGGGGTAAGTTGAGAAGATGGCCACTGAGTGAAAGGGAACCTGCAAAACCCAATAGACCCTATCTACAAAGTAGGGTCGACAAACAGCTCTGCATTGATAATGTTATGTGTTTAGGGGTATGGGATTAGAAGAAACGGAGATGTTTGTTTTTTAAGTAAGGGACTCTTTGGAAAGATAGAGGGACAAGGGGACAATTAAATTAATTATTGACCATCAGAACTTTAAAGGGAGTCTGTCCCCTGAACCCAGCATATTAAACCAGCTTCGCAGATAGATAGGTTAGGGCCACCTGAATCAAATGGTGTTTTCCCCTTGGGAATCGCTACCTCCGTTGCTTAGATATTTCTGTTTTTGTCAATATGCAAATTAGCTCTTTGGTTCTTTGCCATTGCTCCAAAGAGTTAATCGGCCACACCCTCATTGCCCCAAGAGGTCATTGTATATTGACAAAAACATCAATATCTCGGCAATGGAGGCGGTGATTCACAAGGGGAAAACACTATTTGATTCAGATGACCCTAACCTATCTATCTGAGGTATGTTGGGTTCTCACGACATGGGAGTGCATTCTTAAACCCATCTCGGGCATGACTAAAATCTATCCCACCCCTGGTCATAGGCAGTAGATATACAGTCTATGGGCCACTGCTTTTGATTTCATACAGAGAGTCAGTGACATATGTTTTTTTCTGTTGGATTCCATATAAATCTAGCAGAAAAAATGTAGCATGTACTTTGTTACAGAGGTATTCACATTACTCCTAGGATGGATAACTCTGCAATACAGTGCCATAGAGAGGCGCCATATGGAGGTACCCTGAGTAATACAGATCCACATGGACACTGTGTGCTGATGTAGAGGCTCCCCATACATGACTTTTCCTTTATAAAGCCTTTATATACACTCATTATTGCTCTATTATCTACTATGGTGAGTTCTGATGAACGGCACGCAGCTCTCACAGTTATTAATCTTTTAGAATTTTAATTTCTCTGTTGAATATTTTTGACCTGAAAAAAACTCAACTTGATACATTTTTTTTAATAAATATGAAGAATGAGCAAACTGCCCATTTTGTAATGGGAAATCTGCCAGCCGCCACGTCCTATAGGTGTCCTGGATTAAAACAGACATCTGTCTAGTCACTTTATAAATACCGCTCTCCCCCATTACTGAATACAAACGTCTGCTTTGTGAAGTAATTGACATCTTTCATTTGGACGCTACAGCTTTACGGGAAGGTCGACGCTTCCATCCATGGAGTTTTCATCACCTTTTAATATACCTCCTGCTTCTCCTGTGCATAGCACTTCCGTAGTCGTAGGACTGAAACTTACATGTTGTGCTGGCCGAGCTATCAGTAATGGAAATGAATATTCACAATACTTGATGTTTCACTGTTGTGAACAGAAATACTGAATAATAAAAAAGTTAGGATGAATTTATGGGGCAAACTGTCAATATATGGCAAAAACGTGGCTATTGAAATATGCCCTATGTTTATTATTGTATGGCGCCCCTCCTGTGCCCAAATACCAACTGCTCAAATAAAGCAGGGGAAAGCATGGTAAGGCCATTGCAATACCAAGACATGTGCATGTACTCATTGTGACACTTGAGGCTCATGAATATGAATTATTATGCATTATACAAGCTCTTTGATATACATAGAAGCCTATAGGTCCATACTGTACTTACGAATGTCTCCAGTTTCATGCAGGGCGTTTTCTGCTGTCTGATTTATATAAAGTCCCGCAAAAAAATTTCATGGCATGCTAGCTATAGGCTTTTCATAAAGGCCCCCTATTAAGTCTGACGTGCAAAACATATCTGAAATGCCATTCATTTTACAAATAGGTCACAGATACAGTCATTTTGCTTAAAAAAAATGATTCTAAAGAATCCAATATGATTAATAGCTGACAAGTCATTATTTTTGCTAATTCATGTACAGGCCTCTTCTCTACACAGATATTTTGCTCTTAAAGAGGACCTGCCCAGTCAATTTGGGACCCAGTGGCTTCTTGACTGGTGGTTTAGTGTTCCAAATAGCCCTGTTATCATACTGTCCACAACCGTATTAACAAAAACAACCCTTTATAGCTACCTAGAGATGAATTAATCTCATTGGACTTATCTCTAGTGCTAGATGCCTGCGCTGGTGTTGAGTTGTGAAGCTGGAGAAGTACACTTTGGATTAACTGAGCATGCGTCTGATGCCCGGCGCATGCGCACTGAAGCTAAGGTGTACTACTCTGGTGTCACTAAAGAATTGTGAAGGTGCCCAGAGTACAGTCTCTGGGTAAGAATGAATGTTTTTTTTTTTTTTTTTTAATGCAGGCATTGACTGTGTTACACAAGGGCAATTTGGGACAATAAACCTCCTGTCTGTAAGGAACTATGGGTGTTTCCATTTAAAGTAGTTTTCCAATACAATCATTGTTCTTAAACAATATGATCGAAAAAACAGCATTGCCCAAGTGCCCATAGCTAAAGTTAACCCAAACCAAGTGATCATGAATATAGTGGTTGGGAAGAGCCTATGACCATTTGTTCCTGGTGGTCTACATAACTCATCACTCTAATATCATCTTACTTGCTACATCATCTTAGTCTATATCTATGTCTATCCAGGTAGATTAGCCCTCAGGACTCCAGAAAATCTGAGTACCAACCATAGCCGATACTATAATAATGGGCAGTTTGGTTGTCAGACAGTATTCCTAGAAGCAGATATAACTTTTGCTGGCCATATACTTTAGAAAGTTGTCGGCGACCCTAATGTGAAAGCCCTGATTTCACCTGATATCTGCTCCAGGGTAAAAATGGTTCAATTGTTGGATTTACACATGGTAGATCCTTTGTCCCACATACTTGAAAACTCTCCCAGAATATCTGGGAGGCTCCCGAAAAGAAGGATGACCTCTAAGACACCTGGAAGAATGGGTAAATATCCCATGTCCAACAGAATGCTCCTGCATTCTGGGGCACTTTATGTTCTGTTCACATCCCAAAAAAAGGGCATGGCCAGCCCATTGGCTTGCCCATGTCACAAAAAGGGCACAACCCAAATGGGAGTGTAGTTATAGAAAAAATAGCATGGCCTCACCAATGACATAGTGATGGCATGCATCATAAAGCAGTCTACCAGGAGCAGACTCCAAAATGTTGGCAAGTGTGGGCTAACAACTGCTTCTCTCTATAGCCACAGACATGCATGCTTAGCTCATCAGGGCATGTATGGTTATGGCAGAATTGAGGGAGATAGTTGGAATCTTCAGCCAACAGGTATTGGGTGCTCAATCCTTACTTTTATGGAGATATTTGGCACTAGAGGTATTGGACCAGTTTAGGAAGCCAATTAGAATATGATAAAAGAGCAGCCCTCAGAGGCATAACATGAGCCCCAATGCAAACTCTGTACAAGGCCCCTCAACTATAACATATTGTTTATACCACTGGTTGCCTCATATTGGGAAGTGACATCTTATGTGCCCCCTAAGGATCCTCCAGTTAAGATATAAATGGCCACACATGCTTGGGTCTCTCCATTCACTTAGATGGGTGTTTCGAAAATATTCTAGACTGCCTGCCCCCTAAAAGTGAGTGGGAGCTCACTCTCTGCACCCCCTCAATGACTTATTTTTACTTTTTCGATCAGGTACAGGTGGATATTTGCAGGTGTAGCCTTTCCTCTGGTTACTTGCTGTGTTTCCCACCCATTTTCTTTGACCTGCTTACATGCAGAAAGCATTAGAAGCAGCTTGTAAAGTACATGTTTGTGTTTTGCAGTAATTGTCCATCAAATGTTATGACATGCTCATAAAAGTGAACGTTCCCACATCCAGATCTGCAACGATTTTGTTAGGGAAACAATCCTTCATCCGTTACATATTAGCCCTATGTCTGCCGGCTTCAGCTGCATGCTGGCTATTTTGGAATATGGCTTCTTTGCCATGAAGAGGTTAAGGATGAAGTAATGCTATAGCCTGCGCACGTCTAATATGATTAGTTACTTATTTACTGTAATCATATTTGGCATTTCTTTTGAGGACGGATAATTCCATTATTTCAGCCCCGTAGTGAGATATGGCTTTATCCTTCCTTTAGATCCCATAATAACCAATAACATTGACATATAATTTTTTTCACACAGATCATACAGATGCCGCAGGGTCTGAATATAGAATACAGATACTATAACGTAAGACTGCCCTTCAATCAGGTGCAATTTGCTAGTCATTTTATTCCGCTGTTTCTGAGCTATACAGTATCTGTTTATGGATAATCCGTATAATGGCCAATATGTCGATTACTACAACTACCATAAGGGTGGTCACCCAGCTCTTCTAGACTCCTGAATAGCATTTCTAACCAATGTTATTCCACATATATATTATTTTATAGGGACAAATTAGGGGCAGACTTACCAATGGGCAGTAGGCAGTCACTGAATGCCCACGGCCAGACTGCCCAATGTTACTCATTCAAACTTTAAGGGGTTGTCCAGGAATTTCACAAATCTTGGAGGAAGGTGGTCATAAAACAAAAAAGTCATATTCACCTGTCCCCGGTGCTCCGGTGTCCCCGGCCGCCATGAAGCCACCACCAGAAGTCCTACACCACACGTGACTACTAAGGCCAGTCAGCTGCTTCGCTGGCCACAGAATAGGAGATGGTGATGTATGTGAGTGACATCACCAGTTCCTTTTCTCTGTTTGCTGAGGCTGCTGACTGGCCTCAGGACTTCTGGCGGCGACTTCACAGCATGTACCGTAACGGACCGTAGCAACAGGCATCGGAGCGCTGGGGACAGGCGAGCGTGGCTTTTTTATGTTTCACCTTCCCTGGCCCAGGAATTTGTGAAATTCCTAGACAAGGGGTATTCCCATCTGGGCATCTATTTGTATATCCCCAGAATACGCCATAAATGGCCAACTTTGGGTCTTACCTTGAAAATTGTTGAACAGTCTCGGCTATTTTTGGAGCACCCATACAAGTGATTAGAGAGACCCGAGCATGTGTGACCATTTATCCCTTAACTGTGGCTATGATATTGGGATCAGGGGACACCCGTTCCCAAGATACATGTGGGTCCCAGAGGTGAGGCCCTCACCCGAATGGCATATCCTACAGATATAGTCATGCAAATCCCGATGGAAATATCCTTTTACGTACAAATTAATAATTGCTTCTGAAATTAATTTTATTGACCCAAATCAATTGAATTAATGCTATAAATAATTGATAAGAGGTCATGACTTTTACTGCTCAAGGGCCCAGATTGCTCTTAGTCGTCTTTAGTACCAATAGACCCAGTCTAACTTAACCCTATCTTATCTCAATTTATCATTGACGTAAGTGAAATCTATTACTCAACGTTGTCGTTGCCATTTCCTGTAATGTTCTTTAGTAGGATTACTGACAGGAAGTGCAGCCTAATCCCTGCCCCCTTCATCATAAACTTTATCTTCCATATATCCAGTCCTAAAAACCTTTAGAAACATTTCCAGATACCTGTGATATATAAAAATAGATTCTTACAAAACATTCAGGCCCCAGCAGAAGTAAATCTAAAGATCAAGTATATGGTTGCAAAGAAGAAAGTTCTCCTACATTAGAGAGGTCAAGGAGACACCTTGTCAAGTGGACTGTTTCTAAAAATAAGTAAAAAAACATGGGCTGCTTCTCATGGCCTTTACAAGAAGCTGGCAGTGATGGGGTCTCTGGCAATTGGCAGCTCAAGGAAATACTTGGAACCAGGAGGGAGGCATTAGATGTCAAAGCCTGCACAGTGCGAGAGAGTGGTGTCTGCGATTACAGATAATACACGACAGATACACATGTCAAGGAAGGAAAAGTCCAGGGTATTGAGTTAAGAGCCCAGAATGAGGATGTGAGAGGCCAGGGATATGCAGGGCTTGTACCCAAGGACGGAACCAGCTGGGAGCTGAGTAGAACATTTCAGAGATAAGAGAAAATGGACGCTGAGATAAGCTGATATCACTGTTTAATGTCCCTTCTCCAACAAAAATACAGGCACGATGATGAAAGAGCAAACTTTTTGGATGACCTTGTGTGTCAACAAGGATGTAGAGGGAAACTTTTACCACTTATCAGACTTTAATGCTTCATCATGCTCTGACTTGCTCTCTAGAACTAGAGAGATGACTAGGAAAATTTGTGGTAACTTTCATTGCATAGAAAGTCATCTTAACGGTTAACCATTATTTTCTACTTATTCCAATGTGAACTTTCCAGGTATTAAAGATAAGATTTGCTTTTTTATGTTTATGGAAGAGAATTCAGGAAAAAAAAAACACCTTGATATGAAATTAGAGACACAAGGTGGTGCGGTAGGGTATACTGCTCTGCCCGTATACCTCATGTGCATGGTCCCTTAGCAAGCATGTTAGCTCAGCAGGTTTTTAGCTGGCCAGATGGGAACCATTGCCAGTAAAATCAGACTGATCCAATTCTTTTTTTCCAACCAGTGCAGACACGCAAGTGTTGGCTGACAGCTCACCATATGTGTTAAATCATTGATGGATCTGCAGCAGTCATCTAAAGCACACGGGTCTTTACACAGTGGACATCAAGGAGACTTTCAGTCTGTTAACAAGTGACAAAAGCTTGCCATACACATTAGATAGCTGATAATTCAGCTGACAGCTATGTCTCATGACCTACCCCATAAACATGTATGCTCAACTCAGCCAAGTGTGCATGTATTCTGAATGAGGAGGAGCAGATAGCTGGTGCCGGAAGGCTTATCTCACAGAGAGCAAAAGGTTTGGGCATATTGAAATGCTGGTTCCTTATCTCCCTGTCATGGGGGAAAGTTGGGAGGCCTACATAAACATTACATGGTCAGCTAGTCTTGTCAAAATTAATAAATTTCTCTAATGCATATAGCCGGCTGAAAAAAATTACTAAAGGGAGTCTGTCACCAGAATCCAGCACCACAGATAGATAGGTTACCTGAATGAAACCGTGTTTGATTCCCTTGTGAATCAGTACCAAGATATCACCGAGTTTTTGTTAATATACAAATGACCTTTTTGGAGCAATGAGGACGCTCCTTTGCTCCAAAGAGGTATGCAGCAATGGCCTCATTGCTCTATCTATCTATCTATCTATCTATCTATCTATCTATCTATCTACATCTATCTATATGTATCTTTCTTTCTTTTATGCCACATCTGACTACCTGACTACATTTAGCTTTGGCAATACCTCTCTGCTCTCATTTCTTGCCATGTCTTTCCACTTCAGCTGACAATTAGCTTCTGATAAATCCTGTAATGAAATCATCATGTAGTCGTCCGTGTCCTTACGCTTTCTTAAATTAGCCTTCTCGCTGTAATGCTTGGAGCGGTTGAACACATGTTGGGAGCCTGGCTATGTCGATACAGAAAATACGAAAAAATGTCTGCGTACATTGGCACTTGTGCTCTATGTTCACTTGGAATTATGTGTGAAAATCCCTAATTCTGGAACTGACTTGTGAAAGTTACGATTGATAATCTTAAGTATATTTGGAACAGTTTATAATATATTTTAACCCCTGGATGACCAAATACAATGTTTTTATGGCTTCAATTTAGGAGGCGCCTTCTGATTTTTCAGAAGAAAATTGAGGCAGTAAACAAAGTTGGTTTCTGATCATTTTAACCCATGAGATGTCATAGTTGAATGCAACATCATAAAAAAAATATTTTTTCTTTAAAAACATTTATTTCTTGTGCAAAAGTGCCAGAACATCTGCACACACACACAAAAAAATCTTATTTGGTGTTGCCATGATCCCCACCAAAAAAAAAAAAAAAAAATCAAAGAAGCTATAAATATATTAATGGAGAAATTAAAAAGTTAAGGATCTTTAAATAGTAATGAAAATATTTCTTTATTTTTTTCAGTTTGTGTTGGGCCAATGAACGAGACATAATAATAATAATAATAATAATAATAATAATAATAATAATTATTATTATTATTATTATTATTATTACAAAAATAATAATTATAAGAATATTATAATAAAAAAGAAGGATAAAAAAAAAAAATTAAGAGCTTCCAGGCCATCATAATGCCCATCCTTAAAAAAATATATTAAGGGTTAAGCCATGTCTATAAGAGACTGGCAGAAAGCTGAGAAAATGTCCCAATTTGTCACTAGTGAATATTTTTGACTAGTGTATTTTTTTATCAAAATGTCTCATGCTAGTTCATAAATTTGTTGCTAATGTCTTGGGGAAGGCGAGTTCCCTAATCAGAGTTCACAAAATAATTTTTTTGGTGCATTTTCTAAGCCAAGTTAGACATAGATTGGGTTTATGCAAAAATTTTCAACTTTTTAAAAATAAATTAGACTTAAATCTGTGCCCTGTCTGAACGGCGCCAACATTGTAAGACAGTTTTGACAAAAATGCCAATAGGCGCAAAACACTATAAAATTTCCGTACAACCACAATAAATTTGTCATAAAGAAGAAAAAAATGCACAAAATCCCATAAGGCCCCACGTTACAGTATGAGAAAAGCGAATGAGATTTTGATTAATCTCATCCACACATTGTGGGGAAAAACACTGTGCAGCTTGCAAAAATTAAATCAAAAGCGCAGGGAAAAATGCAGGAAAAACTCAATATAAAAAATGCTGCAAAAAAACCCCATTTCTTCTGCAGTGTTTTTTTAGCTGCGTTTCGCTACATGTGGCCTTAGCTTAAAATACTCCCTAATTCAGGCCCAAATAGACGAATAAATCACCCCAATATGTCTGTAAATATATTTCCTCTATTAATTTTACATTTTTATGATTTGTGACCCTTTTTTCTAGCTAAATATCCTAGTAATGTGAATAGTAAGTACGGTATTTTTTTCTTTTATTTTTTTTCCTTGCAGATTGTCATGTCCCTATGCACTTGTCCATAGTCAGTGGACATGTAAAGATTGCTGTGTACACATCGCTCTGCAAACAGTGAAGATATTCTGACTATATAAGGTTTGCTCTTGGATTTTTACCCAATGACAAATCTAAACCTTTTACTGTTGCTGCCGCTTCTTCCATTTTAGTGGCTTGTGCTAAGTGAGTGAGACAAAATGAAATAACAAATCCCTATGTAATGTAGCCTTATTGGAATTGGGGGGTTTCGGAGTTTGCATACACTTACCATCCGATGACAGCTGAATAATGTCCTCTATTTTGTGTTTTGTTCGAGGGACTTGTTGGCCCTTTGTGTGCAGTCTGACCTTTGCTTTTCTTTGTCATGTAAGGGCAGCTGTGTCATTTTAATTTGCGGTAATGTGGAATGCCGGATTGACATGAAATGGCTGGTTATGTCGGCTGGATGACTTGTGAGACAATGTCTTAGAAAATCCATTCGAGTAACTAATGCGTATTATCTGTTCAGTCTTCGGAATGAAGGCTACCCTGAAGAAGTCTTGAAGCAGACAATTGAGGGTCAAGAAGACACAGCAAAAATTTGCAAATACAAAAATATACCAGACTGCTGGCTGCCTACTGACATTGTGCAGACAAACGCCTGCGTTTTGTGTTATACTAATGGCTTTCAGGTTATTATTACATTTGAGTTATTCGGCAGCAATAGATTCCAGGATTCCTATAATGTATATAATGTTCCTATTACCAGACAAGTGGAACCAGACAAGAACGGTAGAGGATTAGGGCACGAGAGAGATTTCAGTCCTTACCAGGTAATAGATAATACATTGGACTTGAAGTTTTACTAATCATTTTTGGTTGTACAAGAGCTAGATTAAGTTGAACATGGGACAGTATGCAGCGCACAGACCTTCACCTTCTCATAATAACTCACGGCTGTATAAATACTGTATTCTTCCTGGATTAAATTTAGCAAACCCTCCGAGAGGCCCTCTACTTGGTGGAAAGGCAGTATAATCATTGAGGAGCTGTTTTCATTTTGTACGATCAGATTATAAGGATAGAACATATAATTTAATATGGTATGAAATTGCTTACATAAAAAAGCAACATAAAATTGCTTACATACAAAACAGGAACTGGTATAGGATTGTGGTCTATAAGCTCCAAATTTCAAGAGTCGTCATTGTGGGATAAATATAGGTTTTCTGAATGCTACATTTAGGGCTTCGGGTCAGGGTTAACACTGGGTGGCCCAAATTGTCATCTAGATTGTGCTTACATTAATAATACACATTATATGACAGATTAGAGTCCAAAAGTGCCAATTGGAGGGGGATTGGCCAACAATTCAATGTCTATGTCTAACAGACACCGAGGTGACAGATGTTTGCCAGTCCTCTATTTCCTTTGTAGATATGCAACCACCATTGGGTTAAGGTCTCATACACATTTGTGAAAATTCATCTCAATCTGCCAATTTTAGTTGGAATGAGCCAGTTATCCTTTCTGAATTGGGACTTCGTAACTCTCTGCTCAACGATGATGTTTGGAATAGGAGCCAGGTATGTTGAAATTTATCATACCCAATTCTTTGCTCCTCCAGCAGATAATGGAGGTATACCCTTTGTAAGTATGTGAGCCAGAGGGCGCTGTTGAGCGACCCAGGCCAGGCCAGAAAAGGCCCTCAGCCACGCCTTTGGGTGGTGGCACGCAACTCCAGAGGGGCTGGAGCATCCTGCAGGAAGCAGGAAGTAGTGGACCAGCGAGGACAGAGAGAGAGGCTCTGTCCCAGAGGGCTGGTGTCCACAGGAGTGGACCAGCGAGGACGGAGAGATAGGCTCTGTCCCAGAGGGCTGGCGTCCACAGAGGACTGTTGCTAGAGCTGAGTAACAGTCAGGACAGTTAGGGGCTCAAGGAGTGAGTTAGGCCCTAACTGTGGCATAGGTTTTTTTTTTTTTTGTAAATAAAAGTGCCTTTATTCAGCTTAACTGCAACACAGCAAAACAACAAAAAACCTATGCCATAGTTAGGGCCTAACTCACTCCTTGAGCCCCCTAACTGTCCTGACTGTTACTCAGCTCTAGCAACAGTCCTCTGTGGACGCCAGCCCTCTGGGACAGAGCCTATCTCTCCGTCCTCGCTGGTCCACTCCTGTGGACACCAGCCCCTCTGGGACAGAGCCTCTGTCTCCGTCCTCGCTGGTCCACTACTTCCTGCTTCCTGCAGGATGCTCCAGCCCCTCTGGAGTTGCGTGCCACCACCCAAAGGTGTGGCTGAGGGCCTTTTCTGGCCTGGCCTGGGTCGCTCAACAGCGCTCTCTGGCTCACATACTTACAACTTCTTTGCCCATTAAAAACACCTCAGCAAGCTAAGCATGCATGTGTATGGGGAGTTGAGAGGAAAAGCTGTTGGCCAAACAAGCATTAAAGACATATGGGCACATATTACTCCATTCTCCCCATTGAAATAAGCATGCATGCTTGGCCCAGATGAGTATGCTTCTTTATCAGGAGTTTGCAGGAAAGACCAAAAAGTGTTTGCCAACAGTTTTCTTCTGCATATGGCCAGCTTAAAGGGTTTTTCCATCCCCAAATACATTTTTGATACTTCAGGAGTTTGTAGGAAAGACCAAAAAGTGTTTGCCAACAGTTTTCTTCTGCATATGGCCAGCTTAAAGGGTTTTTCCATCCCCAAATACATTTTTGATACTTCTAGTTCTATATACATTTGATCTGTGAGGGTCCAACACCCGGACTCCACAAATATCTACTTACCCTGCTGCCTCTAGATTTCGGAAACTATAGCAGTGGACAGGGAGCGGAAGCAATCTGTCCCTACTGGAGTAATAGGAGTGGAGCTATGGTTTCCCAGTTCTACCGCTATGCTATGGACAATTGCCATCCACTCTATTGCAGTGGATCTATAGCTCCGTTCCTATATCTGGTGCCTGATCTGGGTGTTGGACCCCTACAGATCAGATACTAATGACCTATGGATAGCTCTAGAGTATTGAAAATACATTTGGGGCTGGAGAACCCCTTTCAGAAAGTTGACTTAGGGTATATTTACATGACTATGGAGAGAAATGGCCGTGAAAACCAATGAAATGGATTGTTTTTTCTTGGATTTTGGGCATCCATCTAGGACTTTAGTCTATTGAAGGATCCATGAAAATGGGCAAAGATAGAACATGTTAAAATGGACCATCAAAAAATGTAACGTGTGAATAGCCCCGTAGAGATCATTGCCATTTGTGTTACAAAAATGGCAATTTTTCCTGTTCATGTGAATAAATCCTTAACCTGCCGGGAATTGAGATTGCAGTTATATTGGTTAATATATTGGTAATTTTTTATTGTTTTTTTTTTTTTTAGTACGGTCTTATTTTTATAGGAGTAAAAGAGCCAACTGGTTACAATAGTAACAATGAATGACCGTAATATAAGTGACGTGCCATATGTTTATTGCAGCCGCCTGATCTTAGTGCGGTCTGTCCTTAGTGTATATTATGTTATTGGTTATATTCTATCTCTGGTGTTTGCACTCGGTATTTTTATGTTCCTGGTTAGTGTTTTATAGACAGCCGCTGTGATGATAAGTCGAGCTGATATATGTTCTTACACAATAGATTTCCTGTCTTGGGAATATCTGAAAGTACGTTGAACTTTCCTATCTTTGTTTTTTCACACTCCCAGTAGATTCATAGTAGGTGATATAGCCAGTGTCTTAAAGTGCACCTGTCTCCTAAGTATGTCGGACGCAGCCATCTTGGAATGAGTAAATAGGAATTTAATGGAGCAGGTGCCATCAGACAGGGCATTACGGCATTATGGCAAGCAAATAACTATCAAAGTGTATTAGGAGAATGTCGGACAATGTGAATAAGTAGTAAAACACCTTTGTCCCATAAGGCTAGTTATTTGCCTAATAAAACAGTGCTTAATGGAGTAGTTTACTAGCCCCTAAGTGCCTTTTATTTACTCCTGGAGAAGTGTTAAAGGCAAGTACAGGGCAGGGAACACAAATTACTCTTCACATAAGAATTAACTTTGCTTGACTATAATCCTGGCCCAATGGCATACAATTTGTGAAATTTACCATGGACACGTATGTAACCATATTCTTATACAGCAATGATTTTGTATTCAGTTTTACCTAAAATTAAAATTAATGCTACGAAATATCATGATAATACTGCTAAAGGGGTTATCTGGGACTATGATAGCGATTGCTGTGGCCTCTGCACTACTTACCATGCACAGCGCCATACATTATATAGTGGCTATGGTTGGTATTGCAGCTCAGCCCCATTCATATTTAGTTTTTTTCTTTCTTTCAAATATCTTTTTATTGGTTTTAAACATGCAAAAAGACAAAGTAAATTGCAACAATATTAAGAGGGACATTGCAAACAAATACCTAAATTCAATAATAAAAGTAAAGACATGAATGGCAGGTCATACAAGAACAAAGTAACAGAATACCAATTTTTGAATAGGACATTTTGAGGTAAAAGGTTGGCCCTAAGATAGATGATAAATCTATGATTGCTGGTAGTCTGACTGCTGGGGCACCCACTGATCATGCGACCGGGGGTCATCTGTCCCCTGTTTGAATGAAGGGGTGGTCACGCATGTGCACTCCACTCCCCTCCATTCCACTCTACGTCTGTTCAAGAAAGTGCTAGTACACACGAGTGACCACAGATACGTTCAAACCAGGAACATAAGATACCTGTTTTTGTGATCATGTTGGTCCCAGCAGTCTTCCGCAACGTGAGGCCTTAGCCTTAAACAGAACCTTTCACCACCTCTACCACGTCTATGTCTTTGCTTCCTTCAATAGCCACTGATTCTGGCACAGTTGTAATTTTTTCTTTAGCCCCCACCATTTCTGAGCAATTGGTGCACTTAGTTTTGGTGCCGCATATGCTAAGTAGCCTCTCAGGTGGGTGGTCTTAGTTGTCGGGAGACAAAAGGACATGGACCTGAGCTGTAACATTGATAGTCTCTGACTGGACGGTGCCAGGTCAAAGATCAGAATCAGAGAATCGCACCCCTTTGCCTCCTCTCACCTGAGACCACCCGCATGACAACAGGGAGCCCAGTTAGCATTTTAGTCACCAAAGCATTGATTGCTCAGAAATGGTGGGGGCTAGTGAATTGGAATCAGTGGAGCAGCAGCTATTAAAGGATGCAAAGAACTGGAGTTGGTGGAGGTGGTGAAAGATCTTCTTTACTCTACTCGATGGTGTTTGCTAGTTTGGGGCCTCCATAGACCATTGTTAAATGAGCTAATTTCTGGCGGATCTGACTACTGATCTGACTGATAGGTCTACTGTTTGTATTCCCCTCCCACATTCTTTCCATGACCCATCGGATATCTACCTAGGTTGATGCAGTTTTTTTTCTGGCAATGAGAGTCCTATCCAAGTTCTTGCCACTCTGTAGCAAAAGACATTAAACCGACCCAGGCACAAGCCCTCGAAGCGCAGTATACCCTTACTGCTGCTGTCCTCTGCGCCAAGGAACTCTGATCGGTTTCTAAAGAAACATTGTAAACCCAACGCATCACATTTTAGATCTAACTATACATAACTTTTTAACCTGGACTGGAGTTTGGAAACTTTTTGAACAAACTCTTTATACTTTATATAAAAAAAACCCCTATAACATATAGAATATATAATAATGAAACCCGACATTGAATGGCTTTTTGGACATTTTGATGCCAGTTGTCAGAGTAGCAAAAGCCATTTCTGACCATGCATGAGCGACTGCTATGAAGATTGACTACGAGTGTATTAATATTTGCCAATGTGAAATGACCATGATGAGAATAGCCGCGCCAGGTTCTGTCTTGTTCTGTTTAACCGCTACACGGTCATTACTGTTCCATCTCAAAATACATCTAAAACAATTACTCTGCCTGTATTAGCCAAAGAAAAGAGCGCGCGCTCGCTGTTCATCTGCTCTGCGAACACTTCCCAGGACTCGAAACAGATGTCGAAAAGAAACAAAAATAGAGGTTACAAGAAATCCCCGGCAGCCGATCACTGGCGAAATTAATTTCATATTATATAAACTGAAGGGAATTGTTTAGGACTGTCACATCTAATACAAAATATGGAATCTGGGTTTTGCCAAAAATTGCATTTTTACGAGTTTGTTTAATTGTCCAATTATTGTTTCTTTATTTATAGGAGCAACATATTCCGCAATGTTATACACTGAGGAGGAGTCGTGTGCTAATAGAGATTTTCAGTTTTGTTGCACTAATTCCAGGAGTGAATTTTTTTTATATTGAATGGCATTTCAGCAAATTTTGTCGGGCAACATGGATATTGCGTTGTGGAGTTGCTATGTTACATCTAATGATTGTCCGTGGTGTCGCATTGTGACCTGGTGTGACCAGTAGAAAATCCAAACACCTGCAGGAATTTGGTTGCATGTTGCACACCACCTTACCACCATAGATGGAAGCCACACTCGACTACTACTTGCATGTAATATATCTGCAATTTGGCTGCTTTTATATGCAATTTACATCTTATATGCGAAAAGCAAGTTTTACCCAAGTCCCACATAAGTCTTCGACTTGCTGTCCCACGACACGTGTCGCTGTGTAGTCTGAGCCTTAATAAAATTGGGATTTTCCCCTTAATATTTTATGTAACATGGATAACATGTCTTGCTGTTTTTCTCCTATGAGATCATTCTTATATGTCTGAATTGTATTCATTTATTCACAACCTAATTCTGGACCTAAAATACAAAATACAGCAAAATATCAGAATTCTACCATTCCAAAAACTAGTGGTTTGAATTATTAAGTGAAAGACTAAAAAGTGAGTTGGTGCACAAGTTGTCACTACTGTGTATAGTTGATGCGTGCACCTAGATGTTTCAGTATTACATTCCGCTATACAGAGTGATCTGACCTCCCTGTATTCTGATTTTTTTAGCTTTACGGATATTGTTATCAAGACAGCAATGACATATCTGACACCCTGACAACTATAATTGAACTGGGGTCTCCTCTGGAAATGATTCAGCTTCTACAGTCTTCTTGGGAGGACAGATTTCGGGTAAGTGAAGAGTTTATTTTTATTCACTCTGGCTTGCTCTAAACCCCTTATATACTGTTACAGGTATAGGGCCAGTTATATAGTGAATATAACTATTTTTTGGTCAAAATACAATTTTATTGTTAAGGGAATCAAGTTTTAATCTTTATCTGAATGAGCCTTGGTTCACCCGTGGTATGGCCGTGTCTGCTGTTGATGGTGACCACAGGTGCAAATGGGTTGGATGGATAAATCGATATTACATCCTGCAAAACACACTCTAAGAGATGAGATACATGGATCTTGCTTTTTGAAGAGTCCAGTTGACTTGGTTTGTGGCTCAAGATAATGGCAACTGGAATTGTAGACAATGTATGTGGAGTGTCATGGTCTCAGGTGTTCTTCATAGCATTGAATTGGATTTAAATCACTCCATATGGTTTCATCCATTAATATACATAATGTTCTGGTTGTCCATGGAAACAGACAGCAGTTCTGCTCTACTCCATTATCAGATGTCACATTAGCTCTCACAATGCACTGCCACTTTTATATAGTAGAAAGTAACCCAAAAATAATATAATAGGAAGTAATGACTAATGTGATTCCCTTTCCAAATGTTATATATTTCAGATCTGCCTCAGCTTAGTCCGCCTGCTACACTACCTGGCCCATTCCCCTCTTGGCTCCATTACTCTGCTGGATTTCCGCCCTCGTCAGTTTGTCATTGTTGATGGTGAACTGAAAGTGACAGACTTGGATGATGCGAGCATGGAGGAGACCCCATGTACAAGCAATGAGGACTGTTTTATGGAATTTCCAGCGAGGAACTTTACACTTCAATGTTCTGTTGAAGGCAGATGTCAAAACATGAATGAGAAGAGGAACCTCTACAATGCCTACAGGTATAACACAAGTATATCCACAAGCGAAATAGGATGGCCTTAAAGGGGATTTCTGGGACTTATTAATTGAAGATCAGCGGGGGGTCCAACAACCAAGACCCCTGTGGATCAGCTGTTTAAAGCTGGATACTCATTGGTCACATGGCCTGTTCGTAGTTTAGTCCTATTCAAGTGAGCTGCGATACTAAGCACAGCCACTATACAAATATACGGCACTGTGCTTGGTAAGTAGGATGAGGCAGCATTGCTCAGCCAAATGGCACGGGTCCTTCAAACAGCTAAATGGCGGACCCTCGTCAGTCTTCAATTGCTGACCTATATTATCCTAAAAGGGTTAAAAATCAGAGATAAGCCCTTTCAAAATGCCCCGATCACCCCAGGTCCCACTCCCAACACCCTTGACACACAGGTGAATATGCCCAGGAAAGCCATGGACGCTCAGGCATTCCCCTCTAGTGGCCTCTACAGGGCAAACATACTATTACAAGGTGACTCTAGATTAATAGCTGTCAATATAAGGCTAAGTTCATGGACTCGGAATACATCATATTTGCCAGAGAAATAGCAAAGCAATATAGCAATTACAAAGCAGCTGTCTGTTCTGGCTCATAGAGGGGGTCCTGAGCAAGGAGTCCACTTATATGATGCCCATATGCTCTAATAAGAGAGCCATAGCAAGGCTTTCCTAGAAAGAAAGAAAGAAAGAAAGAAAGAAAGAAAGAAAGAAAGAAAGAAAGAAAGAAAGAAAGAAAGAAAGAAAGAAAGAAAGAAAGAAAGAAAGAAAGAAAGATTTGGCTTGTTGGTAGCCCTAGCCCCCACCTTCACTATTGTCATCCAAAACCCAGAGTGAGATAGATAGAGAGAGATAGACATAGATATATAAATAAATACCTAGGTACAAAGATAGATATAGATACAGATAATTGGATAGATAGATAAATTATACTGTAAATAGATACATAGATAGATATGAGGTAGATAGATAGATACATAGATAGATAGATAGATAGATAGATAGATAGATAGATTTGCATGTATGACATTATTTTGGACTAATATCTGATCATAGAGAATTGTTTCTAAGCAGATTTGTCTTTGCTCCTAATGTGTATTCTAGATTTCGAGGACATTTACAATCTGTTGTTGACCTTACATATTTTACCTCCAGATTAACACACGACCCACTGAACTTTCCTTTACTTGTCTTTTTAATCTGCTGTGTTTTCCCAATCCCTTTGAACTCCCAGAAGCCGTCCTTGTTGCGGCTAAATCCCGTGTTCCTAGGACAGAGGGCTGTGGCCAGAATCCTCTCTCTTCCTTTCAGCAGACACTGAGCGTGTGCTGATTTATGACACTTTGCATTAGGACAAGGCTGATGATTTCAACAAACTAAAAGACCATGATGAAAATGAACTGCACTAAATGGACTTCTTGTGGAAACTCTTTATTCATCGCCACCCAACCGCTAGTAAATAGATTATAGGGGTACTTGGCAAGTCATGGCATATCAAAACTCTGGCCTGACTCATAAACTTCTTTCAAAGGGAGTCAGGACTGGAGGCAACCAAAGACACAAGTTATAAAAACTGCTAAAAGTTTCTGTAACTAATAAAAGCAAATTATAGTCATTTAGTCAGCACTCCTACAATAATCGTAAAGTAGCGGCCTGTGATGGGAAAAATAACCTTTAACCTTTGTACAATATTTGAAAATATGTTACAATATTAAAACATGCATGAAAAAAAATTCAACAATGTAGTACTATTGCTAGAACTGCTGTGTGAATTAGTCATTGGTGCCTATAAAGAGTGTTTCCCTCTGCAGGACCTAGCACCTCCTGCATTATGTCAATTTCAATGGACACAGTGCAGTACTACATTTGTCCAGTGGTGGCACTGCAATGGATCTAAACACTTGTGCTATAGATTGCCACTGATCACTGGAAGCCTCAGATAATATTCAGATATTTAAAAGATATTTCCAGACCCTTAGATATTAAACTTTTTTTTTTTTTTTGTTTTAATCTTTCCTTACTTATCTTTAATTTCATAGCTGCATAGGGAAGAGGGGGAGAAATCTGTTGCCAGACATCTCTGGCAGTGGGTTATCTCTCCTGAGAACAAAAGGATCAGGTGTTGAAATTCAGCATGTCTGATCCTTCATTTCCTCTGCATCATCTATCAGGAGACAGTTGTGAAGCCCACATACCTATTAGATGGTTGGTTGGCCCCACCATCCGACATTAAACTACCATGTATGGCCACCTTAGGACAGGCCATAAATATCTGATATATATATATTGCTCAGAGCCTGCAGTAGTTGCCTCCGGTTCCTGCATAATGACCGGGCTCCATTACTCCAGCTAAGCTCCTATTGACTTCAATGGAAGCAGAGCTGCAGTGACGGCACCCGTCCAATATACAGTGCACGGAGCCATATGCATCCAGCTCTGTGCAGTGTATAGTATGGGCATTGGAAGTGGTCCCATACAGCAGGCCCATGTCGGTGCCACCTGTCATCTCCGTACTGATCAGATATTTATGGCCTATTCTAAGGACAGACCATGAATAAAGATTCCTAGTGAACACATTTGAGTGTCAATGTATCGTCTATAGTGATCACTAGAGATTGGCGAACCTATTTGTTCCAATCGTTGGACCCAAATTATTGGGGATTTGTCTCAGACAATCTGAAGTGGGTGCAGTAAATAATTGCGGTAAATAATTATTCTCTGGGGTCTCTTATACTCCCCCATTATAACCCCAGGGTATAATGGGGGAGGCCCAGGGGAGGTGAAAAAAAGAAAGAATATTTATACTCACTTCCCCTCACCTCTTTTTATCCTCTTTTCCAGCGCTCTCCTGGTGACATCATGCGCTTGGGGTCACTAGTGAGGCCTGTGATTGGGCCACAGCAGTCAAATGACCACGCCAAGCTTCAACTGCTCTTTCTTCTCGGTGATGTCATGGACCCATGGTCACCAGTGAGGCCCAATCACAGGCCTCAGCAGTGACCCTGGGTGCAGAGAGAGTTCCGGATGCCGCGAAGAGGTGAGTATGAATGTTTTTTATTTTTTTACACTGCCCTGGGCCTCCACCTATCATATTCTGGGGTCTTAAGAGACCCCAGAGTATAATAATTTATTTTCCGGTTCTATCTGAACTTGTTCAGCCCTAAATGAATCAGATACCTGAACCCGAAACAAAAGGTGGGCCAACATTTTGGGGATGTCATCTGTGTTAAAGACCCATCATCATCTCCAGGAAGAAATAAGAGGTGGTGGGGAATAGTAGGAGCAGTTGTGGAAAATGAAGAATTCCTAATTTCAGTACATTATAAAAGTTTTTTAATTTTTAAATTTTGGACCATTTATATTTACATTTTTCAACAAAATTCATGTTACTCCTCTTCCTATCTAGCTGCCATTTATTAACAAAAAAATTTCATAGACCTGAAAAACCCATAAACCACAAAATTTACATATATGAAAACTCTTTGTTTTCTGATTTATATGTGTTATACTTGCGTTTGCTACAATTTCCAATTCCTTTTCCAAGTTTTCTGGCCCTAGCAGCTGAAATAGTCATGGAACACACCCAAAAATGTACACGTCTTCCATTGGTGATACTAGCGCCATAAATTTTATCCAAGTACCAGACATCCTTACAAATAGCCACAATCCTCTAAGCTCCAGAGCAAGCTGCTGTGTTAATGGGGCCTTCACAGGTGATTACAAGGCAGCTCTGTGTCTAGCCGGCCTTGTTTTTGCTATGGCAGACTGCTGGGTTACGGTCACTTATGGATTTTTTTTTCTCATTATGATATACGACTACGTTTCCTGAAAAGTTTAGCCATTTACTGCTGGTTGGAATTTTATTGTGAATGGTTTAGTTGTGAGTTGTAAACCTACATCACATATTTTCCCTTTATTAAAAATGGATTTTCGATTTTTTTTTTTTAGGTTTTTCTTTACTTACCTCCTTCCTCACAGTGCACCACATTCCCTCAGGCCATTGCTGGATGTTATAGTTAATGCAACAGGTAAGTGTCAGACAGCGGTGTACACTCTGCAAAATCCATAACTTGGCTCCAACCTACCATGTGCCATTTGTAATCTTGGGGTCTTCTCTTGTAGACTTTGGCTTGGATGCAAGGGCAACCCCTGCACCCTGTATAGCAACACTCAAGATGATAGCAATAATAAGACGTAACAAATGGGCAATAGCTATAGATGCTGCACTACGGATTATGTTGCACAGGGATGAACACCCTATCATAGCTTTTTGGACTATTCATGGTGTTTCAAGTAGATTCAGTGTCAGAGTGGCCCACCAGAATATCAGAGGATCCTCCAGTGGGCCAAGGCTCTAACCACAATAATGGTGTAGCAGAAGTCACCCAAGTTTGAAGGGTATTATGGGCTATTTTCTAGGGTTTGTTGGAAGGTGGATCCCCAGAGTCATTTCATTTGGTGGGCCTAAGGAACTTCAGTCCCACCACTGAGTAGATGATATTGCATTCAGACGAGTTGCGAAACAATTGCATTGTGCACCTTACAATGCAGAAACACAACTGGTACATTATGTCATGCAGAGTACAGGGCCTGAGAGCAGCACCCTGTCACATGGTTTCTCTCTTTGGTATTCTTTGCACAATTGTGTCATGCTCCTCCCTCTCAGGCGCTGCACTTGGCATTGCACCGTGGATTCTGGGTAATCATCCATTTTGCACGTCATTGTATCTGGTACTGCAGTGCAGTCCCATTAAATAAGTGAAGTAGCCATAATCCTCAGTGCTCTGATCCTTCCTACGTTTTTGTGACGGTGGGTCCCGGCCTAAAGGGGTTTTCTGGGCAAAAAAAAATAGCATAGAGTAGGTAACGTCCCAGCAGCAAGTCTCCAGACTTCTCTACCTATCTCCTGTTCCAAAGCCCCAGCGATGACCCCAATGGCCCCACACATAGCTGCTGGAGCCAAACATTGGCCTTAGCGGTCACATGATGCAGTCAGTTACAGAAATTGTGGGCATTCATTGAGGCCAGTAATTGGCTGCAGTAGTAATGTTGGGGACCACAGATGTCATCGATGAAGGGCTGGAGATAGATGGAGAGGACCAGGGCCATTTTTTTTTTCTTTTTGTAAATACATTTCATTGTTTGTACTTATATCTAGGCAACCCCAATATTAAAGGTAACTTCTTGAATGCTTCAAAAACAATAGGTTTATGTAAAATGTTCTCTTTTTAATATTATTTAGGTGAACTGCGCTGGGGCATTGATGAAACTGCTGCACAGTTTGAAAAGGTCCTTTACTTATACAAGAGTGGCTTATACCTGTCAAATGTTACACATGTACCTAAAGCTGGTAAGTATTTACTCATTTCATTGTCTACTGAGTGATGGCTGTCATCGCCGGGTAATCATGTCTGCCATAGCTAAAATAATACCAGCATTCCTCTGTAGAGTGCTCCGATAGTACAGGCTGGCACTCCACAGATATAGCCCTGATCTCATCATCATCCAGTCTGTCTGGGATGACATGAAGAGACAGACGGATTGGACAAGCCTACATCCACAGAAGATCTGTGCTTAGTTCTCCAAGATGGCGGCGGGAACAACCTCCCTGCCCAGTTCTGCCAAAAACTGTCTGCAAGTACTGAGAAGAACTGATAGAAAGCAAAGAGCAAAGGTCACACCGAATATTGATGGGATTTACAGTTCTCTTTGTTATATTCACTTTATTTTGATAACTTCGATTTCAAAAAGCAATGTTTGCAGCATTTATTTACACGTGTGCCTAAAACCTTTGCACCCACAAGCCCTGGGGGTCCCTGTTAAAGATTCTGCATTGGGACCTGGTTACACCTCCATATATCAATATTAGGCAATAATTGTAAACCTAGGAAATGAAACTGCTCACATTAAGAGCACACATGCCTTTTAATGGCCGCTTTATCCTCCCGCTAGCGTTTCCAATCCTTCATAAAATGCCTGCTATACCAAAGCAGGAAAGAAAAAAAGAGCTAGCGCTATAACATATGGAGCAGTTGCCCTTCACGTGTCACCCCAGTGTTTTTGATAGGAAAAAAGCGATTTCTTTGAACAACACCAAGTGTGAAAAGTGATATTAACAATTACTCTGAAAATCCAGTGAAACAGCATGTGAAGCCCAGCGTTCACATAAAACAAGGTTTAACAAGGTGAACCCTGATCGGGTTACAAAAAAATGTGGGTCTTAAGCTTTAGAAATGTTTGAGTTGTAAAACATTTATAGTGCTTTAAATTGTAATGTACTCGGAGCGTTGTTACAGCAGCAGCTCTGGCACACTGTACTCACAGGCTGCTCCTCTCTGCAACCACCGACGTAACCATCGCCGGAGACTTGGAAGCCTATTGTTAGTTTTTCCTTTGTAATAAGACATTGACCTGCCAAGCACAATAGCGCAGGTTTTATATCTGAGATCCAGGATTTTTTATTCTATTTTTATTCCCCTTGCTTAATGGCATTTAGCTTTATATATGGAATTTTAATACCTATAGATGAGCCTGTAAAATAATGTGCGCACGGAATACCAGGTACGAGGACTATATTCACACAACAGTCAGAAATGTGTATCGGTTGTTTTTAGAACACATTGCGGAGAATTTATTAAGACTGGTGATTCTTGTGCCAGTCTTAATGGATTGCCAGACAGGCGCACGACTCGACAGAATTAGGCTAGGTTCACACCAGTGCTTGAAATCATTTTGGGGTTTCCGTCCCAGAACTCGCTTAAGAAATGCAGAGAGAAAAGTCCTGCAAGCAGCGCTTTTCTCTCTGCATTTTTTGCCCTTTTGTTTGGAAACCCGGGTTAAACCCGGTGGATCCCTTTATAGTCTATGGGGTCCTCGGGTTTCCGTTCAGGGTGTCCCCAAGCGGAACCCCCGACTGGAAACCAAAACGCTGGTGTGAACCTTGCGTTACTAAGAGGCTCTGATCTGTTCTAGCACATGTAGGTGGCCCGATCGTACATCTACGGTAGTCAGGCCCTGGTATAGATTTGGCATATAACTCATGCCAGTTTTCTGGGGTGAGTTATAGTAGATGTGGGGCACCCCGACCTGCCTAGATTCCTGCCCTGCTCTGCCAACTGTCTGAAATAGTGATGAATAGGGTGCCCTATCCTTAGAAGAAGTCATCAGTATGTGATCTATGGGGGTCACACCTAGAATGTTTTAAGAAGACATGGCACTCACAATTGCTGTGGCCTCTTCTCGGTGCTGATGTTATGTTTATCTGTCACATGGTATGGCTGCAGCTCAGTCCTATTCAAGCAAATGGGGCTGAGCTGCCATACCAAGCACAGCCTCTATGATACGTATCTCACTGGTATTCAGTGAAGAGGCCAAAGCACCATATGCAGCGGCCTGATCGGTGGGGATCTCTGCTGTCAAACCCCCACCAATTACATATTGATGACCAAACCTAATGATAGGTCATCAATATACTAAGCCCTGGAAAACCCCTTTAATTGTCTGAAAGTGTTGCAAGACTGATACAGATTCTTATGTCTGGTATGGTAAGAGCAATCCGTATAGTCAATGCACTTATCTACTTGAGTATAAAGCCGCAGCACCCTCACTACTTGCTATAGCCATCCTAATACACTTAGTATTAGAACAAGATATAGCACAAATAGTGTAGTGCACAGTGGCGTAATACTCACATAGCGTAGCGCGCTGACTGCACAGATGGTGCTTGCTATACAGCTGTATGATATGATATAATGCTCTCTAGGGTTTGACAGTACAATATGGCTATAGAGGATGTCCTGGATTACAAAAACATGGCTTCTTTCTTCTAGAATCAGTACCGCACCTGTTCATAGGTTGTATCTGCAGCTCAGCTCCATGAAAGTGAATGGGGATAACCTGCAATACCACACACAACCTGTGGAAAATGGTGGCAGTGTTTTTAGAAGAAAGCAGCTTTGTAATCCTGGACAATTTCTTTTACATAACCTGCACTCCTAGTAATAAAAAGTGACTCTGCTGAAGCTGTTCCAGTCTACACAGATAAGCTGAAAGTGAGTTTCAGAAAATAGTGTCAGCCTACTGTGTGTTCTAGTGGTAGGTATGAAAGTTACATTTTTATAGATAATCATCAAAATATACTCAAAACCTTAAAGAAGTTCTGAGATTAGAAAAAATTATTTTCAGAAAAAGTGCCACCCTTGTCTATAGGCGACCTGCGGTATTGCAGCTTGTAAATGGGTTGTTGATGCAATACCATAAACAGCCTATGGGCTGCAGTGGTGCTGTTTCTGGAGCCAAATAGCCATGTTATCCTAATATCATACAACCCCTTTAAGTATACCCAAAACTTGTTAGTAATATTAGACTAAGACTAGGACCAGTGGTGAGACTATGGCGAGGACATTCACATTAACACACTAATATACTTTTACAACATCTGATGTCAGATAACTATATGTTATGACAAGAAAAGTTCACGGCCGTGGATTGGTTCACACAAAGACAAGTACAGTGTGAACTTTCACTAAATGGCATGCAATACGGCTTTGGAGGTCAGTGACCTGGAGGGCTAGAGGAGAACGTTGGGCGTCCTTCCAGTTGGTAGCTAAAGTTGGTAGTAAAATCCAGTCAGGTTTGCTGGGGCTGAAATAACTGGTCATTAAGAATGATTAAAATCAGATTGAAGGTAATTCCAGCCATTTAAAACAAGGAAAATCTGGTCACAAGACATTTTTGGTTGAGAGACAAATCCTTATTAACGTAAATTCTATATTTAAACCAAAGAAAACAAAAGGTTGGGTAAAGTACAGGTCTGTGGGAGACTTTATGAGACGCCCATAAAAAGATTTAAAGGGTTAATGTTGTACACTGGGCGTAAAACCGAGCATGGAAAGTGACTACTAGACATATTACTTTAGTATGTATTTCTTAAAGGGGAAAACCTCATTTTTCAAAATATTCCAAAATGTGATCCTATATGACAATTCAGAGGAATATTTTTGGGTCCATTTAAAGGGCAAAGCAGTTCAAGACATTACACAATTCTATGACGTGTTCTGTGGTGAGGTGAGTTTGGTTTATTTGATCCATGGGGGATCCAGGATTTAGGGGCTAAATATGGAGCCCACCAGTTGGGGGTTTATGGATGGAGAAAGCTGTTGTAACTCCCCGTGCTCCTCTTCTCTCAGCCTGCGTCACACTAGCATTGGGTAACCGTTCAGGGGACTCCGTCCCCCATTTGGCTTGAAATATGTGGAGAGAAAAGTCCTGCAAGTGAATGGGTGGAAACCTTGCGGACCCCATTATAGTCTACGGGGTCCACTGGTTTCCGTGGGTAGCCACTTTTTAAGCTGATAGGGTTTCCGTTTTTCTTCTATTTTTCCACAGCCCAACTCCAATTCCAACCCCAACTCCTGCTCCGACTCTGTCTTCTCTATTTTCCCACAGCCCAACTCGCATTCACACCCCAACTCCTGCTCCATAAATGGCTGATAACTTTTTTCCAAATCCAAGTCCAACTCCACCCAAAATTGGTAGACATGATATTTTTGAAGGAAACCTGTCAGTTGATTTTCAACCACTTAATCACCACTATGTTAAACTCGTTCTCTGTGTACAGAAATTTCTTGAGAAGAGTCATGTGGGCGGTCCTGTACACCTGAGGAGTCAGACTGTTCTAGCTTGATTGACATCTCACAGGCCAGGAAATTTAGACATCATCTGGAGCATAGGCAGTGTACAGATGAAGTTTCTTTGCACTTGTGCCAGATGTCTCGATTTCCTGGCGCATGTGCAAGCTAGAACAGTATGACTCCTCAGGTGTACAGGACCGCCCACATGACTCTTCTCAAGAAATTTCTGTACACAGAGAATGAGTTTAACCACATGGTGGTGGTTAAGTGGTCGTACATTGAGTGACAGGTTTTTCGAGATGACGCCAGAGATGCCTAGATCATTATTCCCCAGGAATATAACCACATGGTTGTAAAACCAAAAATCTAGTGACAGGTTCCCTATAAAATCAAGACCTTATCCAAATTTGCTTCTATTTTACATAAATTGGAGCAATATCACAAAATATGTTACAAAAGTGGACCTACCCTTTAAGAGTGTCATGCTAATATTAAGTGAAACTACTCCCTATCCAATTTCCATGTCCAAATTTTGGATCCTCTCCATATTGTTTTTCTTTGCCTGTTGAATGTTCACTGTTTGACGTATGCCACCTTTAAATTTATGACTACATTTCTTGTATTAGGCAAGTATTTATTTGTTTTAAACATCATTAGTCTGGAAATTGACCAGAACTTTGACCTTTTGATGATGTGAGTTACTGCTGAGAGGCTTCAAATTCCATTGACTTCATTTAAATAGGCTTCCTTTCCAGGGAGACAAAGCCTTGATCATTAGCGGTAAGACAGTGCGGGCCTTAGTTTACAAAAACACTGAAGGGAATTTCTTCAGCTGAAAACTTTTGTGCCTTGGAAAATAAGAAATATTTTTGACTCCATTTTTGTAAAAAAATTTAGCTTATGATATTTTAATATCAGTTTCTGAAAAAGGAATGTAAATTGTCAAAACACTTGAGTTGTATTCTACATAGAATATGTTTCTTTCAGTCCTTTGAATTTTTCCAGTTCACATTAGGAATGTTTTAACAAGGCAAAATGTCAAGCGAGCCAGATGTCAAGTCATACATGGAGAGCTGCAATGTATTAAGAAGACCGAAAGAATTTACCGAGAAACTATTTAAATTTGGGAATATTGAAAAAGTCGCAGATCTTACCGTATTATGTTAACATACACATATTTCCTCTATCAGAAGATAAAGGCGGCCATACACAATAGACTAAGCTTGGCTGAATCCGGTGATTTCGGCAGGACTGGCCGACCATCTAATGTAAATAAATTGTATGGTCAAAGTTCATTCGGCATATGTTGAAATTCAAGATACCTGATCCTTCATTTTCAGGGGAGACAGGTCACTACAATTACATTCTACCCATTGAGAACAAATGCATGCTTGGTCAAACTGAGTGTGCATGTATATAGAGAAGTTAGGAGGAACAGATGTCAACCAGCATAGAAGGTGTTTGGCCACCTTATTTAAAATTGTCACTGTCCTTATCTATCACAGGAGTTAATGGGGGAAGTGGATCTCCTAGATGAGTAGATGTCTTGCTGGGCAAGGACCAGTTCTAATTTAGAGCCTTACCAAAAGATGCAGTATATCATTCTAAGATCCTTTGAAGAGCCATGTCTTGTGTGTGTATAAAGAGTGTGTGAATTTTCAGTTTCTTGTATAACACCATGTCTGAAGAAGAGAGCTAGTACTCTCGAAAGCTTACTATCAAATATACTCAGTTAGCCTCTAAAAGGTATCGCCTGATTTCTTCTCTCTTCCACTACTTTCTATGGCTAACACGGTACAACATTATACTACTAGCTAAAAGCAAAGGCAAGACATGTAGGTTTTAGGGTTACTCCTTGTAACCACCACAAACTTTTCAGGCAAAAGGACCCTCTGTTATTGTTAAAGAGGACATTTCATCACCTCCACCAATTCTAGTTCTTAGTATCTGTTAATAGTCGCCACTCCAATGATTCTGGAACTTTCTCTCTAGCCCCCACCGTTCCTGAGCAACAAGTGTAGTTAGTTTTGGTGGAGGTATTCCAACCATGGATAATGTATTCATTGTATGTTAGGTTGGGGTCTCACCTATTATGGGAATACGGTACCTATGACCCTTATTGAACAATCCAAAAATTCCAGGAGGAGAAGGAGGAAAAAGCATTCTGACTACCCATTGCACGTTATAAGAACCGCGAGCCACAGCTTATTTCAACTGAATGTTGCTGACCTGCAGTACCAAAGTCAGCCAGTGAAAAAGAGTGGCGTTATTTCTTCTAAAAAGTAGCCATTTTTAATCTCTCACAGCCCCCTAAAAATTTTGTCCTATCTGACACAAATTTCAGTATCTCAGAATCATAGAATGTTTCGCAATTCTCAATATATTTTTGTCATAAAGCCCAATTACGAAAACACTTTTCATAAAAGGGCTTGTACCGAATTATAAGAAAAGTTGTGATTTTTTTTTTTTCTAGAAACATCACTGCACTTGTCCATGGGCTGTGTCTGGCATTACAGTATTCAAGAGAATGGGATTCAGCTGCGATACCTGACACAGTCCATGGACAAGGGTGGCACTGTTTTAAAAAAATAGGTTTTGTTTACTTTTAAATTCCATAGAACTTCTATAAGAAATCTAGTAACCGATCAAATGTATATTTTTAGTAAATGCACATGAATGTTAAAAAATCAGCTTAGATATTTTCCTGTAAACTGTGTAAAAAAATAACATTTATTAGCGATGTGAAAATATGAACAGAACTAATACTGATCTATACTGTAAGATATATATATTTATATATTTTAATATATTTACTGTATATATTATAGACAAGAGCACAAGTCAGAGTGGCTTGAGAAGAAACATATACGCTACCAGCTCTAAATATACACGACTTTTGTTTCCAATTAGTTTTCAATTGGCATCAAACAATTATATGGTATTTGGAAAGCCTTTAGGGAAAAATTAAAAGGTAAATATTGATCTAATCTACAACCATTTCCTCGCTGCAGCTCCACTTCCACAATAAAAAAGAAGCAGAAACAGACGTCTCAAAGATTCACTATGGTAGGGAGAAATAGAAGGGAAAGGAAATTCCTGATCCAGAGCCGTCATTTTCTGCTATTTACCAAAGAAGTATCACCTCTGGTGATTTATTAATCTAATTAGTGATCAAATAGGAAAATAATAATAATAATAATAATAATAATAATAATAATAATAATAAAATAACATAAAATACAATATTAATAGTATTATCTAAGTTTTTATTTTGGATATTTTATGTTTATTATATATATTTTTTTGTACATCAGGAGGGGTGATTGCCTCAAATGTCCTATGGAATGAAGGGCAGAGCCTTTGGTTATGATCGCTTTTTTTTTCAAAAATAAAGCAGGCTATAGAATTCATATAGCGTTCTTAAAAGATTAGCGTAGAATGCTGATCCATGGATTTATTCTGGTTGCCAGATTAGAGTTGGAAAGGAAATGTTTTTCCCCTCAAATAAGGAACATTGCCTTGTAACTCATAGGCTGGGGCCCCTCATGGTGTAAGTGCCGCGGTTTGCCCGTGGTGGAAACATCATGGAAAAAATGTGGCGTTTTACAGTCACAGCAAAGTGGATAGGATTCTAGCAAATCCCATTCTAGTGAATCCCATCCCCACTTTGCGGTAATATACGTGCAGTGGACCTGCTGCGATCTCCTAAACCAACGCGGTTTTGGAAATCGCAGCATGTCAATTATACCTACGGTAACGCCGGCGGTTTCCCTATACATATAATGGAAGCAGCAAGTCCGCAGAGGAAACCTCTGTTTTTCTGCAGGACGCCACGTGGGGCCTTAGCCATAAGAATTTTTGTCTTCTTCTGGATCAACATTGCAGAATAATAGACTGGACTTGGTGGACATATGTCTTTTTTAGCCAAACTATGTTACGTTAGGTTCACACCTACTGTACGTTCGACTTCCGTTCTTCAGGTCTGCTTGGGGACCCGAAAACGGAAACCCAATCCACTTAAAAATTGATTAACCATGGAGACCCATGGACCCCATAGACTATAATAGGTTCTGCCGGGTTTCCGCCCAAAAAATGTAGGGAGAAAAGTCCTGCAGAATCCCTGAACAGAAACTGAGCACAGGTGTGAATCAGCCTTACTATGTCAGGGCTATGTGCACATATGGCAAACATGCTGCAGATTTTCCATCCAAATTTGCAAGTGGAAAATCCACAATGTACAGTAGCAGCAAAGTATATGAGATGTGTAAAAGAAAGTTCCACATGGAAATTGACCAGTGGAGTAGAATCCACAGTATGTCAATTCTTACTGCAAATTTTTGCAATGCAGAGAGTGAAATCCACAGAAAATTTGCAGAAGAATGCCCAACTGGGCAGGGAGGTTGTTCCCGCCATCTTGGAGAACTAAGCACAGATCTTCTGTGGTTGTAGGCTTGTCCAATTCTTCTGTCTCTTCATGTCATCCCAGACAGACTGGATGTTGTTGAGGTCTCGGCTATATCTGTGGGGGCCGGATCATCACTTCCAGAACCTTACAACTTTTGCACAGCTCTTTATGGCTTCAAAATTTTTTGCCTTTTATTTTTCTATTTATTCTCTGATGTATTGGTTATCTCCGGGGACATAATGGCGAACCAACTACTAGTACTAGGTGTTTGTTTTCATTGACAAATCACATTCATAAGAATGTTACAAGTTCTTAGGGCATAAGTGTAAATATTCAATAACATCTTAATATTCTCATATCTGCTGAGAATTCTATTCATTGTGTAGCTTGTAAAGGACGTCACTGAAAGTCTTTCACGTTATCTGCACTTACCTTGGAATTTAGGTAAACAGGGTTGAGATAAGAACCCCTTACTACACCTAAGGACCGTCTTACTATGTCCTCATTAAACTAAGGAGGAAGGATTCAGTGTACAGGGGTTAAATTTCGACCTTCATAAATATAGGCCTAGCATATTCACTATTTACTTAGTCTTTGCACAACCCCTTGCTGTGTGGTTTGCACGGCGCATGTTACATGCAATAGAAAAATATGAATCCTTGGGTTGAGTTATTACATCTAAATCGCATGTTTATAAATGAGCGAAGTTGTTATATTTATAAGTCATTAATTCACTGATGGTTTCGGAATAAAGGAAGCTCAGTGATGGCCGGGGGAACTTGAAGGAGCTGTGAACAGGGAACAAGAGGGTGGCTTTTAAATCCATCTGAGACTGAACGGCAGCCAAGAGCGGCTGGTAATATATTAGTCAGTCCAGAAAAGGAGGGTGAGGAAGCAAAGTGACATATTCCTTGTGGTCCTTCTCCAGATCTATTAATGAGAGTCTTAGAAAATTTCAGTTAATTAAGAGAGTCTATTGAGCTCGTTTCTTCCTTACATCAAAAATTAAGACGGAAGCGAGAGGAGATCTCAAGCCGCTGTGATCATTTCATGTGGGCCGAGCCTGAGCCATTCATTTTGCTTTGAGCAAATGATAGAGGTCACATACTTATCGACCAGTGAAAACAAATTGCCCATGGCTTGTTTGTCAGGCATTAAGATATCTAGAGCTAATGTCAGCACTTTGACTAATTTGCAGCTTGTGTTAATTTATTACATAGGAAAATTTGGCCTGCTCAAGAGAAGTTCTGGTCGGCGGCCAGCTCATACTATACCAGCTAAAGAATATGAACAATTCATACTAGGAAAAAGTTGACAATGTAACTCGGTGTTCTTATAGAAGACCTTTTATGATCTTCAAGTCTTTGCATTTTTCAATAGTCGCTGCTCTATTGATTCCAGTGTAGTTGGAATTTTTTTCTCTAATCACCACCATTCCCGAGCAATCATTTCTGTTAGTTTCAGCACAATTCAAGAGAGTCAAGTGGGCGGTCCTAGGATGGGGCACCTGACAGCAGAGGGCATAATTGTGCTGAAACTAACAACAAAGATTGCTCAGGAATGGTGGGTGCTAGAGAAAAAAATTCCAACTGCATCAGAAATAGTGGAGCAGCACCTATAAAGTATGCAAAGCGTTGGAGATGGTGAAGGTGGCGAAAGGTCCTGATTAAAGGAAATGTATAATCAAAAGTGACCCATTATTTTCAATTTAAAATAGTCATTTTTTAACCCATGCAGAGGCTTAAAATAAAAAACTCTGCATACTCACCTCTCTGGGTCTCTGCTCGGTGTTATGGACGTGTTACAGACCCACACATGACTCAACTATCTAGTTTGATGTTGGGGAAACTAATCCTAAGTGCCCCAAATAACAGTAGATGAAGGGCAGGACAGTCAAACTAAGAAAGACCTGTACCTATTTATAGGGAATTACCAAGAAACTCCAGTTACACATGAATTTAAAAACCATAGGGATTTCTATGTATGGTGTCTCCATATGGCACTATATTATGAGAGAATTCTTCCCTAGAAGCAATGCATCCTATAAGACACGTCACAACCCTTATGTACCATAGAAAAAGTAGAGGTGTATGAGGCAGCATTAAGGCTCCATAGACAAGTTGGAGTTTGTACAGTGTTATTTATGGTCATGTGTACGAGTCTCATTATCGGTAATTTTCCACTATCTATCATATAGTATATAAGCAATTATGATAAATGTTTCTATACATAAGTATATCCATGACTGTCGGTGTAAAATATTCAGCACACAAGTCGACAACTCTTATTTTGTGTCTTTCAGAATATAGGCAAGTGGAAGATGTTTCGATTGTTGATGAAGACTACAGATGTTGGCCATCTTACCACCACAGTGGATGCCTCCTTTCCGTGTTTGACATAAATGAAGCCATAGAAGTCTGTGAAAGCCATTCACAGTGTAAAGCCTTTATCTGGACCAATCAGACCACGTGGACCGGTAAATATATATTTACTTACTAGACCGACTGGATGTTTGTTTCACAAAAATTGAAAAAAACGAACAATAGCTGGTCTTCAGTCTTCTAAGTACTGACTATAACAACCTAAATTTGTCCTTACTGTGACCTTTAGTGTGGGTATTTATCTTAACTCTACTGATTTTTGGAACATGTCGGAATGAAGAAGAATCCAACGATACCAAATAGCCATACATTCAGGCATGTTAATGGTAATATCAGTGGGGCACAAAAATTGATGTTGGCTTTTCTATATACAGATGTCATCGTGTTGGCCTTTGTAGATTTTCTTGGGTTGATTTTGCGTGGATTTCTCAGTACATTTTTGTCAAGAATGTCCTAGGCAGTACTGAATGTGATATTATCCAATTTTAGAATATTGCAGGCATGAATTATTTTTGCATATCAAAAACATTTAACATAAAAAAAATCAGCCAGCTACACAAGGAAAGGTGAAAATTCCTCTGCGTTGCTGTAGAAGTCGTTGACTTGGACGGAGACTATGGAGTCTGTGCCTATTTCAACAGTCATTAGATCAGACACAAGTATCTTGGGAAGAAAAACATACAACACTTTACTGAAAGATAGGCTGAAATGAATGTGAAGAAGGATTGATTGTGTAATTGATGCTAAGCAGAAAGCCAGCCCTTCGCACCACCTGACTACAAGAAAGCGGTTATTTCTGGTTCTACATACCAATAACTGCTGGTTTCAAGGATTCCAATATTAAGTAACTACAGTGATCCTGAATTTATTTGTAAATGCAGGTTACTAAGAAGCTAAGGGACAAAGAGAACGCAATGCACTATGTTAAGACTGCATGGTGGAATTTCTAGTGGCTGGAGTCGCTTAGTCTTACACTAGTCATAAACATTAGATTATCAGCCGAACCCACTGATATCGTTGGAACTGGCCAATCATCTGATGTGTATAAAGCATTACTCTTCCCTCAGTGGAATAGGTCAAGGAAGAATAGGATTGGACTGTTGGATTTCAATATGTCCAATCTTTTTGTTGTTACAAGAGATAAGCCAATACCATAGGGGACTGGAAGTGGCTTACTTCCCTCTCTCGATTTAGGACACATGCACATTTGGCAGAACTGATTGTCCAGATGTATGAAGGGAACATCGGGGGGGAAAGTTGTCAGACAAATATTCAACCAACAACGTCCTAATGTGCACGGTCAGAGTTACGCTAGGTTCACACCTGTGTTCGGGTTTACGTTCGAGGGGTCCACTGGGGGACCCCCGAAATGGAAACCTAATCCACTTAAAGTGGTTACCAGAGGAAAACCGTGGACCCCATAGACTATAATGGGGTCCACCAGGTTTCCGCCCGAAAGGGCAAAAAATGCGGAGAGAAAAGCACTGCTTGCAGGACTTTTCTCTCCACATTTTTAAAGCAGAATGGGGAACGGAATCCCCAGGCGGAGATCGGATCCAGGTGTGAACCTAGCATTAGTGTACAAAGCATGGTTACCTTGGAAATGGGTGACAGATATCTTTTGAATATAGGCACAAAACATATAATACAATGCTTTAGCTTCCAAAAGGCTGAAGGTAGTGGGGAGGGGGCAGACTCAGTTTTGGTTTGGGGTTCCTTGGGCCCACCAGATAAAATGATTCTGGGGGCCTGCCCTCTAACAACCCTTAGGAAATAGACCATAGTATCCTTTACATTTGGGTACCTTCTGCTGGATCATTATTGTGTTCGAGCTTGGGTCCTCTGGTGGACTAGTCCAACACTCGCCAAATAAAACCATTTGTTTGCATTTTCATCTCTCTAAATATGTTCCAATGTTATATGTTTTGTTAATTCTTTTTATTTTTTTATTTTTTTTAGGGCGGCATCTTGTCTTCTTCAAAACAGACTCAAGAAATCTCGTTCCCGATCAAAACAAAATAACCTACCTGAAAACAACAGATTGACCAAAGTGATTATGTTAAGGTCATTTAGCATGGATTGAATTGGAGAAAATGCACTAATATTCATTCTAATTTCTAGAGTGCTATTCAAATTTACCTGAATTTACCAGGATGGATGTGCAATAATTCAGCAATTTTTTATTTTATTTTTTTTTTTTAAATGTGATTTTCAAAGACAAAAATGTGATACACTGTTAGAAATGAAGATAATGAATATGGTGATTATCTTTAAACTGTATATAGTGCTATTTCTGCGGTGAAGACGAATGACATTTGGATTGGTTTGAGCACACCAATGTCAGTAGGCTGCTGGCTTTACATTCTGTGTGACTGTCCAACGGTACACTGGCGACTTTTGCTCAGTGTGTAATATTTCCTTAATTTTCTACAGGGATGAGAAACTATTTGTTATGTTATACATGTGTGTTACTTTAATTGTAAATTATGAGATTTTAATTATAAAACATCTTAATTTAAGGTGTCGATCCATGAGGATTCTAGCAAAACAAAGCCATATCTCATATGTGTCAAGCGTTCCAAAGAAGTGTAAAACTAATATATTGGTCGAATGGTTGAGAGAGATAGGAAAGCTCTTTTGGTAGGTCGAGGAGCTCAACAAATGCAATCTAGAGGAAGAACTTCTAAGGAAGTGTAGCACATAGCACCTCAGTAAGGGCCGGTTCACATCTGCGTTTGGTTTCCGTTCGGGGAGTCCACTGAGGGACCCCCCGAGCGGAAACCTATACGCATAGAAAAGCGGTTTACCTAAGGAAACCTGCGGACCCCATAGACTATAATGGGGTCCGTGTGGTTTCTGCTTGGTTTCTGCATGAAGCAAGTGGAGAGAAAAGTGCTACAAGCAGCACTTTCCTCTCCGCATGTTTCGTGCGGAAAGTGAGCGGAAACCACACGGTCCCATTATAGTCTATGGGGCCGGCAGGTTTCCTTAGGCAAACTGCTTTTCTATGCGTATTGGTTTCCGTTTGGGGGGGGGGTCCCCAAGTGGACTCCCCGAACGGAAACCGAACGCAGATGTGAACCGGCCCTAATAATAAAAAATAGACTTCTACAGGAAACAAAGTACAAAGTGTAGGGTTTTCTACTAAAAAAAATAATCTAAAAATGATAAAAATAAAGCCAAGGTGTGATCATTATATTACCAAAGTCATCACTACTCTTGTACCAAAAACATGTATTCTATCACGTATTGAACCAAAAACACCCTCCCTTATGTGTAACTTAAAGGGGCACTCCTATCAGATCACATTTTAGAATAAAATCATCCTGGTGATCAACTGATTGCTATAGAGGTGGTTTGTCAAACCTCTAGTAGTCGGCTAATCCTCTTGGGGATACTCCGTTTAAGGTTACTAAAGGATACATGTAATATTATATGGCAACCATTTGTAAATGGTTGACCATATAACTGATGGGTGTAAGCCTCTAATCGATGCTAAGCATAAAGTCAACTGACTTGAGGTCATCCAAAGTGGGAGTTGCGATTCATAGAGTTGGGTCCCAAATGGGGGGCCCTCCAGTTATGATGCCTATATACTGTACTTTTACAGGACTTGTGGAAAATAGTTGTACAGATGAGACTACCCCTTTAAGCCAAAACTAACATGGAATATTTATGACCAAATATAACACTTACCTCACAAAACATACAAAGAATGGCCTTAGACTGGCAACAAATAAGGATTTTAGCAGAAATAGTAGAGTAACAGTGGCTATGCACATACTGCTTACGCATTCAAATTCTATTAAAAAAAATTGGTAAAATATTTAATACAAAAAATTTTTTTAAAATTTCTAGAAAACAGTCAGATAGACCAGTTTTTTTTTTGCTGTAGAACCAAATACAATTTCTGTAGTTGGAACTTACTGACAGTTTGACTTTTTTCTATATATGTTCATGGGTCTACAAAAACGTATCTGGCTCCAAAAAGTTAGACCAATGTCTTCAAATAATAGCCAGAATCTTGCAGACTGATCTCTCAATTTCAAAGAATTATCATTTCAAGCTGAAGAGTATTGATGGCATATTGCTGTAGAACTATTCAAAGGATATGGTGGTCATCTGGTGCTGTACAGAGGCATTATATGGAAGCAAATCGATGCCTATGGCTCCATAGCTTTAAAAAAAAAAAAAAAAAAAAAAAAAGGGCTAGCATGGCATAAAAAAAAAAAGCGATGCTCCTATTTACGGTCCCTTGCCACTCCCATTCCAATGTTGAATGGGTCTCAGCTGGCCCCTACTTTTTGGTCCCATCCCATGCCAGGATATCTTGGCATGTCTTGTGGACTAGAGGGCATCACTTTTTTTTTATTATCATCATGCTACCTAATGAATACAATGTCTTGTCCATATGGAAATCTACCAAAAATCTTAAAATTTTGTAAATTATTTGATTAAGAAATTACATTGTTGTATGCTGATATTTTTGTCTTTTTGTTAGAATTTTGGTGATTCTTTGTTACAACCTGTATGTGTCACTAGCTACTATTTCCTATGACTAGATTTGCATAGAAAATTGGGATGTTTGTGCCAAAAAGTGGTAGAATTACCCAAAATGACTGATAAGACCTGTGTTTTTCTTTTTCCAAAATTTTTTTTGAAAAAATTGTGACTTGATAGTTACTATGGATGATACCACTGGTATATTGACATCAACATAAATCAGTTTTACTCCTTCTGTCTAGTAAATTACACTACAATGGGCAAATGTTTTACAGCGGTAAAGAAATTGGAATAGTTATTGATCTGGTGTTTGTTATCCTCATTGGTGCTGAAGGTTATTCTATTTAATAGGTACTTCTGGTATCTAATGTATTTGCTTTCGATGAAAGCTGCCACTGACATTTATTATACTGTTTTATATTTTGTACAGACAGATTGTTATTGTTTTTGTACTTTTGCTTTGGAAATTTTTATTTTTCTAAAAAAAAATAAAGTTTTGTAAAAATTGATTTTTGTCTCGAAGTCTTCCTTTATAGTATTTTTGTATATTTTTCTTCTTAATGGAATAAATAGTGGCAGAGGAGTAGATGTGGGACCATACTTGCCCACAGTCCAGGTTTTGTCTTGAGTCTATGAGTGATCCTTGAAAAATGGACATAAATAGGACATGTCATATTTTTGATGGACTATCTTCATACTTTTACACTTATTATAAAACGCTTATATCATCAGATATTCCAGGAATATTGTTAGAATAGCGCCACCTGCTGTTTCTACAAATAGCCCTTTTTGTGTCCACCTCAGTAAACAGGACTAGGTGGACATAGAATAATTCTTCATAGGACAATCCTTTTGTACCACTATAATTGAGCAAGGCTAATGGAACTATCAAAAATTTCAGATCATCAGATATTCTGGATTATAGGATGGTCATACAAAACACACATATAACTCTCTTGTAAGGACCTTAAATAAGAAACCCACAATTTAGTCACAGGATTACCTTAACTGGTTCTCCTTGCCCTTTTTTGGGCATTTTTATTATTTTTATGGCAGAATTTTGATCTCTTATATGACCTGCATTTACTACATATATTTCCATGCTTGGCTCATGGGCATCAATATCCCAAACCATGATGAATAGGCATCACATAACTGGTCCCTCCAATGATGATATGGTGCGTGAAGCACTGTTGTCTTCTTTTCTCTGCGTAATGACCATTGGGCCCTCTTAAACAAATTTTCCAGGACTATTACATGGATGACCTATCCTTAGGGTAGACAATCACTATTAGATCCCGACACCCGGGACCCCCACAGATCAGCTGTTTGAAGAACATGTGGCACGTAGTAGAGCTTCACTTCCTCTCTAAGGCCAGTGACATCATGTCCATTGATCACATTGCCACAGTTTAGTCTCATTCGAATGAATATGGCTGAGCTGCAATACCATGAAGAACCACTATGCAATGTACGGTGTGCTTAGTCAGCAGTGAAGAAGCCACAGCTCTTGTCCAAATACAATAGCCCCTATAATCAGCTGATCAGTGGGTGTCCAGGTGTCAGACCCCCACTAATCTGGTATCGATGACCTATCCCAAGGACAGTTGATCAGTATCAATATTCTGAGAAAACCCCTTTAAACACCAAGGTCCAGGTGGGGCTGTAGTTACACCCATGGCCTTAAGATGGAATATTATATACATATTAGTCATATATTCCTATAGCCAATTATTAATGACTTCCTAAGGGGAATGCGTTTACCTAAATGCAGGAAACCTTTCGCTATTGAACATTTTTTCGAATGGCTCCCAAACCCCTTTCCCTCCCCCCATCCTCCCACCTTACAGCAGATGGATTTTGGCTCTGTAATCTCTATTTCGTATGTTACATGAGCAAACAAAGCCATATGATTTGGCAAGACCGAACGAAGGGGGAACATGTTTTGATTAGTGAGGTGTCAGAGACATAATAAATTTCATTCATGCAATGAACTTTCGTGTAATACAAATGTATCACTAAGTTTATCTTACAGGCTTGCGAAAGGAGAATTTCATGTATCTTTGCTAAACTGAAGACAAAACTAAGAAGTAAGTGTGCTTATATTCCCCATTGACTCCCCTGTGGTGCTAAAGCCAGAAATCCTCTAGAAAATGAAATTTCATTGCAACCACCTATATAGCTCTTAAAGAGACAGTAGCGTCATAGTCACAGGCTTCCGAAATAAAACAGTCACGGGTGGAAATACCACATATGCAATCTATGCAGCTGTAGCGGGGTCATATAGACAAAGAGGTCACTGATTCCTTAAAAAAAATATATATTAATTATATTTTAATAATTAATATAATATTAATAAAAATAATATTCTCACTGGTAGGTTAAGGGGTTTGTTTTCTGGTAAGGGGTTTCAGCCATGAGCCATAAATAAGCAGTCGGAAAATAAAGGGTGCATATACAGTCAAACCTCCCCGAAAGACCACCTTGTTGAGGAGCCTCCTATGAAAGAAGGGCTAAGACTCTTTATATACTCTTGCAGGGGTGCTTAGTGACATAGTGAAGATAGCTTGCTGGTGTCAAAGTGCTGAGAAAATTAAGTTTTGTTCCATATGTAAATTAGATTTTTGTCAGAAAAATGACAGATCCTGATGTGGGTGACCACAGGCAAAGACTGGTGCTCCGCCAGACATGGACAAGTCCCAGACGCGCCAAGCAGCACTTTTACATACAAATGAAAAGTCGATTTTCTTGGCTGCCCAACTGCACTTTTACACAAAAAGCCATATTCACTATTAAAGAGTGAACCAGTTCATAATGTGCCGTGTTCATTACAAATTTTTCAAAAATTTCAGTCTAGGCTTAACTCAAAATTTTTGGGGTTCATCACCCAGGAATCATTATTATGCTCTGGCTAAAACCCAGGGGAGGTGAGGGCAAAATAAAAAACATTGACACTCACTCTTCCTCACCTCTCCTGGGTGTATCATCTTCCTTCTTATACTTCTAACTCCTTCATAACTTGGGTGGGGTGCGCCAACATCATGACTCTTGCGTCATCGGTACTTTCCATGTGCCCACTGAAGCCCAACAGAAGATGCCAGAGGAGGCTGGAAGAGACACTGTGTGAAGACTGGGTGTGAGGAAAGAAGACTGGAAACCCAGGGAAGGTGAAATAAGGTGAGTATCAGTTTTTTATTTGGTCCAAACCTCCCCTTGGCCTTATTATATTTTGGAGTCCTGGAGAAATCCCATATAATAATAATACCAATACAGGTTCAGACTGAACAAGTTCTGTCTTTTGAGACAATGGGGGTGAAACGAAGACTTGCCATCTCTATTCACTATATAACGTTGCAGAGATTTTGGTAGTGGTAGACTCTCTTCAACCACACCAGATTTTCACTACCATCATACACTAGGCAATACTGGCCAAGAAGACTTTTTAATGATATTTTGGTTTTTTGACTGAAAGAGGTTTCACAGTATTAGCTTATCCTATCTTGCACAAGGGCCCTGTGTTGTCAGTGTCCTCCACTGAACCTAGCATGACCACAAATGTGGTTAAGTCCAAATCAATTAGAATAAGATCATAAAAGTAAGGACAAAGGGTAACAAAATGGCATTCTCCGCCAAAGAGATGGCCATGGATACCAATCATTTCTATGTGGTGTGGCTGCACAAGCATGGCCAGCTTATTAAGAGTAAGAAAGAGGATTTCTTCTATAACAGAATATTATTTAGGATTTTTTTTCCTTATTATTCAAGTAAATACAATGATATATTTTTACCCATATTTCTCTATGATCCCAGATTTAGCAGAACAGTCCCATGTTTCAGATGCTGTCCTGGGCGGTGAGTGGGATGTCCCAGCTTCAACTCTTTCTGTGTCCTCTAAGATGTTGGGATTCCTGAGTCATGATCGATACAGTATCACCATATACTAGTCTGAGCAAAGTATATCAGTTTTGTCTGGTGTTCCTTTAATAGGACCCGATGGATGATCAACTTCTGAATTTTTACACAGAACATAAAATAACTACTAGTTTAGCTCTTACTGTCTTGTAAGCTCCATCATGCTCTGCCTGCTGAAGATGAAGTTACCAAAAATTAATCTTAATATGGTCATACACCCGTAGTAGGCTTATTCGGCCAACACCTGATTCTCCTGAGTCTGCCATATAAATCTGCGCTGGGTTTGGTTGAGAGTACATGTGTTCTCTATAGGGACAGAGGAATAAGCCAATGCCAAACACCTCTGGTGATGGCTTATCATCCATGAGAATAAAGGATCTTGCATGTTGAATTTCAACATGCCCGATTGCTCTTTTCCCTGATATCAGTTATTTGGATGGAGTCGGCTCTCACACCAGCTCTCGCTCTACGTTCGGGGATTCCATCCCCTATTCCTCTTGAAAAAGTCCTGCAAGTCTGCCGAATTTCCGCCCCTATTCCGCTTGAAAAATGCGGAGAGAAAAGTCTCCACATTCTTCGGGTGGAAACTAGGCGGAAACTCGGCAGACCCCATTATAGTCTAGCCGGGTATAGTCTAAGTGGGTAACCCCTTTTTAAGCGGATGGAGTTTCCATTTATCGGGTCCCCAAGCAAACCCGAAGAACAGAAACCCCAATGCAAGTGTGAACCTAGCGCCAGTGGATTTGGTCAAGTTTACTCTTATGCTTATTAGTACCTTCAGACAATTTGAGAAGAAAATATTTATTTCAACGCCAATGCAAGATATATAAAGAAATAGATTTTAAAATAATTACAATAAAAAATAAAATTTTACTGGCCTGGATTGTAATCTCTCATGTTTATTGTCTTCTCACATTCAGCATATAGTACAGAGCAGCTCAGCATTTCACTAACCTTTGTGAATACTGAAGTGGGCAGCGTTTTGATGAAACATTTAGTCCAGACCTCAGATTCTTCTCCATCTGTTCTTTATTTTTAAGGCTTTCCAAATAAACTCCTTTCTTGAAGGATGTTGGGAATGAAAGCAACTTCTGGAGGGTTTGAACATTTGTTGAGAAAACGTGATCTTGGCAGCTAGTTGAAAAGGGACTGCAGAAGGATTGTTCAAGAACTTCAGGGTGATAAATTACATGTTCCTTTTTTTTTTCTTCAATTTTAAGGGTCAAACAAGCTTAAACGTCCCATGGATCCAGCCACAGCCAAAAAAAGTGAAAGAAGATCCAACTCCACATCGCAGTAGGTGACCTCAAAACATCAAGAAAATAGCTTGCGGAATTAGCTCCAATTATCATATATTCATAAAGAGACTACAAGGAAATTACGATGTGGAACACACGGAAAGTTCTACTCTATGGGAATAGATGGATTTTCAGAAGGCTATTAATTAAATCTGCTCGGTTATGTCCAAAGTTCAAGTATGAAATTCTTTGTTTAAGAGAGTCCAAAATGTTAAATGAGATGGAAGAGCTTCGTGTTACTTAGGAATAATCTAGATTTAGAAGACAAGACCTCAGGGAAATAGTATGGCAGCCAATACAAAAATTTGCTCACTACAATCTTCGGATGATTGTCACAAAGATAAAAAATATCATGAAAATGATTGTTTTGGGTCCAAACCTTGACATCTGCACCTAGATCAGGTATAGAAGTTGCAGTCACACTCGGACCCTAATACTCAAGGGGGCACAGAATACCCCATGTTACATAAGACTCCACCAGCATTCCACCATGATAGTTGATGTTTGTGAGGTCTTGGTAAAAATTTGACTTTTTAACCAGGTAGCTTTAAGTTACTTCTTTGGCCCACATACAGTTTGTTTTTCTTAAAGATTACATATAATTCCTTAAAGAGGAAAATATGGAATAGTTCATCACCTTACTCGTAGGAATCTCCATATTTTTGGCTGTTTTAACTTTTTTTATGATAAGGTTTTTCTCAGGACAGCCCTTGGACAATCTTTCCATCTATTTATTTGAAAAGTCTGTATGTGGTTACCAAACTTAGTACAATCTCTGTTGACAGGGCAGGCTCAGATGCCTCATTATTTAGGCACTTAGGAGGTGAAGTTGGTGACACCTTCTCTAAGAGTTACGTAGAATATATATTATATTTAACCCATGCATTTTTTCAATTCTCATTTTTTTACTCTCTGCCTCCCTAAAGCCATAACTTTTTTATTTTTCCATTCACAGTGCCATATGAATGCTTCATTTTTGCGGGACAAATTGTATTTCCTAATGGTACAATTTAATATTCCGTACGATATTGGGAAGCTGGAAAAAAATTCAGAATGGGGTGAAATTTGAACCATTTTCTTATGGGTTTAGTTTTTTACGACATTCAATGTGCAGCCGAAAAAACGTCAACTATATTCTATAGGTTGGTACAATTATGGTGATACCAAATTTATATAATTTTTCTTTGTTTTACTGAATTAAAAAAATCAAAAATTTTGCAAAAAAAAAAAAATCTCCTGAGCAGACCTACTTCTGTAGTTACTCTGCCTAAAACTAACCCTCTTCTATTCATGCACCCCCCTATTATCCCACATTACATGAAGATAAAGAGGTATAGAACTGCCTGATAAGTGGAGAAGGAAACAGGTTCATTTAATAAGATATGATACAAAGTTTCTTATAGTCATCTGTTCTATTCACTTATGAAACATGGTTTTATTATTAGTGGTCTGTTTTAAGGTGTTCTATATGATTAGAAAAAAAAATGATTTCTTGCAGAAATAGCACCACACCTTTCCAATTGTTGTGTCTCCTTTTGCAACCAAGTTGCATTAAAGTAAATGGGCTGAGCTGCAATACCAAACATAACCTTATTAGAAGGAGGGGATTTCCTCGGCCACCCCATCATGACTCCCCTTGCTGATGTGACCATTAGGTGCTGATAGTTTGCTATTGCAGCCAAGTCTAACAATGGCCTTCAGATCTGCCATCCTTATACACCTATTAGGCTTTGCCAGGGGCAGGACCTAATAGGATGCCTATCAGTGTAACACTTACACTTCATTCTTTAAAATAAATACCCAATATTCTCTAAATCTGAAAAAAATATATATTATAAATTCTCAAATTCTGTAACTCATCTGAAATGTGTTGGAATAATACAGAAAATATGCTGTGTATATGGTACGAAGTGTTGCAATGATTGCAACTTCTTTCTTCTGCTTTGTGTCTGCATTATATTTTACAAAGTGACATAAGACGTCTATGAATAGTAACTCGTGCCTTCACAATGCATTAAATGTGTTTATTTTGTCAAGAGACCTTCACTCTTCTTGTACTTGAAATCATTAGAGCCATATGGCAGTACTGTATGTGATCTCTATGTTCTAACATGCAGCATATGGTGCGTAAACCCATTGTTGTATGTGAAACTACATGTGTATATTACATCCAATGTCATTTTTACAGGGAATTTCATTTTTGACTTATTAACCCTTTCTTTTTCCAGGAGCTGAATGGCTGCCATAGCCGCTGTTTAATACAGCGGAGACCCGGCAGCAATGCCCATGCTAAGGGAAAGCCCTAATTGTGGGTATTAACCCTTTAGATGCCTCATCAAAGATGTCCGAGGCATCTATTTACTGGCAGAGAATGTGTGTTGCTATCTCTGTGACGATCGCCGTCCATTGGAATGAGATTCGGAGGGGGCAATTTGTTAGTATGACTGCTGGGAGCCTATTGTAGGCAGCCTGTAATAGAACTCTATGGATAATACAACATATGCCTTAGCATTAGCCTTAGCATTGCAGTATATTGTACGAGTGATCAGACCCCTAGGAGTCTAAAAATAAAAGTAACAAAAATGTAAAAGTTTTTTAAAAAAGAAGATGTTAAAAAAGTAAAAAAATATTAAATTCCACCCCCCTTTCCCTTTAAACGAAAGATAAAGTCAAACACATTAGGGGGAAAAAAAAAATAAAAAAATATCGCAGTTTTTTTCACCGTTTCCACTCTCAAAAAAATGGAATAAAAAGTGATCAAAACATCAGACATTCTCCAAAACGGTTGAAATAAAGTACATCTGGCCCCCCAAAAAATACACCTTATGCAGTCACGTATACAGAAAAAGTCACGGGTGAATATGGCAAATCTAAGAATTTTTTTTTTCAATGTTATGAATTTTTTAGGGTCTTAAAACATAAAAAGTATATAAGGCCGGGTCCCCACATAGCAAAAGTGCTGCGGCAGAAACCATGGTGGATGGAATTCTGGCTAATCCTATCCACAAATTACAGAAAAATATCCGCAGCGGACATGATTTACAACAAGGCAATGGTTTTTGAAATCGCAGCATGTCAATTATACCTATGGAAAGGCTGGAGGCTTCAATATAGGTATAATGGAAGCCTAATGTCTGCGGACTTTCTGTCAAAAGCGCTGCGGGAAAAATCGCAATGCAATTCCCTGTGGGATGGTTTTTCCCGCAGTGCTTTTTTGATGTAGCTTGCTACGTGGATCCTTAGCCTAACTTTGGTATCATTATAATTGTACTGACCCACAGCATACAGGTGACATGTCATTTTGGCTGCACAGGGAACGCCATAAAAAACGAAACCCATAAGAAAATGGCACAGATGCCAAATTCTCTCTAATTCTTCCCCATTCTGAACTTTTTTACAGCTTCCCAGTACACCATAAGGAATAATAATCAGAGGCATTATGAAAATTTGTCCCCCAAAAATTCCTAAAAAGTTCTATTTGGCTCTGTGAACATAAAAACAAAAAAGTTTATGGCTTTTGGAAGGTGGGGAGTAAAAAAAAAAGAAAAATGGTTACAGAGGGAAGGGGTTAAAAATGATATTGAAACAAGCTGTTTTTTTAATTTTTATTGTATTTTTATTTAGATTTTATATAGAAGAGACCCCAGAGAATAATAATAGGACTTTTGGTTTGGACCAACATGTTTAGTCCAAAGCAAAACTTGCGGGTGACCCTTGGAAATTTTTGCAAAATAAATTTTGCAAGGTTTGCCCATCACTACCTGTAACTATGATATCAATTTCACAGCAGCCTTAAAGAACCACCTATAAATGCCCCTCATTCCATTTTTTCAATCCCAGTAGCGAATAGTCAGACAGGCGCGAATTTGTCAAGCTGTACGCTTTATCGTGGCCTGATGATGTCATGAGACATGGTGTAAAGTCTTATGTTAAATATATAACATTAAACAGTCTCCTAGAAAATCTGTTCTCCTATGTAAGGAGATGATGAGAAAATGGATCGACGTTGTGTAAAAGCAGATTCATTACTAAATGTAGCAGATACGCAGATGTGCACACTGCGCTCAGCACCGATGATGTCACCATCTCCCCAATACTAATCCCTAGAAGAAGCTGAATAAACATGAATACATTAGGCCTGCGCAGCAAAGTGCTGTAACAAAATAAAAGCTGATTTTTGTGTAATAAAATTGTCATTATTTCGCTGTCTTCTGTGTGGCCGCCACATCCAAAACTAACAGAGAACCTAATCTGAAAGTATAATAGAAAGTATTTTCCTACAATGAAAACGTGTTGCCTTGTAAACCACAGTCAGCCCATTACTTCCTTCTTTTATCTCAGATGGCAAGATGTGCGCAGCTTTCTAAACACTGTGGTTTGGCCCGGAGACGTGTAATAAAGACAGTGAAATAATAAGTGACTATGGAATAGCTCGTGGAGTATTGTGATCCGCGTGTATCACCAGCAGACGCCATGGCATAAGCACATAATCCAAGCGAGTGGCCTGTGCAGGGCTAGATGTGTCTATAGTAAGGCTAAAATACTTAAAGGGGATGTCCATACAGGTAGGAGAAGCAGTGAGTGCAGAACTGAAGTTCCCCAAAGCCACCGCTATACAGTGGACTTCTATATGAGCAGAGCTACATCCGCTCCTCATCCACTGCAGCAGTTTCTGGTGCTTGGAACAATCTCTGCGGGGTATGGATTTTAGACACCCACTGATCACTTTCTGCATTAGGGGCCATAAAACCCCTTTAATTTCTTAATGAAAACAATAAGAAAAAAAAAACCTTTAGGCCCAGGGTCCCATTTGGCAAAAACCATGGCATTTTACAGTCACCACAAAGTGGCAAATCCCATCCACACATTGCAGAAAAATATGCGCAGCGGAAATCGCAGCATGTCAATTATACCTCTCTGGCAGTTTCCCTATAGGTATAATGGAAGCAGAAAGTCCGCAGAGGTTTCCTTTCCTTTCTGTGAAAAATGTTGCATTGCCGCCGCAATTTTAACCCGTAGCACTTTTTTGCTGCAGGAATCTGTGTGGGTCCTTAGCCTTATAGTGGTCAGAGCTACATTCACCTGATACAAAGTGGGGTGCAAAGGCGGGCTACAAAAATGGTGGAGCATAAAATGTATCAGGAATGGCTTAAAGGGCTTGATCTGTATAGCTTATGGAAAGGGAAAGGTGGGGGGACATGATAGAAACCTTTAAATATGTTAAAGGTATAAATAGGGTTCAGGAGAAAAGTTTTTTAATAAAAAAAAAATCCAAACACAAGAAATACTGGCACAATCTGATATTAGTTGGGAGAAGATCTGAACCAATGTTAGAAAACATTATTTCACGGAAAGAGTAGTTGAGCCTTGGAACAAACTTCCGGCAGTTGTAGTTGGGAAATCTCCAGTAACACATGTGTATCCTAAGATAAAATGGTAATTAGGGTGGACTAGATGGTCCAGGGGGGCTATAGCTGTTTTATATGTCCAGTATATACCTAATTATATACAGTTTGGAAAAAAAGTATTTAGTCAGCCACCAATTGTGCAAGTTCTCCCACTTAAAAAGATGAGGCCGCCTGTAATTGTCATCATAGGTAGACCTCAACTATGAGAGACAAAATGAGAAAACAAATCCAGAAAATCACATTGTCTGATTATTAAAGAATTTATTTGCAAATTATGGTGGAAAATAAGTATTTGGTCAATAACAAAAGTTCATCTCAATACTTTGTTATATATCCTTTGTTGGCAATGACAGAGGTCAAACGTTTTCTGTAAGTCTTCACAAGGTTGGCACACACTGTTGCTGGTATGTTGGCCCATTCCTCCATGCAGATCTCCTCTAGAGCAGGGATGTTTTGGGGCTGTCGCTGGGCAACACGGACTTTCAACTCCCTCCAAAGGTTTTGTATGGGGTTGAGATCTGGAGACTGGCTAGGCCACTCCAGGACCTTGAAATGCTTCTTATGAAGCCACTCCTTTATTGCCCTGGCGGTGTGCATGGGATCATTGTCATGCTGAAAGACCCAGCCACGTTTCATCTTCAATGCCCTTGCTAATGGAAGGAGGTTTGCACTCAAAATCTCACGATACATGGCCCCATTCATTCTTTCATGTACATGGATCAGTCGTCCTGGTCCCTTTGCAGAGAAACAGCCCCGAAGCATGATGTTGCCCCCCCCATGCTTCACAGTAGGTATGGTGTTCTTTGGATGCAACTCAGCATTCACTCTCCTCCAAACACGGCGAGTTGTGTTTCTACCAAACAGTTCTACTTTGGTTTCATCTGACCATATGACATTCTCCCAATACTCTTCTGGAACATCCAAATGCTCTCTAGCAAACTTCAGACGGGCCCGGATATGTACTGGCTTAAGCAGGGGGACACGTCTGGCACTGCAGGATCTGAGTCCCTGGCAGCGTAGTGTGCTACTGACGGTAGCCTTTGTTAGGTTAGTCCCAGCTTTCTGCAGGTCATTCACTAGGTCCCCCCGTGTGGTTCTTGGATTTTTGCTCACCGTTCTTGTGATCATTTTGACCCCACAGGGTGAGATCTTGCGTGGAGCCCCTGATCGAGGGAGATTATCAGTGGTCTTGTATGTCTTCCATTTTCTAATTATTGCTCCCACAGGTGATTTCTTCACACCAAGCTGCTTGCCTATTGCAGATTCAGTCTTCCCAGCCTGGTGCAGGGCTACAGTTTTGTTTCTGGTCCTTCCACAGCTCTTTGGTCTTCACCATAGTGGAGTTTGGAGTGTGACTGTTTGAGTTTGTGGACAGGTGACTTTTATACTGATAACAATGTCAAACAGGAGCCATTACTACAGGAAATGAGTGGAGGACAGAGGAGCCTCTTAAAGAAGAAGTTACAGGTCTGTGAGAGCCAGAAATCTTGCTTGTTTGTAGGTGACCAAATACTCATTTTCCACCATAATTTGCAAATAAATTCTTAAAAAATCAGACAATGTGATTTTCTGGATTTGTTTTCTCATTTTGTCTCTCATAGTTGAGGTCTACCTATGATGACAATTACAGGCCGGCCTCATCTTTTTAAATGGGAGAACTTGTACAATTGGTGGCTGACTAAATACTTTTTTTCCCCACTGTATACAGTACTTACTATGGTGCTTTGGAGCAAACTGCATAGTATGCAGCCATTTCTTAAGCTCCATATAGTGCTTGCTAAATGGTATCATTTAAAGAGGACCTTTCACCACCTTCACCAACTCTAGTTCTTAGCATTTGTTAATAGTTGCTGTTCCGGTAATTCTGGAACAGTTGGAATTTTCTCTCTAGCCACCACAATTCTTGAGCATTCATGACAGTCAGTTTTGGTGCCTGATACTATTTAGTCTCTGTACTGTCAGGAGGGCGGTGTCAGGCAGGAGCAGACAAGGGGTGTGATTCTGAGCTCTGACACTGCCTCTGATTGGAGCTCTGAATCACCCCCTGCTTGACTCCGCCCACCTGACAGTACAGAGCTTAAAGAGCACATCAGGCACCAAAACTAACTGCTCTTGTTTTTCGGGGAATGGTGGGGGCTAGAGAAATAATTCCAACTGTGCTGACATGAGTGGAGTGGCACCTATTAACATATAGTAAGCACATAAATTGGTGAAGGTGGTAAAAAGTCCTCTTTAACAGGGGTTTTCTCACTATTATATATTTGCTAGGAGTCTGACCACTGGTACACCCAAAGATTAGGAGAATGGGGGCCCAGAAATTCTCTAGGGCTCAATTCACTTCTACGGGATTTCTAGGACAGCAGTCTCATAGTTGTGATTCGAGCGACCACATGAACACCACCGTAACATTCACATGTGACCTAGCACCACATATTGATACACTTAGTTCTAGCAGAGTGTTTTTACAGTTTTTTTTGGTTTGCATATGTATTGCAGCCATGACAGTGTGCACCTGCACACATAGCTCATATTGCTTAGCAGTGATGGCTAACAATCACTTTTTTTTATACAAGCACATCTACATGCTGTTTACTCACAGGATGGAACTCCCCTTACACAAGGTTCACACCTGTGTTCGGGTTTTTGATTTGGTTTATTGAATTCCTTAAAGGGAGACTATGACCAGCCCCATATCAACCCAACCCTGCAGATAGATAGGTTAGTGTCACCAGAATTCAGCCCCATATCAACACAACCCCACAGATAGGTTTCTGGTGACACAAACCTAATCCGGGTTTCTGCCCGATTTCCGCCCGAAAAGGGCGAAAAATGCGCATTTTTCAAGCAGAATGGGGAACGGAATTCCCCAGCGGAAAGCAGGTGTAGGTGTGAACCTAGCCTTATCTTGTTTATGTCGTATGTCGTATTAAGCCATGTATTCTCCATTCATTTGCAGTGTCTTCTCCCTTTTTTTTCTTTTTATTACTTTTATTACTATTAATATACATCTACTAGACTGCACATTTCAGGCAGTGGAAAAGCAGGTTGTGGTTTACTGTCCTGATTTTTGTTCCTTGCAAACTGAGCAGAATGCAAGTAGATCTTGGGAATGATCGATAGACAGTTATCAATAGATAGTACTTGACATATGAAGATGGCAGTGTGGTGGCGGCTCAGTGGTTAGCATTGTAACCTTGCAGCACTTGGGTGCTGGGTTTGAATTAGGCCAAAGGTGACATCTGCGTGCCGTTTGTATGTTCTCCCCATGGGTTTCCTACCAGTTGCCTAAAAACATACTGATTGGTAAACTGGCTCCCTGTACAAACAACTGAACCTGAGAGTGTTGGGGATGAGTACCTTTATGGCAGCCACAATGCTCCCTACGCTCTGAGTCTCCATGAAAAAAGCGCGTTCCAAATGTGTGTCATTGTCACTGACATATTGAGGTTTTTTTCAAGAATTCCATGGAAAAATATTGTACAATGTTCCATGGCGTAGATTCATAACTAGTCAAAGGCACCCCATAGAGGCATATGGAGTGGCTACAGCTCTGTATTGTGCACTCTATAGGCCTCCAGGTTAAGAAGGTCTAGAATGTATTTACTGGTCTTACCAAGTTTTGTGTATGGCAGTAAGACTGGCATGGCATACCAAATAGTTGTCAACTAAATGCTCAACCGGCTGATAGCTATTCCTCCCAACCATAGAAGTTACAAAATTCTATTTACGGTTCTTCAGCCCTTTGTGCCCATTTTCTAATGAATTTTAGTGCTGACAAGGTTTCAAGTCAATGTAAAGAATGAAAATCAAGGGGAATAAAGGAAATGGTGGATATCCAGCTCTCTGCTTGATGGATGTGACACCATCTGTATTTTATTTCGATTGGGATATATATTTAGCGAAAATGTAAAACAGCTCCGTGTATGTGAGTCAGTGTGTATAGCAGTCACTTGGATGTGTATAATGGGAAACATGCTTGAGGTTGGAAGTTACAACTGGAAACCAAGTGCTTCATGTGTCAGAGACGGAGAGGTATAAAGTCTCCCTGACACCCTATCTATCCAAGCCAAGACGTATAAATCATCATTTCAGGAAAAGAAAACACCGAGGTCTTGGCTGTAACATTCATTTTCCTAAGCTTGTACAAAATTAAATACAACTTGATAATTTAACCAGACTTGTCAATAAGGACTGATGAATTCAGCAGACACTAGGGGCTTGCAGAAACGCACAGGACCCCCACTTCAGACCTGTTTGGCAGCTTGTGTTATTTTTATCAGCCTTCGTCCTGACAACAATAAAATGGCTTATCCGGTAGCGAAAACATTTAATTGAAATACATCCTGTTCCTAAGATTTCGCCTCTGGAGAAGACCTTCCACCTTTAGCATCATTGGGTGTCCCTATAAATGTATGACTTCTTTTTTTGAAATGTTTTTGGATTGTTTTTGCCATAAAATACTCAATAAACTCACACCTTCGATGGTCAGGATCATAGAAAAATAGTTAAAGATGTTCTCTTCTTTGGACCATCCCTGTATGTTAGAAATGTCCTTGGACAATAAGCTTATTAGTGATGGGGGAGCCAAGCAAGATTTGTTTCATGAATATTCACAAAGTTCATCTTCAAAAGTTTTGTTTGAACTGGAAGAGCTATTATTATACTCTCTTCAGGGGAGGTTCTGACAAAATAAAACACACTGATATTCACATTTCCTCACCTCTCCTGGGTGTCTGGTCTTCTCCTTTCTCTTCAGGTCCCACATGACTGCTGAGGCCCAATCACAGTTCTCAGCTGTGACCCCATGGGAGAGTAATTTTGGAGAAGACAATGGAAGACACCTTAAGAGGTGGCAAGAGCCCATGGATGAAGACTTTATGTGGAGAACAAACACTGACATTCACATTTCCTCGCCTCTCCTGGGTGTCTGGTCTTCTCCTGTACTTGGGCCTCAGCAGTCATTTGGAGTATGTCATGACATCATCACAGAGGCCTCTTCTGTGACCCCGGGGGAGAGTAATGTTGGAGAAGACAATGGAAGACACCTTAAGTGGTGGCAAGAGATGAAGACTTTATGCGGGGAACAAACACTGGATGCTTAGGATAGATGAGGAAAGGTAAGGGTCACTGTTTTTTTTTTGTCCGCACCTCCCTTGGACATCCGTTTCTTATACTCCTGGGTCTGAAGAGACTGGGTGGCAAATCTCCACTGAGCCAAAGTTCATAATCAAATCAGTTCATTACAAACCAGTTTGCTCATCTCTAAACTGATCACAAAGGGTTCCACCATGGTGATCCCCAACAATCGGCTGTGACCTGTGGAGAAGTCTGGCAGTAAGTGTTCACTTTCCCTGCAGCAGGCACTCAAGTCAATAGATTGTCCATGAACTGCAGGACAATATAGATCCTCAGGACTGAGAGACACTCTTTGTAACCATTCTTTACCTTGTCCAAGAGATTAGGATTCTGAACAGGGGACCCCCCCATAAGAAAATGGGTTATCTAAACTGGACATCCCCTTTAACCTATCAATTAGTCAAGTACTCAAGTATTGAGTCTCTAGAAAGAAACAAGAATATCTAAAGAAGGGGATGTCATTTCCTAACAACTCCTTTCCATTTGTTCTATTAGGATATATGGATACTGTAGAGCCAGTCTGAAAAGTTTGTCCATGTCTGATATTCGATGACACATTTGTTCACCCACAAAAAAATACAGCCACATTGTTAGGCCGCAGTGTTTCCACTGAGTGGTGTTTACATGTTTAGGCAGCATCAGATAACTTCATCTACTTTCTACATTTTTTCCATTTTTCCAGCATTAAAGAAATTGTCCAGATTTATGACAATTAGAAAAGCTCATAGGAGGGCAATGCAGTGTGCTGTATATGGGTATATGTTTTGATAACATAATATGTGAGTATGAGGTGTAACTATACATGACAGTGGTATCGGGCCCTCATGTTTAAGTGGCCCAACTGGCAACAGGAAGCTAGCAGTACTGCCAGTGGCACCATGTGGTTGGGGGTCTCACTTTACAGCTCTTCAGATCAGGGGCATTTGTGCCTAGGAGCACTGAGGATACTATTAATAGACGACATCCATCAGGGCAAAATAATTATCAGGTAATTAAGACCAAACAAACAATTTACCCTAAGTGACCCCTGACACATAAACATATCTGTCTATCCCAAGATCTAGGAAAGGACAGTGGATGATGGACCATACAAGGGTGAATTATCTATCTATCTACAGTATCTATCTATTATTTGTAGTATCTATTTACTTACTATCTATCTATCTATCTATCTATCTATCTATCTATCTATCTATCCATCTACAGTTTCTGTTTATCATCAATTTAATGTCTATCTACAGAATAATCTATTTATCTATATCATATCTATTTTTCTATCTAATGAATACTACCTTTCCTTACACATCTGGCTATAAAGGAGTTAACTTAACTTAATCTTATCTTCTATACAGCACAGATCCTTAAGTGTTGAGGATGTTTAAACTATTTTTGGAGCTGAGTAAACCTGCGGCTGCTTCCTGCTCCACTGGACAGTGATACCTCGGCCTGACCTCTGCTCTTCTGCTGTCACTGGCAGTGATTGATGGTGTTAAGTCAGAACTAAATGAAAACCCCCACGGCATGTGCATAGACCATGAAAAATCTCTCTCTGAGACCTAAGATGGAGAATTTGTTACAGTAGTGAAACATTCTAAAAGAAAATTTGGGTCCTGTATTAACATAAGATATGGTTATTTCATTTATATAATGGGTTACAAAGGGACCTAATAAGACTTTAAAGGCGTTATCCAGGATTAGACACCCATCTGTAGACAGCCATTCAGTATAGATCTGGGTCAAGTATCTCATCCAACCAACTAGAACCCTACTATGTACTGATGAGGGGCAAGAACCTGGAAACGTCCTTCTACAGACGGATGTCTATTCTGCCTAATTTGCTCTTTTATGGTTGATTTTTAGGGTAGCTACCTATGGGTGGCCCTACAGAGACAATTTTTTTTTTTTACTTCTGGGGAAGAGCTCATTTGCATTGCATGCTGTATTTTGGAGGTATACACCACTAGAAGCCCTGGTGATCCAATAGAGGTAGCCATAAACAGGATGAGGAATGAGGAATATTTTTGTTTTAAATTTTTAAATAAAAAATGCTTTTATCGGTGGGAGAAAATGTATCTGGTCAAACATTTCCATTGGCATTGTCACCACAGGCAAAATGTAGTATTACATGAACACCATTCAAACGAACGCCTATCCAAATAATGGACAGGCCATGTCAACCTTCTAGTTCTATGACATCGATGTGGGTGACATGGACAGGGGGTAGTCTTCATGAGAAAACCTCTATTTGGACAACCACTCACCCCAGGTCTTTCATACATCCAATACCCATACAGGTCCAAGAATCTTGAGATGATCCTCCATCTGTGATAGTCCTAAAGTATCTCACTAAAGCTACTACTGATAATGACTTTACAACCAATCTAACTAAAGGGCAATTGTACACCATTAAAAATTTGCAAATTGGGTGTTTAAAAAATTTCTATTAAAATTTGTCAAATTAAAAAATTGACAAGTAAAGCTTAGTGATTTCCAAAGAGACCAAGTTTGAGGCAAAGTGAATGAAGTCAAAAATGTACAAAACTTTGGTGCAAATCTACATTTGTTCGTAGAAGCCATAGATTTCAGTTCTGCTTCTTTAACAGGTAGAAGTGTCAGATTTAATAAGAAGAAAGCACCTTTAAAAATCTTGGAGCAGATAACTTCAGCTACATCCTTTACTTCTTGGTGCCCATATACATAAGACTAACATTGACTAAACCCTACAGATATTGGCATGACCATCTAATGTGTGGGTTGGTGTCCTAGTCCTCTCTTGAAAAATCAGGCACAATGGATTTCGGCATGCCCAATCTTTTTTGAGATAAGTTGCCACCATAAGTTTATGACAGAAGCTTACTCACATCTCCCCACTGAGAACACCTGCATGCTCAGCCTAGAGTTTGTATACTTTGTGGGGTGCATAGGAGCTTTTGGTCAACAGGTATTGACCAGCTTTGAACTAGTGTAAAAAATATTCATAAAAAAATGTCAGACAAGGCCTTTGTAAGAATAAATATGTTTGCTTTCATAAGTCTACGTCTTGACTCTTCTCAAAGGTGGTCTTCAGAATGAGGCCAGGTGATGCCCTTTTAGCTTACAAACATTTCTAAAAAAGCCTGGCCAGGATAATGAGGTCTGAGCAATGTTCTTTGCTGACAGCATCGGCTCTTGATCTTTACATTCCTCGTATTCCCCTTCCTTGTAACCGGTTAAAGAGACAGAGAAAGGTTTCAGCCATCTTTGTGTTCAAAACAATGAAAAGGGAAAGTAAACCAAACCAAGTCAGACCAAACAAATCCCAGGAGCTGAGCTGAAAGCAGAGGAGATTGTTCAGCTAAAAGACTTCTTTTGACGTTATCCAACCCTCTTCAAAATGGCTGTTTCCTCCTGGACAGAAACAACAACTCAAGCATTAGCTTGTCACCTGATCCCTAGATAAAGACTGGCTGAAAAGTAACCATGATTGGGCCAGATTTAGAGACAAATAAGTGAAAGGACAAAACTTGTCTCCAGATTTTGCTACTGATGTACATTGTGCTCTAACAAACATGGCAAATCCTCATCACAAATCATGCCGGCTTTTCTCAAGTGGTTGTACAAGAATGGCTGTCGCTATAGAAAAACAAATGAATAAATAAAAGAAAATTAAGAAAAATTGAGACCAGATTTTTCTCCTACAGATTTGTCCCTAAATAATAAATTTCTCTCTTAGATTATGCATAGGTAGAAAATGTTTCAATTGCAATGTTCTTTTATCTAGTTATTGTTGTTACATACTTGTTATGGGGCCCACTGCTGTTCTTTTAATTCCCTTCTCAGAATGACCATCTCGTGTGTCCAGTGCTGGTGGTCACACATGCTCAGTAGGTTAGTCCTAACACTTGAATCCTCTTGTACCCAGGTATAGACTGGCCCATAAGAATCAGCACACACTGGACACATTAATGGATGTGCAGAGAAGGAAAAAAATTGGACACCAGGAGACTCCTTAATGATTATGAAACAGCAATATCTTGACATGGTAGCACTTTTTGTGGATTCCAAATGAAATATTATTTTAGATGGAGAAGTTAGCTTATGATCATTTCTGTCTGAAAACTGCAGTAGCAGCAACTCAGAGGAGAAATGCTGGGAGAATGGGAATAGTAGTCGGTCACAGTTGGGCTTTGGGTGGCTTTAGTCAGCTCAATCAACCCTCCAGCACTTTTCAGGGCTGGCGCAGTGACAAGGGGGTCTGCGATATGAAAGATGATGGTAGCAGTATCGCCTTGGATACTTCCCTCTAGTAAGGTTCACTGAGCATGATGGTGGTTGGAATGCCCCTGATGGTAGTGCAGGAAAGAGGACTCAGAAGGCAATGTTGAATGGTGCACCAACTCATAGTTTACTTGAAGTAAGGAAGTAGCAATAAACAGCAAACCTCCCAAAATCTTAGCAAAGCTAGCAAGGCATAATTTCGTAGAGTAAAGGGTTTTTCCAAGACTGAATATTGATTGCCTCTCCTTAGGATAGTCATCAATATGAAATCAGTGGGGTCTGGCATTCGACATCTCCACCAATCAGCTTATCTCAGCACAGTGTACAGGACCAGAAGCAGACAGCTCCATACACTGTAGAGGCTTTGCCACGCTATGGCCACTCAGCTCCATATAGGTCAAGGATAGACCATCAATGTCCAGTCTTGGAGAGCCCCTTTTATCTCTCCAGGAGCACTTAAAGGGAATGTGTCACTAGAAAATGCCCTATTTTTTAAAAACCAAATTTTTATGTTACACATTTATGTTAAACATATTCTTTAAAGATTATATTTTATTTCAAAATTTCCATTGGACTATCTATATTTGTAAAAAGAACTAAATTCTTTTCACTCTGACCACTAAGCCTAATAATAGACTGACACTTGCTAATTCTGTAACGGTTTCCTTTGCAGCAGCTACCTTATTTTCTGTACATCACAGACATGACAGATAGTATTCAAATAGAAGATAAGACCTCTATAGATAACATCACATAACACCATTCATTGCGTTCACTATTTACAATGGATGATGTCACAGCTTATCGACTCCCCTCCCTACACAAAACATGGCAAAAAACTATCAACATAGGGTGATATGAGTCACCCAGACTGCCTATGGTCATGTCTAGGCAAGATGGCTGGCCCCATAATCATAGACAGAAAATAAAAGATAATGATCTGAATCTGTTTTTAATAAATACATTTTTTAAAAAATTGTCGATACATTTTTTTAAATCAGTGTTCTCTAACCAGTAGCTTGGGAATCATTTGTGGCTCTCAGGCTCCCTGCTTGCACTACCATAGCAGCTGCAGATACTATTGTGCACTACTGTCACCAGGAATGTCATAGTGTTCACTACTAGATCTTGACACTTTGGTGAAAACCGTATCACGGGCAGTTAATGCTAAGGTTTTATATCTTGGCAGATGTTTACCTGGCATCATGTCTTCGGACATACTGTATGTCTGAGCTCATATGTGGCAGTGCTTGTAACAGGCTTGTTTTAATGAAATGAAAATAGAAGAACAGGTCCAGGACTTCCTGATACAATCCAGGCCGCACGTTCATTCTTAGAAACAATGAAAATATATTGCAGCTCTGAAAAAATAGGAATGGTTTGATAAACAGCCACATAGAGAAATATGTAATATCTAATTTACCAATTTTCTGGTGAGTTGGCGGATGCCGAAGAGCTTGTGTGGAGGACATTTGATACTACAAGTGGTCTTAGACAACCATATAGAACTTGATTCCCATCATTGCAGTTATTTCCCTTTGTAAGAACCCGTACACTAAGGCTAAGATCACATGTATGCTGGAGTCTCCATTGCAGATGGACTTTTCTCTCCACCGTTTTCATACCTTAGACAATGATGTCTGCCGGTGACCGCACGTATCTGCTGTTTTAGTGGTCCAGCTCTCCATCATTCGGGTACCCCAGAGAGGCCGGCGTAGATGTGAACCTAACCTAATAAAAGGAAAAGCTGGTTAGATCATCGATAAACCTTTCTATCTATAGCCAGTCTTAAAGGGAGTGTCACCAGATTCGAGCATATTAACCCAGTTCTGCAGATAGATAAGGTAGGGTCACTTGAATCAAATGGTGTTTTCTCTTCTGCCTCTGTTGCTGATATTTTGCAGTTTTTACCAATATCTAAATGATCTTTTCGGAGTATTGAGGGTGGTACCATTGCTCCAAAGAGGAACAAGAGGAAAACACCATTTGATTCTGGTGATCCTATTTGCAGGGCTGGGGTCTGGCGACAGACTCCCTTTAAGCTCATCATACATTTTAGCTCAAGTGCCGTCAAATATTTGTTTGGCAGACAGCTATTTTCTTGAACTACCAAACACATGAACACTAGGCCCAGCTGAGTATACATGTGTATAATGGGAGGTAAGGAGAGATAGCTGACAGCTATTCAAAATTGACTATGTGTGCATGTGTCCTGAATTGGGAAAGAGGACAAAGCCAGCTCCAGACACCACTTTCCTGAGGACACAAAGATCAGGCATGTTGACATTCAAATGCCCAATCCTTCTCTTCCATGACGAAATCAGGGTCCACCATATACATTAGATGGTCAGCTGGTCTTGTCAATATCATTGGGTTTAGCCAACATTGATCTGATGTATATGGCCAACATTAGACAGGCCTTTCTCGTACAATGGATTTGTCCATACGTAGCTCTTGCATCCCCATCAATAGGAACACACTGTCAGTATTTAGCCACTAGCACCTGGTGACAACAATGGTCATGGCCATGACTTTCAGATCACACCTTCCCTCCAGTGGAAAAAAATAGGAGAATCAGTAGGCTACGAAATTCCGCCATACTGAAGCAGTCTATTCACATTAGATGTATTATATTCGAACCAACCAATTTTGTCAGGTTTGGCCAACCATCTAATGTGCATAGAAGCCTCCTGATTCTTCCTGATGATAGATGTGGGGGGAAGATAAGGATGTTTTGGGCTCCATTCTCCCCTCTCCCATTCAGTACACATGCACTGCCAGGCTCAGCCTAGTATACATGTTCCACCTCATGGGGGATCAGAACTATAGAAAGTCTAGTAGGATGTGGATTCAAGTCTATAAAGAAGAAACAACAACAAAAAAATCATGCATAATGGTGTCCTTAGACATGCTTGGTGACAATGGCATACATAAAAGAGAAGGGGCCTTTACTAAACATCAAATTGGGCCACACAGGACAGAAGAAGCCTCCATGACCCTTAGAACAATTCCACACCTTCTTGTTTGTATTTCCTCTGGGGAGGGAAGTCTTACGCAAGTTCTTACCACCCAGGAGCAAAGTGGATGGGACCAACAGCTACAGTAGGTCTACTCTCTCCAAGGGCTCAATACCAAATTCATGGTCTGCCTCTATAGTATAAGGCCTTTGGGTGATGATTCTTTGAATACATTAAATAAAATATATTAAACGTATTTATTAAAATAATACATTTCAGATTTATATTTTATATACTTTATATTAACCATTTATTAAAAGCTGAATAAAAAGCGCCCTGATGATGTCACTTTTATGGACCTTTCATAGTAAAAATATATTTGGGTCAACCATGTGCAGCCATATATAACATAACTTGTACAGGCCACCCACCCAACAGATCAACTTTATTCAGATGTTCGGCTGAAAGACAGAAATTCTTTTTGGCATGTGCTGGATAGTATTTGTGAGTCTTTCGAGAATTGGAGTCTTTACGTCTGTTTATAACACAGTTGCACTTGTAAATGAGTAATTATGTGAATATCTCCATTGTTTCTCCATCTGTGGCAACATCTCACTTCAGTTTTACGGACTAAGCAGAATATTTTAATATCACCCTTAGATTATTTGGCTACTTTAGTTGTACAGATTGAGAGGAGCGAAACTTCTGGCAAGATAGATGTATGATGTCTTGGTATGTTCTCAAGACTCTATAGAAGACTAGACTGTGTATAATTAAACATGTATGCCAGAACTATTATACGGTATATGATATTTTATATTTTTGTATCAAATTTTTATATAATATTTGATATTATAATATTTTTAATTATCTTAAAGGGGTTGGCCCAATTTTGTCCCATAAGAGCAGGATAGGTGATAATTTGCTGATCACAAGAACAGGGATCCCATTCCCCTGTCTGACTAGAGCTGAAAGCTGAGCATGTGTATTACCGTTCCATTCACTGTCTATACTATGAGTTGAGTACTGCTGGAGACTGCCACTGCATATATTCTATATGCTTGGCTATGTGTATACTTTATCTGTCACTCCCTTCAGAAGGAGAAATGGGACCCTGTTATGATGATCGGGACAGTTGCCAGTGGTTGGACTCCCACAATCCTGTGGTTAAAGGGGTAACTTTAAAACTTGGACCAACCAAAGCTACCACCATTTAAATTGGTTGTCTACTTTCTTACATTCTTTGTTGGTTAGAAGTCTCCTCCAACTATAAACTGATCACTGGGTGACCTGTAAATTGTGTTATATGGAAAATCGGCAGTCAGTGACCAAATCCGTTACAGTTCTACCACAGGAGGAATGAAGCATTATGCCATGCAAGTTCTGGTTCTATCTTCTATGCAACATACAATGGATCAAGAGTGGCAACCCTTTTTCTTAGATCAGACTTGGAAATCCACCATCCACCATATCTTGCCTAGAGATGGGCAAATTGCTTACGCACAAGCCAGGTTCCGCCCAAATATCCCAAATTGTTAGGTTTTTAATGAAACCAAACAACTGGGGATTGGGGACAAACTAAAATGGCCACTAACACGCATTGTAGTAAATTATTATACTCTGGGGTCTGAAGAATATAAAATAATTGGTGGAGGCTCAGGGGAGGTGTTCACTGAGTCTGGTGCTCACCGAGGGCTTCCGCCAATTATGTTTTGGGGTCTGAAGAGACCTCGGAGTATAATAATTTTACTCCTGGTTCTATCCAAACTAGTTCAACCCAAAACAAGCCATGCAAACCCGAAACAAAATTAATCTTGGGATGTTCGCCCATCGCTATATGCAATGGATCGAAAGTGGAAATCCTTTGTCTTAGATCAGACTTGGAAATCCACCATCCACCAAGTCTTGACCCCTAATGTGTATAATAAGAAATAACAGTTGACATGATTATTTTCGCACTGTATAATGGTCTTTTCTGTCTACAAGGGTTCTCCATGAAATTGGTTTTCTCCTGCTCTCATTCTATTTCTGAATTTTTCGAGTTTCCTCAAGACTTCCAAACACCGCTCTGTCAGGCTTCATCCAGATTCTTTTTCTGAATCAAAAGCTACAAGAAGTTGCAATTGTGGGATTAAAATGAACCTAGTGACCCACTCAACCTCTATCCGCACTCGAGTGACTGCACCAACATAATTAGTCTGTATCAAATTCGGAACTCTCTAACAATGGCGCTCTCACAGCAAGTGACATTGTGCTACAGAGCTATCACCTTGTAATAAAAATCCAGGGGGCATCTCGGTTCAGTGTAACCTGATTATGTATTCTTAGGCCTTTATTGGCTTGGAATTCTCTGGAGTGCACTCAAAAACCTCACACAGGTTCCTCACCACTGAAAGACCATTAAAACCATCATATAAAATCACGTTGAACAGTTTTTGCAGCCACAAACACATTTCTACAAATGCAGGAGTTGGCCAAACCGGGTGATGACATAGTGTAACTTTTTTCACTCTCAGCCAATTTGTTGTATCCTTGGAGATCTCTATAAAATAGCCCAAAAAGTTAGGCGCCAGAAACATTTTGGAATGTATAGCTTTTTGAGTTTTATGGTTTATCTGAGCCAAATATGTTATTTTACAAATTGCTTTTTTTTTTCTTAATATTTGAACATTTCAACAGGTCCCATATGTATCATTTAGCATCATTTTATATCAGTGCATCATATAATATTGGCGGTTTATCTTTGGTGCCACACTTACATTGTATGGTAGAGTAACATAAGCGGCATGGGAAGTTTATTGGGTAAGGAACATTGGAAGTCTATTTTCACAACCGTGAGATCATAACCATCACTAATTTCTTTCCTGAAGCTTTGGAAGAAATTATGGAATTTCCAAAAAATTGTTGTACCTTCAAAGGAATTCATCAGTCTTACCTTCATGGAATTAGGCCTTATTCATATGAATCTGGAGCTTTTGTTGAAGGTCTTGCAGGGGTTTGTCACTTTTGATGGCAGCATGCAACACTGTTCTTGACTTCAAAACCATGGGAACTTTGATCAACATTTGGATCGGATGTATTCCATCCAGCATTGTGGCTTCTGTTAAAAATATAAGCTATAATGCCAGTGTGAACAGAACTATAGTGAATTGTTTTATAGTACTGTGGTTTGAAGGACCTTTCACCATCTCCAACAACTCCAATTCTTTGCCTCTTTTAACAGGCACCACTCCACTGATTCAGGCACAGTTTTTCTCTAGCCTTCACCATTCCTGAGCAATCATTGCAGTCAGTTTCTGTGTGATATTAGGTTCTCAACTGTCAAGTGGGTGGTTTAAGGCAGGAGCAAGCAAGGGGGTGAACCTCATGAATATTCTAACTATGACTGGGTTTCTGACAAGTCTCAGACCATAGAAAGTTCCTTCATTCATGGTCGTATCCATTGGCAACTGATCATGACAAAAGATGTCACCACGAAGATGGTTAGAGAAAATCTTCAAAACTCTGCAAAATTTTTAATGATTTATATTGATAATTGTCTACAAAATTAAATATGGTTATGTTCATGGAAACCCCCATAATTACTGAAGCATAGACTTTTTTTCAAATATGTTTCTTAAAGGGATTCTATCATTGGGGAAACGTGTTTTTAACTGAAGCAATGTTGGAATACCCTTTATAAAGGCTATTCTACTCCCACCTTTACTTTTTTTCTCCTCGCCACCGTTTGTCCAAAAAAACCATTTTATTCTCATATGTAAATTATGCTCAGGGAGCACTGGAGGCGTTCCCCCTGTGCTCTGAGCACTCCGAGTCAACGCTGCAACCCGCCTCCAGCGCTGTTTTCTCCGTCGGCCATTTTTCTGAAGTACACTGGCGTAAGAAACTGAACAAAAATGGCCGACGGAGCATGCTCCGTCAGCTCTGCCTGAACTCAGAGTGGCTCCGGCAGCCATTTTTGCTTAGTTTCTTACACCAGCATACTCCAGAAAATGGCCGATGGAGCAAGAAGTAGATGCAAGATGAACAGAGAAGATGTAGGGGGCGTGAAAAAGCAGGGCTGGAGGTGGGTGGCGACAATGACTTGGGGGTGCTCGGAGCACAGAGGGAACGCCCCCAGTGCTCCCTGAGCATAATTTACATATGAGAATAAAATGTTTTTTTGGACAAACGGCAGCGAGGAGAAGAAAAGTAAAGGTAGGAGTAGAATAGCCTTTATAAAGGCTATTCCAACATTGCTTCAGTTAAAAACACGTTTCCCAATGATAGACTCCCATTAATTTTGTCATCATATCTTCTTTTTTATTTGTATCATATTATGTCTTACCTGATTGATAAGACAATAGTAACTGTAGGGATCTGATCTACAGAAGGCATTGGGAAATTAGAAAATTAAGTCAGAGCATAACCCGTTGATTTTTATAGGACATGTCCTGTGTAATGTGCACTGGTGAGGGAGAGGAGCGAAAACTGCAAGACTTTTTTATATTTAAGATAATAATAATAATAATTCTATACAATATTGACTTAAAGTTCATAAAACAAAACTTTGTTCTACTAAAAGGTTTTCGGGGATTACTGGAAAACACACTGGTGGCCATGGAGGTGAAGAAAAAAAAGAAGACTTACGCCTGGCGCTTCTTTCCTCCATTCTATCCCTGCTGTTATGTCACTGGTCTTGCACCACTTCAGGATGTACCACTAGAATGGAGCACCTGGGGCAGGTGAATATGCCTTCTTTTTTTAATAATTTACATCTCCATTTGCCACTTTTCTTCTTAGCCCATTAAACCCCTTTAACATATATTGCATATATATAAAACCCCACAATCACACGACTGAATTTCATCTGTGAAACTTGGTCTGTGTGTTAGCCAGATTTACTGGCCTGGAGAGTAAGCCAGGAGAGGGTCTTCTAGCAGTATAGTTATCTATGATTCTAGGACTCCCTGCCTCCCGGCGAAATACTGTCCTGTACTTATTATAGTACTGTCAGGCTGGTGAATCACGACCCCACCTCCAATCTTCATTTTATATTTGTGTCTTTTTATGTGCCTTTGGGACCACTTGGTCCCCCCCTTAGGCACTAGGACCCAGATGCAACTGTTACCCCTTAAGGCTAAGGCCCCATGTAGTGGACCCCAGAGAAAACGCACCACAGGAAGAACCACTGCATAAATGCATTGCAGTTTTGCCCACAGCGATTTTTACAGAAAGTCCGCAGAGTTTTCCTCTGCAGACTTTCTGCTTCCATTATACCTATGGAAACGCCGGTGGTTTCCCTATAGGTATAATTCACATGCTGCGATTTCCAATAAAGCAACGGTTTTGGAAATTGCCACATTTCTGCTGCACGTATTTTTCTGCAATGTGCGGATGGGATTCACTAGATCCACTTTACACGGACTGTAAAACACACATTTTTTGCCGCGGCGTTTACATATAATATTTTTTCGTGCCCTCCTTGCAGATCTGTTTAGCCAGGAAGGAATTGATATGATGATACTAAGAAAATAAATGTAGACTGCATGACCGGCCTATTGGTGGTAATAAATCTTGCAAGTCAACATTGTGCAAGTATCTGACGCCGAGTGGCCATTTTTTTCTAGGACAAAGCGGTTGCACAACAGTTTGTATAAATGAACCTAAGCAGAGCTCAGTTATATAAAGATAGATCTGGCTTGCAGCCTGGGTCTCCCACTGTGCAGACCATGGCTAAAACCACAAGGATATTCCTTCACCCATGAATGTGTAATTTATTCATAAAAATGTAACCCTAGTCCTGAGCTGGAATCATTTCTCAGTCTACATCCTTCCGCAACAGGAAAATTTCAGTGCTCTGGTTCAGATAGATGCCTCCTGAGCCGACTCCCGGGACAGCTCTGCTTAAAACTTGGCAATATCTCCATTGCCCTCATCTGGCAGACACCTAGGTGAATGAAATGGGTTAATTTTCACTCACCGGAATATCCTAAGCAGTAATAAAAGAGTGGATATTCTATAACATATGTAGCCGGATACCACCCAGATGATGTGCGGAGCTGCCGCCGAACACTGCAATGAAAATGTAAAATTCACAAATACTCGCAACTACTTCATGGACCAAAAATGTTGTACTGTCACCATCGATTATTATCTCTGACGACTCAACCACATTGCTAAAAGTTGGTCTTAAAGGATTTTTTTAACCTGTTTAGAAAAACTTGGAAGTTTTATTTAGAAACAGTGCCACTCCTGTCCATAGATTGTGTCTGGTATTGCAGCTCAGCTCAGTGAAATGTTGATGCATATACATCCACAAAATAATTGTATATGGTGTATGATTTATCTCCAAGGACTAGTGATGGACTAACCCTGCAAGAATCATTTTGCAAATATTCGCAAGGTTCGTGTACCAGAGGTACCAAACTTTTTTTTTCTCGTAGACCACTTTCAAAATTTTACTGGTTTCAGGGGACCCCCCGCTGCTACATTTCTACCATATTCCCAAAACTCGTCAAAAAATGTGAAGATTAGATCTAACGTAGACCCCCGTCGAGTCTTCCGTGGACCCCTGGGGGTCCCCCTGGACCACTTTGGGAATCACTGGTGTAGACTGATCTTGTTTGGGCCAAACTGGAAGTGCTATAGTGATACTCTTTAGACCTCAGATTATATAAGTGGAGGTCCGGGGGGGGTTGGTGACAAAATTAAAAACATTGATACTCACCCCAAATCGATACCTGGATTAAAGCCTCATGATGGTGTATCCCAATCACAGGCCACAATGGTGACCCTGGGGCACTTGACATCATAGAAGATGGTGGCAGAGGCCTGAAAACGCCGAAAAAGCGCCCATGTGTGAAGGGAATGGATGCGGGGAAAGAGGACCAGATGTTCATTTTGTCTGCACCTCCGCTGGGCTTCTACTTATTATAGTCTGGGGCCTGAAGAGACCATAGAGTATAATCATGATCCATGGATGGTGGACCCCAAAAATCTTGGGATTGGCTGAACTCAAAGTTTTTGTTGTAACGAAGTAGTAACTAGAAATGAGCGAACCGACTCATATCAAACCGGGTTTGACCCGAATATTCCAAATTGTTCGGTTTTATTGCAAAACCAAACAAATGGAGATTCATCTCAGGTTAACTAAAATGCCCGCTGCATTATACAATGGGGTCTCTTCAGACCGCAGAGTATAAAAGGTGGAGGCACAGGCGAGGTGACAAAAATAAAAAAAAATTATATTTACTTTCTGATACTTCTCTTGGACCTCGTCGTTCTCCTGATGGGGTCACCACTGAGGCCTATGATTGGACCACTAGTGGTCACATGGGCACACTGAATGTCATGATGTTATAATGCTCTGCGTGTACATATCACCAATGAGACAGAAGGTGATTATCAGTTTTTGAGGCCTGACACACAGTCTTTTTGTGATGAAGATGACACAATATGTGTTGGTCACACCACTTATTTGTGACATGACCAGCACAAAAAGTGCCCATGTCACATATATTTTGTGCAGGAGCCCAGAGGATGCGGGAATGTTTCACCAGGTCTTGGAGATTCTTACTCATCCAAGATGCGGGGAGGTCACTTCTTCCCATCACCACCAGATTTCCCCCTTCCCTTCAAAACTTGGCCTAGAGTGAGAGGGGAATAAGTCTCTGCTAGACTCTTTTGGTGGCAGCTTGTCTTCCCTGAGAGCAAAATGATCAGAACATAAATTTCAAAGAGGTCAATCTTTCTTCACCCCAATATAATCTGTCAGGGAAGAGATATGAGGCCCCACTAAAAATGGAGGGTTTAGACGCCTATACTCTAACGTTTACGAAGGGCCTTTAGTCTTACATTGTAGGTACTCCATGTGCCATACAGTGCCATGCTCAGAATGTCTTAAAGGGGTTTTCCCACTACTTACCCCAAGTGATCAGGAAAATGGGGTCCTCAAGTGCCCCCAACTGTCCCATGTAAATGGAGCGCTGATGTACGTGGTTAGCCTTCCCTTCATTCACTGCTATATTGGACAACCCCTTCATTCACGTGGGGCACTTAAGCCCATTCTCTAATCCCTGTTGGTCCCAGCAACCAGATACTTGTCATTAGAAGGAAACACCCCAGTAGTTTTTCAAGTTTAATATGGCCACTAACATGCTTCGATTCAACAAATGTAGCTTTGCATTGTCAATTGTAAGTCTTAGACGTCTCACACTCGTGGATGTGTTTTTCAGATAAAGCAAACACTGAGTCTTTCCTAGTCAGCAGAAACAATAAAGCTGTGAGTAAAAAATAGACAGTCCCCTTTTTACTACCCAACACGAGCCGACTAATGCAACCAGATTCCTCCAGAGTACTTAAATGGTATTTTTTCATCAGCCACTGCGTAGATCCAGGGTTTTACCATTGATTTATTTTTAAGTTGCTTATTTTTGAGAATTTTGTTATGAAAATGTTCTCCTCTGTTCCCATGAGGAAGGGTGTGCAGCCAAAACATATGCTAGTATGAGAATGCATCTTTCATTGATAGCCAGACAAGGGTTAATGCATAAAGGTCTTATTAAATAAGTCGTTTATGAAATACACGTCAATATAGAAAAAAAATGACTCAACTGTTTCGGCTCAACTTGTTTCTCTGTTCATTCTTTTGCACAAATGGCAACCATTGGCAGGGCTATCTCAGGGGCCTAGTTATAGTTTTATGATGATGAGGCGTGGATGAAAATATGAAACTAGTATGATTGAAACTTGTGCTTGTATTTATGTAGGAGCTTTAGATTTTATTGCGAAATACAAGAGGACTAGGCTTCATGATAAATGTTTTTGTGTGTGTGGATCTAGGTACTGTAAATGTAATACATTCGTGTTATACAAAAACCACTGGAAGACACAAAAGGCGAGAGTTAACCAAAATTGTGCAAACAAAAAGTGGAGCCATTGCTTATGGAAAAGTTTTGGCAAAAATTGAAAAAAATTGTCACATGGGAAAGTCTTCCAGTTTTGGTCTGCACCAACTTTGATAGATCTTCACCAAAAAAATTTGCCACCAATAAAACTCTACTCATAGGTTTGTTCCAATGTATTACTGAGTTACCACTTAACCCCAAGGCCTTACGAGAATTTTTCTAATTTCTGCCTTCGTGTACTTTTTTAGCCATAACTTTTTTAAGGTTACATAGCTATTTCAGGTCTTTTGTTAAGGAGCAAGTCAAATTTTAGGGTAAAAATATGATATTCAGTTTTCGTGAATTTTTAGTTGAGATCAGTGCAGAACAAGGCAATTGCACCAGTATTCTTTTTATATATAATATATTATTATATTCGATTCAAATCAAATTTTAATATAATTTATCATGAAAATTAATAGAGAAAGTAACTTTACTGTACGAGTGAAGACAAGAGTGATAATATCTAAGGGTATGTTCACACGGTAGAAAATGAAGAGGAATTCTCTCATTTTCCACCGCCAATATTTTTGCCGCTGCGACGGGATGCTGATGCAGTGTATTGGCATTCCGTCGTGGCTTCCCGCTGCTGACTAGGCCCATATGAATGGGCTTAATCAGAAGGGAGTCTCTAGCCGCAGACTCCGCGGCTGAATCAGCCGCAGAATCCGCGGCAAGATAGAGTAGGACGCTTCTTTTTTCCGCATCCTGCTGCGATCTCTGCCTCCCATTAACAACAATGGTAGGTGGATTCTGGGCGGAATCTTCCCAGATTCGGGGCCCAAATCTGCGACAAATTCCACCATGTGAACATACTCTAATACAAATTACATGTATGTTTTTATGATTTTACTTAAATTATTGCTTTTTTTAAGAAATTGCATTTTTTCTCCTTCTTTGTATTATAAAATGAGTTTTAATTGTTTATATTATGTTAAGTTTACATTTTTTTTTTACATTACTGTCTATGGCTAAAAAAAATGTATGACTGATGGTAATGGACGGTCATCTGTTATACCCTCCATTATCCCTTTCCACCTTTTTTCTGTGCATGCTCAGAAAGCAGAACAAAATACCCCCAAAAAATGGATTGTATCATGATGGATATTGACGAAATCAACCTGACATGTTCCCTTTAAACGCTGCACTGTTATGCTTGTTGAAACCGAAAAACAGTCATAAAGATGGAACAGAAAGTGAATTTCAGTGCAGGATTTCACAGTAAGGAGCAAAAATTGGTTAATAAACAATATTACCAAATTTATTAATAACACAAATGCTGCCCAAAAAATCAAAAGTTGTTTGAAAGTTTAAGTACACTTTAATTTCACCATTACAGAAAGTTTCTATAAATTCTTTTTCCTGGAAGTTCCATCTAACGTATTCCCATTTAGTAAGTAATCTTGGTCTGTATTTTCCATTCTCATGTCCATGACTTTAGATTTATCCCCATGGCTTCAGTGAATTGATCAAAGTTTTATAGGGATCTAAGTTTGGTTCAGTAGAACTGAAGGGGGTCCAGGTGTTACTGACCTCAATATGAACGCTAAAATTTGTCTGTTTCATGGTTATGTAACAGTGCATATATTTTTTTGGCCCGGAAATACTCTTTAAGTGCTGTCCTCCTGTTCATCTATGAAGAGACGTCATCCAAGGGATTGGAAATGAGTTGGTTTTGTATGTTGAGTCTGAATAACATCTGATTTGAGCTTCCGCAGATCGGGCTGCTCTCCGGCTTCTAGCACATGTACATTTCGTAGCCCTGTTTTCCAGGCTAGGGGAAGCTTAATTAAAAGCAGGCGATGCCGTCCGCACTGCCTAATCACATGGCTCATAATATTTATTTAACATGGCTGCCAAGTACCTCTCTGTTCGAAGGCTTGTGTTTATATTTGCCAAGAGATGTATAGCTTCCTTTTCATAGGTCTTGTTTCTTATTGGCATGGAGAACTCGCGGCTTTCTATAAACAGGTTTTGATGCACATTTTAGCTTGTTGGCAGAATGTTATCTTGGTTGGTTAATGGAAAATTGTCAATTTTTTACAATATATTTTTTTTATTGCAACACATTATTTTCAACTAATGAATCTAATGGTCCATAAAGCTGTATAAAATATTTACCATTATTAGTGATCATCTGAATCTTGTCAATAAGAACTAGTAGCCCTCTGTGTTACGTCATTGGCGTCTCATCCCGCCAAACTGTCCTCTACTCCGTCCTGTATCCTCTACACATCTTTCTACATAGGGATGTTTGACTTGACTAATGTTCCTGGTTGTGTTTCAAGGCTCATTTATGGGATGGACATTGACTTATAGAGTAGTTATCTCTAGATGGCCATAGAAAACTGTGATGTCCTCCTGGACGAGAGCTAAATTACGTATTTTTTTCTCCCATGGAGACCCCATACATCAGCTGGATCTTCTCAATGAAACCCATCAAGAGAATATTCAGTAAAGTATTAAAATATTAGATATTATCATATCGTTACTTTGGAGTTTTAAGGGTCACCTATGGTGATGGTATATGGCAGTGTCGGTCTTTGACAGCATCAAAGCCTTTCATTCAGTCAGATTTGGGTAAAGGGTAAGAACACACATATGAGGCTACGTTCACATATGTGTCTTTGGCACAGTACCCGGCAGAAATCCTTGACGAAAAAGTCCTGCAAGGCCAACGGTGTGTGCTAAAAAATAATAGACACCCAACAGACCCCATTATAGTCAGTGGGGTCCCTTGAGATCCTTTGTTGTCTGTCAATTGATGGACTGTTCTTCAGGTCCTGCATCAGACCATAAGAATGGATACAGGTGTAAACCTAGCGTAAGACTTTTATAAAGCGATATTTATGTCTGGCATTTTTTAGAGATATTTTATAAAATATATTTTTCACATTTTTTATAGACAATCTCTTGGTTTTTTTTTTTTGCAAAATTTGAGCAAAAAACATGGTTATTTGAAAATGATCACACCTAGATTCATGTCCATAAATATGACACAACTTGCTGAGATGAGAAAACACAAGAGCCCCTCTGTTTTTCAGGGTTGAGAAGCAGACTCATTGCACAGGCAGCTGCACTACATAAGCTCGTCCTGCACATTACACAGGGGGCGTATGTGGCCCCCGGGTGCCTAGTTGAGCATCGGTGGTATACAGCTCTGTATTGCATAGTACTATAAAACAATTGCAGTGCATTCTAATGTTGTAAAGAAACATGCACTAGAAGACCAGGAAAAGAATAAGAGTCCAAATAAGATAAATTAAAGGCAAGAGACCAATTAATGTGGTTAATGTCTAAAGTACAATGTTTAAATGGCTTGAAACACCAAAATAATACACTGTCTAATACATATCTTATCATTTCTCTTCTGCTCATTGCCCAATCTGTCTCCTTAATTTAAAACCTTCAAGACGTATTCATATTGACAGCATATCATGTGACTTAAGTAACCAATCACTCCTATTTCAGTGAGGTCTTATCCATAGTGATGACACTTCCTGTGTTAGTAATTGATCTGATGTGATTACATTGATTCTAAGAACTCCAAGAACAAACAAAGTTTCATGGAGCCAGTTGTCTACCAAAGAAATCTCATTTGCATTAGAGACGGAAAGATTATTCTTCTGACCATTAAAAGTGAATTCTGGTAATAGCAAATTAAGTTTAATAGCTGAATAAGTCATGTACTTTCCTGATATATTCAGTGTATTTATTCCTCATTGTGTGAAGATCTCTGCTGTAGTCATTGAATGGGAACCTTTTTAGCAGACGTCTATCATGTGAAATGCTGTCCTAGTCACGAATGCCTATACTTTGATAACTGTACTGTAATAACCTCCATGAATCTGTGAGATCATCCATAGAATAAGGCTGGTCTTACACATTAGATAGCTATAAGCCAGTATCTATTCCTTAAAGAAGACCTTTCACCAACTCCAGTTGTTTGCAGCTACTCCACTGGTTCTGGCACAATTGAATTTTTTTTTCTCTAGCCTCCACCATTCCTGGGCAATCAATGCTGCTAATTTTGGTGACTGATATGCTAATTAGGGTCTCTACTGTCATCTGGGCAGGAGCAGGGAAAGGGGTGTGATTATTACCTGTCTGATGCTCATAATCACTCCCCTTATCTGCTCTGGACCAAGACCACCTACTTGACAGTAGAGAGCTTAATTATCATATCATGGAAGCAAAATTCACTGCACTGACCACTCAGGGATGGTGGGGGCTAAAGAAAAATTCCCAACTGCTCCAGAATCAGTGAAGTGGTGCTTATTATTGGCTGAAGATGGTGGCGGTAGTGAAAGGTCTTCTTCAAGCCAACTAGAGAACAAAAGGATCATGCATGTTGGAAGTTCTACTGGCCAATCCTTTTCCCCCAACATTCCCATACACATTAGATGTTTATAGTCAGCCAAGCCCACCAGTGTTGGCATGCTTGGCAGATGTTAATCTAATCTTTATGGCCACCTAAATTGTGCCTATATTCTTGATAATAGTTGGTGAGATAATTTCCCGGACCTCTGTTGACTGCTACCCCATAAAGCCCCTTCAATCAAACCTGCTCTGTCTTCCCCTACAGAGTTTGCTTCCAGCCCCGTAGTCATATTTAGACACATATATATATAGAAAGATTAATCCCATTTGTCTCATTTTCCAGGTGACTTGCTCTATACAAGGAAAGTTCCTCAGATGTTCCTCAGACTCTGACACATTGAGGGTCTACAGACTATAGCACCTTATCAAGTGTTACATAGAGTAACATCATTTTTCAGTGACAGTTTTGCACAAGAGCTAATGGTAAATGTCAAAGGAGATAAGGTACATGCCTCCATGCTGCCTCTACTGCTTATGGTTGTGTACACTTTATCAATCTCAGGTCTTCTGGGGCAGTCTGTTTCTGATAAGTTCTCCTGTCTGGTGCCATTATTGCTGGTCAGCTTTCTTGTAAACATTACTCAGGAGACGATCGGAGTTATGTAATCGGTCTTCTGATCATTTCTTCGCATTCCAGGTCTCGGGCCGCTTTGTTACAGTTCTTCTGTATTTCTAATTGCCTTGGATGTATCCTTGTATAAGCTCGAAGCGAGAAATAAGGGAACCTGCAACTGTCTCAGTTTTCGACTATTTAACTTTGTGGGAAGCGGCCTCCATCTCGGAAAGCTCCAAACACTCTCTCTTCACTTATTGTTATTCATCTGTACAGTACAAGACAATGTGATACTCTCAGAGGGAGGAAGCATTTATACATCCAAAGGGTTACCAGATGTCCTAGTTCTTTCAAGAGTTTCAGCTTACTACCTAGCTCAATGCTCTTTTCTCCCATTTACTATGCAAATCGACGCTCCTCTGACTGTCCCAAAATAAATACAGGCAAGGCATGGGATGGCTGTCGTAGTAATGATGATAGGAACAATAAATAAGGCTTTATGGAATTCACTGCTATGCTAATATTAGTACTAATAAAACCATTATCATTAATGGGAATCTGCCCCTTCGTATGGACCTAAACCATCTCCGCTGCCCTGTACTCTAGGGGAACAGGTTTCTTTAGTCATCTTTATCCATGCTTTTATCCTTAGGGTGTTGTTGCGCCTCTGAAAAGCCATGCTGGTCACTTTCTAGCTCGATTGATGTCAATTTGCCATCACAAGTTAGTTCCACAACATCTGGTGCTTGGACAGTGCATATAGATGGGTGACCCTCGCAAAATTTGTTTCGCCAATATACACAAGGTTTATCCACCTGTTTAATAGCACCCGCAGTGCTTTTATTATACTCATTGGTCTCTTCAGACACCAGAGTATAGTAACTGGTGCGGAAACATAATAAACATTTTTCCTCACCTTCCCTCCAGGGCTCCCTCACGGCATCTGGCACTCCTTGAGGATCCTCTTCGGTCACCTTTTGGGTGATGTCATAGGTCCAAGAGGACCACAGAAGTCTGTGATTGGGTCTCAGCAGGCCACCATTATGGCACTTTAACACAATCATCATAACATCGGCAGCCCACTTGACCACTGACGCTAGGTTCACACCTGCGTTGGGGTTTCCGTTCTTCATGTCCATTTGGGGACCCAAAAAACGGAAACCTGCCAAGGACAACATCTGCAAGGAGTTTGTATGTTCTCCCCGTGTTTGCGTGGGTTTCCTCCGGGTACTCCGGTTTCCTCCCACACTCCAAAGACATCCTGATAGGGAATGTAGATTGTGAGTCCTATATGGGACAGTGACTGACAATGTCTGTAAAGTGCTGCGGAATATGATGGCGCTACACAAGCAAGCATAATAAATAAAATAAACCCAATCTGCTTAAAAAGCAGTTTCTGCGGACCCCATAGACTATAATGGAGTCCGCTGGGTTTCCGACTTTTTCCACCCAAAAAAATTTTCTAATTTTTTTTTCATGCGGAATGGGGGACGGAATCCCTGAATGGTCACCCAGGTGTGACTGTAGCCTGAGGCCTGTGAGGGTTCATGATGTTACCCCATTGAAAACTCATGCATGATCCACTAAATAGAGCATGCATGTATATGGGGGGACAGTTTAGGAATAGCTTTTAGAAGTGTATGGAGCACTTTAGTTAATGAAGGATTGTTTTTGCCCCATGACCCAGGACATGTCACGTACTTTGCTTCCTTCACTAGGCCACTGAATATCTTCTTAATCGATGTGTTGTCTTCGTCATTCCTTCTCCTATCATTAACAAATAATCCTTCCCGCTATTATCAGTGGACCTTGCATGTATATGTCTCAGGTCATCAGCTTTATCTACCAGCCAGGTCTTTCATCATTGTTATATGAAAAGCAGAGATTTGGAGAGCCATTAGCCAGTGGATAACCTCTTGAAAGTCTTTGGTGACACAATTGTTTCTGATACTGTATCTGTCATTTAGCTGAAGTGCCCAGGAGGCTAAATAATCCTATTTACTGATATGTCCCAAATGGAGAGATATCAGCCTCTTGCTGCTGGATGAACTGTTTATCCAAGAGTTAATGGGTCCATAAAAGTTTCTACAGCTAATGATGAACTTAATGAATTGTTTGTGGATATTAGTTCTTAATATTCCGCAATGACCTATGGTGCTGTGTAAGGGGATTTTCTTCTTAATATCACTTTGGGGAATGTAAGATGTTATGGTCAAATTTTAGTAAATTTTTTGTAGGTAAAATAACTATTAAAATGACGATTTGCACATTTAGATTTTTTTTTTTCAGCTAAGGATAATATTTTTATATTTGTATAATTTGGACATAGTTATGCCTAATTTGTTTATATTCATTTTTTTCTTTTCTAGTGAAAGGGGGGGGGGGGGAATTACACTTTTATATGTTTTACAAATTTTTTGATTTTTTTTTAATTCAATTTTTTTTTACCTCCTAGAGGACTTGAACCCTAAGGGATAGAATCATTCATACATTATACTGCAATACAACTGTAATATCTGTCTATGGCAGCTTATAGTAGTAGAAGCTCAGTAATGACCTGCCTGGGAGCCTTCAATAGGCTCCTGTTTGTAAGGGCAACCGATTGCTGCCCCCTGATGACGATCCAGGGGTGTAAGACTGGGGCCAATAGGGCGGCATCTACTTGCCACTGCCATTTAGATGCCTTGTTCTCCATTGACAGAGACATCTAATGGGTTAACAGCTGCAAACAGCGCAGACGCCAATCGCAGCACTTAGCAGCGGGTGCCTGCTATATAGTACAGGAGATCAGCCTTACTACCATAGTGACACCATAACGTAATAGTATAAATGGGTTATTTTAAGGGGTTAAGCAAGTGCAATTTTTAAGGTTCTATAGAGAAGACTAGGGAAAAAATGGCTGAAAAAAAACAATATCAAAAGTATGCTAAAGTGGGAGGGAAAAAATCCAAAAGCTATGCAAAAATACCTGGAGAAAATGCTTTTTCCTGTAGTGCTTTTTGTAATTCTATATAGTCTATAAAATGATACCTGGATGCACAAAAATGGCAGAGAGAGAGAGAACGCCTCTAAAATGTCAGGACAAATGCCCAAACTGGCAAAAATAGCAGCAAAAACTATGCAGAAGGTTTATCATATGGGAAATTTTAAAGTCGGCTTTTCTGAAGTCTGCACCAAATTTAACAAATGTTGTACAATGTCTGATAAATTTGTCTAAGGTCAGCACACCTGTCCTGTTACTCCACTTTCTATGAGACGTTCCTACTGGAGGAACATGTAGTTGGGCAACTTTTTTTGCAATTTTTTTAAAAGGCATATTTTATAAATCTGGTGTTTATCAGATCTACAGTCCTACTACTTTGTCACCTACTTATAAAAAGTGTCGAGAACTGCACATGTGAAACCACCCTAAGGCTGAGGGCCCACAAGTTAACCCAAAGGGTGTGTTCACACGGAGGAATTTGCCGCAGATTTGGGGGTGGAATTCCGGATTGAATGGGAGGCAGAGATCGCAGCAGGGCGCAGAAAAAAGCATCCTGCTCGAGCTTGCCGCGGATTCTACGGCTCTAGACTCCCTGCTGATCAGGCCCATTCATCCGGGCCTAATCAGGAGCGGGATGCCCCGACGAAATGCTTAGACATCCCGTCATGGCTAGACCGCAGCGAAAATGCCAACGGCGGAAAATGAAGAAAATTCCTCTTCATTTTCTGCCATATGAACATACCCTAATGGGGAAATGCAGCTTTTTTTGCTGTAGATTTTGCTGAGATTTTTTGAGCCAAATCCAAGAATGGCTACAAAAGGAATGGGAAATATCTAGGAAGTTCTTATACTTCTCCCTTCTGCTCAATCCTCTTCAGGCTTTCGCTCAAACAATGCAGCAAAATCTGTAGCAAAACAGCAGCATGTAGCCTATTGTGGGGTTTCAATAAAGGAACTCTAAACTGGAGACTCTAAACTCCTTTAAAGAGGCACTCCAGCAAAAACACTTGACTCCATCTCCACAACCCTTACTAGATTGTCTATCACATTTATGTTCTCTGCTTGTGATAAGGAACCATTTTGTCTTTTAGATTTCTTTTTTTCTGTGCTTTGCTATCAATCCCATAATGCCTCAGTGCAGGATCACATTGATAGCTAGAGACAGCACCATCTCTGCCTGCTGGGAGTAAGGAGTAATAATACTTTAAAATCTCCTAAAGTATATAATTAGGGAAGCTGGGCCATAAGCTCCTTTATGATAACTGTGTGATACAGTCTATGTGGGCCAAATTTCTCAGCGTCTGTACTGTCTCATAGTCACATGATGAAGTTCTCAGCATCATAAGTCAACATGGTATTGTTAGTTCATTTCACAGGAGCCAGCTTGAAACTTCTGGTATTCACACGTCTAAAAAAGCTGAGCAAAGCTATAGTTGTTATACTGCTTATGAGCTAGCTTCTCATTACATGGATGTTAACAATAACTGAAGAAATAAATATTTCAAGAGCTTAAAGGGAGTGCATTAAAAAACCCAACATATCATCCTAGTCCTGCAAGTAGATAGGTTAGGGTTGCCCAAATCAAGTGATGTTTTGCCCTTGTGAATTGCTTTCTCTGTTGCCAAGATATTGCATTTGTCGTCAATATGCAAATGAGCTGTTTGGAGCCATGACAACACCCTCATTGGTCCAAAGAGCTCATTTGCATGTTGACAAAGCCCACGATATCTCAGCAACAAAGGCAGCAATTCACAAGGGGAAAACACCATTCGATTCAGCTGACACTAACCTAACTATCTATCTGCGGGGCTGAGGTGATATTCTGGTTCTGGTGACACTAACCTATCTATCTGCAGTGCTGAGATGATATGCTGGTTCTGGTGACACTAACCTATCTATCTGCGGGGCTGGGGTGATATGTTGGGTCTGGTGACGCTAACCTATCTATCTGCAGGGCTGGGGTGATATGCTGGTTCTGGTGACACTAACCTATCTATCTGCGGGGCTGGGGTGATATGCTTGTTCTGGTGACACTAACCTATCTATCTGCGGGGCTGGGGTGATATGTTGGGTCTGGTGACACTAACCTATCTATCTGCAGGGCTGGGGTGATATGCTGGTTCTGGTGACACTAACCTATCTATCTGCAGGGCTGGGGTGAAATGCTGGCTCTGGTGACACTAACCTATCTATCTGCAGGGCTGGGGTGATATGCTGGTTCTGGTGACACTAACCTATCTATCTGCGGGGCTGGGGTGATATTCTGGCTCTGGTGACACTAACCTATCTATCTGCAGTGCTGGGGTGATATGCTGGGGTCTGGTGTGACCCTAACCTATCTATCTGCAGGGTTGGGGTGATATGCTGGTTCAGGTGACACTAACCTATCTATCCGCAGAGCTGGGGTGATATGCTGGTTCTGATGACACTAACCTATCTATCTGCAGGGCTGGGGTGATATGCTGGTTCTGGTGACACTAACCTATCTATCTGCAGGACTGGGGTGATATGCTGGTTCTGGTGACACTAACCTATCTATCTGCAGGGCTGGGGTGATATGCTGGGGTTCTGGTGACACTAACCTATCTATCTGCAGGGCTGGGGTGATATTCTGGTTCTGGTGACACTAACCTATCTATCTGCAGGGCTGGGGTGATATGCTGGTTCTGGTGACACTAACCTATCTATCTGCGGTAAAGAAGGGGATATATGTTCCCCAAGATATGGACTGTCTGCGCTCTTGTAAAGGAAGATCTTAGGTCACTTTTCTGAATGAAGGTTTCTTTATTAGGGTACAGAAGGCACAACGCGTTTTGGGGAAGGACTCCACTTTTTCAAGTGCAAATATAAACAACTTGTATGATCTGTGCTATCCCAACCACTCTTTTCCTAGGGTTCTTACTGTTCCTTAGGGCTCCTTTCACCTACAGTCTGTAGTGTTCAGGAACACTACAGACTGCAGGTTATATTTGCACTGCAGGTTATATTTGCACTTGAAAAAGGGGAGTCCTTCCCCTAAACGCGTTGTGCTCTTCTGTACCCTAATAAAGAAACCTTCATTCAGAAAAGTGACCTAAGATCTTCCTTTACAAGAGCGGGGAGAGTCCATATCTTGGGGAACATATACCCCCTTCTTTATTGCGATACCTTAACATCCGGATTTCCGGCGACGCTGGACGGTATCTGCTGCCACCCTCACCACCTACAAGATTCTAAGCGTTATTTGTGATACATTCACAATACTTAAAGGTGAGGGGCCATCTTGGTCATTTATTTTTGTCTTTTTATTATCACATTTGGATCATAGCCGGATCTACACTATTCTTGGCGGCTCGGTGTCTCCTTTTGTTTTTGTGCAGCTATCTATCTGCGGGGCTGGGGTGATATTCTGGTTCTGGTGTTACTAACCTATCTATCTGCAGTGCTGAGATGATATGCTGGTTCTGGTGACACTAACCTATCTATCTGCAGGGCTGGGGTGATATGCTGGTTCTGGTGACACTAACCTATCTATCTGCAGGGCTGGGGTGATATGCTGGTTCTGGTGACACTAACCTATCTATCTGCAGGGCTGGGGTGATATGCTGGGTTCTGGTGACACTAACCTATCTATCTGCAGGGCTGGGGTGATATGCTGGTTCTGGTGACACTAACCTATCTATCTGCAGGGCTGGGGTGATATGCTGGTTCTGGTGACACTAACCTATCTATCTGCAGGGCTGGGGTGATATGCTGGTTCTGGTGACACTAACCTATCTATCTGCAGGGCTGGGGTGATATGCTGGTTCTGGTGACACTAACCTATCTATCTGCAGGGCTGGGGTGATATGCTGGGTTCTGGTGACACTAACCTATCTATCTGCAGGGCTGGGGTGATATTCTGGTTCTGGTGACACTAACCTATCTATCTGCAGGGCTGGGGTGATATGCTGGTTCTGGTGACACTAACCTATCTATCTGCAGGGCTGGGGTGATATGCTGGTTCTGGTGACACTAACCTATCTATCTGCAGGGCTGGGGTGATATGCTGGTTCTGGTGACACTAACCTATCTATCTGCAGGGCTGGGGTGATATGCTGGTTCTGGTGACACTAACCTATCTATCTGCAGGGCTGGGGTGATATGCTGGTTCTGGTGACACTAACCTGTCTATCTGCAGGGCTGGGGTGATATGCTGGTTCTGGTGACACTAACCCATCTATCTGCAGGGCTGGGGTGATATGCTGGTTCTGGTGACACTCACTTTAAGTTTTCTAAAGATTTATTTCTAATTTTTCAGCAGAAATGCTAAGTAAATGAAGCCAAAATGACAACACATACCGATATATGTACTTATATTCAGTTCGATAGGATCTGAGTGTATAACCTCACCCCGCCAAACACAGCAGGTCTATTGGATATTAAAAGCGCATTTCTCTGTATGAAATTCCAATTCCCGTCTCACGTGCTTCATCCACAGGTGTTGTGAAATCTCATATAACTTGTCCATAGGGCTCCAGCAGAGAGATGGGTTCATGCTCCTGTGATCCTGGAATGATAGCAGGATCCACAAGCTGGGTAGATGTCCAGGAGTTACATGCAGAGCACAGAGGAAGGGAATTTAATGGGGAGCTGACAAGTGCAAAATACACATGTCAGGAAGGGATTGCAGTTCGTGATAGAGAAATAGTGAATAAAAAAAACAAATATGTAGTGGAAAGGAATGACGGTCTAGTAAACCCAAGCAGTTCAGCATTTACACCGCACCTGTGTAATGTAATTCACGTCACGTTCTCTATGGTGAATCTGTCTTTTTGATGTTTTTATAAATATCAAAATTGGTTTATAATTCGCTGCAGATTAAGTGGATGTAAGAATGATTTCCTGATTCAATATTTAGGACTCCAAATCCCACACTTCCCTTCAGGCAGTCATACAGTTCAGTTAATGGGGTCATTGACCTAGTAAGCTGACTATAGCTGCCATTGGCTGCTATTGATTATGTTGTCTGGGAGATTCTTTTCTCTTTTTTTTTTTTAACAATTTTTAAAACAATTTTAAACTTTATTTTGGTTTGTTACAAATTTTCCAAAAATTTTGAGTACTGTCAAACCCGTAACATTATTATACTCTGGGGTTTCTTCAGACCCCAGAATATAAGAATCAGAGACCAGGGAAGGTACGGAAAAAGAAAACTCATTTTGTTCATTCTTGGGCTCCGCTCCGGTGTCCGGTCTTCTTTCCCAGGTGTCCCCAGCGCCTTCTCACTGACGTCAACAGCCACAAAGCTGAAGCCTTTGATTGGACCTCAGAGATCACATGGCAGGTATCGCCATCATGACACTTTCGTCAAAGATCAGATGCCACAGCAGAGCCCAGGAAAAGTGAGTATGAGTATTTTTTTCTTATTTTTTCTGTTATCCTCACTCCTCAATTGTCATACTCTGGAGTCTGAAGATAATAGTATGCCTAGTTCAGATCAAACAATATTTGCGAAATGAAACTTACAAGGTTTGCTCATCACTAGTCCCAATGTTAATGTAATTGGTGATATAATACACTACAATGCAGAGGTAATGCAGTGTATTATATCTGTCAGTTTTATAGCTGAGTCCAATAGACTTCCGTGGATGACAGTCCTGGTGACGATTTTTAGTCCCCAGCGGCAAGGAGACCATTGTTAGGCTCTAGCTGCCATGAGATCCCATTACCCAACACAAGTGGCTTGTTGGAGGTGACATTACAACTGTCAAACCTATTAGATGCCACCGTCTTTATAGACCGCCAATCTTTCTTATTTCCCATTTGTTACCTACCACTGGTCTTGTGGCAGGTTGTGATGGACACATGAATTGCTTTTTCACATCTTTATGTCAAGTAGTTTGGTAACTAAGACATGAAAAGTCAGGTGATGGGATTTGGTAAAAATGCATTAAAAAGAGTATGTAGAAAGGGTTTTCTCAGGCTAGGCTCACACCAGAGCTTGAAATATGTTTGGGGTTTCCATCCCCGAACCCGCTTAAAATAAGCAGAGAGAAACATTTTTCACCCTTTTCGAGCGGAAAACCTGGCAGACCCCATTATAGTCTATGGGGTCCGCGGGTTTCCACGGGTAACTGCTTTTTTAAGCGGATTAGGTTAACCCGAACGCAGGTGTGAACCTAGCAATAAGAAGACAAAACTCTTCACATACCTTGTTAGGGTATATGATCAGGTGGAGAGCTGCTATGAAAGAGCAGATCCAGATCTGGTTAACTCCTGCTGGAGGGCAAAGTGTCCAACCGTTGTCATGTAACCCTAGACAAAATGCAATCATTGTACCGATCAAGTTCCACTTTTTATACAGTACGATGATGGTGTCATTATCAAAGATCATAGAGGACGCCAACAGTAAATCCAGATCCAGACAGCAGTAAAATAGATTCCCTACTGTGCAGCAATGCAGAACACAGCGGTGCTAAAAGCCTCGCCAAATAGTCACATTGATATAATTAGTTGCAGTAATCTTGTAGAACTTTAAGGGTAGATCTAGGTTGCCAGTAGATTAGTTTTGCAGATATCAAGTAAACAGGGGGATTGCAGAAGTAAGTGAACAGGTCAAGAATGGGGTGAACAGATGCATCAATCCAATGAGTCCATTCTCCATAGGAGCTAAACAATTCATCAGGAGGACGGGGTCAATGGACAAGGTCCAAGGAGGTGTTGACAGTTTCATCAGATGAAGAAGTCCATGCCTGGGGCAGGTCACCGACCATGTTCCAACCAATTCAGCTTTCATTTTGATCACAAAAATAACACAAGAGACCGAATGACTTCTCATTAGTTCCTACAAATTTAGTCCAACAAGTCCACAATGAGAAACATTCCACCCAATGAGACAAAGACAGGAATGTAAAAAATTCTGACTATTTTATTTAAGGTTAATATTTAAAGGGTGTGTATACTTTTTGCAACCAATAATATTTTTCCAATACATCTAAAATATTTTTGTTTATAGGAAACAAAATTAATTCCAGTTCTTTGCTAGTGTTCCTGATAGATGAGTCCTGATATTATCATTTCTCTCCAATGGAAATTTTTACACTAATTTTACAAGGATTGAACTTCCAAAATAATTTATTTTAAATTAAAAGCAATTATTTTAAGACCATTTCTACAGAACCTTTGCCAATGGCATAACAAACTCTTGAGGGTTCCAGTGAAAACTTTGACCCATCCCTACTGTGTATTTGTGATAGCAGCAGGTATGGGTGCTGCAGCGCTGTCCAATGGACTTGAAAAGGATACAGCTATAGTACCCACAACCACTGGTAAGAGTTATGAATACAGTGAGTAACCTGCACCTATCGTCATGATATGCCTTCCATTTTTGAAAGTTGGATAACCCCTTTAGGCTGAGGCCCCACGTTGCGGAAACGCTGCTTTTTTTTTGTTGCAGATTTTGTTGCAGTTTTTTGAGTCAAAGCCAGGAGTGGATTGAGCAGTAGGGAGAGGTTTAAGAACATCCTATATATTTCCCAGTCCTTTTGTAGCCACTCTTGGCTTTGGCGTAAAAAAACGCAACAAAATCTGCAACAAAAAAAAAGCTGCGTTTCCGCAACATGGGGCCTCAGCCTTAAAGGGTTATTCCAGTTTCTTGGTATTGATGACCAATCCTCAGGATAGGCTATTAGTAACAGATCAGTGGGGGTCCAACATCCTCTTCCCCTGCTGATCAGCTGTGTGAAGGGACCACGCACTTGTGCAATTGCTGTGACCCCTTCACTATTTACATTGTACGCCGTCTGTTTCATAATGACCATGCAATGTAATTACAGCCTCATCCTGTTCATCTCTATAGGACGACTACCGTCTTTGTAAATAGTGAAGGGTGCCACGGTCCCTTCAAACAGTTGACCACCAGGGGCCCCATGTGTTGGATCCTGATGATCTCTTATTGATGATCTATACTGGGCAATCATTTTCATATTTCCCCTAATAGATTAGCTATTCAAGAGGTATCTCAATGTAGCGACCCCCAGTAATCAACTATAAACTATTAGGGAACCAAGCACCAAGAGTTCAAGAGTTTCCCTGCAGCGCCACCACAGGAGAAATTGAGCATTACACAATTCTTACTGAAATCAGTGGGCTGTGTATATAACTCATGGACATGCTGAATCCTCCACAGTAAGAGATGTTCTTTGTAGCAGTTCTCTGTTACTAGGCAACTCCTTTAAGGACCAGTTTGTCTTCACCTTTAAGGAGTTAAGCCACATAGTAAAGATATTTACCAACTTTCCCCAATCTTCATTCTTTCTGGTCCTCACAAAGCAGCCACAAGTTTACGCTCATTTGTCTAATTGCTTTGATGTATACATGTAATTATCTTTTGTTCCACGCTCTGATTTCTCTGAAATCCATAGAATGCTTGTTCTACCCCCTCCTGTAATGGTGGTCGGATTTATACTGTGGCCATACATTATTAGCAAGCAGGAATTTGCATTATTTATGAGTTGAGACAAATCGCTTGGTGTCTGATCTCCTGGAGAGCCGGGGAATCATTTACTGACATTATCTTGGAGAAAATATCTGTTCCCTGGTTTGATCTGTCATGCGGACGCGGCGTATCATGTACTTTCCACAAATCGTTTGTAACACAAATAGCAATGTAAACAGAATTAAAGTAAATTGCGACAATCTAATGTTTGCAGCTACTAATGATGTCAGCCGCGCTACTACAGTGATTGCTTCCAGATTTCATCGTTTTTAATGGCTTGTACCGAGCACTTCTCTCGCAGTCCTTTGATTCTGTGTCAGAAGGAAGCCTGTTTTAAACAGAGATGTTTCATTTCATAGACATCCTGGGGGCAATAGACTGAACGCGTACCCATAACTCACTGACGGTTTATGTCTGTGCTTGACACCTCAGAGTAATCCCTTAGAATCCATTAGGTCCTTGCTACAGAATAGGCTTCTATAAATTTTATGGGTGAATCTTCTTTTTCTAAAAATGGCATATATACACACGTGGAAAAAATTGTTGGTACCCCTCGTTTAATGAAAGAAAAAACCACAATGGTCACAGAAATAACTTGAATCTGACAAAAGTAATAATATATAAAAATTCTATGAAAATGAACAAATGAAAGTCAGACATTGCTTTCCAACCAGGCTTCAACAGAATTTTTAAAAAAAGAAAACTCATGAAACAGGCCTGGACAGAAATGATGGTTCCCTTAACTTAATATTTTGTTGCACAACCTTTTGAGGCAATCCCTGCAATCAAACGATTCCTGTAACTGTCAATGAGACTTCTGCACCTCTCAGCAGGTATTTTGGCCACTCCTCATGAGCAAACTGCTCCGGTTGTCTCGGGTTTGAAGGGTGCCTTTTCCAGACGGCATGTTTCAGCTCCTTCCAAAGATGCTCAATAGGATTTAGGTCAGGGCTCATAGAAGGCCACTTCAGAATAGTCCAATGTTTTCCTCTTAGCCATTCTTGGGTGTTTTTAGCTGGGTGTTTTGGGTCACTATCCTGTTGCAAGACCCATGACCTGCGACTGAGACCAAGCTTTCTGACACTGGGTAGCACATTTCTCTCTAGAATCCCTTGATAGTCTTGAGATTTAATTGTACCCTGCACAGATGCAAGACACCCTGTGCCAGATGCAGCAAAGCAGCCCCAGAACATAACAGAGCCTCCTCCATTTTACAGTAGGGACAGTGTTCTTTTCAAGATATGCCTCATTTTTCCGTCTGTGAACATAGAGCTGATGTGCCTTGCCAAAAATTTAGATTTTTGTCTCATCTGTCCATAGGACATTCTCCCAGAAGCTTTGTGGCTTGTCAACATGTAGTTTGGCAAATTCCAGTTTTGTCAGATTCAAGTTATTTCAGTGACCATTGTGGGTTTTTCTTTCATTAAACGAGGGGTACCAACAATTTTGTCCACGTGTGTATATATAGTGAGAAGGTGACAAGCAGGGTGCTACAATGTTGCTATCTCTCCCCCAGGTTCCTCACCTATGTATGGTGACCATTAATCTGGTACACGTATAGGGTACCAGGTGTGGCTTATTACTGGGTCATAAAAGTCTGCAGAGCTTGCACTTCTGGAGAGACAGGACATGTTTGGGTCTGTACAGTCTGGTGAGAAAAATAATTGCTGTTTGTGTTTTGTTTTCCCGCGTAAGCCACTGTTTATAGTGAGGGAAGTTTCTGTTTAGTTAGAGCTCAGCCGAGCAGGTTTGTGTTGTATTTCACCAGACGCTGTGTCCCTGGCTCTGACTGTTTGGGTCCGCTCCGCTGCTGCTACCAAGCTAATTTCCCACATTATATATAAATATTTAAATTACTATATCCTGCAATTTTCACTCTGGCCACCAAGCCTATTAATATATTACTGTAATAGTCTGATACTTGACAATTCTGCAGGGATTTTTAATGCAGCAATCACCTCCTTTATATCACAAACAGGATTACAAATCTTTTTACATAACACCATTGACCCATCATTGCATCCACTCTATCTATTCCCTCCCTCACTGGACAGAACATGTTACATCAGTCTTTATAGCCCCATCACCAGCAGAGGTGCACCTCATATATGTGCCTGGAGGGAAATATAAGCCAGCTGATGGGTGGCAACATTTTCTCGAGCATTCACAACAGATTTCTGGCATAAATGATTATAAATCTGGAAAGAGGAAAGAGTAAAGCAAAAAAACAAAAAATATGCCTTGTTTGGAAGAAAACTGGCATATGAGGCATAATAAATCTGCCTCAATAAGTCATATCCAGTCTATTGCTGTCTATGGCCATGACTATGCTGTAAAGTACATTACTAGATGCAGTTAACAGTGCAGAGGAGAAGCACAGTCAAGATGGCTGCCTCCATAATCTTGAACAGGAAAGAATAAAAAATGTATAATCTGAAAATAAAAGCAGGTTGACAAAAAGTGATAGATATCACTATCTGGTTTTAATAAATTAAAACATTAGCCATACATTTCTCTTTATCTTCCTTGTGACATCCAGACATTGTCTAATGAATAATCCCTTCCCTGATTAGGAATCTGTGATCAGGAGGATTCAGCTAATCAGCCACACATTTTTGCAGCAGCGGCCACTACAGGTGAAAAGCAGCATTACATACCAGCTTCTCAAAGGAAAAGCCACCCATGTAGTATATGGAGGGCCAGTTCTTCCAGAGTGGGAGCTGCTCTTTGTTAATTACCTTAAGGACAAGGGTCATGATAGGGTTTTTAATGTTAAGTTAAGAAGCAATTCACCAGTAGACCTCCATCTTCCAGCTAGCAACACAGATCACACAGTAACCAGTCCACAGCAGTCAGTCCAGCTGGCTAGGGTGGTGCCTCGCTGCAGCAAGCAGTGCCAATACAGACCAAAGCAGAAGAATAAGCTTTCCATGGCACTCACTAAATCCTCTTAAGCCTTTATTGAAATATAAACAAACACAAGCCGTGAGATGAATAGTATCCCTTGGCCTACAGCCTGTGGGTATTATAAATCCCTATGGTCAGATAGCAAGTCATTACATGTACCAATAGTACTGTAGTCAGAAGGAATAATATGTTTCTTACGGAGACTGCCTTTGCTAGCTGCCTTGCAGTGTGAACAGACTCCTTGAGTGAAAAAGGTGAAATAACCCTAAAACAGCTGTCCATGGATTGCATATTCCTCTTTCAGAGTATATATATTTGCATATTCCTCTTTCAGAATTCCTAATAGAACCTGAATCATCTATTGGACGCTACACACAACAAGATAACCTGCAAAGACAGTCTCCCTAAGAGACATAGTACCCATCCTGATCATATTTATGACCTCTCACCCAGCCAAACCAGTACCCAGCCTTGCACTGATGAGGGGCAATAACTTAAAAAAAAAGCTGTCTGCAGTTGGGTTGGCTTCAATCCCAGACATTGGGGCAGATTAATTAAAATGGTCTAAAATAAAACTGTCTTCAGACCTCAAAGTATAATAAGGAGAGGCTCAATGGAAGTGTGTAAACATAAATAACAGTCATACTTATTTCTCCTGGGTGCCATTGTGACATCTACGTGCCATGTTGGCACACCACATGTGGCATCCCCTGAGCTGCTAGCGTCATTCAGGAGCCCCTTTAGGATGAGGACCTGCACCAGTGTAACAATGCTAGTATCAGATCTGGAGTCTGATTAGTGAGGCAAATGGTACAGTACTTAGATAGTAAGAGATGTAGGAGTAGTACCTCAGAAGTAGAAGAAACCGTAGTCAGACATTTGTAGAGTTCGGTACACAGGAGCAGTAGATCAGCCGTGGTCAGCCGTTTGCAGAGTTCGGTACACAGGAGCAGTAGATCAGCCATGGTCAGACGTTTGCAGAGTTCGGTACACAGGAGCAGTAGATCAGCCGTGGTCAGACTTTTGCAGAATTCAGTACACAGAATCAGTAGAGTAATGGTGAGGATCAGCGCAAACAGGAAGCAGACAGCCAGAAGAATCAGGCACAGGATGGAGTAAGCTGTAGGTTTATATAAGGATTGCTATACTGTGATTGGCCACAGAGCAGGTGAGATCCATAAGCTAATCATTCCTATAGAAAGGACTAGGCTCAGCATAATGGTCAAGGCTACAGAACATGGCTGGGAAGTCAAGGGTTCAAGGCCCAGTGAGCTCAGTTCCTGACAACCAGATTCTGTGACTGAGCCCAGGATAGGTGATTATGACTGCTTGTTATGTTTACGCACCTCACCTAGGTCTCTGCTTATTATATTCTTGGGTCTGAAGACACACCAGAGTACAATAGTAATCCGACGGTGGTGAACACCAAAAATTTTGCGTTTGACCAAATTTTTTGAAAATTCTTAATGAACCCGGCTCATTATGAACTGGTTCACTCATCTATACTCACTATCATAATCTCCAAAAATCCATTTAATTTAGCCAATATAGACCTGAAAAAGGACACCAAAAGGTCAAACTCAAGTTTCTCTAAATTCTAATGGTCAAAAGTCCCATCTGACATGCTTCTTCTGCACGGATCCTTGTACAGACGATAATTAGTACACCACCACCTCTGTCAACATCTGCCAAAACAATTTGGATGTGAAACATAAGACTTTATTACTCAATGTGAAAACATAAAATCTCAGCTAGTACGAACTCACTTTCTACATCTCGGTGTCCTGAGTCATTTCCAGAATATTAGCCTTGAGAATAAAATTCATAGCTCCGGGAGCATGGGAGATGTACTGTACAAATATTTGCCTGATCCGAGGAGGTATCTGGCATGTCACACTCCGTTGGAATTTATGAGGTAGACTCGTAAAACTCAGCGCGTTATACTAATGTGAATTTAAAGAATTACCTGACTCACTAGAACATAGTAGTAGGCTCCACAGTTGGTCTTTATATGCAAACATTTTCCATTAAGGGAAGGCAAACAGATAAATCAAGAACATATTTTCTTGTACAATACAAGAGAAATCAGATTTATATTGATCTGGACTAATCTGAAGAAAGCCTAATGTTCTTGGATGACCCATGTGGTTCCCGTTTTTCCTTACTATAGGGCCGCAGGGACTCCATGTGCCACTGCATGGTGCTCTGTAGGGTGCCAAATGTTGAAGATATTATCTCCTAGAAGACATGCAATAGATCATGCCATAAAATTTTTATCTTGCCTGATGCAACTCTATGGATAGTCTTTTATGAAGCTGTACAGCCATGTGCATGAAGACTAATCATGGCCTGATTCCTAAATCTCAGGTTTTAGGTAGTCAATGAATTAACATAGACTTTGTTACCCCCCATACCCATCTTTGAATGAAGTACCCTTGGCAATCTGCCCGGTCAACTCAGGGGGGGACCAGATATTACAATCCACCAGAGTGACAAACTCTCTCCCTAGTAGCATCCAGTTCAATTTCATACAGGGGGTCTTGAGATGGAGATCTCTCATTATTACACCCATATACTCTAATAGGCCATATGGACTGGAGTTGACAGATGGTACAATCTCTTTAGGCACATGGTATATTATCGTACACTAGAAATTGTACAAATCAAACTGAAATGAGTGTAGTTTATCCATAAAGGAGTAAGTATGGTGCTTCTTAGACCCACAGTAATTTTTTTTTCTTGATATGTATTTATTGAACTCTTTAGCATTTGAGCAATTGAAGTCATGAAATTGCTGTAAAATTCATCTTAGACTATTGCACAATGTACTAAAAATGTACTATAGAAGACTTCAAGCAAAAGCACATCACCAACTTTATATGGTCTTATATGTCACCAGATTAGTACTAATCCTTGATGTGTGATTTGGAATGGAGAGTCTTTATTCAGTGGTGGGTAAAGAAAGTGCTTGGTGTTTCTTCTAAATATTTTAGACCTGTTAATCCATTTAATTCTAGTTTCTACTGCAATTTTTTGGGATCTTTCATTGTTATTTGGCAAACCACAGCTACAAATCTTTTCACAACATGTGGCTATCCTCTCACAGTGGATTAATATGTCGGTAACACTAAGGAGGCACTAAGGAGTAAATCTTGATTTTTCCTATGTCATAAAGAGGACCTGTTAGGTCTGAAAAGCCCAATGTTTTCCAATGACGCCTGCATCTTTTGTGTGCTGAGATTTAGGCGGTGGTAGACGACCTGTAAAACTTCATACTTACAGAAGACCTGGCACCAGGTCTGAAAATCACAATGAAATCCATCATCTGATCGGCGCTGTCACCCTGAGTGTGTTGGTGTTTTGTTTATCCAAATCCATTCAGCCATTCCAAAGATATAACCGCTTTTAGTGTTGGTGCAAATTAGGGTCAACTTGCCAAGTGGGCGGTAACGCTATATAACATAGAGCACACAGAGACTCCGCCCCAGAGAAACCACAATGTTACCACCCACTTGGCTAGTAGACCTTAATCTGCATCAACAGTAAATGGGCTTATATCTTTGGAATGGCTGAACAGTTTTGGATGGACAAAACACCAAAATGCTCAGGGTGACAGCGCCGATCAGATAATGGATGTTATTGGGCTTTTCACAACCTGGTGATAGGTCCTCTTTAAGTATGAGGTTTTAAAGGGGGTCTACTACTGCCAACATTTCTTCAGGGCAACATACAGAAGTCAAACACTCCATACTAGAGAGCTACAACGTCCATTGGTTTTGAAGGCTCGAAGAATTAAAGGCACAAATTAGAGAATTAACTAATTAATAGAACAGATATTATTTTTGTGTGTAAATCTGTGAACTTAATGGTTATTTTGTTTTAAAATAATATTGTACTCATCTTTTATTTTGTATAATTTTTTGCATCGACTTGTCAAAGTAAAATACTAATAAATTCTAATTTGCCCTATTGCATTGAGACTGAACTTCAAAGAATATGTATACATTTCTAGTCTGATCTAATTCCCTGTTCCAGTTCTGATATATTTACCCTCATATCTTGTATATATTTTTATGTTGCAAGAACAAAACCATATACCTGCAGGACGCCACTTCAGAAAATATTTCTAATGTTGGGTAATAAATCACTGGCGCTGACTCCCAGTCACCACTAGCCAGACGTGTCCAGAGCTTTTTATCCAGCAGTGACTAATATACAGCAAGGAGCTGCCAGGAGCAATAAGCTCGCTCATCATGCACTGCAGGACATAGACAGCTGTTTTGCAGCACACATGTCCTCAGGATTGTGCAAGGTTTCCTCATGACTGTAAAATTCTTTTAAAAAAGGTTTAAGTAAAGTCCAGAAATTATGCTTAGACGAAATTTCAGTGCACTACAAGGTCATAAAATATCCCTGACTGCCTATAAAAGGTTTAAAGAAGTTCTCCGCCTAGATCTGTAACCTATGACTAATGCCCAGTGAGAGAGGAAGTTAAGACACCTGGGTCCCTTCCTGCCCTCAACTAATTTTTTTTTTTTTTTTGGGGGGGGGGGCACAAAATAAAAATTTTTTGAGGGCCTACCCGCCAACTATGTAGAAAATATGCCATACTGTAGGACATTATCTATAAGATCTACAAGGTTATTTGTGATCATCTCCAAGTGATCACTGGCAAGTGATCGACTCCAAAATGACCTCCAAATATTCAAACTTGCTTTGGGCTACAGGTCTGAGTAACATGAAGCTAAGGGGAAGCGACCTGTCTGATTTTGGCTGTTAGGTAGTACCTATGGCATTAGTGGCTGCCATACAGGCGCTCATCCCCAACACCCACAAGGATCCGTTGATTGTATGGGAATCCAATTTACCTATCAGTATATTTTTGGCACGTGGGAAGAAACCCATGCAAACACAGAGAGAGCATACAAACTCCATGCAGATGTTGCCCTTAGTCGAATTTGAACCAAGGACCCCAGTGCTAACCACTGAGCCACCATCCTGCCGGACATCCATTATCTTTTATAAGGCCAAAAGTTTTTAATTTCAAAATAAATTAAACATTTGTGCAATATAAATTTTGGGACAAATTTTATTTCTGGTGTTCCAAAGGGAACAGGCGACAGAATAGGAAGCTTATCTTTATCTCTGTGAGCTCTTGCCTTGCCCCATAGTCCCCATGCCTAATTTCCCTATGGGCCAGGAACATGGAGCCTTTTAAGTCTTTTTAAGTGGATAGTTAAAAATTAACTCTTCAAAGAACATAATGATAAAAGCTACACTGACAATCTATGCTGAGTAAAGAGTCCGGCTCCAAGGCATCTTGCAATAAAAAAATAATTACTATTCTGTCTTATTTTCGAAGATTCACGCTAGTGGATGTAACAATAGACACTCTTGAGAATCTTATGAGGGTAGCTTCACACATTAAGGTTCGTCTTTGTAATTTTACACAAATTTTGGAAAACAATTTGGAAATTTGAAAGCTTTGCTTATGATTGTGTTAGTTTAGTCAGGAGATACGTCTTCCAAACTGAAAAAAAAATGTATTTCCATTTTTTTTTTCCCATAAACATTGAATGTGGATATGTAATAATGGATATGTTTCTTTTATAAGTAAAAAAAAAAACTGAAAAAATGCAACACTGGTCCAAATGGATAGCATTTAAAGGGGTTGTCCAGGATATACAGTTTTCAGGGAAGGAAAAAAATAACGATACTCACCTGTCCTCGGTGCTCCCATTGCTGTCCAATCCCGTGGCACCTTGGTGCTTCCTCCAGAGAAGTCCTTGCCCCACGTGACTGCTAAGGCCCATCAGTGGCCTAAGGAAAGGAACCGGGACGTTACTCTCATACATCACCTGTGATGTCCTATGTCCTTTGGCCTCAGCAGTCACGTGGGGCGAGGACATCTGCCGGAACAAGATCCCGGGAGCAGCAGGACCGGACCTCAGTGGGAGACACCAGAGCACCGGGGATAGGTGAATATGCTTTTTTTTTTTCCACCTTTTCCCAGACTGTATATCCTGGACAACCCCTTTAATGCATTATTTATCCAATTACTTTTGGCCTGTTGTATAAAAGGAAAAAAGGCACCTAAAAAGAATTAGCATGAACATGCCTAATCCCTGCCAAACCATAACCATAAAGGGGTCTTTCTATGTTACATTTTTGCCCACTAAAGGGCTGCTCTTTGTAGAGAATGTATCTCAATGTTACATGAAAATGATGAAATTTACTGCTATAAATCCTGATTTTCATTTTTCTCCTAATCTCCAAGCTGGTACAGCAATGTCAGTATTGCAGACCAACTTCACATTCATGAACTTCCTGTTATGTGATCTCCACAATGTCTTAAAACGAGAGGAGGTCACATGACAGGAAGTCCAAGCATAGGAAGATAGTAGTATATTAATATCTTGTTAAAGTCTTTGCTTTCCTAGTAGAGATCTTTATAGAATATTGATAGGATAGGCCAAAAAGTCTGTTCTGAGCTTTCTTCCACCAATCCATAGAATAGAGGATCTGGATCTTTGGTTCACGCGGTTGAGGTTGCTGAACGTGTGCATGAACTCTCCATCAAGATGTTGGTCATGGCACAGCAGTGAGGGACAGCGGCAAAAGCACCCAGTAGACAAGTGGACTTGATGCCACCTTGAAATCATTGCCTCTTATTGAGTGTCTGTGATAGTATTTTAGGAGTTGGGCAGCGTAAGAGTATTGCCCAATCTCAGTAACAGCCTCTTAGATTGTAGTTTGAGGGGGCCATGGCACACAATTCCTCAAAAATCTCAATGCAATGAAGTTTTGGCAATCATAAAAAAAACATCTTGCTTTAAAGAAATCATCTATTGGAATTGGAGAGGCCAGAACTGCTTTCGTAGAGAGGTCTAAGCTGTCTTTTCCCACTCATGAGTAAACTGGTAAAATCTTACACATTGGCATATGTAGAAGCAAGGAGGGACAGTTTACCACCGCCTTGGTTACTAACTATACAATTACTCTGGAAAGGGAAGTTCTGCACAGGTTCTTGGTACCCAGTTTCAAAGGAGATTAGATCAACCAGGACTTGATCCGTTCTCTTGAAGGACCCTTTAGTAGCCACATGGTGTCCCAGTATAATGTGTACAGCATCGGGCACAGGATGGTAAGTGAAGATCCAACACATTTGCCTATAGGAATGCTGCATGGTGTTTTTTATCTGCTACATTAAAGTCTCATGTTGTTCTATTTTCTTTGTGGTGAGTTTTGTCAGTGTCCTATTTTCGCTTCCCCGATGCCTCTTCAGCTCAGTCCAGTTTAATATGTGCATATTTTAACATTTACGGAAATTAGGAGACTTAGCCACAAGGCAGGCCGTCTTCTGGTTTCCCTGACTGTCAGACTTCAAAGTGTTTGTGTAATGTGTGCATACTTCTTTGAAACATGTATTTCATCTTTCTTTTTGTCACTTGATTTAAAATTACAGCTACGGGTAAAAATGCTGCAAAATGAAGGACTTTTTGATGGTTAAAATAATGTCGACTACTCTGATGTATTATTTATAAGTGCACTGGATATTCTCATTTTGCACGTATCAAAAGGTTTCTCTTTCTGTTCCATGTCCTCAGTGATACTAGTAACAGCAACTACTACATACTACACACCTACTACATACTACACACCTACTACATACTACATACTACACACCTACTACATACTACATACTACACACCTACTACATACTACATACTACACACCTACTACATACTACATACTACACACCTACTACATACTACATGCCTACTACATACTACATACCTACTACATACTACATACTACACACCTACTACATACTACACACCTACTACATACTACATACTACACACCTACTACATACTACATACTACACACCTACTACATACTACACACCTACTACATACTACATACTACACACCTACTACATACTACATACTACATACTACACACCTACTACCTACTACATACTACATACTACACACTTACTACATACTACATACTACACACCTACTACATACTACACACCTACTACATACTACATACTACACACCTACTACATACTACACACCTACTACATACTACATACCTACTACATACTACATACCTACTACATACTACTACATCTACTACATACTACATACTACACACCTACTACATACTACATACTACACACCTACTACATACTACACACCTACTACATACTACATACTACACACCTACTACATACTACATACTACACATCTACTACATACTACATACCTACTACATACTACATACTACACACCTACTACACACCTACTACATACTACATACTACACACCTTCTACATACTACATACTACATACCTACTACATACTACATACTACACACCTACTACACAGCTATACATAAGTCCATTCAACTCCCAGTGTAAAGTATATTCATAATAAAGAATTCCATGTATACAGTATATATCCTTCTATCTATCTATCTATCTATCTTATCTATCTATCTATCTATCTATCTATCTATCTATCTATCTATCTATCTATCTATCTATCATCTTCTATCTATCTCATCTATCTATCTATCTATCTATCTATCTATCTATCTATCACCTATCTATCTATCTATCTATCTATCTATCTATATCTCATTCTCTATCTTTGATCCAAATATACCAGACAACCTATTATGGGACCCTTGAAAACATGGGCCCCAATTATGCTTGATCCCATCCCCTTTGCCATTAGGATGCCAGAATCTATGGAGGACTCTAGAGGTTTGTTGGCAAACAAGAGGATAGGGAATTAGCCCAAAGGTTGTATAAGGGTAAAAAGGCCATTCCAGGGTGGCAAAACATGGCACCATAATGGAGGAACCAAAGTGGTTTTTGGTGTTGGGCCCTCTTTTTATATGTCAATATAAGCCTCAGGACCAACCAACCACTTACTGGGGGTTGTTATCGAGACCAGTGCTAAGAATGTGATAATCCCTGCACTGCCAGAGGATGCGTCTCATTTATGAAAAGGCGCATGTTTCGTCATAAATCAGGCACATTCTCTAGCAGGGCCATTCGCCTGTACTGAAATCTACACCAGAGCCACGTTTAAGTAAATTTCAAGCATCATTTATGCCAATAAACTGATATAAATGATCATACAAAGCATGATAAATTCCCCCCTCTGTGTATTGGGAAGTGCCAACTCTCCCCCAATGGCAGATATTGGGTAAAAATGGAAAAAAATACAAAATGCCCAATCCTTTTGTTCTTTAGTTGGGTAACTAAAGGATATTCCTTATGTAACATTATTGCTCTATAGCAGGGGTACAAGCTGTCCGGACCCCCGCCTCCTTGTTTAGGGAGAAAGACTGATCTTCCAACTGCTGTACCTTTTGCACTGTTATATCACAGTAATGGCTCCTGGGATCAGCCCTAGTTCCTACTGCCTATACAGTAGTAGAAGCAATGCCACTAGGTTGCTGTTTAGGCAGTAGGGATGAATAGCAATCCCTACTGTCACTTCTGTCCGTGATACATCAATATAAGAAGGACAGTAGTCAGGACTCAGGAGATCAGTCTCTCTCTTGACCACTGATTGCTGTCATTATGCAGGAGCAAGGAGGGGGCTTCCTATGGACACCCTATACCTGGGCACGTGGTTGGCAGAGGTGGCACTATGGGGTCATTGTACTGTGTGAGGCCAATATGGAGGTATTGTTCAATGTTGGGGTACTAAAGAGGTATTATACTGTATTGTAGTACAAAGGGGCATTATATTGTGTGTAAGGCACAAATCTACAATGATACTGTGTGGGGGTACTAGTGGGGCATTATACCATGTCAAGGCCACTAAAGGGGCATTATACTGTATAGAGGCACTAATGGATCATTATACTATATACAGGAGGTTTCATCACTGTATGCTACACAGAGGAGGGTGCTATTACTGTAGGGGAGCACAAAGGGGATGGAGAGGGGTTTAAGGAGGCGTGGATGGACTGGACAGGGTTGAGACGTGTCATAAGATATGCACATATCAGACATGTTTAGCTCGGCCCTTCACCTCATAGCAGACCCAGTGGAGCTTTTATAAAAGCAGTTGAGTACCCCTCTCTATAGGATGACATACTGTAAGTAACAAAGTTTATGCTCGGTTGTAAAACCCAGATACAACGTTACAATAATAATACAAAAAATGCTAAATAATAATAATGATAATAATAATAGTAATAAAACTAAATTATCTTTTTCAACCCAAAATAAAGTATGGTGATGTTTTCCTAATAGATAAGGAAGTTATAAAACGCCACTAATTAATCCCAAAGTGATGTACAAATGTGCAAAGCTCTAAACCTGAACCAGATGTGCGCGCTCGGGGCTTTCATTCCTTACCTTTTTTTCTCTCCAATTAAAACAAAATGCATATTTGCCACAAACTAGTAAGAAAATATTTCAGTTATCGTTCAATAATTTTCATCAATCTTTATGATGCTTATGAGTGGACACAAACCATGGTAAGCAAGCCTTAAAGGGGACCTGTCAGCTTCTACGACATGCTTGTTTTAGGAAATACTTGTATTACCTATAAAATTACAATCTTGGGGCATCCTTCCTTAGCTGCTTGTTTTTTGCCTTTCCTTTGTTATTTCTCCTGGAAATGTATGAAAATATTGAGCGAACCAATTTGTATCGTGATGGGTTCCTTACAACTTTTCCAAAAATCTTAGGTTCAACCAAATGTCTAGATTTTTGGGGTTCGCCACCCATGAATCACTGTTATATTCTGGGGTCTCTTCAGCCCCCGAGAATATTAAGTAGTGGCCCAAGGGAGGTATAAAAAATATTAAACACTAATACTCACCTTTCCTGGGTTCCTTCGAGGCATCTGGTGCTCTACCGTCATTGTCGTAGTTCAGCTGTCTTTTGGCGTCTTTCGACCTCCTTGGTGATGTCACAGGTTTGTATCAAAGTGATGTGAAGTCAGAATGCCCCATGTGACAATGGGGGCCCAATCTCAGGCCACAGTGGTATGTTGGAGCCCCTAATAACACCAAGAAGTCAAGAAGAGTATGTAAGACAACCAAAGATGACCATGGTGGAGAAGCCCAGTAGCGGTTAGAGAAGGTGAGTATTAGTGTTCTTTATCCGCACCTCCCTTGAGTCTCGACTTATTATTCTCTAGTCTGAAGAAACCCCAGAGTATAATAAAAGTGCTTCAGTCCAAAACAAAACTGGTGGGCGAATCTCAAGGATATTCGCAAAACAAATCTAGTGTGGTTTGCTCTAGTCAGCAATGATTCAAGAGTATGGACAGACACATCCATATTGACAAGCATAATTGTAATACCCAGGGGCATAGCTATCGGGGTTATAGAGGTAGCAATTGCTACTGGGCTCTGGAGCCCCATAGGGCCCAAAGTTCTCTCCAAAACATAAGACACAAATATTAGGATTCACTTACATAGTTTGCTTCTAATCTTAATTTTTTATCTCTGCATGGTTTTATAGGGCTAATAATATATGGATGTCCAAAATAAAAATAATAAAATAAAATAAATAAATATTATCTGCTCAAAAAATATAGTGATGGACTCATTAAGGAATGGATATCTTACATCATCTATATCATGTTGCATTTTACAATGATGATGAATTATTGCTTAATGTTGTAGATGGAGCTACTAGCTTATAAATTCCTTGGAGGATTACTTTGTCTTCTATTATTGTTGGCAGGGCATTGATGTGTTGTCATGTATTATACCAAAATTCTTGATGGGATATATTTCAGTGAATGGTGGGTGGTGAGTATGGCATATTTACATATATATTTAGGAAGCTGTCTCACCATTTATACAATATAAGAACACATCCCTGTTCTCCTCCGTCAGTATCTACCGGGTCATAGCACTGAACAGCAGAAACCAGAAGCAGATGCAAAGTGCGCTGACATGGGGCGTAATTGAAATCAGATAAAAATCCTCTTCATTCCTACATTGCGAGTTGGTGCTTTCAAAATTCTATGTACTTTCTGCATATAGGTCAATCTGGTAGATGGAACTAAACAAGGTGTTGTACATTAGTAAAAAAGACATACTACATACTATATTTATATAACGCCAACATATTCTGCAGCACTTTACAAGTCAAAGGGGACATAACATTTTTTGACATTGCAATGACAAAATTGAACATATCAAACAATAGGAGTGAGGACCCTGCTTACGAGAGCTTACAATCTATTAGGAAACTGGGGGACACAAGAGGTAAGAGGACTTGCATGGTACCATGGTCCAGCCATCTTTTAATAAATAAGGTGACATCACTGAAGCTGTATGTGCCGTCACCAGCCGGTATCTGTGAATATACAGAAACTAAGTGCATGGAGTGCAGGGAAACTTCTAGATGGAGGGGTCAGGATCTGGGGAATAGAGTAGGAAGGATAGAACAGGATAAGAAATGTTAGTGTAGTTTTGGATCAGGACATGAGATAAGCCGCCTAAACAGATGTGATTTTAGGGCACTTTTGAAGATTCTGTAGTTGGGGATTAATCTGATTGTCCGGGGTAAAGTGTTCCAGAGCACCGGTGCAGCTCGAGAAAAGTCTTGGAGATGTATATAGGGATTTATTAGACCATACATGCCTTGCTAAAGATCTAAGTACTCTGGGAAAAGAATATGCAAATAATTCCTATATGGTAGAAAATGGGAACTTGCTCTAGCCCCATCTTTTGGAAGATATCTTCCTATAGATCAATGGTATTCCTGAAACCTAGAGGCATAATCTGGGAATAAAACCAAACCAAAACGCTAGCCTGTAAGGGCTGCCCTTCTGACAGTGGAGAGATATCAGTGCCGAATCTAACGCCACCAATATCTCCAGCACCGGGCACAAACCGGAAAAGCGACAGTGTGCTAAATTCAGCGTACTGTTGGCTTATTAACAGTATATAATACCGCATATCTCTGAGGACATAAAACGTCCTCTTTAAGGATTATTGCATTGAAAATTAAAATGTAATTTTTACATAAACCAGAAAAAACTGAAATTATTATGCCCTAAATTAATCCTTTTCATCATTATAATTACCATATGTTAATTTTGGAAGAATAACCTAAAGTAAATGAAGTAAGTCCGGGCATCTCCACATCTTCTCGCAGTGCTTATAGCTTCACAAGACCTTCACTTAAAAGGCGTATTGTGCCTTAATGAAAACTACAACAGCAGATCTTTGTTCTTGGAGCATTTCTAAACCTCCTTAGTGCTCCACTTGAATAATTTACTGCTCTTTAAACCAGATCTATTTACAGAAATATCCTTTGAAAAATGGTTTCTGAAGTAGACACAGGGAAATTCTTCTTCACCGTGAGCAGTAAAGCTCCAGTGTGGCATCCGGTGCGGCCGCTATCTTTTGATAATTACTTCAAAGAGCTATACGAATTGTATTTACACAAGAGGACACTTCACAAACTAATGGAGAAATTCTACTGAGTGGTATCGAATTGAGAAATTGGTCAACAACTCTTAGTCACTTGGACTCCAATCAAGAAATGTCATGACCGCGGGGTAGAGAAATATCGGTGTGTGCGAAGATTACGGTCTCAATGTATTACTGGTTTACATTTCTCTGACAGCAGACCTTATTTGGGAGTCACTTGATCTGGATTTTTTGGACTGAAATATTCTGGGAGAATCTGATCATAGCTGCCTATTCCTGGGATGGTACATGCTCGTCCTGCCTTCACAAGGCTAAGGTTTTATTCACACTCTATTGTTTAATGGCTCCACGAAAGTCAACCAATCTATTCACATTGCCATTTTTTTATGGGCCATGTTTCCAATCCAAAAACAATTCTAACATGTCCTAGTTTGATTCCAATTATTTTGTAATTTTTTTTTTTTTTTTTAAAGAAAGGGGTGCATCAGTCTTGGAGATCAATGTGTCTCCATCTCCCTGTTCCAAAAGCCTTATAATTCATGGTCCCCAGATAGGAAATGTATCCAATATTGGTAAGAATAGATATCTGACTTGTTTTCACGGATCCCTCATAGACTGAAGTCAATGAAATCAGTGATAAATGGAGGCCACATTGGCAGTGAAAAACAGACTAATGCATCTGCAGGGTACCCCGAAAGAGCCACAAGTGGGGGAGATTTTTTTTATGCTTTATATACCAGTTTTCTGGCATGAAAAGTCTCAATTTCTTTGTGAAAATCATGGTTTTGTGTATTTAGCACCAAATTCGGGGTGGTGGGGGTGAGTGAATGACAAAAAAAAAAAAAAAACATACTCATATTCTCAGTGCTCCGTTGGCGCTTTTTGCAGCCCACTCATCAGAAGGTGTGGCTTAATGGAAAAATGGCATGGCTTAAAATGTGACAATGTGTCCCAAAAGTAAGTCAACCCATAGGCGGTGTAAAGTTAGATAAACATGATGCACCAAATTTATCATACAAACACTTTGATAAACTGAATCACTTGCATCTTCAGACTGTGAATTATCTCTTTAACCTATTGATAGTGGAACATCTTCATCAATAACAGTAATACACTTTTCTGTCTACATTTATGTCAAATTTTATGGTGCACGGCACATATTTATGAACAGTGCACCAGAAAAAAACAAAAATATGACAGGTTCAACTTAGTTGAAAAAAGTGCCCAGAATGAGACAGTAAAGTACAAATATGGCGCAGATTTTCTTGCGCAAAATAGACCAAGTTTAAAGTGGTGTAAACTTAGTTGAAAATTCAGTTGAGACAGAATTTTGGCTCATGGGCAATGGAGTCCAAATTTTTGGTGCAATGAAGACTTTTTGGATCATCAGAAAGTGAGACAGATTTATGAAGGTCCATCCAACAGATTTATAAATATGTCTAAAACTATGAACGGTGTAAAGTTCTACAGTATTGATAAATATGGCCCAGAGCTTGTTATACTGGCCATGACAATTTTATAACTAATCTGTAATTGTCAAAATAATTTAAAGCGAAATTCCAGTTTCCAATGAGAAGCCCAAAATAAATACATAATGCATAGTTTAAATAACTAGTGCCCTCCTTTAAATAACTGGTGCCGGGGCAAAAAATGCCGCGTTTTACAGTCACTGCAAAGTGGATGGGATTCTAGAGAGTCCCATCCACACATTGCAAAAAAATACACGCAGTGGAAATGCTGCGATTTTCAAAACCATCGCGGTTTTGGAAATTGTAGCATGTCAATTATATGTACTGTATGGAAATGCTGGCGGTTTCCCTATAGGTATAATGGAAGCAAAAGGTCTGCAGAGGAAACCTCTGCAGACTTACTGCGTTGCTTCTTAGACTAGTCCACGCAAACTGCGCTTCTATAGTCTGAGACATTCCCCCTGCGATGCGATGGACCATCCATAAAAGTGAGTTTCTCTACCATAACAGTTGACTCTCCATGTAGCTTTAAAACATATAACAAATGTGCAAAAATCAACAAAACAAACAATAAAAATGTAAAAAAATGAACAATAAAAATGTAAAGAATTTTGCTGTATAATATTATTGCGGATTATTCATGATGAATCATTTATTACGCCTATAGTTATTTAGTTCTTAGCCTAAGACAGTATCAATGACCGCAGAAAGCTGTAGGTAGTTTTCTACACTGTAAACGACTATAAATGTTGTGGTTTGTGTATATATACACTGTCTGCCCTTGTGTTTGTATACAAACTAGTCATACATATGTGTTCAGATAAGAACAAACCCAGAGATATTTTGTATATAAATACAAGTGTATACTCATTACCGGAGGAAAAACAGGGCAGTTATGGGCAAAAAGTCTACATAAGTATCTAGTATTAAAATGAAAGTCAAAACTTGACTGTTTTTTAGTAACTGTGGACTGTCTGGTGAGAAGCTGACCTTGTGGCCCCTGCTGAGGCCAATGACTAACCAGGCGACCACGTGAACAAGAATGTTGCATAATTTCTTCTGGTCGATGGGGAGCAGAAGCCTCAGAAACCAGACCTGTACCCTGGAACAGAGAGACCCTATAGGAGGTGAGTCATTTTTTTCTTCTTTTTTTTTTTTATAGGGTTCTCTGCTGTGGGGCAAATTTTCAAAAAGGTCTCCTTAAAGAGGACCTTTCACATCCTCATTGAAGTGCGGTATTACATACCACTAGAAAGCCGACAGCGTACTGTCGGCTTTCCCAGTATGCGCCCCGGTACTGGAAATATTAACGGCATCGATATCTCCCCAGTGTCAGAAGGAACTGTCTTACAGCCTAGTGTCATCCCTGGGTTGTAAGGAATTCTTTCCCCCTACAGTACTCTTCCATAGACTTGTACTGTCGGGGGGGTTGCAATGACGCTAGGCTGTAAGGCTTGCCCTTCTGAGAGAGGGGGAGGCATCGGTGCCAAAAATAACGGCACCGATATCTGCAGCACCAGGGCGCATACCGGAAAAGCCAACAGTGTGCTGAATTCATTGTACTGTCGGCTTTCTAGCAGTATATAATACCGCACATCGATGCGGACCTCTTTAAAGTAGCTCTTGATTTGGGCACATTAGTCAGTAGATGATTTAAAGGATCGAAGAAGAGTAGAAATAAGGGGCTACCATTTTCCAAAAACAGTGATAATTTTGTCTATAGGTTGGAATTATGAATGTAGTTTTTTTTTGTGAAAGTTTTTGAAGATGTTTTTCTGATCAATCAGAAATGAATGTATTGGAAACGGGATCAGTGATCCTTTGTTTTCTCTTTCCTTTCCTTCCTATCTATCCTTCATTTTGATCCACACCTGGTTGTTGCTGAAAAAAACGGCCCTAAAAAGTGTCACAAAACTTAATATGTAATTCATCTTCAAAGGGGTTTTATCCTCCTGCTCCACCTGCCACACACTAATTCATTTCTTCTTGGCATTACATGGGGTACTATTGCAAAAAGTTAATGAGCTGTTCCAGTTTTATGTCTTATCTCTGTAGAAGCTTAAAGAGGGCCCTTCACCACCTCCACCAATTTTAGTTCTTAGCATCATTTAATAGTCACTGCTCCTCTGATTCCAGCACAGTTGGCGTTTTCTCTCTAGCCTCCACCATTCCTGAGTAACAAGTGCAGTCAGTTTTGGTGCCTGATGTGCTATTTAAGCTCTGTAATGTCAGGTGGGCGGTGTCAGGTAGGTGGGCGTGAGGCAGAGCTCCAATCAGAGGCAGCCAGTGTCAGAGCTTAGAGTCACACCCCTTGTCAGCTCCTTCTGACAGTTCAGAGCCTAAATAGTACAGTAGACACCAAAACTAACAGTAGTGATTGCTTGGAAATAGTGGGGACTAGAGAAAAAAATTCCAAATGTGCCGGAATCAGTGGAGCGGTGCCTATTAATTGATGTATAGAGCTGGGCTTATTTGAAGTGGTGAAAACTTCACTTAAAAACAAGAAACTCTGCCTACTTACCTCTCCGTTCGTCCAGGGATCCAGTTTCTGTAATCATTAGACCCCGCACCATTACAATGCATTGCAAAATGACGGCTGCTCTATTATAGGCTGCATAAAGCAACCTGTAATACAACCTTATGCCAGACAAGCCTGGGAGCCTTCAATAGTTTCCAGAATGTCATGGCTATTGTCCCCATGCGTCACCAGGAAAATGGCACCTTGGTCAGCTTTGACTGAGGCGCTGGGGGCCTTAATCATGGTGGGCATTGATTGATTGTGGGTCTCTGCTATACTATACTATACAGAATGGCCGCCATATTTAAATACCCGACATCCACTGTACTATTACGGCAGATGTTCACAAAGGGGTTGCCCAGGGGCCTTGGGCAGGTGTAACATAAACCAAAAACAAACTCGTCTATTGCCAGCACTCTGTTGTACACTGCCACTATTTGTTCTGATGTGCTTTGTGCATTAGTCCCTGGAAGCCCTGCGCCGCACATGACTGCTGGAGTCACTGGAAAGGGACTGGTGATGCATGTGAGTGGCCACGTGGGGCACAGGACATCTGGGGACCAGGGTGCAGCACACAAGCTAATAGACAATGAAGTGCGGGGTCAGGTGAGTATTTTCATTTTTTTCTTTTACTCCTATCCTGGGCCCCTGAGTAGTTTGTCCAATTTCTGGTAACCCCTTTAAGTCTCTAGAGTGGTTAAAAATAGGAAGTGGAATACCCCTTTAATCCTGGAAAAACTCTTTAAGGTTGAGGTCCCACATTGTGGAAATGCAGCTTTTTTTGCTGCAGTTTTTCGAGCCAAAGGCAAGAATGGCTACAAAAGGAATGGGAAATATATAGGAACTTCTTATACTTTTACCTTCTGCTCAATTCACTCCTGGCTTTGGCTCAAAAAATGCAGCAAAATCTGCAACAAAAAAAGCTGTTTTTCCGCAACATGGGGCCTCAGCCTAAGGGAAGACTTCAATGCTACATGCAGTGCCTACTGGTTCATACTACAGACCCAAATCCTTCCATTGTCCACCTGGAACCCTTTTAGGAATGAATTAAACCACGTGAACCACTTCACATTCACACTGGTCTGAACGAGACTTGAGATGTGCAAAGACTAAGCAGCTCAGAGTAAGACCAAGGGATATGTTCCAGCTGGCATGTCATTGCTTTTCCTGTGTTTTTTTCCCCTTTATAAGTGAAGGTCCCATAAAAGTAATTTATATATACTCCGCAGCTGTTTCAAAAAGAGCAACATTCAGTTTGGATTTGTTTTATCTAAATATTTCAGCTTTATGGAGCGCTGCTCTGAGTTCCCTTCATGGTATATACACAGACTTTCACAAGAACACAGAAGCTTGGCTGCAACTGTTTTGATAACTGGGAAGGCACAACAAGGGCTAATGCATTTCACCACTTGAAGATTTCTCAACAAACATTCCATTAGGAATTCTGTATAAATATGAGACCTCTGTCTTCCTCTTCAACATGTCATCTCCAAGTCATTGTGTCATAACAAACTCCAGCTTGGCTGCCAGTGCAGGTTGATGTATTAATCTTACTTGAGTAAACATGTATTGTCCCAGACCACAAAGCTTACGACTGCTGGAGGATAAAAAGTTGCAGGATGGAACTTTAATGTAGTTGTGCATGTAAACAAGAAAGTCTATGGTCAGTCTATGGATCGGGTCTTGCTGTGTGGGAACACCAGTACATCAATGGTCTGAGAAGATGATGGAGAAACATGGATATATCTATGAGTATTGACTGTATACACATGAAGATTATTTGGGGTTCACATAAACAGTTTTGAAACATAGTGGCAGACTCCTAGCATCAATTTGAGATTTAAAGGGAATGTGTCACCAGAAAATGACCATTTTTTTTAGTTACGTTTTAGTGGCCAGTAAAAAATGTCTTGACAGAGATAAATCAAGCACTGATAATGTAAAAATATATAAGATGTTTAGGTTACAGCATATATACCGCAAAATGTGCTAGTAAATAATACAGCTCATCCTGCAAAAAAAAAAGTTATGGCTGTCAGAATTCTTCAAAATCAAACTTGGCTGCATCCTTAAATGGCTAAGCATATAATTTTTTTAAAGGGTTTTCTCTAAAGATGGGCAACTCTCTGAAGATTTGTTTTGTCTTGGGTTCGGAGGAGTCAACCCTCCAGTTCATTTCAATCCGAGCTTGTTCAAATAGAACCTGAAGTGGAGAGTTTGGGCAAGTCCAAAACAGCAGGAGTCACTCTTAGGCTAAGGCCCCACGTTGCGGAAACACAGCTTTTTTGTTGCAGATTTAGTTGCGTTTTTTTTGAGCCAAAGCCATGAGTGGATTGAGCAAAAGGTAGAAGTAAAAGAGCTTTTTATATATTTCCCATTCCTTTTTTAGCCATTCTTGGCTTTGGCTCAAAAAAACGCAACAAATTCTGCAAGAAAAAAAAGCTGCGTTTCCGCAATGTGGGGCCTCAGCCTTACAGTAGAAAATCCTCTTCTATGATGCCCATATGCAATAAAAGGGCACCTGAACAGGGGTCGTCATTAAGAGACAACTAGGGATGAGTGAATCGGATTCATTCCAAATCTTCCAAAGATTTTGTGTTTGTCTGGACACAAAACTTTTGAGGTTCGTCTTCCGCAAACCAGAAGTGAAATTATTATACTCTGTAGGGGGCCACTGTAGGGGGAATATAATACTGGGTGGGGACCACTGCGGGGAGCACATAATACAGGGTGGTGGCCACTGTGTGGAGCATATTATACTGTTTATGCCACTGTGGGGAGGAGCAATGTAGAGCATATAATGCTGTATGGGGGCCACTGTGGAGCATATAATGCTGTGTGGGGGCCACTGTCGAGCATATAATACTATCTGGGGCCACTGTTGAGCATATTTTACTGTTTGGGGACCCGTAACCAGTTCGGGGGGGAGCCATGTCAAATGTTTGACTTGAGGCCCAGCCATTCCTAGTTACGCCACTGGTTATACTTAACGTCCTTAAGTGGTTAATGGAGAAAAGTTTCATAAGTTGGGCAGAAAGGCAATGCGGGATCATCTGAGATGTTTCTAGTCTTGTAGGCTGATTTTTATATCCCATTATCCTTGTATTAAGAGAAACCTTTTAGGATACAAGGGTCTGAGTGGCGGAATATTGGAAAATATGTTTTCTGTTTCTAGAGAATACTTACATACTTCTTGTTATCTGCAGCCCGCAGATCCATTCCTATGTGCATGTTTGTTTTGGAGACTGTGGTAGAAGAGATTGGGAATCCCACTGTCGAAAATAATATTTTAAATAGTCCTTCCTTATCTTCTCTCTCTTTTCTTCTGGATAATTTATTTGCTGTTATATTATGCTTCCATGCATTATTATACCATCAATTGTGCAAGCCGGAGCTGCATGTCAGAAATATTAAATGAATACTGTACTCTGTAAGCCGGGCTTTATCTTCTTATAGACTGATATCCATTATTCCATACCTAACTTATGAAGTGCATAAGACTGACCCCGACCATTAAGGTTTATTGCTCTTAACCATTTATATACAGTACACGTATTCTTCTGCTCATTAGTATATAGAGCTGTTTAGTCCTTTACGTATGAGTATATGTTGTGTTCTGAGTCTGAAGTAATCTGTAACCTAATCCCATTGGTTCAGGTGGTTGCTTTTTCCATTCTTAGTCTTTTCTAGATCTGACCGAAACGGTTTGGAACCAACCGGATTCATTCCAAAATCTCTAAAAGTTTTGGGTTCAATCACAACCTGAAACTTTGGGGGTTGTCACCCACAAGTTACTATTATACAAATTTTTCAAAAATTTTGGGTTCAGCCGCCAGCCTTGTTTTGGACTGAACTTACTTGATCAAAATGGAAGTGCTATTATTATACTTGGTCTCTTCAGATAGAAGCGGTTCAGGGGAGGCGTGGAAACAAAATAAACACTTCTACTCACCTTCCCTCACCTTTCCTGGACATCCTTGCAGCATCCAGTGCTCCTTCAGGGTCCTCTTCCGACCTCCTGGTTGACGTCACAACAGTCACAGCCCTCAGTGGTACTGACATCATGACGCTTAGACAACACGACCCAAAACTAAACAGGCGAAAGAATGTCATGAATATTCACAAAATGAATTGTGCAAGGTTCGCCCATCACTAGTCTTTACACTGAGGCTCTACTTGTTCATGTTGACTGGTATGTATAAGCAGAAGCCCACCATAAGTGTCACAGGCTACAGAAAAGCTAGAATGGTTATAAATTACAAATAGCTAAAGAACCGAAGAATAAGAAAAGACATTCCGATATTTACCACTGAAATAATGAGGCAAATAAAGTTTCATTCCTAACCTTAAAGGGAGTCTATCAGGACAAAATATCAATGGGTGTGTACTGCACTTGCCGAGCCAGGACGGAGGGCTTTAGGGGCATGTAATCTGGAGCGCTCACTGAAGCCCAAACTGCAGATTACACACAAGGTGCAGACGTGTTTGAGGGAGCAACCTCAGCTCTCTAGGTTAGTTAGTGGTAGTTAGGTCAAGACAGGCAGTCCCATGTCTTCGAACCCCATAGTTTGCAGAAGAAACCATTTGTTACTGAACATTTCCACCACTTAACAGTTAGGAAACCTGGTATCTATGGCCGAAAAAAAAAAACCCTGCATTTCCTCAAAAGTGGCTGAAATAGAGCATCAGCTCCTAGGGGTCACCCATATTCACCACAGTGAAAGACTATAGTTGACTAGAGGATGGAGACCAAGGAGGGGCTAAGAAAGAATAGGGCAAGAAGGGTCCATTCATGAATCCTGAAACAATTATGGAAGCTAGGAGAACAAATGATTTACAGTAACACCCATCCAAAAAGTTATGGTAACATGCATGAAGTAAAGGGGAGTTTCTGTGGCTCAGTCATGTATCATCCACTCTTTCTGCCGTTCCCATTTTTAGTAGAAAAGTCCAGTATCACATATAGGGCCCATCACAACCTCCGCACCTCCTTATGGCAAAAACACTGTTAAAAGGGTTGCCATATGAAGCGACGACAACCCCTTTCTAAACGGAAACCAGGCCCAGTTTATCTAACCTTTTATCACCAGTAGAAGCATATTCTAGATATTTCCATTACAGTGGCCATTGAAGGGAAAATATATCACTTTATCATACTTGCCAATATTTTTGAAGTAGTGTCCAGGAGATAAAATTTTTGGGTAAGGCCATGCCTCTATTGAAGTGGCCATGAACTCTTGTGAACATCACCACGCCACCTTTTTGTAATGTGGGCGCAAAATGTATTGGCCATGCCCCTGTCCAGACATGACTGGTATACAAGTCAAACATAAAATGACTGGCCCAGAGATGTGTCTGCTCTTCTGCTAGTCTCAGAGGTTTCCCAGAGGTATTCCAAGAGAGTTGGAAATGGTGGACTATAAGGCAGCATTATGCTTCAAGCGGGAGCTGAGTCCACCATTGTGGATACAACTGTTTCTCATTGACCTCCTATGTCATTCATATAACCCAGAAGGCAAGAAACAACCCCCTTAAGGAATCAAACAAGAAACAGTTTTCAATGACATGTCAAGTCGGTGACTATGTAGAAGATGAAGTGGAACTCGAATTGGAAACACAAAAAAAAATCTAATTTTATGTCATTCAATTTAAGTCATCAATTTTTACAAAAAATTTCACATAAATTACATGATTAAATGTCTAATCTAATTTACAATTCTGGATAAACACCACTTAAAATGACCTGTCGCACGTGCTGATTTTGTGTATTTTGAGTCAATCAGGGTCGAACGTACGGACTTGATTGTAACAAATTGTTACCGGCCATGAACCAATCAATAGAAGGCGCTGAAGTATTTCAAAACAATTATGGACATCAGTCATGAAGATCTATAGTCACAGTGTGAATACTGCTCAGTGCCTTGAGCTTACATGTAGAAACAGTAGGTTTTATCCTGCTCTGGAACAGACGCGAGCTTAATGGAAGGACATTTATCTTTCTCGGGCAGACATTAGCGCTCCGAGAACCGGACAGTGCACGTATTATAATCTTTTAATTGCATTTTGGCGTCCTCCATACTAAAAAAGGATAAGTCTGAGAAATACAGGATATATCTTCACAGACAGCAGTTTAGAGCAGATCTTCTCTACCAAAGAGTCCACTAAAATAAACAGATTTTGTCTATAGAAAGTACAGTAGAATTTTAAAAGCGAAATATTACAATGTTTACGTTCCCCGACTTGTATACTGGTTTTATTGTATTCCTTTGTTATTCTTGTAGAGATTAACAAGATGGATTTTATCTTCCAAGAATTACTCTGGGAAAGTCGTTCTCTTAGGAGAATATGTTTCATGTCTGTTGCTTTAACCCTTGTAAAAAAAAAATTCTAATATTTCCAAACAAAAGAAGCAACTTTACTAATAGTCATTATAAAATTTCTTCTTTCATTTGCTCCTATGCAAACCTATGTATTTCCATGGCAACAGACAACAAACATACGTTGTGTAGTCTGATCCTGCTTCCATATTCCTTGCTCATTTGCGGGTGATGTGCTATCTGTGGTTGATTCACATTTTTTTTTTTTTTGTTTCATTTTGTATGTCTCTTGGTCAGTGTAAAACAGATGACACATTGATGTCATCCGTTTTCTTTTATGGACACATAGACTATCATTGCATCAGCATCAGTGAAAAAAAAGGATGTGTGTCTGAATAAACACATTGCAATGAATGGGTATGTAAGGTGTCTGCAAAAAAATGCAGACGTGATATGTGGATGTGTGAATAAGATCTTATTTATCTAATAAAATATATGTTAGGGAAAAGTAAAGGACAAATAAAAGTCATTATTAGTGCAGGATCAGACTACACAGGGTGTGTTTGTTGTCTGTTACCATGTAAGCATATACAGTAGGCATGTATAGGAGCTGTACACACTAAATTATACATTTTTATTGAAAACTATTTGCAAAGTTGCTTTATTTTTCATATAAATGGACTAGATAGTCCTTTTAGAGCTTTGTACATTTCATACACTAGTATGTCTTATGGAACGGGGTGAACATTCCAAAGAAAAGGAGCAGCACAAGAGTAATCTTATACTGTATATAGGAGTCAGAGGTGATAAACTCTTCTGTTTAGAACCAGTTCAAGGATTTAATAAAATAAATAAAATGTAAATTGGGAGGGGGCAACCATAAGACCAGAATGTACCTGCCAAGAGACAATCTGGTAATCTAGTAAACACTCTATGGCAGTCAGCGTTGGGTTATTGTGGGTTGTAGGAGTGTTAACTCAAATTACAATGGCCAATGGACAGAAAAAGACACTGGTTGCCCAGAGGGCACTGTGCATACAAGCCTGAGGTTGAGAAGGACCGCAACAATCCAAGGGTGTATTGGAAGACCATTCAAGCGTCAGTGAGTAATCTCATCTTCTCCTCCTGCACAAAAAGTAATGGTTCACGTTTTTTTCTGTGTACTGCAAGTTAATTTTGGGCAGATCCTTAAGGAGATAGTGCTCTCTTTCTGGAAAGGACTTATAGGCCACACCTTGGTCCTGGGATCATGCTCTGATGTATAGAGTACTATGTGATAAGCATGCTGCACATTTGCAATATACAGTAGGTAGAGGAATCCATGAAATTACGGGTGGTGGTTGCAAGAGGACCCCCAGAGGTGCATGGCATCCCCCCTAATAAGTGACTGGTGCAACTCCATGCAAAGTCGGGTCAGCCTTTGGCAAAAAGTACACTCTCAGTGACCCACAGTGGCATAGCCTATAGGGAGAAAGCTATAGGGAGCATTTGGGAGCAGCGAAACTGTGGTGGAACCTCCGGAACCTCTTGAGTTCCTGGACCCCAATGCAAGAACCACACAGGAATAATCATGCCCCTGTGTGAAAAAGATAAAGTCAGTTGTTCATCCATCAAAGCCTTGCCTCAGTCACAGGTGAGCTCCATTTTGAGATTGGCAAAAATGAACTTCAATGATTTATTGTCATCTCAAAATGAGAGATTAATGACCGTCTACTTCTTTCTTCTTCACATCTCCGTAATGAGAATTATTTCTTATAAGTTCTCTCCTTAAGCAAGACATTTCCATATTGGTAACATAAAAAAAATGAGCCACAGACTTCAATCATTTCCATTATTCAATATAGAACAAGCTGCCAAGTTCCCCAATAAATCCATTTATAAGAAGACACATGAGTGATGATGCCAACAGGCTATCCCAATGCTAACGTCTGTCTACTACACCTCACCGTGGACTCGGGCTCTGGCGAACAGCTTGCTCTGCTCAAACACTTACTTGGAGATGCATCAAGTACACAGCAGGTATCTGGTGCACTGTAATAATCTGCTCTTGGCAGGACTCATTTGCTGTTCTCAGCATACTTTATTTCCAATTTTCATCACTTTAAAGGTCTTAAAGATTGATAAAATATGTGGAAACTAATATAAGGTTCTGAAATGTAGGAGCACTGCTCATAAATAAAGTATGCATTTAAGGTGATTGGAATGTACAGTACGTAGACTCAGGATGATAGTCGAAGTTGAGGTTGAACTTGGCACTGAGTAATATACCATGCGAGGCCAAAAGTATATGAACACCTGGTCGGGAACGTCACATCGCAACGTGCTTATAAACATCTCTTTCCAAAATCATAGATAGTAATGGAGAGCTGGGAACCCTATAATACCTTCTCCCCCAGAAAGCATGAATGTAGGGATTCCCATCCATAAACCCACTAGGACATTGCCATACTCAAGGCCTAAGCTTAAGCTTCAGCTCCTAGTAAGCATTGTTAGGGTCAAGGTCAGTGCTAGTGGCAGGTCATCTTTCTATGGCACTTGCTTTGTAAACCAGACAAGGAATCCCACAAAATGTTACCACAAAGTTGGAAGCACAAATTTCCTAGGAATATAGTTTGTATGTTCTCCCCGTGTTTGGTGAGTTTCCACCGGTTTCCTCCCACATTCCAAGGACATACTGATAGGGAATATAGATTGTGAGTCCTATGTGGGACAGTGACTGGCAATGTCTGTAAAGCACTGCGGAATATGATGGCGCTATATAAGTAAGAGAAATAAATAAAGCCTTCCATATAGTGAAGCACGATCCATCATTTTATGGAACATCATTACACAGTCCTGAGGGTGCTTTAGACAAGCGGTCCCCAACCTTTTCTTCTACACGGCCCGGGGGGGGGGGGGGGCGGGGTGGTTGGTTTAGGGGTGGGGCTTTGGTCATATGGGGGCGGGGTTATACACGAAACAGAGCTGTAGACCGGTGCATGCTGGCGGGACCTCATTGTACAGCGCTGTAGACCAGGTCCCCGCCATTAGCTATACTAGGAGCCACAACACTGTGGCCAGATTGCCGACCCGCCCCACATAATGTGCCGGGAGCCGCGTTTATCGAGGTCAGCCCACCAGGATGGGGACCCCTGCTTTAGATAATCTAAGCTGACACCTGGCATTGAGCATTATCATTACTTTATGTGCGCATGCTCAGCTATAGACACTCATGATTTTAATGCAGATTTTACATGCTTTGTTAACAGCATTTAGTGTTATGCTTTACAGCACTATGGGAGAGTTTTCTAGGCATGCTCTGTGAAGGGAGGGGTGTAGAAAAGCTGTGACATCATCTATAGTCAGTACTGGATGCAATGATGTATCACTATGGGAGTTCTCAATAGAGGTGTTATCTTTTACTGTAATTCTGTCTTGTCTGTGATGTAAAAGAGATGACTGCTGCAAAGAAAAGCTCTTAAGGAATGGGAATATTCAGTCTATTATTAAGCTTAGTGGCCAGTAAAAACTGCAGGACCAAGGACTTACTTTTAATTACAGATAGTGATATTGAGCTTTTTTTTTTTTTTTTTTTTTAAGTATTATCAAAAATTCTTTAATAACATATAACATAAAAACTTGATTCACAAAATAGGTAATTTTCAGCTTTTGAGTTATTGATTATAGATATTTTTGCTTTTCTACAACAATTTACAGTTACATGAGACACAGAGAAACAGAAACCTAGAATAGAGTGTTCAAAATCAAAAAACATGGTGGCTTTCTTCCAAAAACAGCACTGCCATTTACAGCTCAGCCTGATTCCCTTTCAAGGAGCTAAGCTGCAATACCAGACAGGACCCATGGACAGGTGTGGCGCTGTTTTTGGAAAAAGGAGCCACATTTTTCTACAAGTGGACAACCCCTTGAAATAAATGTAAGCAGATCAGTTGCCTATCCCCTTCCTATTTGTTGGGAAGTCTTCATAAACTCAGAAGTTCCTACTTATGCCATGTTCTCAAATGCTTAGAAAGCTGTCAGCAAATCCAACATTTATTATTCAAAATGATCCGTGGCAGAACTATACTAGAAGAATGAGCAGAATAAATAACATGCAATGTACAATCCACCCAGAAATTTTCAGATGCACGTGAACTTGGTTGCAGAAATGTCATTCACATGCATGCGATGTTGAACGTATTGGGATATGACGTGGAATTCAGAACAGAATCTGCTCTGAAATCTAAGTCAAGGTTGATACATGAGAACAGAACTTAAATGTTATGTATGACTCTTAAAAGATACCCTGGACGTACTTGCATTATGATTTTAGCCATATGTTTAGTCACTCATGAGACCTTGTGCAAAAGCTGAACTTGGGCCCCACTACCCAACTTCTCACAGCCATTGGCTCACCTCTGCCCTTAGGATTCTGTTTGGGGGTTCCGCTTAGGGACACCCCGAACGGAAACCTAATCCGCATAATAAAGCGGTTACCTTAGGAAATCCGTGAACCCCATAGAATATAATGGGGTCCGCGTGGTCTCCGTTCGGTTTCCGCCTGAAAAGGGGCTGCTTCTTGCAGCACTTTTCTCTCCGTATTTTTCATGCGGAGAGGGGAACGGCATCCCCGTATGGAATACAAGCGCAGATGTGAACCCAGTCTTAGCAGCATTTACATTTCCCTTTTCCTTATCTCTTTGGGCTCAGACCACCCTGAAGTCTTGTTCACACTACATCTGTGCACACAAGATTCCTATCCCCTGTTGGTGCCCCCATTCATGCCCCCTTTTGCACAGAATACATCCTTGACTATGTGCTGCTGACCAAATGCTACTTTTTTTTTTTTTTTTTACTATGAAAGGGTTAATTTTCTCCTTTCTGACAGGGGAAGCCTGAGTGTCATAAATTTCCTCACTCCAACTCAACAGAGGGCAGGGGTTTACAATGCAGAGACTGCCGAGCTATGAAAGGAAATCAGAAGGGAGAAGCGTGTTGAGGATGACTTGTGGGCCCTTTCGGGTTCTGGGCCCAGTTTCAGCTGTGACCATTGTGACCCTTATATGGCCAAATACGATTCCACGGGTGGTGGCTTATCTTGCAGAGAAAATAAGAATCGGGCATGTTGAACAGTTAGATCCTTCTCTCCACAGACATTGGCTAAGATTAAAGAGGTCATCCAGGTTTGAGAAAAAAAAGGGTCAGTGGCGGAAAATCGTATAAAATAAGAAACCGTTCATATCTATTAAATTCCTCTGCTGCTGCTCTATTAGTTCTCACCGGTGTTTGCTTATTGTGGGGCTGACATCATGTCAACACATGTGAGTGCTGTCGCCAATCACAATTTTCCTTAAGCCTGGAAAACCCCTTTAATGTTTATGGCTACCTTTAGGCAGTCCCATGCCCCCTTCATTTACAGACGTGTCCTTTCTCTTGGACAGACATGTACATATATATGTGGCATAAAATGAGCAGCTTTTCAAGACAACATAATTGTGTGATATTGTGCCACCAGATGTTTATTCTGTGTGTTTACAGGCAGCCGCCCAGTGGTCGTGTTGTGTATTGCAGCCTGGCAAAGGTTTTGCTACCATGTTGTGATATTATGTTGAATTGGTATCATGAGAAATGTAAGACTTTAACCAAATTTGAGCTAAGGTAAGGGAAGACACATCTGTAGTTAGTGAGGGCTCTGAATAATAGCAAAAAGAGGGACACAAAAACTTTTGCTAATGCCAAAGGCAGGAGACACTGGGAACACGTCCAATAATCAGCCTTGTATTACTATAATAGTAAATTAAACAATCTGTGCACCTACTAATTGGTCATGTGGAATGTTTACATCTCTATATATGTTTACAGAAGATTCTCCCCGCCACTCCTTGATACTATCCGATAGGACTCTTTGTCTTTAAAAGAACCATATGGTGTTTGTGTCCTCATTGTTAGTTTCTAAATAACGTTCCTCATCCATTTTCAATGTAAATATTGTTCTTAGAGGAGATGTAGCCCGTTGTGTTCCCCGTATTCACTGAATGATGTCTGTCCTGTGTTTATTCAGTGTTACATTATTGCCTCTGTTCTGCAACAGTTCTCAGTTATTCAATGTTTTCCATAAAAAGGCCGAGACGGGCAAATCCAAACAGTCCAGACAGATGATTCTGAAGGGCCAGGCCGAGCTGTCAGTCTTGCCTCTCGCCTGGCTTTCTTCTCATTGCTGTTTGTTATGGCTGGGGGTAGAAGGATGGCAGACAAAGGATTTACAAACATTCCCTCCCCGGTGAAAAATGAATTCTAACAAGTCATTAACCACAGCCCAGTCTTTGCATTGTAAATGGCTTCTGTCTTCTGAGGCCACTTTGATCCATACCTCCAGATGCTTCCGACATGATTAAAGTATTAGAAGGTCCGCGCAACCAGTAGCTAGCCGGAGACTGGATGAAGATGAGCAACTAGTGGATTCTATTCACCAATAGACAGGATTGGAGGCAACGGGAGAAATTTTTGGAAATGAGAAGAAGAAGTGAAATGTAGGATCCATACTAGACTAGATCCATACTAGACTAGATCCATACTAGACCGGGATATGGTCTGCATAGCTCTAACTCCCACCATGTCATTGGGTCTCAATGACTGTAATGATTTAAGTTCCTTTCTTTGAACAACTCTCGTAATTGTATATATGTGCAGAGTTGATTTTATGTGACGTGACATACTTATGGGATGTTGGGAGCTAAAGAGGAGATCTTCATGTACTCGCAGATCAGCGATATTATATACCGCTATTATATACCGCTTTGCCGGTTTGAGTCCAGGTGTTGGAGATATTGGAGACATTAGTTTCGACACTGATAACCTTCCACTGTCAGAAGGGTAGGCCTTACAGCCTAGCTACAGCATAACACCCCCTCTGACGGTAAAAGGCTATGGAAGAAGACTGTCAGAGTTCCTTACCACCCATAACGCCCGCCCGTCTGACAGAGGAGAAATAACGGTACCAAAACTAACGGCACCAATATCTCCAACACCCGGGCTGACACTTTCTGCCGGTATATAAAACTGCTGATGACATGAAAGGTCCTCTTTATTGAGTGGAGTGACACACACCACATTTTTATCATATCATGTATTATATCATGTCACTTTGCTTTGTGGCCTGAAAGAAGAGTTAGGCTAAGACCCCACGTTACGGAAACGCAGCTTTTTTTATGTTGCAGATTTTGTTGCAGTGTTTTGAGCCACAGCCAAGAATGGCTACAAAAGGAATGGGAAATATATAGGAAAGTCTTATACTGCTCCCTTCTGCTCACTCCACTCCTCGCTTTGGCTCAAAAAAACGCAGAAAAATCTGCAACAATAAAAGCAGCTTTTCCGCAAAGTGGGGCCTCAGCCTCAGACAGGCATGAAATAGACGTTGCCAACATTCAAGCCCTAATTTTTGATGAATTGGAACAAATGAATGGGAGGCGGATATCGCAGCGGGATGCTAAAAAAATAAGCATCCTGCTTGATCTAGTGGCGGCTCGAGATTCCCTGCTGATTACTTTCATTCATCTGGGCCTATGCAGCAACGGAAAGCCATGAGGGAATGCTGATAGCCCTGCATCGGCATCACATCGCGGCTAGACCACGGCCGAATACTGTGGAATTCCTCTTCATTTTCCACCATAGGAACATAGCCTTAAAGTGAAAACTCACAGAAGGTAACAATGTGCAAGTAAGTCAGTTCTTACCCCACTGCTCCACTGGGACACTACGAATGTGAGTCCTACAACTATCCATTTACTTTGCACTTCAATTCCTCATAATTCTCATCATTTTAGTACATGAGAACACTCTTAGTTACATTTAGATACTGCAAACCTGCACATAGCTGGTCCTGTATTCAAGTAAATATAATTCTAACCAATGCTCTGTGAGCTAAACACACCAACAGCTTCTGTACAAGTCTCTCTGGTAGTTTGTTACTATGTATCAGTCTGGATTCTACATCACGCAGTCTTTTGCCATCATGAGAAGCCAGCATGGGGCAGAATACACAACGTCTTCCTGTCCTGGATATGAGCTTCATGGAAACATTTGGAGCATACAATGAGACAGACAATGAGCTGATTTTCCAAACAGTTAAGGTGGAAATTCCAAAAAATGTGATTTTAAAGTTCTAAGATCCAAAGGAAACAAATTACCATATGCATATGTCTTAAATATATACCTTTGGGGAAACAGAGGTGCCTAGCTACACAAGGAAAAAGTTGTTAAAGCTTCATGTTCGGTGCCAGCTGCCGGTGCCAGGAGAAGACAGATGCCATTAGTCTAATGGAACACTATTAAATGTAGACATTATAAATTAACTTAGTTAATAGGGATTTTATTGATTTGGTTTATTGGTTGTTTTAGCCATATACATTGCTTTACCGTTTGTAGATATGGGAACGGGGCCCTGGGTCGATGTTAACCTACCAAATATTATGGATTCAGTCGGGTCCTTTACTTATTTTCTGTAAGTGACCTGATTATGTGATATGCAGAATAAGAATTTTACCTACTCTCCCCATTATTTTGGTTTAGGTCCTGGTACTCTGATGACTGTAGGAAGTAAAGGGGTTGTCTTACCATGATATATACTCTATTTAAGCATATAAGAATGGGACTCCCTGCTCAAAACTCTTCTTCCCACATGACAGAATGGAGTCTTACATTACACTGTGTGCCCATGAGAAACCTGTAACCACCAAGCTGTATGACCACCAAAGACCGCAAACCACCTGGCTGTTTGGTACAACTGAGATTGTAACCGCCAAGATAAGTGCCACTGTTGTAACCAATACACTTGTTGCCCTGCTGGAGTAAAGGTCTATTCATTTGAACCATACTGGGGACACTTCCATTACTGTGCCATACTCTAATGGGGTTTTGATAGGGCCAAAGGGCACACAACAGAACTGTCCCTTCCATACATACATTTTTTTTTTCTTATTTTGGGATGACACTTTGGGAAATTTGGATCCCGTTACTAGTTTTCCATAGTGTCTCAGGTTATAATATTTTCAACTGCAATGATCATTCCGGAATACATAAATATTGTAACTTTAAGGACCCCTGTATTGTGTTTCAATTTATTGGAGACTTTTGTTTTTAATTCTTAAAATATTACCTTATTATCTTTCTTATGCATTAATTGGCGTTTGTATTCTGTTCCTGTGTTTGCGTGGATTTCCTCCGGGTACTCCGGTTTCCTCCCACACGCCAAAGACCTACTGATAAGGAATGTAGATTGTGAGCCCTATATGGGACAGTGACTGACAATGTCTGTAAAGCGCTGTGTACTATTTTGGCGCTATATAAGTAAGCAAAATAAAAAAAAATGGATTTTCCCTTTAGTTCTAGCCAGACAGGGCATAGAATATACAAATTTCTTCCTACGTTCTTAAAAAACAATCATCTCAACTATACTCTGATAAAAATCTTCTCCTGCTAAGGACAACATCTGCAAGGCGTTTGTATGTTCTCCCCGTGTTTGCGTGGGTTTCCTCCGGGTACTCCGGTTTCCTCCCACACTCCAAAGACCTACTGATAGGGAATGTACAGTGTGAGTCCTATATGGGACAGTGACTGACAATGTCTGTAAAGCGCTGTGGAATATGATGGCGCTATATAAGTAAGCATAAATAAATAAAATAAATTCTAGCTAGCCCTATTGGAACATATAGAGAAAGGGAGAATTGGTGCGGAAAAGTATGCAGACATTTCTAATATAATACTAAATTGGAATGGCATGAATATTTAGACACAGTGCTCACAAATATATTGGGCTCTAATACACTTATCATACCTGTGAAGAATATTTTAAGTTTTTTTTTAATAATTTTTTTTTGCCCAAAAAGATGATGATAAAGCCATATGCAGGGTGATAACAAGGCTATGCAACATGGCAGCAAGAAGATGATGATAACAACCACTTATTCTGGATCCCCCAGTCTCTTACAACCCCCAACAAGTTCCTTGGGGCTCTAAAAGAGTAAGTATACTTGGTGGGGATATTAGAGTAATATTGTTGGCTGATGGTTATGTATTCAAGTGTGGCAGTAAAGAAGGGTCAGCAAATGGGCACGATTACAAATGTGGCAGTCGCCGAATGAGTCTGTCCCATTACGGAACGCTTATTTGTGATTTTTTTTACGGTACATACTTTGCCTAGGCCTCCTGCTTCGCATCCAAAGTGAATGGTCGCCGCATGACAAATCTCTTCATAATGCTCATTGTTTTACAGCTGTTACATCTATAAGTCAAGGCAATGCTACTGAAGCCCAATGCCACGCCAGGATCCACCTAGCTCTAGGGTCCGTGAAGAACTTCACTTGCAAACCATCCTCTGTTGTCTTATTGCTAGTAGAAAACCAATTACAAATCATGCGTCATGTCAAAAAATATACAAAAACATAAAACACAAATGTTACCCTCTTCTCGGCCAAATAAACACCCCCAAAAAATATTGACCAGAGCTTTTTAAATAAATCAGCCCATGTATACCCTTTCTGTTTCCAGCCTCTCTGGTATCTTAGTTTTCCATAGTTATTGCAATCTCTCAAATTTGCTATTTAACTTTGCATTGAATACTTATACTTCTTCGACAGTCTTGGCTTTGAAGCAAGTTAAAATAACCATACCAGAATCCCCAGGTGCCTTTATGTTGGCTCTTTGATATCTAGAAAATATATAGCACCATTACTTTAAAAACAGAAGGAGACATTGACTAAGTTGGTCAAAGCGAGTGACAGTGTTAAATGGCCTGTGTAGTCAGGCTTGAGACTAGCCAGGTCTTTCTGACCTGAGACTGAAAATATTGCTGAGCTGGGTGCGAAGTAAAAGGAAATTGCAATAAATCATTTTCTTAATGAGATCAATGTGCACCTATTTCGTTACTTTTGCATCCATGGATTTAATGTTTCAAATAGTCATAATATAATAAAAAAAATATAGGTATACAGATTTTTTTTATTTTTGTTTTTTCTAGTCCTTATTTTTTTTACTATTTTTTTTACTATTTAATTTTTTGCTAGCTTTTTATTTTCATTTTCATTTCATTTTTTGTATATATTTTTACCAAAGACACTACACTTTCAGATTTATTAAACATCTTCCCATATTTTTATACCCTTTTAATTATAATTTCTTAATATCAATGGACACATTAACTTATCAAATAGGCATATTCAATTTATTTTTTAAATTTAAAATTTAAATTTAATTTTATTTTACTTTTGCTACAAATAATTGCAACGGAAATTTATATGTATACAACTTTAAAATATTTAATTAATTAACATTTTATTTTTTAGTGAAAAACCTCTTAGTCCTGGCACACAGTCTTTTGTATTATTGTGTTGTCTTTTCTGTTTCTACTTTAATTATGGCCCGTGAGACAACAAACAAATGGGAACCGCACTTTCATTGACACTTTCCAGAACTTCCTCAGAATTGCTTTCTGTCTCTATGCTTTTGACTCGCCCAACCCTTAAGTTCACGGTGGTGTTGATCTTAAATGTTCAGGCTCACAAAGTAACTTCATTTGGAAAAATTATGACATGCCATTATTTTTCATTGCCATCTTACAAAATATCTACATGTGTATGGACTAGGCCGTAAGATTTATGTTAATTGATGTCTGTATGTACATCATGAATATAATATTTTAGCAACAATAAATTGAGTATTTTCTAAAGTTTTATAGATTTATATGTATTACATACAAGTACAATATATAAATAGTATGAGAGTTTTCCATTATTGGTGTAAAAGAGTTAAACAACAAAAGTAAACAACAAATAAAAAACAAAAATTATAATAAAATAGAGCAATACTAAATAAAAAAATAAAAATTAGTCCTAAAAGTAGTTGGTGATTAGTACTAGTCAAATATCAGTGAAATAAAGTAGAATTTGATATATAGAAAGAGATGAACGAACCGGTTTGGAACAAGCCAGATTTGTCCTGAACGTTCTGGGCTATACCCAAACCTGAAACTTTTCAGATTGGATAAGATAAGATAATCCTTTAATAGTCCCACCATGGGGAAATTCAGTGTGTTACAGCAGCATAGATAATATAAATACAAGTACAAAAGCTCCAAGGTGGAAGCATTACAGTGACAGTAGGTACAGATAAAAAGGTAAAGGTAAAAAATTAATAGAAGGGATATCACAACTTAAGATCTTTCAGTTTTCTGTATGGACTAATCTCCGCTTAGGTCGGTGTTGGTTGTACAGCCTGACCGCAGCGGGGAGGAAAGACTTCCGAATCACAATCATACTTTGCAGTCTCTTCAGGGAGTCCCAGGAAAAGTGCGGAAACACTGATACTCATCTTCCCTCATTTCTCCTGGGCTACCTTATGGTATATGGTGCTCCTTCTGGGTCCTGTTCAAGTCTTTTCCATACTCCTGGGTGGTGTCACTGGCCCCAGAGGGTTCCTGAGGTCCTATCACAGGCCTCAGCAGTTTCCTGGGGGTCTATGACATCACTGGGGAGGCCGGAAGAGGCTGGAAGTGGGATGAATCCAGAATGAAGTGATCCTCCAGTCTAAAGTAAAAATTGGATTAAACAAAGCCAATGTATAGAAAACATATCTGGTGCCCTCATTTTGAAAGATGCTGCTCCATTCTGGAGCCCTCATTTTCCTGTCCACAAAATGGCTCAGGGGGCATGTCTCTTACTTCCAAAGGACACTGTGCGGAAGGTAATCTAAGATTGAGGAAAAGTGGACTGGCAGCAGCTTTCAGAGTAAGGCACCAGGTACAACTGTGAACAACCTTACCTTAGCTCCAAATTGGTTTCTTATAAAACCAATTTCATACAATATCGCACCATGCTGGAAAACCCTAGACTGGATGAAACTTACCGTGGAAGGGGAGCTCGGTATCATACAGTAATCCCAGACAACCCCATTAAGACTGAAGTCGCCTGAAATACAATCCCAGTACAACCTCAGATCTGGGTTGACCAATGGATAGCTGGACCTGTGTCCCTCTTGGTTAAGAGCACAGTTTAATCCCAATCTTGCTCTCCCTGTACCTACTTCCTTATCCTTATTCCTTATTCCAAAGAAAATATATTGTAAAATATGAATATGGAAGACTAAATGTCAGAGAAAAAGTAAAAAAAAATAAAAAATGATCAGAAACCTCAGATTTATGACCTCACGATGACATGCCAAAATGTTTAAGAAAAGACCAAGGCTGTTTACATAGATAGGACCTTAGCTTTTCCAAGAGATTTAGAATTAATGCTTGAATGATTTAGCCACTTCCATGTAATTTATTGAGATTATATAAGATATTTATGACTACTGGCTATCAAAAACAATGTGACCTTTTATGGGAAATACCCGATTAGCTAAAATTCCCTTTAGAAATCATTGTCTGGACCAAGGTCAGGCTGGATAAGCAGAGCAGAGAGTTTAAATTACATTCTATACAAACATTCCAAGACAGGTTTAACCTTTGCAAATATGGTGAGTTTTCTAAATGTGTTTTTAAATTAGGTAGACCGGGCACATGGATGTTACTCCCACTTAAACTTAAAGTCATTATAATTAGTCTTAAGAAGCAGCGGACCACACAGGCAAACATGACTTATGGACTTGGAAAGTCAGAAAAAGTTTTAACCTGTTGAAGCTAAGGTAAAATATAGGGTGAATGTAACACAAAAAGATCACTTAATAAAATATAAAAATATATATACTGTAGATATTAGTAAAATATAAGTAATAATTAAAACCAAAATTATTGAAACTAATTTTCTGGTCATTTGATGTTTTTTTTTAATGGGCATTGTGTTTTTCAAATCAATGAATTTTTCCAGTTATGTACATGACCATGTGTACAGTCATCAATGTGTGTCGGTCTATACTCTACCTCCATATTCCTTGAATTTTTTAGGGTGGCAAATGGACAGAAATAAATTTATGATATGCTCCATTGAATGCCATATTATGTAAGTAATCTCTACAATATGGAGCAGTATAGCAGGACAATGAACACCCATTGTATGGAACCACTTTGACTCTGTACAGAGCTCTTCCATGCACATGACAACAAGTTCTTGAAGGAGATTTAGTTACCTTTTGCTTATCTTATTTTTTTTATAGGCAGCTGCCTGGGGCCCGAGGATCCAGGGGGCCCATGGTTGCCCAAATCTCTCACAATTTTAACAAGTGTATTGCACTTATAAGTGGCCTATGGTGGCAGTAGAGTTTTACATGTAACTGCAAATACCTGCACGGCTTCATCTATTCTTCCCATAAGCAAGGGGGCAGCATCATAGTGTAGGTGCTACATGCCTACTCCTGGCAAGGCGAAGAAGCTTATGTGCTTTCACAGTGAAGCCCCCCTTCCTGTATCCCATGGCCAATAAAAACAAAATTGCCTTCAGCTATACTCATCTGATCCCTGGGTTCAGCAGCATCCTGGGTACATGTTGTATGCACAATGTATAAATGCAACCTAACAGTGGGAACTGATGGAGAATGAACTTTCCTATGAATGATCATTCATTTGATTGGCCTATTTAAAAAGCCCTGAAAACTTTATTTTGGTGGAGGCCATACAGCCCAGTGCTCATGGTAGTCTTAATCCACCCCTGGCTCTGCTCAGTAGGCTACGAACAGATCGGGAATATTGAATTATTGACTATTTCACATCTCTTAGGTTTTCTTTCCATCTGCGTTATGTTTACAATGGAAACCATGGTACAGTGACGGATCTATAAAAGGAGGGGGTCTGTCAAGTTCAATTGGGATTTCCATTGATTTGCTGAAAAAAATGTAAAGTTATTTTTTATAGCAACAGCAAGCTTTATGTGATAACAATTTTGGTGATTACAATCTTATAAGATGTAGCTACTTTATGGTTCAAGATTCCAAATAAAATAAGTCTAATAAAATGTTACACTATTAGAGATCCTCGGACTCATGCCCTCTATGAGAGACTTTCTGTAACCACCAACTTAGTTGCTCCAACTAATTTGGTGGTTACTAACTTGGTGGTTATAGGAAGTCTCTCATAGAGGGCATGAGTCCGGGGATTTCTAATAGTGCAACATTTTATTAGACTTATTTTATTTGGAGTCTTGGAGGTTAAACGTTTTTGCAAAGGCACACAGCTTATTAGAACAAAATATAGCCCATAGCAACAACTAATATCCAACAGATAATTGCACACACAGTAGTAATCCACAGGGCAGATTCCTGTTTTACATCGACATGATGTACTCACGTGGACAAAATTGTTGGTACACCTCGTTTAATGAAAGAAAAACCCACAATGGTCACAGAAATAACTTGAATCTGACAAAACTGGAATTTGCCAAACTACATGTTGACAAGCCACAAAGCTTCTGGGAGAATGTCCTATGGACAGATGAGACAAAAATCGAAATTTTTGGCAAGGCACATCAGCTCTATGTTCACAGACGGAAAAATTAAGCATATCTTGAAAACATGGAGGAGGCTTTGTTATGTTCTGGGGCTGCTTTGCTGCATCTGGCACAGGGTGTCTTGAATCTGTGCAGGGTACAATGAAATCTCAAGGCTATCAAGGGATTCTAGAGAGAAATGTGCTGCCCAGTGTCAGAAAGCTTGGTCTCAGTCGCAGGTCATGGGTCTTGCAAAGGATAATGACCCAAAACACAGCTAAAAACACCCAAGAATGGCTAAGAGGAAAACATTGGACTATTCTGAAGTGGCCTTCTATGAGCCCTGACCTAAATCCTATTGAGCATCTTTGTAAGGAGCTGAAACATGCCGTCTGGAAAAGGCACCCTTCAAACCTGAGACAACTGGAGCAGTTTGCTCATGAGGAGTGGCCAAAATACCTGCTGAGAGGTGCAGAAGTCTCATTGACAGTTACAGGAATCGTTTGATTGCAGGGATTGCCTCAAAAGGTTGTGCAACAAAATATTAAGTTAAGGGAACCATCATTTCTGTCCTGGCTTGTTTCATGAGTTTTCTTTTTTAAAAAATTCTGTTGAAGCCTGGTTGGAAAGCAATGTCTGACTTTCATTTGTTAATTTTCATAGAATTTTTATATATTATTACTTTTGTCAGATTCAAGTTATTTCTGTGACCATTGTGGGTTTTTCTTTCATTAAACGAGGGGTACCAACAAGTTTGTCCACGTGTGTATATGACCAGGTGTATGGAAGCAGGGAGGGAAAGATGCAGAGCAGCCATTTATAACATGGTGGTGGGAGTTCCAAACCTATCATTTTATTCCTGAACCAGAGGAAGCCAGGAGGAGCAGTCATTGGATTCAGTAAGTGCAGCATGCTGCTTGGTAGACTCGGTCACAGTGGGATAATGTGTTAGTTCCTTTAACTTTATGATTCCACCTTGTATAACTTCTTCCACTTTGCCCCCCTACCTCTTTGAGTCGCTGCCAGCCATCTTGCACTTCCCCCTGCTATCTTGAATCTCCAATTCTACTTTCTGTCTTCTTCGCCATCCTGCATCACTCCTTTACCTTCTAACAGATTTGTTGCAGAAATTTCTGTAACTGAAAAATCAGTTCAGTTTATCTGAAGCAAGTGCTTTTGGAGGCAAGAGCATGGAGTTCTGCAAGACCCCTACAGATAAAAGGGAGTCAAAATTTTCTGCAACAAATCTCCGGCGTCTTCATAATCTAAATTGCAGAATTGCTTTCCCTTCCCAGTGAACACTGAATGGCATTTATGGGAGTATCACTTACTTATCACATTATGCTGCTTCTTACTCGGCCAGATAAACGTCTAATAAAATGTTACCGTATCAGAGATCCACGAGAAGCGTCCGGGTGACCACATACATGTACTCTGTGTGCTTGTGATATTAACAATTCTTCCAATACATATTATCTGGGCTCTATCAATGGAAATAGGAAAGGAAGAGGAAGAATATGAGGGTAGTAAGAGGTATAGTCCTTGATGCACAAAAACTGACTCAGAACATGAACCGCAGTGTGTTTTATGGCAGACAGACTTTATTCTGCAGAGTTCGAAAATACTAGTAATGTTTCCATCAGAAACAGTCTGGCACTCCATCTTGGAATTCTTTCTGCGCCCTAACCCTAATAATACTCCCCTTATTAGTTTATGTTACATATCTGAATAATTGGTATTAGTGACCACAAAGGTAAAAATCTATTTTGGTTTTTCTCTATATGATTAAAAAATATGGTTAATAATATTTTTCACAAACAAAAATAAACCGTCCTAAATCAAACCAAAAACCTTGGAGTAAAAATGTTTTTAAAAAAATCACTTGCATGATAGCATAGAAAATAAAGTTATAGCTGTTTAACCAGCACCAGAGTATTAAAGGGGTTCTCCATATTGATGGCCTTTACATAAGACAGGTCATCAATATCAGACTGGTGGGGGTCTAATATCCAGCAAACCCACAATGCCACGCTATTGCAGCTCAGCTCCAATTCAGTTGAATCACATATTGATGATCTATCCTAAGGATTGGCCACCAATTTCGAGAACTCCTTTAAGTAAACTTTTATTTATTTGTTCATAACTTCATAGCGCAAGTGAAGGGAACAAATTTTGTAATATAGTTTATTAAATAAAAGTGCCCGTGTCATTACTATTTTGCCTCCTTCTTCCACTGATCAAATCTGTACAATAGATGTCTATGGAGTGAGGAAGTAGAAGACTGGAGCTCCTCAAAGCAGAGAGACATCTGCACTATAGAGAGACAGTTTTCTATCACAACACAGCTGGGTCATCAGGAATTACTATCCAGCTTTCTTCTGAAGGACATGACTTGAGTTGTTGTAGATGGCCTCATATCTTTTTTTATCCTTCTCCTCCTCCCCCTACCCTCTCCATAGACTTCTACTTGGACACAGAGAACAGACTGAAATCACTCAGATAAAAAGTAAAGGCTGTAGTAATAGTTAAAGGCACGGGCACTTTTCTTTAGTAAAATATGTTGCAAAGGTTTTTCCCTTGACCTGGACTATTTAAAATTTTAACTGTAAATTATGAAATAATATCTAAAAGTTTACTTTACGCTTTAAAATTTCAGGAAAACTCCTAGACTCACTTTTATTATCTTACTAAAGATTGGTTTGGTATTCGGGGGTATATTACCCCTGAAATGTTAAAGATTACTATTCCTTTGAGGAAAACTAAAAATTTTCCAACAGGGCTGCCAATTTTCCATAATCCATCAGTCTGACGGTCTCTTGTCTCCTTGTTTCTGAGATGTAATGCGGGTGATCGACAAGACATGGCCCTGGCTCTGCTGCATCGCTCATTCTCCTCTGAGTTTTTTAATAAACAAATATTGCTTAGAGAAGATATATTTTATCTTTAGTATAGGGCGAGAGGAATGGAAATTGAGTTAATCCAAAAACAGTCCATTGCCAAATCAGCAGGAATTTAACTAAGTTACTAACTTTAAAGCAAAGTTTGCATAAATAAATTGCAAAACTTGTTATTGCAATTCTTATCAAGTTATTTTCCTGTTCCCTCTGCTGAACTGACATTCTCTCTGAAAATCCTGGCTATATCTGTCTCAATGAACTTCAGGTCACATGTACTACTTTAAGTGCTTATAAAGGTTTATAGAGAGGGGAGGGGGAGGAGTGAGCAGAGATAGAAACACAGGCTTAGTCTGATGCTGGAGCTAAATGTATCAAAGCTGGAGCTTTCTATCACAACCAAAGTACTTTATTCTTGTCAGTACGAGTCAGTGCCTCTCTATATATCTCCTACATTAATCCTGGGCTGTTTCTGAGTGAGAGAGTTAGGGAGCAGATTCTCCTTCACTTCTTCACTTACTGTGTGCAGTGTATGGCAGCTAGTCTCTACCTGATAGTGAGAGAACTGAAAACTAAATAAATAATACAAGAACAAAGAATACAAGTCCTATAATGGTCAGAAATAGTGAGTGTTCCTCATGAGCACACACTGTGCTATTCACCTTAAGAGGAGTGAAGTCTATGGCGTGACTTGGTTCACAAGCTTTCTAGTCCCCAGATATTCGCTGAAGCCAAAGGAATATCTTAATGCCTCTGGTCCCCAATATATAACTTGTAACAGGTCTCTCCACTAGAGATGAGTGAGTCGACTCATACCGAGCTGGGTTTGACGCAAATATTCCAAATTGTTTTTTTTTTTTTACCGAAGTATAATAGATAAATATATAATAGATAGATAGATAGATAGATAGAGTCCAAATCAAGAACAATCAATGGCTGCCTTGACATGGCTTGAAAAAGGCTCAAGAGATCTGAACTGATATTGCAGGTATAAGTAATATAAGTAATAAAGTACCCTCACATTTTTTTTAGGTATTTCTGGAGTGATGCCTATTTTTGCAAAGATTAGATAGATAAATAGATAGAAAAGATGGTAGAACGATGATAGATACATTAGATAGATAGATAGATAGATAGATAGATAGATAGATAGATAATAGGTGATGGAAAGGGATGGATAGATAGATAGATAGATAGATAGATAGATGATAGATAGATAGAAAAGATGGTAGAACGATGATAGATACATTAGATAGATAGATAGATAGCATGATAGATACATAGAAGAAGAAGAGTAGATAGATAGATAGATAGATTATAGGTGATGAATGGATAGATAGATAGATAGATAGATAGATAGATAGATAGATAGATACAGACAGTAAAATAAATAGGCCATATGAATTATACGGTAAGCATAGAACATAACTTTCCCTTAATGGTTTTTTTATTTCATTTCTCTGGATAGTAAATTCTTAGAAGGTGCCAATACTTCAAAAGACAGAGTGTATGTCTTGGAAATGAATGGATTATTCCAGGTCATATATAAAGGGAGTCACAATGATGAATAGCCAAGCCTATAAACTTAATCAGTCCTGTTTGAGATCCAGCGGAGAGAAAAAGTTCAAGGGGGAAAAAAAAAGTCAGTAGGAGAACAAAAAGAAGCAGAAAGTTCTGTCTGAGATAATAAAAGTGATTGATGATATGAGATGTATTTTAATGTCATATAATGGGGACATAAAAGCTGCTCATATCTTAATAGCATTTTGTCAGTTTGGGAATTGTAGTGCTCTCCCCCATACACTCTCCCCTTGGGTGGGCACACATTAAAGATCTGAAGCATTATCACATTCATTGGTCTGGCCGGACAATATGACCTTCAGCACTATCCGGTGAATAATTTATATCTGACAGATGGTCTCAACCTGGAGGCTCCAACGTTTACTTGGCCCTTTTTCTGCCAACCCTGTGAACATTTTGGAGATCTTTTCTATTAATCGTACAGACTACATGAACACAACCGGGAAAAATTATTATATTACAATGATATAAAAATATACAGTGAAATTTATCTGAGATTGTCTAATGGGGGGGGTCTTCTCAAAAAGAGGAGCAGTACACATGGAAGTAATTACTGTATCCCTGGAAAATCTGGTATGGATTAAAGGGGTAATCCCAGATAGGAGATTCAGCCGGTTCTGCCTGGTGGAGGAGAACCAAGCAGGAGTAGAACACCATCCCGGCTCCTGGGGGTGGTATTACCCACCATGCAACCCAAGCAATTGCATGGGGCACCAGAGATCAGGGGAGCCTTTTGTTGACCAACTTGCATTTTTTTTATTGGCTGTTACCTATTGGATTATTTTAATAGGTAACAGCGAATATTAATTAATACTAACCTCTCCTCTCCCAAATTCAATAAAACCTCCCAACATACTACCCCAATGTAGATTAGATGTTTTCGATAGATTTCAATACCCTTAATACGTATAAATTAAAGAAGTCCAGCATCGCTGCCACCCCTCAACTAATTGTATGTCACTCTGCACTGATATTCTTGTACTTCAGCTTTTCCTTAGATCATGATCAGATACATCTTGGCTTTCATATTTCTCTTACTTTTTGCTCTGTTAATAATCCCATGATGCATCAGCACAGCATCTCACAGACAGCTAGAGACTGTACTATAGATACCTGCTGGGGGCCATACAATTATCCTTCTTTCTGTATTCTCTTAAATAACCTAAGACACTATGAGTATATAATTGAGGAGGCTGAGCTGTGATCTCCTTCATTATAGCTGTGTGATGGCAACTGTCTGCTCACCAGTAGATAATGAAGAACTTTCTGTCTCCCCTTGTGGAGTGCCTGTGCATTAACATCTGTAGATTTTATGTGGTCAGATAAGAGTCACCTTAGGCTAGGTTCATGCCTGCACCGGTCCTTTGTTTTAGTGGTTATACACACACACCAGCAGACCCCATTGACTATAATGGGGTCTGTATGGTGTCTGTCGGGTGTCCAACGTTTTAAAACTGAAACCGGCAGAGCAGGATTTTTCTCACCACCAATTTTTGGCAGTTTCTATGGCGAAGTCTCCAACTCCGGCACAGATGTGAACTTAACCTTACTGAAGAGAAGGATTCAGATTGAAAGGGATAACTATATAAGGCTAGGTTCACACTTGTGACAGGTTCTCTGTCTAATACAGCGTTTAACCATGGACCACATAGATTCTTATGGGGTCTGACAAGTGTCCATCAGGTTTCCACCATTTTTATATTGAAACTGGTGGAGAGGAAAGTCCTCCGTGCAGGACTTTTCTCTCTGTCAATTTGTGTCGGAGTCTGCAGCAAACTCTGGAGACACTGATGCAGATGTCAACCTAGCCTAATGCCATACTGGCTAAATTATACATATTGGGGGAATAGGTACATAATGAATGGAAAAAAAAATCACCAGAATGCATCTCTAACCTTCATGTTTGAGCAGACCGCTGCTGTAGAACAGTGCTGGACTGGCACACCAGTATACCAGAAGAACCTCCAGTGGATCCAGACTCTAACACAATAATGATCTAGCAGAAGACATTAAACTTTGAAGGGTGCTGTGGTCTACTTCCAAGGGGTCACTGAAGGGTGGACTTCTGGAATAATTTTATCTGTTGGATCCAAGAAAAGTCAATCTAACGCTGTTGTAGAAGATCAGTTTTTCCAATGTTTGGAGGACATTTCCAAGATGTTTTACTGTAACAAATTATATAAAAGTTTCAGCAAATCCACCAGCGCACATTCCAATGTTCTGAAAATTTTGCATTCGCGGTTTCCTAGATGGTAAACAAAGTCATTTCTTCACTGGCTTCTGGTGTCTGGTAGACATTCTGGTTCATTATAACATGTCTGCATCACTTTTACGTAATGTGCCATTCTGCTTCATGCCAAATTTTCCTGAACACTGAATTTCAGACAGTAAAACCGTGCATACGAATCAAGTCGTAATTTAATACAATATCTAAAATGTCATGAATCTTTTTCATAAGGTTAAGCAATTTCTAAATTTATGTACAAAATGAAGGAAAAAAAAATCTCTAACTATTGCACAGAAGAATCCAGAGCACGATTTAATTTCATGAATAACCATCAAACGCTCCGCAAGATTCAATTACGTAAACATTCTCCCTCGCCGATTAGCGAGATAGAGGAATTGGACAAATATTAAATTTTCCTGGCGACAAACACGGCATAATAAACAGCAGTGGACGTACACAGATTCCTGCCCCAGAACAGAGGGGTTTCATTATGAATCTGCGACTGGTTTTCCATCCGTGTTACATCACTCAGTCTTAAGAAGACTTTGATAAATGACTCTGCCGCTGTGCAAGGTGTGCCTCTGTGAGGTACCAGACCCTGATGTTATCCAGGTCCCTGCTCCGAACAGGTTAGGAATTCTTGTTCCAGATATTATGGCATAATTGAACTTGTTTATTTTTCATCTTTATACATGTCATTTGTGGAGTTTTTCTTTTTCTTTCGACGATGTGGACCAGAAGGCTTGGCTAAATTGTTAGGATCCTCTTACAGTTTACATAAGAGGGGGGAAAAATGAAAGGCTGGTTGACATGGAAATAAGAGTCAAAGAAAATGGGTAAAATGTAAAACAGAAGGAAAATGTCATTGATAGTGATGATGAAATATAGCGATCGATATATGGCTTGTACTTTAGTTATTGTTTGCTCAAAAACAACTTTTTGGATCTCTGTAGTAAAGAAAATGAAATTCTTCAGAATTTTTTTCCACCATCAATTCATAGGACCACCCATGAGAATCAGTTTGGTAGAGAAGAGAAGAAGAGGACTGCCATTCTACAGGTCAATTCCTTCAAATCTAGTTTGACTTTTCCAGGGACACTTCCATAAAAAGAACCTAATAATTTCAGATTATCTATCTATCTATCTACAGTATAATCTATCTATCTATGGATGGATAGAAGATAGATAGATAGATAGATAGATAGATGATAGATAGATAGATAGATAGATAGATATTGTGGAGTTCTGCCCAGTTTTGCATTATCTATCTATCTATCTACAGCATTATCTATTTATCTTTCTACAGCATTATATATCTATCTATATACAGTACAGACCAAAAGTTTGGACACACCTTCTCATTCCAAGAGTTTTCTGTATTTTCATGACTATAAAAATTGTAGATTCACACTGAAGGCATCAAAACTATGAATTAACACATGTGGAATTATATACATAACAAAAAAGTGTGAAACAACTGAAAATATGTCTTATATTCTAGGTTCTTCAGAGTAGCCATCTTTTGCTTTGATTACTGCTTTGCACACTCTTGGCATTCTCTTGATGAGCTTCAAGAGGTAGTCACCTGAAATGGTCTTCCAACAGTCTTGAAGGAGTTCCCGGAGATGCTTAGCACTTGTTGGCCCTTTTGCCTTCACTCTGTGGTCGAGCTCACCCCAAACCATCTCAATTGGGTTTCAGATCTGATGACTGTGGAGGCCAGGTCATCTGGCGTAGCACCCCATCACTATCCTTCTTGGTCAAATAGCCCTTACACAGTCTGGAGGTGTGTTTGGGGTCATTATCCTGTTGAAAAATAAATGATGGTCCAACTAAACGCAAACCGGATGGAATAGCATGCCGCTGCAAAATGCTGTGGTAACCATGCTGGTTCAATATTCCTTCAATTTTGAATAAATCCCCAACAGTGTCACCAGCAAAGCACCCCCACACCATCACACCTCCTCCTCCATGCTTCACGGTGGGAACCAGGCATGTAGAGTCCATTTGTTCTCCTTTTCTGAGTCGCACAAAGACACGGTGGTTGGAACCAAAGATCTCAAATTTGGACTCAGACCAAAGCACAGATTTCCACAGGTCTAATGTCCATTCCTTGTGTTCTTTAGCCCAAACAAGTCTCTTCTGCTTGTTGCCTGTCCTTAGCAGTGGTTTCCTAGCAGCTATTTTACCATGAAGGCCTGCTGCACACAGTCTCCTCTTAACAGTTGTTGTAGAGATGTGTCTGCTGCTAGAACTCTGTGTGGCATTGACCTGGGCTCTAATCTGAGCTGCTGTTAACCTGCGATTTCTGAGGCTGGTGACTCGGATGAACTTATCCTCCGCAGCAGAGGTGACTCTTGGTCTTCCTTTCCTGGGGCGGTCCTCATGTGAGCCAGTTTCTTTGTAGCGCTTGATGGTTTTGGCCACTGCACTTGGGGACACTTTCAAAGTTTTCCCAATTTTTCGGACTGACTGACCTTCATTTCTTAAAGTAATGATGGCCACTCGTTTTTCTTTACTTAGCTGCTTTTTTCTTGCCATAATACAAATTCTAACACTCCATTCAGTAGGACTATCAGCTGTGTATCCACCTGACTTCTGAACAACACAACTGATGGTCCCAACACCATTTATAAGGCAAGAAATCCCACTTATTAAACCTGACAGGGCACACCTGTGAAGTGAAAACCATTTCAGGTGACTACCTCTTGAAGCTCATCAAGAGAATGCCAAGAGTGTGCAAAGCAGTAATCAAAGCAAAAGGTGGCTACTTTGAAGAACCTAGAATATAAGACATATTTTCAGTTGTTTCACACTT